>OZ020606.1:30305774-31505774 GCA_963971545.1 Philophylla caesio | reverse complement strand
AACAATGCGTAAAATCTAGTTGAGATAATATTTTCTCAAACGTTTAAGAATTTTTTTTCAGTGTTTGCTGGGATTGTTTTGAGTTTCGATGCGACTACTCAACTGAAAACTGTCGCGTCGACGCAACACCAGACCGACTCAAATCGGTGAACTACGGGAATGCGTTTTTAGGGACCGCGAATTGAAGAGATGTTTAAATAAGGTTAGTTGCTAAGGCCTAGCAAGTTAATTAATTCATTTGTAAACCTTTCAATCGGCATAAAGGAGTGAAGTGTGGAGCATAATCGACGACTGCGCTGTTATAAAGTTCTTTACCAAACAAGGAAAGAATGTTGAAACCATACTAGAAACATTTTTCCATTTATGTATAGACTCTTTCCATTATTAAAACTCTTAAAAATAGAGAGGAGTTCACATGAATACTGATCACAGCTAGTACGACCAATCGACGTGAACATTATGGAAATTATTCGAATTCTTCAAATATTTATGTGTATCAAAAGAGGCTGGATTTTGGAAGAAAAAGCAAAAATTATTGCACCAAATGGAATCCTCTATGAACAGGATCCGCTATGCGTCAGTGGTGTGACGAAGCAGACTCTGATTCAAAAGCTTGAGATATCTGCTCAAAGCCAGGCACGGATACAGGGGAGAGATCCTGGAGGTTTTAGAGATTGCTTTATTCGAAAAGATTTCTTTAGTTTTGTTCCTCGCCGATTTCTTCATCTGCATCTGCATATTCATCGAGATATTGAAGTTACTACGTAAAAAACTTAATCCTTTGGCTATTAAAAAGAAGATATTCGATATAGCACTTTAAATCCCTGACGTTTTATGGTTCTACTCTGCAAATAATATAATATTTGCCCATCGCTTGTTTTATAAAATAACATTCAACATTGAAAAAAATGAACCCCACCCCTCCCCAAAATATTTTCTTTATGCGTAACTGATTTAGTGCTGCTCTTGACGCTCTACCATCACTTTTTATCTCTTTACGTAGGGAAGCCTTACTGCAGAATTAAAAGAAACGGATATTGGTATAAAACAGAGTGGAGCGAGGCGGAAACTACTGGCGACAGAGATCTGAAAACTTTTCCACACCAGAGGATAGCACGCCGCCATTACCTTTGTTGAAGAGATTCTCGTACACAACTTTCTACTAATGGCTACAAAACTGATCTGGGTCAAATTCGGTGCACTTTATTGAAGATTAAGGGGGATAGGATTAACTTTTATCTTAGGGAATTCCTCTGTCCGGAACCAGTTATAACAGGCAACTTTTCTCTTTCGAAGGCACCTTCAGACACCGTGTGAATACTCTGCTCATCAATGACTGAAATGCATCGAGAGACTGCGAATGGGCCAATCTCATATTGCCTGCAATCTCAGGAGGACTATGTAAAAACTGGCCTTCACTGAGGAGACGGAACTAAAAACATCTGCCTGGACTGTTGGCTGGTCACTTCTCGTCACGAGCCTTTGTAAAATCTAGGTATGAGGCGTTTTCTAGCGATGTGTTGAGATGCAAACATCAAATTATCTGCTTAGATTTCGTCGTAAAATTTGAAGATTCAAGACGTCATAAAATGAATGCATTGTTGTTTACCCCGTTCCGACTTCGTATATTACTGGTATTCCACCCTAAAGCCCTAAACTGGTTTTTGCGACTATTTCCACAAAAATATAAGTCTGTCATGCACAAAAGATGGCTTCCATAACGAATAATCAAAAAAAACTTTCCCACTTAACCGAACACTGGAGCGTCCTTACTTGATTTTGCTTCCTCCCACAATTATTAATTTTACATACCCGTTTGCAAAAATTCAAAGAGTCTACCAAGCAGACAGTATGAACTGACATACTGGTAAATGTAAAATGCTGTAAAAACAAAGTGGCCTAAAGGGACTTACAAGGGAGCACACCATTTATTGAGACACTCACACACTTCCATAGACAAGGATGTGTGTAAAAAAAGAAAGCAACAAATGATGAATGAAATAGAACAGTCAACACAAGCAAGTCGGACAACGCGGTAAGAGAGAGTAAGGATGATGTAAGGTATTTATGTAGGTATTGAGGTCGTAAACAATGGGCAGGTGGGTGGCGGAATGACCACAAAAGACTCAACAAATGGTAATGTGATTCTTGATTTAAAATTGGATGACATAAATACAATATGTATGGCATATTCGACGAAGGAGCGAGAGAGTGAGTGGATATATTACCATGTGTGCGTTTACAACTGTCAAATATCATTTGACAAATTGTTGTGCCACTTAAAGAATAAAACTAAAGTACAAAAACGAAAATTCAGATATAACTAATTACTGAGTTTGCAGGCTCAGAGTGTAATGCCACTAGGAGATCTGTAAGGCTTCTCAACCAGGTGGAGCCTTCTGAGATTCATTCAGTAAGATGATTAGTGATCAATAAAAGCTTATGTCCATATATTAAGCAAAATGTTATATCGAGAATGTTTCCGCAAAAGAACAAAACAGGGACACAACTCTCGGTTATGTTCTCAGTTAACAAACGTTTTTAGGAAGAACAAAATGAGAAGAAAAGGCTGCCATTGCGAACGAAATAAAATTTAAATCTGAAACGTTTTCTACGATAATCAATTGAGAACAAATGTGCGAAGAGCGTTCTGTGCGCGAATGAAAGGGGCGTCAAAAATAAGTTCAGCAATTATTTTTTAATAAACGCCGCCCTTGAGCTTCCTAATTCAAGAGCCATTTGATGTTTGCGTTGAAAGTAAACAATCTCATGAGGTGAGGAACTCGGCAAAAACCCCAGCGTCCAATGGAAAAGATTAGTAGTGACATTTTCGGACCTATTTCAAATAATGAAATGATCGATTAAGCTTTCAACCAAGCTCTTCTTTTTCTAAAAGGATTAAATAAAATTATCTTTCAATTCGCCAAGAGACAATGGAGTTGATATTGGTATAAATAATTGTTTTGTTTTCAGTATTTAGCTTAATACTTAACTTAATAAAATTCGTTTGCCACTTAATTGAAATTTAAAGATGTATTTTCATATCTTTTTTTAAACCTTTTTACAGCCTGAACCCGTGCATGGTGAACTGAATTCCCCAATGGTGATACCAGTACATTTGGTATAATAGTAAGAATAGTAATGTTTTGAAAAATAAATTACAATCATATTGAGAAGTATTATTATATTATCAAGGTTTTTGCTTTTATTTGTGTTTGTATAAACAGTTGCGGTTTCATAAAATATACAAAATTTTAAAAAATTAAACAATTTTCTAAATACTGTCATTACAAGTTCAAACTTTTTATTCATGACTTTTAAAAAATTTCTGGGTATGCAGTTTTGTAGCCCTCTTAAATTTCAAAGTGCAAGTTTGAGTAGGCTTAGAAGTACTGTTGATTAATTAACATTTTCTTTTGTGAAATGGATCAGAATGTGAATGAAATATTTACCTGGCTGCTCTTTTTGTCCTTTTTCCTGCTGCGTTTCCGCTGGGGACACCGTTGTGCCTCACATGGCCCGTGTTTCGTTCAAAGACTTCCCATTTTGCCCAATTTTCCTGACTTTCACTTACAAGTGTTATCTATATAGGGCGACGGCTCCAAACTTATAAAATCGCAGTCAACTGCTTACCGAAAATACACATAGTGCAATTGAAGCGTATAAACCTAACAACTTATTCTATATCAATAGAACACTTGACAATGATTAATATTACAGCACACGAAATGACACTAGCAAACCTGAGCGCGCACAACTTTTCTTATTGTTCGGTAACGCTGTCTTCATAACGCGTCTGCTTGTGTATATTTCCATTGGAAATTCAAAACTAATTTGTAACGCATTTGATTCAAGGCTTTCCAATGTTATAAAATAATAAACTCTTATTTAAAACTTCAACATTTATGTTATGTAAACAAAACGTCCAGGTATAAAAAGCGGGGTCATCTATTCCCCAAACACAATAAGCAATTCGTGCCTACAATGGCCCCATCCAACTTTAACACAAATATATGATTACGGTTTAAGAATCCTTATATATGTAGCTTTTTAATAGTATTGGTATTTATATATCTTTGGGAATAAAATTTATTAATAAATTCACAGATTAAAAGTTAATCACTTTTGCGCATTAAATTTGAAGCAAACGACCATGAATATAAGAAATTTAACAGCCGAGAACTTTTTCACGTTAATTGCTAAGGCTGATGGCATTTTAAGGAACCAGGGCTAGGAATACCAAGAAGTCTCGGTGATTCTTCATTTCTGAGAGACCATAAATATATCCTGCAAACAATAATATGGCTTTAAAAGATTTATTATATGTACATATGTTTCAAAAATATGAGCATTAACAGAGATTTTTCTGTCAAATATATATTCAACGAGTTTTAAAACAGCCATAAAACTTGTTGAAGATATATTTAACAGAAAAATCTTCTTGAGGATTTGAATCGCAGTTGCAGAGAAAGACGTCGCAATATGTAGAACTTTCGCTGCATACGAAAGCATTTAAGGCATGAAGAATTCGAAAGTATCAACATTTTTTTGTTTTTAATTTCAGTCACTGCGAAAAGAAGGGACTCACAGTTTCCTGCCCACTCCGAAAGTTGGGCTATTTTTTGTGAAAATAAAAGCTATACACTCTTTCTATTGCCACGGTTTCTAATTGTATCGGCTAAGAATTAAACCAGCTCTGCACTTGAACGCACTTTCATTAAATTTAGTTCTATTAGTAACCGAAACTGAGAAAAATATCAAAATAGGAGTTCATAATTTTTACTTTGAACGTCGCAGAAATACTCACGAAAGCGTTTCATTTTTGTAGCAGATAGCGCACATGGGCGATAGCTCAAATAAAGTGCTTTTAATTTAGCCGAAATTTATTTGTGGGCAAAAAAAACACCCCATATAATAAAAAATAATGTTACACACTTTTAAGCCGCTTTTTAACTGAAATCATCTACTTGCACGTTTTTCTCTTTGTTTACTACTTTTGCATGCAGTTTCCTTCAATGAACTTCCAACGCCAATTTAATCGCACGCACATAAATTTTCAAATCCTTTATTTTCCTTACAAGCGCATACTCGTACTCTGCCTCTACCATCATCCTTTCCTTTCTACTTCTTATCTGCGACGATTTGCTAATGGGTACCTCCATACTGCCTTAACACGCCTTCGTCTCCAACCATCTATGTATGTGTGTATGATGGTACAAACTCGTATGTATGTATATGTTACAACGATAACAACAACAACCACTATCGCGCTGCCACTGCTTTAATGTAATAAATTCCAATTTTATTTAGTCAGTGAAGCAGCAAAGCACCCCTGTCATCATTGTCGGATGTCGGCGCACTGAGCCGCTGGCAAACTACGAATACTCGTATACATACTCGTAAGTCTGAGTCAATGGAAACGACTGCAGCAGATTCATCAGCTACTTCACTTCGCCAGCAACTTTCAGCTCGGTCGACATATTTTATTGCCATGTTCAGCGAATTTTCTTTAAACTTCGTTTATCAGCGTCAGCTTCTCTGTTACATCCTTAAATTTTCCACATACTGATTTTATCTTCGTGCTTTCTATATGAATCTCTTTTAACATTTTTGTACACTCTGTATGTGGCAGATGTGGTTTTTGTTACACAAAATGGGGGTTGTTGTTGTTGTTGTTTACTTTGAGAAATATGCTATTAAAAATAAAATCCACTTGAATTGACTTTTCGCTTCGCTCTGTTTGACTCATCGGCAATTTTGTGTGTTTTTTTTTTTCTTTAGTTTCTTGATATTGCTACGCATATACTAAATGCGGTCCACCATGGCGTATACGTGACTTTTCAGTTGATGAGGGGCGGCATTAGAAAGTTCTTCCGCATCACTGGCTAGTTTGGCCGTGGTTCAAAAAAACCTTTGTGGCTTTTATTTTACAAGTCTCATAAAAAAAGTAAAACTGGTGAATTTGGGTTGGAAGAAATTAATGTAATTTTTAACCGATTTCAAAAACCGGATGGAACATTATAAATTTATTTACATCAATGTAAAGCTGTGACGTTGTAATTTACGTGCTGAAGTAATGAAGCGATTTTCTTCGCGTTTTAAAATTTGTATCTACTTTTTTTATGCATGTGTGTATACTAGTGTTTTAAGTTTTTTGATGCATTATCATGGCGATTTGTTAGTATCATGAGCATTTGCCGCCAGTACGTTTTTTAAACTTTGTCGCCCGTTTCGATCTTTGCATAGCCGTAACTATGCTCACATTCATATCACTAACAGTGACAATAACACACACTTGAGAAACTCTCCACAAATAAGATAAGAGAGCCCAAACGTAGTAAATCCACGATTTTAATATTTAGCGGCACATCGGATTTTTTTAAAGGCCTAGGAACAAAGCAAGGCTAACCAAAAAATTTTATACACTTTATTAAATAAAATATTTCAGAAAAAAATATTCCAAATATTTTGGCTGGGAGTTTTGCAAAATAATTAAAAATATTTCTGTCTCGTGTTGTGTGCCATCCACTGGCATTACACTTCGACAAGAATAATGCCAAACAATAAAAGTTAAGTACCTTAATATCGTTCTAGCTTCTATACCGTTGAGCGTTGGCTTTAACACTCTGTATGTCATCACTTTTGAAAATATTATAGACAGGAGACCCATAGTACGAGGGCAGTTTAAAAAATCAGTGAATTTTTAAATAAAATGTATATTTTCCGGCCAGCGTTTTGCCAATTTTTTGCATTCCAAATAATAGCTTTTTTCAAGTCTCTCAAAATAGGCGCTTGTTTCTGTGATGATCCAAACAGTGATCATAGAAAAAAATTTTAAATTTGTTTTTTTATTTATTAGTTAGTTTTTTCTTGGTGGCACGCTTACTTCATCTGAAGTTATCGGTGCCTGTGACAGTTCTTGGAATATTACAACAGCAAAGCTTTTTGGCGTAGAATACGTCTTACCTTACGGTATGGGCACCCATGTCAGATTGTTATTGTTGTAATCTCTATTTCTTTAATTATAAGGAAACGGCGAGATATTTTTTTTTTTTAATTTTTTTGTAGTCAAATGAAGATGTTAGCTTTCGTTTGACATACATTTCATATTGGTTGATATCTTCCTAATATTTAAATTTCTCAAATGAAAATTTTATAAACACATCCAAACAAATATGTGTGTGGTGTTTGGTTGAGTGTGTAGTAGTGGTGGGTAACACAGTTTGTAGCGTGAATAGACGTTCAAATAGATTTGGGTCTGTTATTTATCATTTATCTTTACTATTGATAACTACCATTGACTTCGTTTTTGCGAGAAATTTAATTGATAGTTTAAAAACATTTTTATCCTATTTTCCTATCATAAGCTTATGTATATCATCAAAAGTAACTATCAAATAAAGAAATTCATTTGCTTGCATTATTTATCATTATAAATTATCATTATACATATGTTTTCTGTCTTATCGGATGGCGTATTCTACGTTAAACTTAATGGCCGTGTCTCTGACACAGCCTCCTTCTTTTTCGTTTCAAGGACAATTTATGGCAAATTATCCAATATATAATTTTCGTTTATTTCAAGTAGGCTTGCCAACTTCAGGGAGGTGGTGTAATGAACTTTTTTGGGCGACCAGAATGTTCAAAGGAACTCAGTAAGTCCCATATTATTAATTAAGCCTTTCCTTGGTTTAGAGGATGTTTGATTTTATTAGCAAAAAATAATACTAAAGTCAAGAGGTTTCCTGCTTTCAATTGCTGTCAACTATAAACTAAATAAAATTCAGTTTTCTCAAAAAATTATATTAATAGATGACAGTTAAGAGCAGCAGCGATGAATTTAAATTTTCTGCACGGGAAATTCAAAACGTCACTGACTTACCAAACCTGGTCTTGAATTAATTATTTTATGGTGGAATTTTAAAAAGAGTCTTGAAAATTTCCGTAAGAATTATAAAAATCTTTTGACAATAATCATAAGGGAGAAAAATTCCGTGAATATGATCCTGACACTTATATTACAAGAGTCTGCTCATAATAATTATCAGCAATAATAATAAATATTTTAAGACTTACATTTGTATCTTTGAATTATTTTTATTACAATTATTGAAATCATTTCGGGATCACTTCTGGACTAGTTGTGGCCAGTTCAAAACTAACTAACTCCGAAATGGTCCTGAATAAGACTTAAAAAAATTTCTTAATACATTTGGTGAGTGTATGTGTGGGAAGTTTAAATGTGGTGAGTTCAGGTTAAGGACGGGAAGTAGCATTTGCTACCGTCCATACGCATTTTCGTTTGTTCCATTTCCCTATGGGAAATTTTGACCAATTTTTGTGACGAAAAGTCATTTGTTGCACTTTTAAGCAAAAATAATTTTTTGTTACAATTTGATAAAACATAGCCTTCAGCTAAATGACTGTGTACTATCTTTTTCTAACAATCGAGTAAGACGTGATTTCTACGTCGTCAAAGTTATTGTTTACGAGCAACGCGTTACAGGCAGTCTATGCAGTGGTATTTAATGTTAATTTTTAATCTTGTCAGCAATCTGGCAACCACGCATATGAAGCTGAATACAAAAACGACGAAACCATAGCTGAGAGTTAAAAAAGTCAGTCAGCGTTCGTCAAGTGCAGAGGATACAATCAAAATATTAACTGTGTAAAATTCTTCAATAAATACTTTGTAACTTTATTTAAATTAAAATTAAACTTTTATTTACAACGGAAATAGGCCTCCTGACCGCCTCAGAAGTGAATTGTAATCCAATACGTGAAAATAGTGGGAAATTGCTATTTTAATTGAAATTGTTAAAGTGCGTGTGTAAGTGCGCAAAGTGAGACTCCGCTGATCGAGTTCGTGGAATTCGGGACTCCTCTGCACGTTCGCTTTAAAATCGTATTCGTCGTTCGCCGTTAATTTGAAAAAGTTTCGCGTGGCAGATACACAAAATCACGAAGTTGTTTCTCTTTTAAAATCGTTCTGCATTCGGCAACCAAAAAAGAAACAAAAGAAACTACTCGCTCAAAGTCGACCGTTAATATCATTTCAAAAAGTTCGGTATACATTCGTCTCGCTGACAAGCAAATACTCGTTTGCTTACTAACTCGTTATTTCGTCCCAGCTCGTTTGCTTATAGTCGCACATACATACACAAAAAGTGCGAGTAAGCGTTTAGGACTTAGCGCATGTGTATCAACGTTCGATGCATATATGTACATACATACATATGTACATAAAGCGTTTATATTATACGAACTCCATTGACTCGTTATATTTTTGGAGAAGTTGTGCCGTAGTCATAACACGAAAAACATAATTCGTCGTTATTGCTTTTGTTTTGCTACGTTCTTCTATTAGAAAATGCGGAATAGTGTTGTGCTAGTCGCACTTATTTAATTTGAAAGAAAACATACGTTTGTTGTACACGTATTCGTATTTCGTTCGTTGCCATTACTTTATTGCCAAATTAATTAAAATATAGAAATAATGGAAGATTTTCGGTCTGCAAATCTTGTTGCGCTTAGACAGCTATGCAAAGATGCAGGACTCGCTAGCAGTGGAAATAAAAATACATTAATTAAACGCCTAGAAGAGTATAAAAGAAGTGAAGAGCATTTTCAAAGTGCAAGCTCGGTATTGTTACAACGTGTTGTAGAACTAGAACAGACAATTAGAGAAATGGCTCAACAGCAAAATGAGGTTCCAATATCTAACGATTTCGTACCACAGTGTATATCTTCGCCGGTAGATGTACAATCGTTACCTTTGAACACAAACGTTCATACAGTGCAATCGATAGTGCCACCGCTTCAGGCATCATACGTTCAGGCACAAGTGCCAACGCATACATTTGGGGTTGGTTCCGCCTATAATCAATTTCAAAACGTTTCGTATCCACCAGTATCATATGCAGTTCCTGTGAACACATGTGTCGGTAACGTGCATCCGGTCATACAGTCAAATGTGAGCTATACGAACATTCCAACTTAAACAACGCGTCCGGTGTACACAAATCCTGCGTACATTCCAGATACACGTTTAGTCTGGCAGCCTCGTCCGATGTATGGCGTGCGCGAAATAATAGAACTTTTGCCAGCCTTCAACCCGCTTTCGAATACATCGTTAAATACGACTCAATACGTGCAACGCGTAGAAATGTTAAAGAATGCATACGGTATTGACGACGGCATTTTATTGTGTGCAGTACAGCAGAAATTGCAAGGGCCAGCGAAGCAGTGGGTCGATTCACTGCCAATAGTATATACTACGTGGTCCGAGTTTTCAAATCGCATGATATGTGACTTTCCGTGTATACACAGTATCGCCGACGTGCATATAAAAATGTCGGAGATGAAAAGGGGTGGTACCGAAACTCCTCAAGAATTTTATTATCGTATGTTGGCTTACGGTACGAAAAGGGGCATACCCGAAAACGATATTGCGATTCATATTATAAATGGGATTAATGGTTATGATCTAAAAAAGAAAATATCTAACAACTGCTCTCGGTGTATTGATTTGCTCAACGATATTAATAACTATAACGTTTTCAATGAACCAAAATTAACACAATTTAAATCGAAACCAATACCCGTAATAAAAACTACATCCGTTCCGAACAATACAAATGAGAATAAAAATAAACGGGTTGCCCACGAGTGCATTTGTTGATCCGGGAAGTAATCGTACTTTAATAAAACAACGTCTTGCCAACAAAATTGGTACTCCGACTCCTTGCCATATAACATTAAACGGGTTTGGGGGAGGAAAGTGTACTTGTGAAGAAAAGATAAACGCAATTATCGAAATAGACAACGAAAAAATTAAAACGGAAATTTTGGTAGTAAACGATAATTTGCTAAATGAGAATGTGCTGCTAGGAACTGAAAGTTTGTGTAAAAATGGAAACCGTCTCGTAATCGAAAATGGTTGTTGTCGCGTAGAGAACATTTTGAATATTCGTGCGGGTGCCACTGTAAGTGGAAATGAACTTTTAAAACTCGAACAACTCCTAAAATCGTATAAGGATGTGTTTGCCGAAAAAGCCGCGGATCTCGGTCGTTGCAATGCTGCCAAAATGAAAATCGAACTTAACTCGGAAACGCCTGTTAACATGAAACCCTACCGTATCCCGTTTGCTAAAAGGCCAATCGTGGCCGAAATTGTTGAAGATTTACTCGCTAACGACATAATAAGAATATCAGAATCTTCGTACGCTACGCCATATGTTCTCGTTGCTAAACAAAATGGTGAGCACCGACTTTGCGTGGACTACAGAAGTCTTAACAAAATAACAAAACGGCTGTCATATCCGATGCCGATAATGGACGAGCATTTCGCTCAACTTGCAGGTAACAAATATTTCAGTATATTAGATTAACGTATGGGATATTACCAAATTGAGCTCGAAGAGGAATCGAAGCAGTTTACGGCATTTGTCACGAATGAAGGCCACTACGAGTTTAACAGGATGCCTTTTGGATTGGCCAACGCCCCAGCCGTGTTTCAAACCGTTATGAACCGATTAGTAGCTAAAATGAAACCGGGCGAAGTCTTAGCATATCTAGACGACATCATTATTCCTAGTCGCACCGTAGAAGAAGGGTTGCAGCGTCTTGAAAAATTCTTATCTATATTAATATCAAGCGGTTTAACATTAAGGCTCGAGAAATGCAAATTTCTTGAAACCAAAATTGAGTACCTCGGTCATGTCATCACTGAGAACGGTATAATGCCTGGTCATCGCAAAACATCAGCCATTAAGAACTTCCAAGTGCCATCAAATGTCACCGAACTGAGACGATTTCTAGGGTTGACAGGGTTTTTCAGGAAGTTCGTTCCAAATTATTCCCTGATAACTAATCCGTTAACTATGCTCTTACGAAAAACAGAACTGAACTCGTTCCGATGGACTGACTCACCGCAAACAGCATTTAATCGCATAACCGAATTATTGATAACGGCTCCACTTTTAGCACTTTACAACCAAAACGCACAACACGAGGTTCATACTGACGCCAGCAGTATCGGCTTGGCAGGTGTGCTTCTGCAGTCGACTGATGGGAGGACGTGGCAACCAACCATGTATTATAGCCGGCATTGTACCGAACCCGAAAGTAGATACCACTCATATGAGTTGGAAGCTCTCGCCGTCGTGGAAGTATTAGAACGATTCCGAATTTATCTCCTTGGTAAGAGGTTCCGCCTGGTAACCGACTGTTCTGCTGTCGCTAAAGTGCGAGCAAATAAGGATCTTCAACCTAAAATTGCTCGATGGTGGTTGAAGATCTCCGAATTCGATTTTGAGGCCGTTCATCGTCCAGGTAGTAGGTTAGCTCATGTAGATGCCTTAAGCAGGGTACCCGACCAGCCAGCTGAACCTGTAGAAACAGCCGGGTCCATCCTCGAAATAACAACCGACGTCAACGATTGGCTCTACGTAATGCAATTACAAGATGCAAAGCTGCGTGAAGTAATCGACATTCTTCAAGATAGACTAAAATCATCACGCGAATCAGAAATAAAGAAGTACTTCCGTATCCAAAATAACCGACTTTATCGCCAAACAGAAGGAGAGGGGCTAAAATTTGTGGTTCCCAAGGCTGTGCGTTGGCGCATTGCACAACTATGCCACGATAAGATGGGCCATCCAGCCCTAGAGAAAACTATTGCCCGAATTCGTACAACGTTTTGGTTCCCACAGATTCGCAAATACACCAAAAATTACATCGCAGCGTGCACCGACTGTTGCTTCCGCAAGGCGCAAACCGGTAAAACAGAAGGTACGATGCATTACGACCCGGTAGAACCGATACCTTTTCGTGTGGTTCACATTGACCACCTTGGTCCTTTCATACGCAGCAAAAAAGGAAATTCCTATGTATTGCCAATTTCAGATTCGTTTTCAAAATATTTAATCGTCAAACCGGTTCGCGATACCCGAACAACACATGTTATACAAGCGTTAAACGATATAACTAGTTATTTTGGGCTACCGAAAAAAATAATTTCCGATCGGGGAACCGTCTACACTTCAAAAGCATTTACGGCGTACTGTGAGCAGAATGGTATAAAACATATTAAAACCGCCGTACGCACTCCAAGGTCTAACGGTCAAGTCGAGCGCGCAAACCAAACTATACTTAACTTTTTACGTACTTCTGTCGATAACCCGAAAGATTGGGACGTAATCCTACGAAACTTACAATTTACTATAAACTCGCAAAAGAACAAAACTACTGGACATAGTCCAAACGAACTTATATTCGATTTTAACTTACGAGATATCGTATATAACCAATTAGTGGCCGCTATCCACGACGACATAGACGAAAATTACGAAAAGTCACCAATAGCCGAAAAACGCGTTTTGGCATCCGAAAATATTGATCGCGAACGGGAAAAATGGAAAAAACGTTTCGACGAAAAGCATTCAACACCTCGTATCTATAACAGGGATGATCTTGTTCTAATTGAAAACGAAGCACCCGCTACCGGTGAATCGCGTAAATTGGAACCAAAATATCGTGGTCCCTACCGAATCGCCAAAGTTCTTAATAAAGATCGATACGTAATAGAAGATATACCCGGCATGTCTATAAAGTCGCGTAAATTTACATCTGTTTTCGAATCGAGTAAACTCAAACCATATTGCCAAAACTGTCCCGAACTTGATGACGACAGTTCATCAGATGAAGCAGACGATGACGAAATCGTGGTCGACTTCCTGTCAGGAACGGCCGAGTGTCAGCAATCTGGCAACCACGCATATGAAGCTGATACAAAAACGACGAAACCATAGCTGAGAGTTAAAAAAGTCAGTCAGCGTTCGTCAAGTGCAGAGGATACAATCAAAATATTAACTGTGTAAAATTCTTCAATAAATACTTATTTAAATTAACTTTATTTAAATTAAAATTAAACTTTTATTTACAACGGAAATAGGCCTCCTGACAATCTGTTCTAAAAATGTTAAACAAAATATAATAATACAATTTAAATATGGAAAATAAAAGTGATGGTATGCACATTACAGGTTAGTCGACAGATTTGAGTTTACTTTTTGATTTATTGCGAAAAACTCATTATTGTGACTTAACCTCAAATAAAATTTTTTTTCATAAACATGCTGTTTGGATAAGCTTTATAAATGTTGGCCGTATTTGGCCGTGTTTTGACTATCAGAGACATGTTAAGTGGACCATTTTGAGTTTATTTCATTAATTTCACGTTGCGATTTTTTTCGTTTTTTGAGTTATGTCAATTTTTCGTAGGCGACCTTCGTTTGCAGTATAACAACCTTGCGAAACTTTGGATTGATGTAAAATGCAAAGAACGATGCTGTATTCACTTTTGTTATTGGCCAAGTTGGAAATATAAATATTTTGAATGAGAAAGATTCATCTCTGAAAGCGAGAGTCCGAAATTTTTGTAAAAATTTGGCTAAGAGATGGAACAAGTGCCACAGAAAGATAGAGGTCTTCGAAAAACAAAACTCTTACTGGCTTATAATTGATTTTATTTTGGCAACTAAGATTACCCCTTCGAAATGCTTAGTAGGGCGTCCAAAAATAAAGTTTGTGGATAAATCCGAACGCACAAAGAATAGAGAAGCAAAGGACCTATCAAAAAAAGTAGACAATGAAACGGAATTGCTAGTTCGTGCAGCTTCCATAGCGGCTCGAGTTCAACATAAAGCAGATATGGCAGTGGTTCAGAACTACCTGTGGAGTTGAATGACAGTGTTGGCAAATGCGAAAATAGTTTTGAGACAGGATTAGCCGATATTATTGAAACTGAATTAAATTCGATTAATTTTGATAGCGAAATGTAAAATAAAACTGAAACCAAAATACATACATATGTATTTTCAAAATAAAAAAAAAAGTTAAAATATAATTTTAAAAAAATTCGCAAAAGTGGGTTATAACTTTATAAGTTTCAAAATCTTTTTAATTATAACTTTTCTCATAGCTTATCTCTACAGAAACACAAAAAAAAATTTTCAAAAACTGTTCAGTTTAATTGTTATTAATTTTTGTCACAAACAAGTTTCACTTCAAAACACACCGTTTAAAAACATTATTTATTTAAATATTCCTAAGGAGGTGAATTTAATTGGGGCAATACTTTTTTCGGAGTTGGTATTTTTTACAGCTTAAGTTCGGTGAATTGACCCAAAACGAGATGGCCACAAATCCTGATTTTCCTAAAAAAAATGTTGTTCAGCGATGAAGCTCACTTTTGGTTGAATGGGTCGTTAATAACAAATCAATTTATTGAAGGAAACTATTATCTCGCGTCGTGGGCCTGTGGCGTGGCCTCCAAGATCATGCGATTTAACACCGCTGGACTATTTTTTGTGAGGTTATGTGAAGTCGCTTTTCTACGCAGATAAGCCCAAGACGATTGACGCTTTGGAAGAGAATATTCGGCGAGTTATTGCTGATATACGGCCTCTCGGCTGGAATTTATTCGAGCCAGCCGCGGCGGTCACTTGCCCGTAATCATTTTTTAAAACATAATGGCAAACCCCTATTTTTATAATAAAGCTAAATTTTTGGCCATGGCATTAAATTATATGCGTTTTATGTCATCTTAAAAACCACATGTCTAAAAAATTGAGTACAAAAATTATTATCGGCATTATATGCATTATTTACATATGTACTTATTAGTTATATGCAATTACACATCCTAACTAGAAAGCACTTCAAAAATGCGTTTTTCTTAAGATAATGTTCGGTTGTAAAGTGTGTTTAAAATTTTTAACTTAAATATGTGTCTTTTTTTGCGACTATTTCTGTCTCTCCTCCTCGAAACACAAAAAAAAATTTCCAACAAATTTGAGCCCTTATTATTAATATAAAGTGCTCGCCTTCGGCGTCTGAAGATTTCCTATATAAAATACACGCGAACTTAAAACGGCATATTAAAGAAAAAATAATAAGTTTTCCCTGAGTTAGAATAATTTAAAAAAAAAAGTTTAGTTGTTTTTTATATGGGATATCTTCAGGAAATTTGTTTTGAGGTTTTTCGAAGAAAATCTTAATTTGGGAGTAGAAAAAAAAACCCTAACCCTAATATGCATTTTTAACTTGTGTTCTACGTTTGAGCTTGACATCTGTAGGTTAAGTTGTATACAATATTTCGAACTTGATCTTTACCATTAATGGCAAATTGTAACAGAAGACTAATATTGTATTTATCGAACTCCATAGTTATGAGTGAAAATAAAAATACAACTTCATTCACAATCTTTGCACTTTCTACACTTTTCTATATGTTTGCATGTAGGGTGAATGCATCAGTCCCGGAACATTTCAGCTCGGCGAAATGTTTGATTTATTGTTGTTTATGGCTGCCACGCGTTACTTTTACCAATACTACTGATTTGATTGCAAATTTACTTATATTTTTAGAATATGTGCTCATTTTAATAATGAAAACAGTGTGAAAATCATTACTAACGAATATGTTGCGTCAGTGTCGGAACGAATGATTTCGTGTTGGAAGGCACGCGCGTCAGTGCCGGAATCGTGACTGAAAACCATGCATTTAATTAACCAATTTTGAGTAATATAATGCAATAAAATAACAATCAATATACCTAAATATTACGTCAAATACCACTAGAAATATAGGAAAATTGATTGAAAATTTTAATTAAGTCATCACGATTTCTACAGTGTGTATTTTTTCGGTTAAATCATCTTTTGACTGTGGCATACTTTTTGGGCCTATTCTCCTAACTTGATGTTTACGTTCTTTTAATTTGTCGAATATAGTTATCTTCGGAACGGAGTATTTTTTAGATGCTGCTTTAATACTCAAACGCCTACTCTTAACATCAGCAACATCATGCTGCATTTGCTCTTCAGTGTAAATGTGGCGCTTCTTCACTCCGTTTTTATTATTTTGCTTAGACATCTGTAAAAATTATTTAATTTTTATTATTTTAACTGAAGTAATTGTGATATTAAAGAAAAAATATGACAGGTTCTTAAATTCATTGAATAATCGTCGATAAAGTTAACATTCAATTATAATTGGATATGTTTTCATAATTGTTAATTGAATAATCTTCAATTTAACTGTTATTCGTATTTAAAATAATTAAAAATTTTTTAACTTAAGATTTATTAAATAATAGTTTACGATTTTCGATATCATATTTTACGATACATATAATACTTTATTCACCTGTAATTTATTCGTAATATTATCATATGAATGGTTATCAAAAGCTAGCTAGCTTCTCCTACCATTTGTAGTGTGCGTCTTTATATTATACCACAAAATGGAGGGACCTACAGTTTTGTGCCAACTCCGAACGGCGGATGTATTTAATGAGAAGCTTTTTCATGGCAGAAATACCCTCGGAGGTTTGCCATTGCCTGCCGAGGGGTGACCGCTATTAGAAAAAACTTTTTCTATGATTAAGATTTTGCTTGCCCTGACTGAGATTCGAACCTCAAACTCATCGGCATATCGAGTTATAGCACGCACCGCTACCAACTCGTTGTTGTATAAGAATCTATTATTATTATTAAGTTAGTGCGGCGAGTAATAAACAATAATCGAATGAATTGCAAAAACCAAATGTCACTTCTAGTGATGGTAGAAACGAGTTTCGACACTGACGAATTCCTTTATAGCTCGTCTCAACGGTGGAATTCTTATTATCAATTGTATTTTTTGGTTGTGTTTGCCAAAAGTGTATCGGTTGTTTCTTCATACATATTTGGTCAATAAAAAACAAAAGCACTGATAACAAGTCACATTGTTAATAACATTTGCTCCATGTTCGGTACGTACTTCTCCGAACGTAATCCGAACACTTCACGATGTTAATATTTATTTCGTACTTATAACCACAACAAGGGAAACAGGATATAGACACAACGCCACGTACGATCGATTCGCTTACTATTAATGGCAGGAAACCCGCGTTTTTTTGTATTGCCTAACTTCATTATTTGGAAATGTTTGCTCGAATCCGGCGTTGACGTCGATTCCGGGACTAATACATTAACCCTATTTATGTATTTTGCAAATAAAACTTCTTTAAAAATAATTTACAAAGTACGTTTTTTCAGTGGTGATAGGCACCATTGCGTTTCCGATGGGAATAACTAAACCTTATTCGATGAAAAGTATATTGTATTGTAGTTTAAATTTTCAATTAAATTTTAATGCAATGACTTTTTGGATCTCTTAATACAATTTAAAATTGTGATCCAATATGGTGGATGGGTTGTGTCACTGATTACGAATCAAATCGCGGATAAAATGGCAGACGAATTGAATTTGGTCCGTTTTGAACTTTGAAAAGCGGATTAAACTGATATAAAAGCAAGTTAGAAATGCTAAATTCTGGCGAAACCGATTTTTATATACCCTCGCGATGTATTTTTTTATGAGCGGTGCCCATAATATCATAAAATTCCCGTTTCTTTGTTTCAAATCGCAGATAGTATTAAATTTTTAAAAATTTCTTTCAAAAAATACTAAAACACGAAGTTTTTTGGATTTTCTCAAAATTTTAATTAATATGTTCCAACAGAAAAAGAAAAAACGAAAATTTTGAATTTTTCAAAATTTCCGTTATATGGGAGGTGGGTGATGATACCTTACACCGTTATTGAGATACAGATAATTTTTCATAAGTAGGCGTGGCAACGCCCATTTTTCAAAATTTCATATATACCTAATTTCTTAGTTCAAAATCTCTCCAAATACCAAATTTCACTCAATTTGCTTTAATGGATACCGAAACAACGGAGTTTATGCATTTTTCAAAAACTTCCGTTATATGGGAGGTGGGCGTGGATCTTGACCATTTTCAATACCAACCTACCTTGTCCAAAGAGCAGTCTATGTACCAGATTTCATTGAGATATCTCAATTTTTACTCAAGTTATCGTCTGCACAAATGGACGGACGGACAGACAGACATCGCTAAATCGACTAATCCTTGCATTCTGACATTTTGGTATATATATGTCTATATCTATCTCGATTATTTTTTGCTGTTACAAGCAACCGTCATGTGAACAAAGTTATTATACCCTTTAACAAGCCGTTTAACAAGCAAAGCCGTGGAGTGTTCGACTCTTAGCATTAAAAGTAATGTTTTTATTAATTCTATTTAGAGAAATGAATTGCAATTTAGTCGGAAAATTTCAGAATGGAGATCAAAGTTGAAGTGTTTTGGTAGGAGTTTCCTCTCCTTTAGTGCTTACTTACGAATCTTTCCTTGAAGTGTAGCTCGATGCATGAAAAAGAGTCGATAAATTACTCGCAATGGTTTGCCGATACTTGGCTGCCGATATGCTATTTTAAATACATAATATGAACGAGTGCAAGTGATAGCATTTACCCGCTACACACTTAGCTTCGGTGGCCAAAGAGTCACCTGAGATTTCTGAAAAGCACTGACGGCATTGAAGCGGGAATTCGCCTAAATGTTAAGCTTATCAAATGATTTATGTGCCAATTATTTGTATTTATTGACGCTATTAATTTGTGAATGATTTTCACTTATACCGTACTTAGTAATAAATTTAAAAATTTAAATGCACTTACATAATACTAAATAAATAGGCAGTATGACTTGCCAAATTGACTCCCAATGTGTGCGACGATTTTTTAAAGGCTTTGGAAATATGTATTTACATTGTTCGCTTGTAAAACGGACTGACGCCACTTTAGCTTTACAAATTCCTCGAGGACCTTGGGGCGAAATAACAAAGGGAATTGCACTCAAGACTTTTATCCATGAAAGCTTCATTGCTTGCGAAGCCACCGCCGCTTTCACCTCTGCTTATACAAACAGCCACATCCGCATCCTCCACTCGTCCGCTTACAAGATTTTCTTCTTCTCTCGCTTAAGTGCTCGGCCGCTGTTCATACTACGACGAAGGACTTTGTATCTTCTTAAAAGTTATGTGACATGGAGGCAGATAAATGAAGCAAGTTGCTGCTCGAAGCTTCTTTCCACCTAACAACTTTTTCACATTTCATTAAGATTTTGTTGTTTTTTTTTGTAATGGGCAATGATTTTTTGTTATTGTATATTTAGCATGGCACATTGTTTGATTTAATAATGCCGCAACTGAGTTTTTTCTTCTTCTGCAATTGTGCTATTGTTGTTGCCGATATTCTTCGCGTCTAGCAACGCTGCCAAATTGAAGCAAAGACATGATAAAAGCAACGAGTTTATATTTTGAAAGAAAATGAAAAAATTCAAGACAAAGGCAAACGAATACAAAAGTAAAAAGTGAACGAAGTAGAAAATTTCAAACAACGCCTCCAACGCTGACCCTGACAAAACTTGCGAACAGTGCGAGTAGCACGAAATGTGTTCAACTCAATAACACGAATACGAAGACAGCAGCTTTTAACGCTCGAGGCAATCGGACAGGTTCTATATGAGTAGACGTCTGCTTTGTAGCTGTTGTTGTTTTTCACATTGGAATGACGAGCAGAATGTCAATGCAGTCGAAAAATGTCAAAGATGCGAATGCCTGAAAAGGCGCAAACCATCCAATGCTTCTTGTTTACAAATATCCACGAAAACAACATAAAAATGTTAAAAACAAAAACAACAACAACGGCAGCAGTGTAAAGTGTCTAAAAGTGGCTTAAAGAGGAAATTGCAAAGGAAGGGTGTCAAAAAGTTTGCCACTTTAAAGTAAACGAAAGTTTCCAAAGCATTTGACCTGGCAAAAGTATGTTAAACCTAATAAATTAAATTAAGTCCTTTGTTGTTACGCCCTCGTTTGCACAGAGAAAAGAAATGAGGGATTTTAAATTGAGACTTATCCTATGCATATCGCTAGCTTAGAGTAAAAAGGTGCTAACTTTCTGGAAAATATTAGATTCTAAAATAAAAAAATAAAAATACTTTTGTCTATGCTGTAATATATATAAAAAGAAAACTGGGCTCATTCAGCGAATAATTACAAATGTCATATTTTAGTAAGTAAAAATGTCTAAATTGTAATGGGACCCTCAAAACGAATAGGAGCAATGCATCTCCAATTTATAGACTCAAATTTCAACATATACTTACATAAGATCATACCAGAGATATATAATATAATATAATTTTGGCGCGTACACTATATATGTAGCTCAGTGTTTGGCCGAGCTTCTCCTACCATTTGTGGTGTGCGTCTTTATATTATACCACAAATGGAGGGACCTACAGTTTTGTGCCGACTCCGAACGGCAGATGTATTTAATGAGAAGCTTTTTCATGGCAGAAATACCCTCGGTGGTTTGCCATTGCCTGCCGAGGAGTGACCGCTATTAGAAAAAACTTTTTCTATGATTAAGATTTTGCTTGCCCTGATTGAGATTCGAACCTCGAACTCACCGGCATATCGAGTTATAGCACGCACCGCTACCAACTCGACCACAGCGGCCACCAGAAATTACGTCTGAGAATAATCAAGGTGAAATTTCTTTGAACAACTTTTTAGCAAATTCTAACGCTCTAGCGACCTCTCAAATAGCATTTCATTACGGATCCCTGAAAATGGGGGTAAAAAAGCTATTGTTTATTATTGTTTATTTATTAAATGAAAGTGGTTGTATCTGTAAGACTTTTAGTCTTTTATAGTACATCAACTGGATGGTAGTTACACAAAATTGAGTTCTTGCATAATACTATGTAAACTTAAGGTTAACTTAATGTTAACAAATAGGCAAATGAAAAAACTAACATACATTTATTTAAATACTTTAAATTAACATTAAATTAAATTAATTTAAGAATTAAGAATTTACATTTTAAAATTACAATTAAATTTAAATTTAATTTAAGCGTAAATGTCAGCTTGCGGCTAAACATTAGACGTTAAAGGTTATTTTTATTTTTATTATAAAGTATACAAATAGGAAGACAGGAATTTGATTTCTTAGGAGAAAAAAAGACAGAGACAAGAGAACAGTCGTATTGCAATCACATTCATTTTAAAGTTTTAAAAAAATTATGAATTACGACTTTGTAGTTACCCCTATTCACAGCAGCCTTAATAGATTCGGGAATGGAATTCCAAAGTCTTACAGCATTGACGAAAAACAGTCTTGATGTGGATAGGTAGGAACATTTAGGGATAACCAGGTTATGAAGCCTGCTTGACCTTGTTGACTTTAACTTCTCGTATAGGTACCATGGAGTTTTAAATTCTATAAGCTTGAATATTAATATGCAATTTCTAGCTGCTAGATAATTAAAAATGCTACATCCTAGAATTTTGTTTCTCCATAAAGAGATGTGGTCATATTTTTTTAGGCCGTAGACGTAACGTGTAACATTATTAAACGCTACATCTATTTTATGGGACGAAATAGAGTCAAGTTTGCTATAAACAAGCTCAGAGTAGGTTATGTGTGGTACGATAAGTTGGATAGCTAACTTTTTTCTCGTTTCCATGGGTGTAAATGACGCTGACATTCGCAACCTACGTAAAACATTATACACATTACCTACAACTTTATTTATGTGGTCAGAACAGCTCAACTTCGAATTAATAACAAAGCCTAAGTTTCTTATTTTGTCAGTAAATATGAGAGCACTGTTACCAACAAAAAGTTCTGGAATATCTTCTACATGTACCACACTATTACTAATTGGCAACACATATGACTTGGCAGAATTTAGACAAAGACAATTGTCATGAGCCCATTGCGAAATTGTTGACAGGTCACTATTAATTTTGTTACACAAATCCTCCACAAGACCAATACGACTAGACAAATACAGTTGGATGTCGTCAGCATAGGCATGGACATTGACATACTGACACACAGAAAACACATCATTGACAAAAAGACTAAACAAAAGAGGACCAAGGACAGAGCCCTGTGGCACACCAGAGGTAACATTACAAGACATTGAGGATACAGCCTTGCCCACCACCTTTTGAGTTCTGCCCGCAAGATAGCTGGTCATAAGTTTAATAGAGCTGTCAGAAAATCCAAAGAGATATTTAAGCTTTTTACAAAGAAGGTCATGATTTACTAAGTCAAATGCTTTAGAAAAATCGAGAGAAAAAGAAGAGTTAAATCGCTATTGTCATATCGTATCCTTATGTCGTCAAGTATTTTTAACATAGCCGTGGAGCAGCTATGTTTAGGTCTAAACCCAGACTGCAATGGGGATAATAGTTTGTTTTCTTGAATAAATAATGAAATTTTCGCTGCCATCAGTGACTCACAAACTTTTGAAAAAGCAGGCAAAATACTTATCGGTCTATAGTCAATGGGGCTAGTAGAAATACTCTTTTTGGCAACAGGAATAATGACAGCCTTCTTCCATTCAGTTGGGAAACATGAAGTTGTGAAGCAGTGATTAATGACATGGGTTACAGTGCCCAGAATAAATGGCAGTACAATCTTAACGAATTTTAAAGATATGCCATCCCCACCGATGGCATTGGATTTGATACCCATAACAGCCGTCAAAACTTCTGCTTCGGTCACTCCGCCAAATTCAAATGCTTCTTTAATGTTAACGTTGTTAGTAAAGTTTTGAGCGGGAGGACTATTACGAGTACAGCTTTTGCTGGCGCTAGCGAAATAATCATTAAGTTCGTTTGGGTCAATTTCACATGTACTCTTAAGTTTTCCATGCACATTTAAGTTTTTTAGATTGCGCCATAAGTCTTTTGATGGTAAGGACGGGCACAATTTAGAGTTACAGAATAACCGTTTCGCGCGTCTTATAATGACAGTTGCTTTGTTTCGTGCAGTTTTGTACTCCGACCAAGCAAAGTCAGTGTTGCTTTTTCTCCATTTTGCATGCAATTTATTTCGAAGTTTTATAGCAGAGCTGACTTTTTTATTGTACCAGGGACAAGAACTATTTGTAGCCTGGGCAGCACGTAAAGGAACATGATCGTTGTATAATTTAGTCAAAGTTTTGTTTAAGAAGTCAAGTTTTGCATCTACAGTTTCAACGAACCAACATTCATCTAAGTTAACATTTGATACACTAGTTAACAGATCATTAACATTTACAGACTTTAAATCACGATACATATAAATACTACTTTCAGCAGGACTGTTGATTCCCGGTCCGGCAAGGGCGAATAAATAAAACTCCAACTAATAAAGTGGTGGCGATGTGAATATGGTTTTATTTCCTATAAGGATTTACAAATTAAAGTTTACAAAATTACAATGAAATTATTACTCACACTTTCGTGTGTTTTCCACTCCTTCCAGACCGTCCAAATGGCGACTTAGTACTTATAGTTCTTAATCGTGTATCGATAATCTATCCACCATTTGCCGATCAGGGATAGAGGTGGTACATTTACATACGAAAGTTTACACTTGAATACAGTATTACAAAGGGTTTACACTAATGTTTTTCGAGAGGCGCCAACATCCCCACCCCCGTGAATCTACCCAGATTCACCCACATCTAATTTGGCTAGGACGCAGGCCGGACGTCTGATAACGCCGGTTGATGTTTCTACTTCTGCTGACCTTACTTGGGCATCCTTCCCAGGAAACACTTTATTAATACGGCCCATGGGCCATTTGGAACGATGGGTATTCTTATCGCATACAATTATAATATCATCAACCTCTAGTGCCTTTACGGGTTGATACCATTTCGATCTGCGCGTCAAATCAGGAAGATACTCAGTCATCCACCTTTTCCAAAACCGTTGCTGAATTTGCTGCACTCTATGCCATTGCTTACGGGTAGCTTGATGTTCTTCTGCATGAGGGTGCGGTGTCTGCTCAGTATTCGGGGTACCTATGAGAAAATGATTCGGGGTTAGTGGTTCGTCAGTAGGATTACCAAGAGGAATGTGAGTCAATGGCCGCGAGTTCACGATATTTTCGGCTTCGCACATAAGACTATATAGCGTGTGCTCCTGTAGATTTTCATTATATAGTGCGTGACCCATGGCTCTCTTCACACTACGAACTAGACGCTCCCAACACCCACCAGCATGAGGATTCAGGGGGCAATTAAATATCCATTCGACATTTTTGGTGGATAATGCATCAGCAATTTTGTCACTGTCAAACTGTACTAATTGCCGCTTCAATTCATTATTCGCACCAACGAAATTTGTCGCATTATCCGAGCGTATTCGGATAGGTATTCCACGTCTGTTCATAAAGTTCCGGATACATATTAAACAACTGTCTGTGGAAAGGTCTTTGACGACCTCCAAATGGATGGCGCGTGTTGTTAAGCACGTAAAGAGTGCAATCCACCGTTTTTCATTACGTCGCCCTATTGCGATCTTGAACGGTCCCATATAGTCCAGGCCTGTGTACGAAAAGGGCCTGACAAATGGCGTTAAACGATCTAATGGCAGTTGGCCCATTAATGGCGGAGACGGAACTGCCCTTGCGTTTTTACAAACCTGACATCTCTTCGCAGCGCGCCGCACTTCAATTCTTATTCGTGGTATACAATACTTTCGTCGTATTTCTGCTACTATTAATGCCTCGTTCTGATGCTTCCATAGCCTATGATAAAGATCGATTACTAGTTGTGTGACATAATGGTCTCTTGGTAAAATAACCGGACGTCTCGTAAATAGAGATAATGCTTCAGCTGCGTCTATTCGTCCTCCTACGCGCATCAAACCAACATCGTCTATGTAGGGATTGAAGGTGAGTAACGCACTGCTTTTCTTTATGTGCTTGCCCGCTCTCAGAGCATCGTAGTCCTCCGGGAAGGCTTCCATTTGCGTCCTTTTAAATATTACCTCCTGAGCTCGTCTTAGCTCGTTCACGCGTAGGTACCCATATATACGTCTCGTTGAATCTGTTAGGCAATTATTTCGGAATCGAAAAAGCCAGGCTATAACTCTTTTTAAGCGAATAAATGATGAAAATTTTGTTAAGGGTGTAAACATATTTCTAATTAAAAGGTTTGTAAATTTCTTGCGAATTTCCAGCTCGGTATTTTGATATATCTCACTAGGAGGCCATCTTGATTCGTCTTGTGTAAGAAATTCCGGACCAGTTATCCAAAAGGATTCTCGTTTTCGGTTCTTTTGCCGTGTGCCAAAGTCGGCCGGATTTAACGCACTGGGCAACCACCTCCACTCGCTGATATCACTGCTTTCCAAGATTTCATTTACCCGATGCGCGACATAGGGCTTATAACGTCGATAATCTGACTTTATCCAGGATATGACCGTCTTTGAATCGCTCCACATGAACACCCTAGCAGGTTTATAATTGTGATAACTTATGATGCTTTGTTTGAGACGTGTTGCAAGCACTGCTGACTGTAGCTCAAGTCGTGGCACGGATACCAACTTAAGGGGTGCACACTTGGTTTTCCCAGCAATGAAGCTCACTTGCACGTTACGCGATTCCGACGGAATCCTCCAATATGCGACTGCTGCATACGCTGCTTCACTTGCATCTGCGAAGACGTGAAGCTCTATCGGTCTGCTTGAGAAGAAAGTACCATAACAACGAGGAATGCTTATTTGCTCGAGCTCTTTTAAGATAAGTAACCAATTCTTCCAGCTTTCATACACGGTGTGTGATATAAGCTCATCCCATTCCGTACGCTCACGCCAAATAGCTTGCAGTATTAGTTTCGCCTCGATCGTGTACTCCGCTGCTATTCCAAAGGGATCAAAGAGTGACATAGTGATCTTGAGCACCTCGCGTTTCGTTGGCCTTCTATCTCCTTTCAACAGCACAGGATCCACTTTGGCAAACGATAGGATGAACTTGAAGATGTCGTTGTCGGTATCCCAGTACATACCAAGTACTTTCTGGAACAATTCCGCGTTATCTCTGTCGAGGTTAACAATTGATGACATGGTTTTACTATCGTTCATATCCGTTATCAGTTTTGAATTGGAAGCAAATGCTCGCAACTTAAAGCCTCCATGCTTATGAATTTCTACAACTTGCTTGGTGATATTCAACGCTTCCTCTTCACTCGAGAAACAGTGCACGTAATCGTCAACATAGTGGTTCTCTATTATGGCAGCCACCGCATCGGGAAATTGCTTTCTAAAATTTTCCGCATTTTTATTTTTTACGAATTGTGCTGAGCAGGGTGAACATGTAGCTCCAAATATCATCACACTCATCACATACACCTCTAATGGCTTATCCCTCTGTGATCTCCACAGAAAACGCTGTGCTTGTTGGTCTTCTTTTCGAATCCTCACCTGGTGGAACATTTCGGCAATGTCCGCACATACTCCTACTGGCTTCTGTCTAAACTTCATTAATACTGCTGCTAATGGCTGCGTTAAATCTGGTCCGCTCATTAGCACTGAGTTCAAAGACGTCGTCTGTACTCTTGCTGCAGCATCGAAAACCAACCGCAGTTTACCGGGCTTGTTAGGATTATATACTCCGAAGTGAGGCAAATACCAAGTACGCCCCTGTTGTTCGTTAGCCTCGTTTTCAGTCAGCTTTCGTGAGTACCCTTTTTTTTCATACTGGGCCATTATTTCAGAATAAGCGATCTTAAAGTCGACGTCGTTTTCAAACCTTTTCTCTAACATATAAAACCTCTGTTCTGCCATCTTGCGACTATTTGGCATCTCGATGAGTTCGCCTTTCCATAACAAGCCTGTTTCAAACACCGACTGATTAATTCGCTTTGTTGTAGCTTCTAGTATGCGATTCGCCTTACTGATTTCCGACGCCTCTGCCGCGTACTGTACGTCCTTTACATACATGTCTTCGTTTACAATATAGTCGCTCACCAGCTTTTCCATATCATCTTGATTACTGCTAATGTTCGTGAAAAACGTGTAATTGTAGTCGTTGGCCGATTGATGCTCTCCTGCTCCGTAGACGACCCATCCTAATTTCGTTTGCATGACTGTGTACCCTTTACTTCCATCATAAGCTATTCGTTTTGGAATTCCCAAATGTACATTATCTAATCCGATCAGCAACTCCGGCAATGCGTTATCGTATTGACAGACTGGCAAATTTCGATGTTTGTAGGGTAAGTCTGTAAAGTTAATTGTTTGTTTTGGCAATTGCAAATTACGTACTGTCCTAACATTACGCATTAAAAATCTCTTTCGGCTCTGCCCAATGCCTGAAATATACATATCTACTCGTTTGGATACCTCTGTCACGGTTGCATTACCAAACCACTGCAACGTCAGCGTGTCGCTTTTCCCTTCTAGACCGAGACGCCTGGCCAAGTCGCCATTGATCAGGGATATAGCTGAACCCTCATCCAAAAATGCATACGTTTTAATTTCTTTTCCATTAGCATACAGTACTACTGGCAGTATTTTAAAGAGAAGTTTCATCGGTGGACTAAACCCAGTTGTACTCGTAAACACCTGTCGAGGTTGCGGCTTCGTTTCTTGCTGCGATCCTGCTTGAGGTGCCTGTTGAATTCCTTGATTATTCCGCTGCCAACGGTTTCTCTCTTGTGTTTCATGAAGCAAATTATGGACTTTGCGTGTGCACGCACTATCGCTACATTCATGCTGTTCCGTGCAAGAATTACTCCGATGGCGACTCTTTAAACAATTAAAACAAACTTTTTTGCGACGAACCAACCTCCATCTTTCTACATAACTCATGCCTAAAAACTTATTACATTTGCTTAGGGTATGCTTCTCGGAGCAAGCCTCACACCTAACGTTCCTGTTGCCGCCAGTGTCAGTTTCATTTGCATAAAAAAATCTCGTACGCCCTTCAGCTCTACTCGCACGTGGCTCTAAGTTTGAAAACGAACATGCAGTACTTACGATTTTTGAAAGCTCCTGCAACCAAGTACTAAAATGACAAATAGTTGGCCTAGGAACGATGGACACAGTATGTCGGGCCCATTCTATTCGTCGCTGCATAGGTAACTTCATCAAAAGTTCTTCCATAAGCGTTGGATTCGAAAGGTGATGATCGCAGTCAGCTGCTTGAAGAAATGATGATAAATTTTGAACTTTTGTTGCAAAGGTTATTAGCTGCTCTATACGGTTCTCAGATATCGGCGCGATGCTTCTAATTCGACTTATTTGGCTTTTCACCAACAACTCAGGCCTTCCAAAGCATTCCTGTAAGGTGCTCATAATTTGCGGCACATTTCTACTGTGAATCAACAAACATTCCACAGCTTCACGTGCCCTGCTTTTCAGCGCTTTTTGTAATCGAATCATATTTTGGGGGTTGGTATATTGGTATTCCGCCGTTGTCATAGCAAATGTTTCCTTAAACATAGGCCAGTCCTCTGGACGACCATCGAACTCTGGTAAATCATACAATTTATTCGCTCTTCCTATGCTGGCACTGTTCTGAGAATGTCCAACTTCGCTAGACGCTGCAGTAATTATACCTATACTATCCGAATCGCCTATGTTCGTCTGCGGCTGCCTTAGACGTTGCATATCATCTTGCAAGCTTTTTATATGCATCATAATTTCGTTTAACCTCGCTTCAATTGTCGACTCGCCTTGTCTATCCCCGGCCGGCTGCTCACAAACCGTATTGTTCAGCTCGTCGTTACTATCGCCGTCTCTTTCTTTTCTCGCTGCCGAACGTGTATTATGCATTTTATTGCAACAAACTGAATGCCGAAATTAACAAAATGGCTTCGACCCACGTTTAATAAGGCGGGCTCAAAATTTTAGGTTATGGCAATGACCCACTACTGACACCAACCCCAAAATCACTCACCCACAGGCACTTACCAAATCACACTTGCTTGTATTTTAATTGCTGGTTAAATCTCGCCTTATATTTATCCCGCTAGCCTATACGCTGCCTCGGTAGTCTCCATACAAAATGACGTCGGCACCAGCTAACTTGATGTGCAGCTCACTTGCACCACTCTCCATTCACTAGGAAAGTGAAATAAAAAATGTTGATTCCCGGTCCGGCAAGGGCGAATAAATAAAACTCCAACTAATAAAGTGGTGGCGATGTGAATATGGTTTTATTTCCTATAAGGATTTACAAATTAAAGTTTACAAAATTACAATGAAATTATTACTCACACTTTCGTGTGTTTTCCACTCCTTCCAGACCGTCCAAATGGCGACTTAGTACTTATAGTTCTTAATCGTGTATCGATAATCTATCCACCATTTGCCGATCAGGGATAGAGGTGGTACATTTACATACGAAAGTTTACACTTGAATACAGTATTACAAAGGGTTTACACTAATGTTTTTCGAGAGGCGCCAACAAGGACAATTAAACGCAACATCTAATGCACAAAAAATTAGATCATGGTCAGATATAAAAGACATTTGGTCAAATTTAAGAACGTGGTGTAGACTAGAGGTGATAATAAGATCTAACAGACTAGGACGCGCATTGTGAGCATATCTTGTTGGTACGAATTTGTTGACCACCTCAAGACCTGCCACAGATACATGGTCAAGTAGCTTGGTGGAATAAGAGTCATTTAAGAGGAGATTAACATTGAAGTCGCCACATATAACATAACGCTCATATTCGATCAAAAACACTGATAACTCAACAAAAAACGAATCTAACAGGCAACACCTATGAGGGTTATACACACAAGATACTAGTATCTTTGTTACACCGTCCGAAAGTTCAATAATTATAGATTGAATATCAGAGTTTTGTGATGCTGCTAAAAGTCTCACGTTCAGGTTATCTCTGTAATAAATTGCAACACCTCCCCCTTTCTTGGATGTTCGATCGCAACGCATAAGTTTATAGTTAGCAATGTTATAGTAAAAGTCCGAGATATCAGGATTAAACCACGTTTCCGAAACACAGATAACATCAACGCCGGACTCTCCAAAGATACCCCTAACATAGTCCAGCTTATGACTGCTAAGACTTCGTGCATTAAAATGCACCACATTAAGACCATCAGACCGTTTACAAATAATATCTATTAAAATCTTATGGTTCTCATCAATGCTGGAAGAAGAATTCCTACTGGGGTTTATATCGAACATACTCAGCATGAGAATAGGCAACCCCAAAGCGCATTGAACATATGAAAACATAAAAACTTAAATGAATACAATTGCAACAAATAAACGTAGATAAGAATGTAGCATAATAGGAAAATAACCGAAAGTTACAGAAATATTGATGAACAGAGAGCGATAGACATTTTTCGAAGGTGAGAAACAGAAAAGTAAACATAAAGTAGATGAAGACAAGTAGACTTGGAAAGAAAGAGATAATACTTAATATAACATACTTAATTTCTGAGATTCCACAAGCTGGAGAAAATATAAAGTAAAAAACTAAGACTAACATACATTTAATGTGGTAAAGTGTTTGCTATTGCGCTTGAGCGCTGATAAGAGCATTAACCTCGGATCTACTGCTCACTTGCTTAGGCTCTTCATTTGCCTTTAGCCGCACAAAAATTTTCCCACGGATGGAGAATGCTGACACCAACTGTCTCTTTCGCCTAAGCTCAGAGACGTATGACATCACGTCACGGAGAATTTTTGGCAGACTCTCATGTAAAGAGATCGATCCATATCCCGCCATCTCAACGTCAGATAGCGCCAGCACTCTCTTATTCGCTTTGCAGAAAATAGCAACAGACTTTAATAGCTGATTTCGGTCATGCGCAGAGAGCAACTTGACAACAATAGGCGAATTATTGTTGCTTTTTTGCATATTGCCTTTTGCATTTCGTATCCGAAAAGCATCACGCAGAGGCGGAGGCTTGTGCTGCACTACACCACAGATCTTGGCAAAGAGTTCAGGCAAATTCTCACTAGCCGTTTGGGGGATCCCGTTGATTATTAAATCAGTGGAAACTGCACTGCTCTCTAACGCGCTGATGTGATTTTGGGCAGCAAGGAGTTCACTGCGAAGAGTTACAACTTCAGCGCTCGCACTCTCAACTATAGCAACTCTTTTCTCAATAGCCGCTATAGACCGCTTCAAATTTGCGGTTTCGGCAGCCAACTCACCAATCTTCTGCATTACTCTCTCTTCCGATGTTTTCATAACCTCAGTCAGCTGGTTGATGATTAAGACTCTCTGCTCTTCCAACTTTGTCTCCATCCTATTAAATGCAGCTAATGCTGGCGTTGAGGGAGTCTTGGGGGGGGTTGCAGGTTTTCTTGTTGGATTTTTGAGCGTTGAGGACATATTTATATTTTTTTTTGTCAGGTGAAACAAGCACTGGCACGTTGCAGGTGGATCAGTAGCACTGAACAGTCGCAGGAACAACTCGCAGCACACACGAACGTCTGCAAATCCGCAATTTTAGGAAAATTTAGAAAGACTACCGAGATTAAACGCAAATAACTAAGAGCACCGCAAAAACACGTCCTCCTCGTATGATAGTTGCAAAATTAAAAAAGCCTAAAAAAATTATCTGATAGTGTAAAAAAAGAAAATAGCATATACATACATATGTAGACTGTGACATCTACCAAATATTTCTAGCGCGTTTTAGCCAAACTCTGGACACTTTGATATTTTTTTTAAAGAAAATTAAAAATATTTTAAACATGTCAACTGCCAACCGAGGGGTGACCGCTATCAAAAACAATATTTTCTATTATTTTGATGTTACTTGCTGCTAAATTATAATTCTTCATACGTAAGTATATATGTAATAATTTTCTGTGGAACAATTCCCAATATAATAGGCCAACTTTTTATGTGTCTCGCCAACTGGCGCCAATTGCAAACACTTTGTGCACCTATGTAAGTCGTTCACCGCTTGATCTTTACAATGCAAAAGGGGCCTTCCTCTTCCTCTGGGTGGTAATCACGTTATATTTTGAGCTCTTAGAGTTCATCGTCCCATCGTCATCGGTATTAGCCATCGCAAAGTCGTGAAGGACCATACATTTATATTTCTAAATAATCATTCTCCCGAACATTTCAAGATCCTTCATATCCTATGTCTTCGTCATCCAAGCTTCTTCCGCCATAATGATATGAAGACTTATAGAGAGGGATTTTTGTTCGCCGTGAGAAGACTTGCTTATTTTCCTACTCCGTCCTAGACGTTAATGTGCTCTCTTTTTGATCGCTGGAGATTCATCCAAGAACAAAAGCACACTTAATCCCTTTGAGCACATTTCGCCCATTACTTACTATTTTCTTAGCACTCCACTAAATAGAAATCCAATTAGCTAGTACTATATTAAAATGCAATACCTTGCCTCTTCTATCTTTCCCTCTCGCCAAAGCAAGGCAGCAGTAAAGGAATTCGTTAGTTTCAAAATTTTCAGCTCGAGAAAATGCTTTAGCAGTCACCAGTTAAAACTCTCAACGATAGAGGTCGCGGCTTCGTTTATTGGTTAAATGAAGGGATTTTTTTTTTGTTAACTAAACGCAGTACTGACGGTCCTTCCCACAGGCGAGTTCTCTAGCCCTACAACCAAAGCTTTACAGATTTGAGCGATATTTTATACATTTGGAAACCCTAACACGCACATGATTAATCTGGCAGACGACTCCTTACTTGTAAGTTCTTCTAGCGCTTTTTTTTGAGATTTCTCTCTCGGCAATTTCGCGATCAGTGGTACTCAGAATAAGCTTAGTATTGTATTAGCAGATAAGGCTGATAAACTGCATTGATCAAGGAGACGAATTCCACTTTTAACGTGAGTTCTTGTAATAAAAGAACTGCTAAAAATCAGCGTACACTCGGCGTACAAATCGAGAAGCACGTTTTCTCCCCAGTTTATCCGCAAAGCGATACGGGATGTACAACAGTTTTCTTGAGAGTGAACTGCAGCAGAGAAATCTTTAAATAAGTGGGATAATATTTCAGAATTCCGGAGATTTAAGCCAACCTGTTAATTCCTTCTATCCAACAGGGTTGCATCCTACCGTAGATATAGCAACGGGAGTTCGTTTCGGGAAGGTTTGTTTTTTGGAGTGAAACTTTTTTAGTGGCGATAGTTAACATAGCCAATAAAGCGAAAAGGGTTCATACGGAAACCGTTGGCAAGTGCTTTAATCCCCTCATTTCACTTACCACACCTAAACTCAACACATTTAAACCCCTACACCTAAACTAGCAACGTCTTAACTCTCCATATCTAAACCTACCATACCTAAATCTACCAATGCCTTAACACACCATGCCTAAATTTATCCCAATAAAACCCACCACGTTTAAGCTTAGCATATTTGACGAGATCTAAACTCCGCGCATGTAACCTCACCATACCTGAACTCACCACACCTAAACCGCCATATCTTAACTGGAAATACCTAAGCTCATCCAAGCCAAATATTTTAGTTTACCTTATTCTGATCTGCACTCTATTTATATGAATTCACCACACTTAAATTTAAGTAAAGAATTAAACACATCACCTTTAACTCATCACACTTTTACCCATCCCAACTCAATCCACTGCATCTAAAATCACCTTAGTTCTACCACGTCAAGTCCCTCATCAACCGCCGAACCTCGTCGCATCTGGCCTCATTTGAATTGAGTTTCTCTCACTTCAACTCATTTTACCTCATCTCACTTCACCAAACGTCTCCTTCCTTTACCAAAGTGAAGCAAATCATACATAAAACTAATTGCTGTTTGATTAATTTAAAATAACGAATCCCCCACTAATTCTACATAAGGATTATGAAAAGTTTAAGAAACAGTTGAATAGAACAAGTATAGCCACAGTGGTTAAGTTTCCTTATACTAAGACCATTCGATTAACTTATGCTCGGAACTTTAATAAAAATATGAGAAACCCACATGTATGTATTCACTAGGAATGTCAATCCCGAGATCCCGGCCTATTTGAACTCCCGAATATCCCGGGATAGGTCTATTCAAATCCCGGAATTGCAGTTAACAGCGAATTTAATAGGCATTTATGTTTCAAATTTTGTATCATTCAGACAAATTCAAGAGTAAAATTGTCTGAATACCACATACAATAATACACGAAATTGCACAGTGCATCCATATGTTCCACTATTATTTTAATAGCGGACAAATAAGACGGCTTGTTAACTTCCTAAAGACTTTGGTTTGCCCTTGCCATTATAAATAAGCTGTAGAATATCCTTTTCGAGTAGAAAAAGAGCCTTACTATGAAAGCGATGTTAATAGAACTAAGGACGAGGTGCTTAAAGTTGATAAGTAAGAAAGTCTCAAAGACAAATTGTATCAAGTTTTAACGAGGGGATCGCAATTGTCCAATAATCGATAGGCATAAAAAGAGGCTATAAAAAGGCTATGTCCTACAGTGAGCATTTAACTTTTTCGTTGATAATCCAACCACAAAATGTTAAGGCGGAGCAGTGTTGCTCCACTGCAGGTTTTATATGCAACAAATTTAGGTTCAGGTTGGAGGATAACACACTTAAGGCACTTACTTTCTTTAAGATTGCAATTTGATCAAAATAAGGAATAATTCTGCCTCGCTCAATATGGAATGGATGATATATTTAATTTTTCACTAAATGGTAATATATTAGTATTTAATATTGGCCTCAAACAGTGGTTAAACATAATTTTACTCTAGTTTCATTTGCTTCCGTACCAAATATGTATATTTTTACTTGGAGAAAAATTTTACATTTATTTCTTTTTTGTTTTTGAAAAGACAAATAAATACATAAATGAATTACAACAAATCGTTCTTCTTTCTTATATTAACGACTTTATCGTTCCAATATCATCAAAGGATAGATACAATGTGTTTTTAGAAGATATGGCTGAGCTCTGTCTAAATCAGATCAATTTAACTCCAAACAATTTTGGCACCATTCTGGATCTTGTTTTTGTTGATCTCGTATCTAAGTCATCTATGAAGATGTGCGAACCCTTGGTTTTTCCAGAGGACTCATCACCCTGCGATTGAGGTAAATTACGAAGTTATTGGTGATTTTGGAAATAATGTTGATAAATCAAGTAGCTCAAACGCTCGTTTTATTTTCGCAAAAGCCAATTTCAAGAAATTAGATCGAGAATTATCAAAATTATCATGGCCGACGTATAAAGATGATGTTGAACGTTGCGTCCAGCATTTTAATAACACTATATTTAGCTTATTTCAAAAGTTTGTACCAAAACGGGTTTGCGTACAAAAGGAGCAGTCACAACCTTGGTTTACTAAAGAACTAAAAAATTTAAAAAATAAGAAGTCGCGATCGTTTAAATTGTACAAAAATACTCAGTTGTCCGACACGCTTATTTTGAATTAAATAAAAAATGCTACAGATCTTATTTGTGCAAAGTTAAAAGGAATTTAATAAAAAACCCTGAATCATTTTATGATTTCGTTAACTCTAGGCGCAGAGTGACTAGTTTTCCGTCTGCTATGAAATATCAAAATACCGGGTCTTGTGGCTCCCAATCAATTTCCAACATGTTTGCCCAATTCTTCAGGTCAAATTACTCCATTAACTCGCCTCTGAGCAAACCTTACCCATATAAACTTTGTTCCCTCACCTCTGCTATTATTCCGAGGAAGTATTTTATTATTTGAGTAACTTAAAAGAATCATTTAAGGCTGGCCCCGATTCGATCCCGACGTGTTTCCTCATAAACTGTGCTAAACATGTTTATGTGCCCTTAACTAATTTATTTAATCTTTCTCTTAAGCTTGGGATTTTCCCTTCAGCTCGGGAAGAATCATTCATTATACCCCTTTATAAGACCGGGAGTAGGTCCTCTATAGAAAATTATCGCGGTATAGCTAAGCTTTCTGCTATTCCTAAATTTTTCGAAGCTATTGTTGTTGATTATTTAACGTATTCTATATCCTCTACAATTTCTAGCACACAACACGGGTTCTCTAAGGGTAAATCTAGCGTTACAAACTTGATTGAGTTCACAATTCATGTTTCAAATGGATTCACAGAATTTATGCGCACTGATGTTATATACACTGATTTTAGTAAAGCATTCGACAGAGTAAGTCACTCTTTACTGATCCATAAACTCGATCTCCTTGGTTTTTAACCTAATCTCCTTCGTTGGATATCTTCTTACCTCATTGACAGAACACAACGAGTTCTTTTAAAAATAGTTCCTCAAACATTATTCATGTTTCTTTAGGGGTCCCGCAAGGAAGTCACCTTGGTCCGATTCTGTTTTTACTTTTTATAAATGACTTACCTTCTGTAATAAATTATTCAAAATTTTTTTTGTATGCTGATGATGTAAAGCTTTTTAGATCGTATCATTCTGTTGAGGAAAGGTCCTTACTACAAGCGGATTTAAATAGCATGACTAACTGGTGTGAAATAAATTGCATGCCACTAAACCTTAAAAAATGTAAATTAATGTGCTTTTCTCGCAGAGCAGTTCAACCAGCTTCTTATGAAATATGTAACCATAACCTCGAACAAGTGTTTAACTTTGTTGATCTTGGAATTACAATGGACCCGAAATTTAATTTTAACCTTCACATAAATGTTACAGTTAACAAAGCCAAGGGTGTTTTTACACTTGTAAAACGGTGGTCAAAAGAATTCAATGACCCTTACATCACGAAGGCTCTGTTCACAACGATATTGAGGCCAACACTGGAATATGGATCTGTTGTTTGGAACCCGCGCTATCAAGTTCATTCCGAATAGAGTCAATTCAAAAACAAATTCTGCTTTTTGCTTTAAGGAATTTTCGTTGGGATTCTCAGTACAACCTGCCGCCATATATAAGTCATTTAAAACTCATTAATCTTCCTACACTTGCTAGTCGCAGAGAAATGCTAGGGATAGTATTTTTGGTCAAATTACTAACAGGCTTGATCTCTAGCCCATCTCTTCTTGGCGAAATAAAACTAAACGTTCCCTCCAGAATTTCAAGACATTTCCGGCCTCTCTTTCTGAAGCCATGTAAAAGTAATTTTGAGTTAAATGAGCCACTCCATAGTTTGTGTCAGGATTTTAACACTCATTCCGGTTCTTTTGATACTTCAGACTCACTTTTTTACATAAAGAAAACTATTCTCAATGCTCTCAATAAGTGATACATACATACATATATATTACTATTCGATCAGCTGATGAGCATTTGTTCTGTAGCTGAACAGTTTTAGATTTCGACACTTAACAAACCTCTGCCTTTCATGACTCGGCGCAACATATATGAAAATTTTTTTTTTTTTTTTTATATATCCGTGCGTCATACGGGTGCGCCCCTCGCGTCGGTCGGGCGGGTATGGAGGGATAAAAGCGTTGGGATTATTATTATTAAATACAACGATTACAGACGTGTTACATTTTTTGGCACATTAAAAATTACAAATCAAAACCTCGTGAAATTCGGGATCCCGGGATTGTCCCGGATTTTTGTTTTCAGATCTCGAAAATCCCACTTTCATATACGAGTATAAAAATGTATATTTTCTACATGTCTCGATGTTTTATATACATATGTATATATTTTAGATCTTTTGTTCAGCAGTGGTTTAATCTGGAATCAATTAGAAACAATTTAGAATGTTTGTAACATAAATGCATATGTCTATATACATACTATGTATGTACTCGTATATGTATATACGAATATGTAAGTAAGTTTATTGCACGAGTGTCCTTCGAAGAGACTGAATTGAAATCTGTATAATAAAATTTGTCAACAATAAATTAAATGTAGAAGACAGACACCTTGGCAGCTTTCCGCCTGTCCGCCTGTCCGCCCATTCGCCCGTCCGCCCGTTTGCCTGTCCGATGGTTGCCTGCTACACATTGCGCTGAGCAGTGCCAAACGAGATTGTGAAATGTTACAACGTTGCATTACCGCCTGTGGCACACATTTGCGTTTTGAATTTGGTGAAATAAGCATTTCGGTTTCAGCTTAAAGGCAACTTGCAACAGCTTGTCAAAGCTGCCACAGAAGACACCTGTGGTGCTGTGCACTGCGCCAGGAAGCCGGAAAAGGAAGCCAGCTAAAAATGCAAATGCAAAATATTTTGTATTAAATTTATGTTGCACGCATTAACACACACACACACACACACACGTATTTGACGGGCATGGAGAATGATGTGCGCTGGGAAAATTGTGCTGCAGAGGGGGCGGGCCACATGTTCCTACCTTCCTACCTACGAACGCACGCAGAACGACGTGGCAATAAATTACCACGGAAAATGCAACATTAACAAATTTCTAACTTTCGTTCGAGGGAAAAATTCACAGAAACATACATTTGTTGGAACATACTTAAGTGCAGCCGTACAAACATACATACATACATTTGCGCATGTGGCACGTCAGCTGAAATTAACTACCTTTGCTGCAATTCACGATGGCGCACGATTCCAAAAGCACGAAAAACGTGAGCGAGTTTTGTTGAGAAAACGCCAAGGAACTGCGTCGACGCACTTTGGTTAAAGGAAGATTAAAACTTGGCATAACATATGTTCCACTTAATATTATTTTTTAGTAATTTTTCTTTTTGCTTCACAAAACTTGCTAAATACATTCACATTAATGCCTACTCATTTTCATATGTTAAACCAACCTTAATTTCAATTAATTGAAGGAAATTTTTTCATAACTTTAGCATACATGGTATTTTTTCCAGAATTAAGCTCTAAAGGGCTTGATATACATATGTACATATGTACGTACGAGCAAATACCCGCTTGCTTCATGGCGCAGCATTAGTTGTTTTGCGTTAGTTCGAAGCAGTTCAGATAATTAAATCGGCACAAATGTTTTCGGTAATCAACACAACAGTCAAAATAATTTCTTGCTATTTTAAATATAAAGACGTTCCAGTCATTTTAAAAAAATATCCCGTGAGTTCCATAAGGTCGGCTTGGAAAAGACCTTTAAAGAGAAAATTGTAGAACACAATTTTTGGCAATATTTAATTCAAACCTGTAGCTTCCCAAAAAATTTTATTTATCACAAAATGCAAGTATACCACACCCAAAATCATCACAACTAAACACATCACGTCTTAATCTACCACATCTAAACTCACAATAATTTAACTAGAAAGACCTTAGCTGCCCTATGTCTTTTCTCTGCATTAAATCTCGCTTTATATCATCTCATCCCATCTCACCTTTTAACTGTTTACTTGAAAATAAAAATGCCACACAAATTTCTCATCCGTCTTCGTAGCTACCTACTTTAGTTTATACTGATGACAGACTTTCAAAATTAAAATACAGCTTTGAAGAATATAAAAGCAAAATTTTGTTTTCCCAATAAAGATGTATAGTTTTCTATATGTACGAGTATATCTCCACTCCGAAACCAAGCATTTCATTTTTCGCAAACACATTTTTCATCATCGAAGTAGGATACAACATGAGCCTCATCAAAATCTGTTTTGGTAATATCTTGATTCCAGCGCCACCTATCGAGATTTTCTCTCCCTAATATTTTTCCTTGGCCAAAAACAAACACAACTAAAAAAAGCCTACTTATAGTACATCGGGCAATACGTTTTCGAGTTATGTACGCAACTTAGTTTTATTTATATAGATATAGATAAGTAATAACGCAATTGTTATGAAATGTAGCAGATTTGTTCTGTAGATATATTTTTTTCTCAATAAAAAATATTTTGGTAACTTTTCTCAAGAGATTTTGGTAAAAAAAAATGTTGGGCAAGTGGAAACCATGTTGGCAAGTTGCTGCTAGATATTGTTTACAGAAAATCTGTGTGAAGAGACTAAATTTGCATTTATGAGGACACATCACAAGGGACGCTGCGTCTGTTACTTTAGTAACATTTTCACTCGGCTCGGCTCACGCTGTTTTGCTTAGTCGACTTTCACACACATCAAGTAATGCTTTCAATTCTACTTTTTATATTTTTAATTTTGTATTAAAGCAAATAAAAAATTCAAAAGGGAAAGATCAAAAATTGCTATCAAGTGATTGACGTGTGTGAAATCCGACTTGTTGTTAGTAATTTTTAAGTTATTTGTGAATATGCACATATAAATATATAAATAAATATATATTCATGAACATACGTTATGTGTCCTTAGACTTTATATATGCACTAGACTGTTGATTGATTGACTTTTCGGTACATGTGAAATTTCGTTGACAGCCACAAACCAAAATTCTGGGGAAATTTCTGATCTCTGTCTTTATTTTTTTTTTAAACTGGAGCATTATGTAAACAATTTTCTTACCCCTTTTTTATAAGAAATTAAGTTATAAAATTTTTAGGCGTAAACTTTCGTAGATAAATCAATTTGCATACTCAAATTTTTATATAATATAAGAATTATGAGTCAAAAAAAAGTTTTTAAGTATTAAAAGAACTAGTACGGAAACATTTAAAGAATTTTTTGGAAACATTTCGTGCCTAGTCCAATACCTGTTCGGGACTACTTCAAGATTAGCTTGCTAGTCCTGAACTCGTCCAGAAGTGATCCGAACTGGTCCCGAAATAATTTGGGATTTGTCTGGAACTAGTCCCGAAGTGTTATCGAAATGGTCCCGAACTAAGCCCAAATCGGTCCTGAATAAGTACTGTCTTTCAGGACTTAAAAAAATGTTCCTCACACGTCAATGTTAAGAGAAGGCTTATAATTTACATATCTCTCAAACCAAAAGCTTTTAATGTAAAAAAAACTATAATTTTAAAAAGGGTTTTATAATAAAGGATGTTTTTTTAGACATGTGTTTTTTAAAAAGAAATCAAACGCATATAATTTAATGCTATGGAAAAGAATTTAGCTTTATTATAAAGATAAGGGTTTGACATTTTGTTTTAAAAATGATTCCGGGCAAGTGACCGCCGCGGCTGGCTCGAATAAATTCCAGCCGAGAGGCCGCTTTTTCCAGCAATTGAGGACGTATGTCAGCAATAACTCGCCGAATATTCTCTTCCAAGGCGTCAATCGTCTCGGGCTTATCTGCGTAGACAAGCGACTTTACATAACCCCACAAAAAATAGTCCAGCTGTGTTAAATCGAACATTCTTGGAGGCCACGCCACAGGCCCACGACGCGATATAATGCCCTCACAAAAAATGTTTCCCTCAATAAATTGTTTGTTACGTTGGCTTTATGGCATGTAGCGCCGTCTTTTGGAACCATCCACCTATTCAGGCATGAAAAAGTCAATAATCATGGCTCTATAGCGTTCCCCATTGATTGTAACATTATGGCCGGCTTCATTTTTAAAGAAATATTGACCAATGATTACCTCTGCCAATAGAGCACAACAAACAGTGACTGTTTGAGGATGTAACGGCGTCTCAACAATGGCTTGTGGATTATCATCACTCCAAATGCGACAATTTTTTTTATTAACATACTCATTCAACCAAAAGTGAGCTTCATCGCTGAACACAATTTTCTAGTGAAAATCGGGATCGATGGCCATCACGTTTTGGGCCCATTCACCAAACGTGCGACGCGCTTGATGGTCGTTCGACTTCAATTCTTGAAAGTCCGCAAAACAAGATTCTTCCAGGGGCAGAATTATTACTTCTTTTGATCAAAATGCGATCTTAAAGAAATTAAAGCATTAAGTGTGTTATCCTCCAACCTGGACTTAAATTTGTTGCCTTTATTGGGCCGATTATAATAATTTCTTTTTGGAAACCTTCTGATAAATTGTATGTCATTCTATTGTTGGACACTCGCTCGTTAAAACTTGATGAAATTTATCTTTGAGACTAACTGCCTTATCCACCTCAGCTACCTCCTATATATGCAAAGGCTTTACACTTGGAAAAAACAGAAAACATGCTGGGGCACGGATGCTTCAAGGCATATTTTTACAAGTTTAAGCGATGATTGCGGAGACGGTGTTGATGAAGATGTCTACCACGTATTCTTCAAATGCCCATGGTTCATCCGACAAAGAGATAAATTAAAAGCTGCGGTGGGCGAAAATTTTTCACCACCTTCGGTAGTAAATTATATGCTTAAAGTAGAAAAGGAATGGACGGCAATAAGCGACATAATTGGCCTCCTTCAGCAGTAGTGAAAAATGGAAGAAAGCTTGTTATGCAATAGCAGAAATATTGAAGAGGTTGAGAACTCTTAATAGACAACAGCGTAGCAGCGGCGACTAACCGCATTTCCCCCCCGTGATGTAATGTTTGAAGTCCCGTGGGGTGAGGAATTCGACGAAAACAGGTCCATCCTGGTTTCAAAGGGCAACTTGAGGGTAGTGTGCTGCCACAACACCCCTGAAAAAAAAAACCTCAGCTACCTCCTCGTAAGTGTTTTTAACATCTCTTTTATAGAAAGGCTAATTTTCTACTCAAGGAGGTTATTCTCCAGCTTCTTTATAATGGCAATAAAACTAGAAGCTTCAGAAAGTCATAATTAATATTATACATATACATTATTTGCATTAATTAAAAAGTGTACACATCTGACAGTTTATTCTTGAAACGAGTTTATTTAAAAATTTATTACTCAAAGTAGATTTTTTAATTTTTATATTGTCTGCATAAAATTTAAAGCGATGTCAAATTTAAAAAGGTCCATGTTGCGAGCTTCAAGAGTAACTTTGACTACGGGGAGCTATTTTATTAAAAACTGTTAAAACAAATGCTTTATTTCGACCTTGAATGAAAGATACCTATGATAAAAATATTATACATTTAAATTTATATTAAATTAATTGTTTTAAAAAATCCCGGTGTTTGAATAGACTAATTCCGGGAACTCGGGATTTCGGAACACCGGGATTTACATTCCTAAAACGCGTGTAGTACAAATACGAATACGTACACACTTGAGTTTATCCATATGACTCTTTGTAAATATTTGCTAGCACACATAAAAAGCATTCAGCAGTCGCGATAGTTGTCATTGCAACATATCCGCCGGCAAAGCAAACTTACACAAAAGTGCACACACGCACACACACACATATTCATTTGACTTCCGTGCCACACCTGCGGGCGAGCGAATATTTCCATTTAAAAAATCAACCAAATATTGTCTAACCACTGCATTTAGAACAGAGCTTAAATGCAAAAATTTTTTCATCGTTAAAGGATCACAAAATTGTTGAAAATTCAAGATTTTTATTCTTATTTTTGAGTTTTCATTTAGTATTTTACTTAAACACAGCTCGATGAGCAGGGTGTATTCCGAATTCGCCGACGAAAACAACCAAATTTTTTTGTTTATAAGTTTTATGCGGTGAAGTCTCTCCGTTCGGCCATCCCTCCAGAGATCGGCGACAGTTCCGTATTTGAATTACAAGCGAAAAAGCTCAAAACTCTATTATAGCTTGGCTTCAAAGCCCGTTGCCGGTTATCCTTCCATCTCCAAGGTTAGTATATTTAAATAATGGTCAGAGCGATATTCGACGTTGGCGTGAGCAGTCCAGTGATGCAGATCTTACTGAATCTCAGCACATTGGTGAGTAATTTCAGAATAATTTATTTAATATACGATCACACATAGGAGAATAGATCCAAAGCTAGCTATAAGCATCCAAATACTGAGGTTTAATTCCAATTTGTTGCTCATGGCTCTTTCGCAAGTATAAAAAATCTATATTGATTATCTTCTGATTTTCCAAAAGGGTGGAAATCTGATGTAGTATATTGGAACGATTTTCCGTCATCGCTTGCCAAATTTGGTTTTATGAAAAAACCGGTTTCGGCGTTTTGTAATCTTCAGTGTCCTTTTCTGAACAAGGGATGACGGAAAATTGTTCCAATATACAACATATATAAAGTATCTTAAGCTCTTTGATATTGCAGAACTATATTCTCTTTCCTGTTCAGCTTCACATCCAAAATTACACCAAATAATTTGTATTTGCTTGTAAGGCGTAATTGAAGGACGCCATTGAAGCCATTGCAGTCGCTTTTATCGGCTAACATAATGAAACACGTATCTGACTGAAGACTACAAAATTAAACTCATAAGTCTTTACTATTATTCATGATTAATTAGTGTTTTTGCAGTATAAGTTAAATAATGAAATTTTAAACCAGTCGTTGCCTATAATTTTGTACATACTCGAACATATACTTATATATATACATACATGTATACACATACAGAAACTATAACCATGCAAGCCACCTCTAACCAGTTTCCCCTGAAACAAAAAAAAAATGTACACACACATTTTAAGTCATTTCACCCTTATATTTCATATGTGAAAATTGGACCAAATTTAGTTAATAATGGATTTCTGATTTAGAGTCGTTAGTCCCAATCATTTCTTAGTGCTTTGAACACTCGGAAAATCTCTAAAATTTTGTCGTAAAATTGTTTAATATTTTTCGTATTGTCGCACGGATAACACAGGTCTGCAACAAAAATGCTGTCTGGATATTTCCAACTGATTTCTATGTATTTAGGTGCCCTGAAAACTAAAAAAATACTTAAAAAATTCCAGAACGTAAGGTTATTTTACAAAATGCAAAATTTTATTATAAAAAAGGGTTTTTATCTTGGGCATGGCGCTCGGACAATAATCTGGGTTTACCAAATTCCCTTGCTTTTTGTGTCTATGGGATAGTAGAGGCCGAACAAATCACTGGACCAAAAAGTGTTGACCTCCGTGGGAGCTTGAAGTTGGCGAAAAGAATGTCCTGCATAAAACTTTGGAGCCTCCTCATTAAGTTCTTCTACCACCGCTTCACATAATGCTGGGATTGATGAAGCAATTTGTAAAGTCACTTCCAAGAGATGGAAATTGCTTCCAATGATTAATATCAAAGTTTCCAGGCCTCTCGGAGGCAAAGTTGAAGGAAGGTGTTTTCGTTGGACCAGATATTAGACGGCTTATGGCTGATCCACTATTCATCACAACCATAACGGATCCTCAAAGAGAAGGGTGGATTGCCTTTAAAGAGGTCACAATGATATTTTTAGGCAATAACAAAGAGCCTAACTACAAACAAATCGTCAAAAGAAGGTTAAAAGCATTTCAAGCTTTAGGTTGCTTGATGAGTTTAAAAGTACATTTTCTTCATTCCCACCTCGACTATTTTCCAGAAAATTTTGGAGACGTGAGTGAAGAGCACCAAGATATTAAGCAGATGGAAAAAAAGATAGCAGGGAAGATGGAGCGTTTCAATGATGGCAGACTACTGTTGGACGCTTCAAAGAGACCATCCCAATGCTTCCCACAAGCGAAAATGTACCAAAAGGAGTTTCACTGAGAAAAAGAAATGTGTTTAGTGCTTACAATTTTTTTTTTTTTTTTTGTAGACTTATTTTGTTGTATTGTAGGGTTATTCGTTTTTTGATGTCTGATTTAGTTTTCGAAAATTTGTATTACATTTAGTCGTTTGTCATACACATTCCGGCAATTGTAACATACGAAAAAATTTTACTGAAGAAACTCATTCATATATTCAAAAGTAATTAAGAATAAACAATAAAAATAAAACAATTTAAGATTTTCGTGAACTAGTAATATTCTCCAAGATATTTTGAGAAATTGAATTCCAAACTTCAATTGCGATTTCCTAAAAGTCTTTAAATGTAACATACTACATTAATTTCTCTGGGCGACTGCAAGTTAACTTTGCCAGGCAATTATTATAAATATTTTAGTTAAAAACGAATGCATTCCTTAACACCTCTGACGCCATTAAGTTTTGGTGGGGTAATCAAGGGAGTAATCTCGTAAAAAGTACGAGTTCCACCTTGCTTTTGTTGACACTCAGAACACCTATATACATATATATGTATATCCCGCCGTATCCCCTGGCTCAGGTCCCAAAAAGTTTGCAGGAGCTTACTCATCACTTGACCATCTCATTTACTTAAAAGCTGAACTGGAAAGAAAAAAGTAATCTTTAAACTCAATATCTTGCGAATAAATATTGTCTACTCATCTCATTTCAGTAAGTTAGTTTACCTTTAGTCTACTACCGAATTTGCAAACTTCTGCAAAATCATCCTACTCAGGCGTTACTCAGCACACTATTTTTGATCTCCTGCCACTGAATTCTTTATTTAAGAGTAATATACTAGTTGACACTTCAAGGCCAAAGATACTTCCACTGGGAAGTATTGAAAATTTAGAAAAAAAATTACATTTGTCGCGAATAAAGAAAATCTATCAAACACCTCGACAAACAACATAAAAAAATCTAATCAAAGATTTATTGGGGAAATTATATTGGTAGTTTAAACTAAGCCGCATGTAATCTTGAATGGACTACTTAGTGGACGATTAGTCCCGTTTAAATTTGTAGAGATAGCTGGGCTGCTCTTAAGTTCTCTAATAGCAGACACAATTGTTCGGGGAAAATAAAATTGGGTTACTCTACTCCAGGTGACACCTGGTCCGACTAGCTTTAGGGAAAAGCTTCAATACTTCACTCACTGATGGCTAGGGCGTATCGAAGGCCGCAGATGCATTAGGACCATAACACTCTTCTCTTGTGAAGATCTAGCCAAGTAATTTTTTTTTATTGGGTAGATTGGACTGCTGATGACTTGTGATATTGCTGAGATGAACTCATTTCGAGTAGCTTCTCCACCAATGCCAAGAAAACGGATCTATGTACCATTTGAGGAATAAGTGCTGCTTTCCACACAGCTAGTTTATGTAGTTCGAAAAAAAAAACGGATTCCACTCACTTTGACGACGACCTCAGATGCTGACGCAAAATTTTAATTACAATAATCAATTTACAAAATTATTTTACATAATGATAAACCACGGAACAATATACCGAGAACAACGACTTTAGCCACACACAAGAGTAAAACAAAACAATAATTTGCATTACTTCACCTCAACACATTCGCCATTGACACTGTACGCTTAACATCGGCAAATTTCATCTAAAACTTTGCGCTTCCAAAGATTCATCTGCTTGACGGCCGCCGATAGCTGCAGCAAATTAACACGACTCTCGTGCTCTGTCAGCGATCTGCGCAGATGCCGCATCACACGATTCATGCGCCGATCGCGCGCTATATACACATAGCCAGCCTTGCGTGCCGCTTCGATGTAGCAGTACTTGTCGTTAAGTGGCATCCGCGACCACACCGCTCCCGCTTCGGCCGCTGTTCGCCAAGCCGGCGATCGTCGATTGCACACTCGCCGGTATTCGCTGAGAAAGTGCATGAAAGCATTCCGGCTGTACGAAGCTTTTGCAGCGGTCGTCGTTGTGCTCGCCGATGTTGTCGCCTGCTCGGACGAACTTGTGCAACACACTTTAACCATTTGCGTAAGAGTTTCTGCAAATACTCGAGAATTTTAAATGAAAGTGTAAATTTTTGATTTTTAATAAAAATGCAGTTGTTTTTCTTTCTTTACACTTTTTATACTCAAATTTGACATGAAATTGAAAGCGCTAGTTATCAATTGATTTTAAGAACTTACCAAGGCGAATTCATTAAAGGTGGTGTTGATAGGGCAACAGCAACAACCACAAGAAATTTGTTTTTGCTTCTGGTGCGCTATTGTCAAAGTAATTTGATTGATAAAATCAAAACGAATTCAATTCATAACATAGAAAACCAAAATATTTACACTTTTACCGGAAAGTTAACGATTTTTAATATTCTGGTTAAAATTTGTTTATGTCGGATCTGTGCAACCTAAATCGCATAAACCAGTGCCTAAGACAGTGAAAATAGGAAAGATCTCAAACAAGAACATTTAAGTACTGGAACTTCGTTCATATGTATAACTTTTTGCGGTGCGTGATATTTGGAAAACATTGATAGGAAATAGAAACTACTGCAGCTATGTAATTTCACTGGAGTCATTACCTGACCATAGGTGATATCGTCAATTGTATATGGAAACGAGAGTTAATTCACAAATTCTGAAACATCTGCGCCGGAGCTCGACCTTTCATATACATTTTGCAAAAGAAAGTTTTGGGAAGTAAATACAAGATCAAAATATAAAAATGAAAACATATGTTTGGATATTATCCTTTGAACTTTTAAGTAATTATTGTGTTATTTTCTCTGTATATAAATAACATTAAGCCAATTATAAAAAAAATTTAACGGACTTGGACAAAACTTCATAGTTTAAAACTATTTGTATTACCCTTACTAAAATTGCTTAAATAAATTCATTAATAAAGTTTTTAATATCACTTAATGCAAAGGCGTTCTGAAGATTTTGTGCAACCAGATTAAGCATACGCTATGCAGGAGTTACATTTCCGTATAAGCATCTATTGTACATGCTGCGCAGTAAGTGCGGCGTTATGTACTACATGCTTCATCCGGGTGTATGTATGTATTAGTGGACATAATAACAAAACTAGAACTTAATACTTGCGCTGCAGTTACATGGCGATGGTGGACGTCTCTTTTGCTAATGTTACTGAAAAGAAAATGTCCTTTATTTCGATGCGTGTTAAATCTATTTATTTCAATCAACTTTTTTAACAATCTTGCGATAAGGCTTATATAAACAAAAATTCATTACAAATCGTTAAGTTAACATCGGATTATATTTACTCAAAATTAGACTAAAAAAAATGTCAATATTTTCCCAGTAAATAAAATTTGCGAAGGCAAAAAATGATCTCCGCATATACTCGTAAGATCCCTTGCTACCAAGTGTTTCCGGCAATTCGTGCTCCACATAATTATTATATGGTTCACTTCCATTTTCCACTACCTTAGCACACATAACAAATTTTCCTATTTTTAATTTTTATTATTTTTCTTATATCTATTTAAATTACAATTGCTTCACAACACAAAATTGCAAAAATTTATTTTAACATGTCATAACATAAACATTATAGGTGAGAAGATGTAATGTAAACAAAAAAATAAAAATAAAAAACAATTAATTTGACAATCACCCACCAATCATCTGCTCGATTACGACCACCTTAAATGAATTCGCCTTGGAACTTACGATATTTTTTAAGTTTGGAAAGTTCAACTGAACATCTGAATAATCGAATAATAGAGTTTGCATGTTGAACTTCGATGAACTCATATCAAACTGTTTATTGTTGTTATTTTGATATCAAAAAAAAATTAATTGTGGATCGAAAAAAAGCAAATGTAAAACATTTTAACAAAAATATTAAAAAAGTCCTCTAACAAGAATTAAATTTAACGCTGGTACCAAAGGGTCGATTAATAGGGTAAACAGAATAAAATAGCAAAGCGAATTTCGTCAGAAGAAACGCTGCCGCCGGGTGATATTTGTCGCTGCATATCGCCCAGCAAAATGGAATCGATACGAATGGGGTGGCATTCACCGTTCACACGACTAATAGCACATAATTTCGAGCGGCTGCAAAAACAGCTGATGCCTTTTCGCCGCATCATAATACGATAAAAGTGCCAACATTTCATAAAAGAAACCTATTTTTGTATGATGGACAAATTTTAGCAAATATACTTGAATTCAAAGAGAAGAGAAATTCATGGCGTGTTTTAATTTTGCAGGTCGCCAATTTCGTTGAGAGTTATTTTTCTGTTTACAGAATTACTAGTTTTACAGAAATCGTAAGTTTCGATATTAGAAATAAGGAATATTCCCAACTGCACACAGATCATCTATACATATAATGTCATTTGTGCAAAAGTGGCAACTTAGCAGAGTGGCAAATGAGAAACAAGAAAAAGCTTATCAAATATTTATTACGATCGACGGGCTTTTGCGAATATTAAGAATAAATAAATTTTCTTCAGGTTTGCAATAAAACATATATAAATATGTATGTATATACGAGTACACACCAACATACATATTTACGTTTTTATTTGTGTCGTTGTGTTGCAAGTTTGTGATCCGATGGCATCATCTAATGTGCTCAATTGACACGTTGACATTCGACGCCAGCCAAGCGGCCGATATCAGCGCAAGCAGAGCGGGGACATATCGAGGAGCGTCAATCAAGCAGCCGCAACAGCATATTGAAGTTGGTGGCGTCATCGGTTCACACAACCTCCTTTTACTCTAACTGACTGACACACTTTGACGGTTGTTTGATGGATGCGTGTACGTGTTGCCATAACGATGTCACCGTTGTCGATATGTTATTGTTGCTGCTGATGACGATGTTGCCTCTTGATGTCGCCAGTTGCCAGTTGCCGTTGCCGTTGCTTTTGTCACTGCCACACTGTTGCCATTTTATACGCGGAGCTGCTGCACGTCACGACCAGCGTGTCACATGTATGTTAAGTGAAATTTAGAGAAATGCGCACGTGTGTTGGCATACTGTAATATTCTTTGCTCACAATATTGAATTTGCCCCATTTCTGTTGTTGCGGTATGAAATATGGAGTTTCTTTCCACGCACAGACGTACGATATATTTAGATAAATTCAACTTCAGTGAGCATCTTGTGCGGCGCCATCAAAATCAAATGGTAGTGGTAACGGAATTTATGACATCGTGTGTTTGTATGTGTATGTGTTTGTCCATCAACGTATATTTATTTACGTGTTGCTGATGAGCGGTAATGTATTGTAATTTTACAATTTGTATGCGCCTCACATATTTTTTCGTAAAACATATTTACATTTATATTCAAATGTAAGTGAAATTGAATTTGATTTAATGCTATCGTTACAATGTAATTATTTTACACTTAACCCATAAAAATGTCGCCTTCGTCTCTTGCGTTGCACTCATTATACATGTAAAGAAAAAGAAACATTTAAATACGTCCCCAAAGTAAGAGCTAACCTTTGAATAGTTTAGTACCTCGAAAAATTTCGTTTTTCCGAAGATGTATACTAAATTAGGGTCTTCGATTATTCGACTTTTTTTAAAACCGGTTCCTAATTTTTATATCAATAAAAAACCGGGTAAACCGGTTCTTGTTCTAAGTAAAAAAAAAACTAGAACGCAATTATTTTTATGAAATAAATCTTTTACAAATCAGCTGTAGTTTAATGTCCGAATTCAGTAAGCAGTATCAGTCTCTAATAGACAAGAGTCACAATTTTAGACGAGTAGGCAATAATTGGTCTCTAGTCCTCTACTCTCAAAACAAAGTCTCTCAATTACAGGTCGCAAAAATTACAACAAACACAAAAAATAAAAACGTAAAACCGTAGATTCTACGAAAAAGGCATCACTGAGTATGAATGGCTACGTCGTAGATTCGAAACTCTTAGAGTTGCATCGGTGAGTTCATTCGTAGCACAATTTCGTAAATATTTCGATGAATTTGTTACGACGTGTTTTGGTTATCGGAGAAAATTTTAAAAATCATATTCTGAAGTAATATCCACTTATTTTAATAATTTATATAAATTCAGAAATATAGTGAGATTGTAAGTATTAAATTTGATAAACATAATTTTATTTAAAGTAATTTTCTTTCTTGTTTGTTGTTTTCCATTTGAGTTTTAAAAATTTTACGCTCGCTTGCTGGAATAGTTGATGTGTGGAGTGGAGAACACCAAATCCAAAAAGGCGTAGGTGGACAGCTTTTGATCAGGATTTTGCATAGAAGTCCATTTTCGCATTTCGTTTTCCTCGTCACTTATTTCCAGCTTTGCCCATAGAGGGCATTGCCGCGACTGCAACGTATTCAAAACTTGAAAAATGTTGATTGGACCATTAGTATTTCATAGCTTTTTCGAAATCACGGCTGATAACCACGTTCCGCTAAAACCATAACACCGAAGCCACTTTATGGATCACATTCATTGACGACGGTCTCGGAACACTTGAGATGCCATCTTTAAGAACACCAAGCACATTCACAAATACTGATTTGTTTAATTTAATATTTTTTACAAATCTGTAATTTAAAACTGGTAAAATTACATACATATTTTTTTTTTTAAATCGAAACTTTTTTATACAAAGTGTCATCAGATTCCAGAGGATGAAAGGTATATCTTATATATAGTATATAAATAAAGTAACACACCGACCCACAACTGACCTGATTTACACGAACATAGACAATGAATTCCACCGGAACGTAACTATAAATACAGACGAAAAAATGAAATTAACTATAACGAAAAATGACACTGAAGATGGCACAACGCCGAAACTGGTTTGTCTTAAAACCAAACTTGACGACTCATTTTATAATTGTGTCGCTCTGTGCAACTACGGCAGCACCACGAATTAGAAAATACAGAGGTCGCGCCTTCCGCAAACCGCTATTCGCTCTCAGCAAATTTGACAGAATCAGCTGTGTATGCTACGTCACAAAACGCGGTTGGTTTTGTTTGTATGTTTGTAAGCATACAATTGTTTGTGCTTAAATTCAATGCTTTAAAGTGATTTTATTTAAAATAAAGTTATTAAACATGAAGTGCACAGTGTTAAGTATTAAATCGCAAAGTCTATCAATGATAAGGGGCTATAAAACTTGATAAAAATGATGTGAAGGTGTAGCTGTGCACACTTGGTAGCAAGTTAAGCTTCTTGTGTCTCCTAATGCTGCACTGCAGTTTTTTTCAAAGCATCCAATCAAACACAGAGCATACATGAAGTTATTTGAATATAAATATGTTGCATAAAGTGCCGAAATTGGTAAAAACTTTAAAATTTACAAATCATAGGAGAACATAACCTCACATTTTTCTTGCAATTTCTTCCGATTCTCAGTCAATTCATGTTCATGACGTTGCACGCATTTTGCTTCACATCATTTTTCGTCGGGAAGGCGCAATCTTGTATTCTATCGTTCTTGCGGCAGCACAGTTATCGTGGAGTGGTGCACGTTGAATAATTAAAGTGACAGCACAAGGGATAACGCCCCAAAAGGAAACATTTTCGCGCTAGTTCTTATTTTCTGTCTTTCTTTATACTCACCATAGATAATATGATATGCAACTTCCCTCTTTTGCCTCATCATGCCCAATCATGGGCTGGCACGCAAAAAGGCTCTTAGAATCATAGCATTTTTATTTGGCTAAAAAAGCTAGTTAATGTTATTATTTGGCGAAATACGTGTTGAAATCTTTAACTTGAGAATTTAATTAAATACTTGTCTTTTAGTGATTTACATGCAAATATTGAGTGTTATTATAAAAAGATTTCCGTAAAACTTTATTTCTAAGTGAACACACAAGTTCATCACACAAGTTCATCAGCGATAACAATTTTTTCGCATTCGTAGCGGAGGGTTACGTTCATAACTTTTCTACGACGTACTCAGCGATAGGGCAGAATAATCTACAAATCACACATAGACTCAAATTTTAAAACTTTGAGCGAGCTAGAAGAACTTACTGTCAGTAAGGTGTTATACAATTTTTCAAGGTTTTACTGTCGTCTTATGACATTTTACTAAATATTGAAAATGTTCTTTAATGCAAATGCTTCGTTTTTTCTGCAAATTATTTGGATTTCGAAGATATATAATGGTTAGATAATGGATGTAAAATTAGTCGATGTGCTGCCTATTTCTATTATTTATCAAAGGCTTTAAATTTACAACTATGTAAAAAACCGGTTTCGGAGATTAAAAAAACCGATTTTTTCGATATTCGAAAAATCAAGATTTCAAACAAACCGTACAATAATTTATGTAAAATGATCCTTTTTAGAAATATCCAGCAGTAGAAGTGTCACTCTCCACTTCTAACCCTTTGAGCTTTGGACAGGTACGCCAATCAAGCAGCATATTCGAATAATTGCTCATACGACATGACTAACCAATAAATATCACTACCAACAAACATTTAAGTTAGAGAATGATAAAAGAACGAGTCAAACTCTAATATATTTCTCTAAGGTAGAACGTTAGAAACCTATTTGAAAAACTGTCGACAACTATGGCATTCTCTACAAGATCGGGACTTAGTTCTCGATATCGAAAACCTTTGTATTAATGGTAGCAGTTTAAAAATATTTTAAAATAAAATTCTTTCTCTAATCTTTTTATAATCAAACTCTAACCTCGTTTTTCATTCGAGAAACATTAGAAGACGGAATTAGAATTCTAATGCTAAATTCAGCTTCTTTTCTAACGTTAGAGATTGTGTTTGCTGGGCTCGTTTTAAAAATAAGCCTTTCTAGGAGACCCAACAGAGTTTTTCTAGTTATGTTGACGGGCAATATAAGCTGTGTAATTGTGAATTAAGGCGATTGGCAGTAACATAGAAATTAGCAATTGTTGTGTACACTTGTGAATTATTCTGCCGATTTGGCTTTGCAAAAGTCGCCGAGAATATCGCTGAAATACCTGATATGCTTTGGACAGTAGGATAAAATTTTACTATTGTCCTAGATAAAATAACCAAAATTATGTGAAACATTTACGCTAATGCTTTTCTTTCACATGGCACTTATCGCACTAATCGCGCTCCCATAACCACACAATCAACAATTTTTCGCCTACACGAAAACGGTAGATAAATAATTCTAGAAAAATCTGAAGAGTAATGAAATGTAAGAAAATTCGCATTTTTCTTATTTCAATTTTGGTAGGAAGTCCAAGCAATTTTGGTACAAATTCTTACAGAATAGTGAAAGCTTTTAAGGGTGAAATCATTGAGAATTTTTGAAGAAATCACGGAATTTTTTTTTTAGTACAAAACGCACAGGGTATATTTCGATTATAATTGCGGTAGCAAACATTGATTATTTAATAAAGTATTGAATGTTTTTGAGTTAAAAAGTAAAATTAAAAAAATGCAAATTTTTTCTTTACTATAAGTTACACGGCCATGCAAATAAAGATTTCGAAAAATGCATAAAAGTTAATGCAAAGGCTATCATTGGTGATGTAAAATGTTTAGGAAAAATCAAAAAAGTCTGCATTCGGAAATGCTAAGATTGGCACCATCGATACTGGCATTAAAATAAGTCTCAGTTCTATAAAGGATTGTGTCAAGAAGCGACAGCTTGCCGTAATAGCGTGTACATGGTGATTATCCGGCTATTAACTTAAAAAAAATCAATAATGTAAATGGTTTGTTGCAGGCCCATGTGCACGGGGGACCACTTTTTAGTATTTGCTTTCAGAAAGTGAATATAATATATGTATATATTTATACATACTTACTTACTTACTTAATTGGCGCATCAACCGCCTAAGCGATTTTGAAGCCGCTGGTTTTTAATCCACTGCACTATGTATACGTCCTTGTACAGCTCGTACAGCTCATCGTTCCATCTTCTACGGTATTCGCCGTCGCAAAGACGCAAAGTCTTTCGAAGAATCTTTCTCTCGAACACTCGAAGAGCCCTCTCATCTGATGTTGTCATCGTCCATGCTTCTGCACCATACAATAGGACGGGCATGATGAGAGACTTATAGAGCGTGATTTCTGTCCGTCGAAAGAGGACTTTACTGCTCAGTTGCCTACTCAGTCCGAAGTAGCACTTGTTGGCAAGAGAGATTCTGTGTTGGATTTCAAGGCTGACTTTTATTGGTGTTAATGCTGGTTCCCAAGTAAACGAAGTCCTCTACTTTTTCAAAGTTTTAACTGTCAACAGTGATGTTTGATCCCAGTCGTGAGTGTCCGATTGTCTATTTGATGACAGGAGATACTTCGTCTTGCCCTCGTTCACCTCCAGACCCATTCGCTTCGCTTCTTTATCCAGTTTGGAGAAGGCAGAACTAACTGCGCGGTTGTTAAAATCGATAATGTCAAAGTCATCGGCGTACGCCAGCAATTGCACACTTTTATAAAAGATGGTGCCTGACCGATTTAGTTCTGCGGCTCGAATTATCTTCTCCAGCATCAGGTTAAAGAAATCGCACGACAAAGAGTCACCCTGTCTGAAACCTCGTTTGGTATCAAACGGCTCGGAGAGGTTATTTCCAATCCTGACGGAGCTGGTGGTGTTGCTCAACGTCATTTTACATAGCCGTATAAGTTTTGCCGGGATACCAAATTCAGACATTTCGGCATATAGGAAACTTCTTGTCGTGCTGTCGAAGGCGGCTTTAAAGTCGACAAAAAGTTGGCGTGTGTCGATTATTCTTTCTCGGGTGTTTTCCAAGATCTGGCGTATTGTGAATATCTGGTCTGTGGTAGATTTACCAGGTCGGAAGCCACACTGATAAGGTCCAATCAGGTCATTGACGGTGGGCTTAAGCCTTTCACACAATACACTCGACAAAACTTTATACACGATTTTAATATATACATATATACATACATATAACAAATGAAACAATTTTTACAAACATGATTTAAGATCTTCAAACCAGAAAAGAACAGACCCGAAATAAGGCACATCAAATCGTTCGCGACACCACAATAATTTGTTTGTGGTTTTTCCATTTCATTTTTAGCATTTTTGTATTTTTGTAATTTTTGTAAAGATATTAATGCAATTGGTAAAATGTTTCTAAAACTAATGTATGTAGTGTATCAAGAAACATACATATCTACATAAATTGCTTAGCATGCGCCAAGAGTGCACTGAACCAATTTGTCGCTTAACATAAAGAAATTGCGGCTTTCGTTGCAGCTAATGTTTTGTAACTTGATGCACTCAGCACTTTTCGAGTACAAGCCAATGCACTTATGTTTGTACACATAAGCTTATGTACGCATATTTGGTATTTGGCTGTACATAGTTAAGCATAAGTAAATAAGAATATTGTTAGTATAAATAGGCGTGAAATATGAAAATAAAATCAATTGTTATCAAATTATTCTTTTCACTTACTTATATGATTTTATGAACAAAAGCAAAATATAGGAATATTTTTTTTTTTATGGACTCCTATTACCTTTTCAATGTACTTGGAAGAGACTTTCATATTCCTTACAACGCAACAAATATATAACAAACATATACATTATAAATATCAAGGTAGTATAAACATAAGTTCGTTTGCTGGTATATACATATGTAAATAATTAATAGCAAGATATACAAGAATAAACTTAATCAAAGTATTCGTTGTTATATTCATACATGAACAGTAACGCATGTATGGACGACAGTAGGCACATCAATATGGAAGCTATTTATGTACATAACATAGTATATACATATGTACATACTCGAACATCTACATCTTACTATAGGTATAACGAAGTAAGTTGGAACGCAAGTTCCTTATTGAGCACTCCTGTCCTAACGACGAATGGACCAACGTGAACGTAAACTGAAGCAGACCGAATTTTTGTACATTTGTTTATTTATAACATAAACTGCATGCTGTTAAAAAAATTTTATTTAAAAGTTTAAAAGTCGACTTAACTAAAGACACATTATGATTCTTGGTAAAATAATGGTCAATGATTTATTTTTGCAATCGTTTAGTAAATGCTAAAAATAACATCAAAGGTGACTTGCACTGGACAGCTGACTGGGATGATCAAGTTATACGATTGAGCAGATATCAAGCGTACTTTTTTAAACGAAACTTCATTTTATATACGTCACGTCACACAGTGGTACGGCTTAGTACATTGTTTGGAAAAAAATAGAAGGAGTTGTCAGCTAATTAAGAAAAATTTCAAGAATGGTTAAAATCGGCTTTATTATAACAGAGAAGAATATCATAATTTGCAAGTTTCAGGGTATAGTGTATTCAATGAAATCAACTCTTAATTATTTATTTTGACAGGCTCTGTTCGAGGAACAATGTGTCACGATTTGAGTCGCATTGCTATCTTGCTTTGTATATAAAATATTATGTTTTTCGCAATATGACCAAATCATCAATGCCTTATTAACGATTTGGAATGCTTTATGACATTTCGCATCTCGATAACGATAAGTAAATTTAAGTCAAGGCTAGTATTATGCGGTAAACAGAATCACATCGCCTAAAAAATTAAAACACGCTGCAGTACATGAGATTGCACGCATGGTGGAATTATATACATACATGAGATGGATGGATGGATTTGGGGCAGGCCGGAAACCCTAAACATTAGTTTACCAAGCACTCAGACATTGTTGCCCATTGTACTTGAGGCCTGTAAAAAGGATAAACAGGATGAGAAAGAAGGGGTGGGTGGGCGAGTCATAGGAGGTAATTACTTCTCAGCAAACTTCCCCGATTCTTTAACGAACCTGCGTAGTCCACTGAGGGAGAGAGAATGTGTCTTGTCCATTCTCAGGACATCCGACCCAAAGATGGGCCACCTGAGTCTAGAGAACGCCGGGCAGCTGCAGAGAAAATGCCCTGTACTGTCCTCGTCCTCAAGGCAGAATGTGCATAGCGGATCGTCGATGATACCTATGGTGACCATATGTTGCCCCCATGGATTGTGCCCCGTAATCAGTCCTGTCAGAGCTCGCAGCTCCCTCCTCCTCTGGTTGAGGTGAAATTTCGCCACTGCTCTGTCTGGCCTTTTCAGAAAGCACTTAGTTATTTTGCAGGAGTCAGCACTGCACCAACGATCCTCATGAGCTTTGCTCATAAGTTCCCTAATGTACCTGACAGTTCCCGCCATACTTGGCCCGATGATTGGTTCCGGTCCAACTGGACAGTCCAAAGACCCGCGGTTTGCCAATTTATCGGCCAGTTCGTTACCTTGAACACCACAGTGTCCCGGCACCCACACAAGCTCAAGCTTATTGCGTCTTGCAACGGAGTTTAGCCTTAACCTGCATTCCTGGACCATTTTTGAAGAAACACGATCCCTACTGGTGATGTTAGTTCGAATTCACCAAATAAAAGACTGTCCTAATTGTGGCATGTATTTTAAAAGTAGTAAAAAGCGGAGAAAAGAAGTCCAGAAATAAAAAATTATTAAAATGCATGTAAATGGTTTGGATTAGATTTGCGTATGCATATTCTTATGCATAAATCAATTTGAAAAAAAACACTGTTTTTATTTATTTATTGATTGTTTACAGTCTTGCGACTTTAAAATGTACAATTGTAATAAAAGTTATAATATATTTTCCATTAAAGCGTAAGTACATGTTAGATATATTTTTACAAATCATATATAAAATTGCTTAAAAATAATTGCATTTCTGTTACTTGGTTTCTAATGGTCGGACAGCACGAGTCTCCGATCCATATTCCACTTCTTACTTTTCATACGAACAGTTTGTCATGGTCGGAAAGGCCGTGTTTCCGATCCATATCGCCTTTATTTGGTGCTAGGACGGATGGAAAGACCAAGTTTCCATTCCGCGCCCTTACCGGATAGATAGTTCATTCCCTGCAAAAAATGCGATTAGACTGGGATGAGTCTGGGATTAGTCGCAAAGGCACATGCGACTCATACAACTTCTGATATCTTTATATAGAATGAACTGTTCCCTTTTGTTCGAGCATGTCCTATGAAGAGACGAATTGTCCCGTTCTATACCCGAATGGGTATAAATGACGACCAGTCTATTTATAAAATCAAAAATAAAAATCTTTGCTTCGAGTGAGAATCGAACCGGCTTTTGTTTTGCCTAAGAGCGTACTTATATCAATTCATAATTTATTATACCCGTAAAAGGTGAATATAGGAATACACCCAGGTCTCTTTTTATGCGGTAGATGAGTTCCTGAGAAATCCGCATAAAAGAAATCCGCATAAAAAAAGGTTCTTATTTCATACAAAAACAAGGGATACGTTCCAAAATATCCAAAAACCGCGCAAATTTAAAACTCCCTTGTAAAAAAAAGCATAAATCGCATACAAAATCCAAGAAATCTAATAATTTCAGAATAAGACGAATATTTTGAAGTAACGTTTGTGCCAGAAATGACAGATTTTCTTATTTGCTCCTCATTTTTCTTTATTCCTCTAATTAAGGAGTCGCCAAGTTTGAAGTCTTTTCCTATCTCTACGTATCTATGCCCTTTTTCAATTCGGTCTAAATTTTCCATTTTTGCTTCAAGAGAAATGGTTTGTCTTATCTTCTTATTTGGGTTCATTGTGTGAATTAAAACCTTTAAATGATTTAATAATTAATTATGACTATTTATGAGGAAAATTCTTTAAAAATTACCTTTTAATGCTTACTTTTAGCAGTGGTATTAAAACACTCACAATGTAGGATCTACTATATTTCAGTGCCTGTTTTATAAGCATGTCACTTAAACGAACAATTCTAATTCGTTTACTAGGAAGGGGAATCAACAAATAGAAAATGCTTATAACAGAAACAGTGTGTTCTCATTTATTTTGCTCTCTCTCTTGAACCAAAACTGAGACACAGTACCAGTGATGACAACATTCTCAACGGAAAACTTTAACACAATTGCAAAAAATCGAGAAATTCAAAACCGCATTAAAAAAATCCGCATAAAAAGAGACCTGGGTGTAATCTACAATTAAACCCGTTTGAGACTTGTTGGCGAATGAGACTAATCCCGGAATACTCTCTTTATACATGCATGTACATAAAATACATGTCTACGCATACTATTATATATAGTATGTATGTAAATAAAAATCAGAAACTATTCTTTAATTACAAGGCCCAATCTGGTACAGCCAGGAAACCCCTAATATTTTTCTATGAAAACGAGATATTTTCATACATATATTGAGAATCTGTTAATGAAAATGTCTTTTGCTGCTAATATAATCGAATTAGCACACACTCTGGTCATATGTAGGTATGTATGAAGAGGAGACCGGGGCAAGTTGAAACAATGAAATTTAAACAAATATTGCGACGAATCTAACCCGGTGGCAGCGCACCGTACGACGCAATTTGGAGGGCCATTTGATTATGTTTAAAGCTTTACTGCATGCTGAAATAAGGTTGTTGTTCTAGGATTAAGGAATATTCAAGATCGCTGAACTGGAGAGAGAAGTTGTCGAGGTATCGTGATTTTATTGCTAGGACTTTCAGTTAATGAAGAATGAATAATGAAATTAAAATATGGAGTGCAATTAAAAATTTCAATGCGCCTACAGTAATGGAAAGTAGTAAAATTTACTCGTAAGTGTATTTAAATATGTACCTACATTCACGTGATATTAAAGTCAAAATATCTATACTGAAAAGAAAAATAAAAATATAACAAAATGTTTGCTTAAGACGGCTTATGATATTTTGTTTTTTATTTAAAAAAGTTACAATGTTTTGACAAATGTCAAAAGTTCACACTGAAGGTAAAATAAAGTATAACAGGAAATAAGCAACACTTTCAACCCGAAAAAAAATTTGTTTCTTTTTTTTACTAATATTTTATAGGCAACAAAGTGCCAAATTTTTCTTTTATTGATATACAATTAAAAATTTGAAAATTTTGATGAAGATATGCGGAATTTTACTTAATTTCCACATTGTCTGAACTTCTGTGATAATTGCTACAAAATTTAATTCATGTTCCTCAACTTTTTTGCTTGAACGTACACATTTGCTTACATACATACACACATACATACATAAATAACTCGCACAATTTAACATGGCAACATTAAATTTAACTTTCACTTGCCACATTCTAGCACACAAATTGAAGTGTATTCGCCTCGATCGAATTAACTTTGCTTTGATTTATCAAAATCTTTACTTGCTTCGAATTCCTCATAAGATTCCCAGCCTGAGGCGCAGCTGTTGCAAGCCTCTGCAATCACCCAAAACTCGCTCGTCCTCACCATTTTATTTTGTTTTTCATCACGCGATGCGATTACTTCCGTTGCCATCTGCTTTGGTTTCGCCTGCTGTTCCCTTGCTATTGCCATTATTTCATTCTTGGCCCATATTTTCCTTTTCCGTTGTTAACATGCCACCAGCATATCGCGCATAAAAAGCTGATTTGCTGCAAAATCGGAATGACAATAATACTTGCAAGAGCATCGGTGGCCGCAGCAAATCAATGACGACGATTGGAATGTGCGCACACGAAATGTATGTGCCTCCCGCTCGCCACTCCGAATTTTCACAAATCAACAACAATAGATGCCAATAGTGATGGCGAAATAAAAGAAAAGCACTACGAATAGATTGGAAGAGAAATTGGCAACTCTTGAGATTGGCGAAAAAGAATTTCAAGCATGGAAAGGAAGCGAATTAAAAATAATTGCAATGCCGAGATTACCACAATGCGACGGTGAACCTAAGTATGTACATATATACATATGGATGTTTCTACTAAAGCTTTAAAAACACCCACGACAGTAGTCATTGCCAAGAAAGCTTGTGTGTGGCGTATCGCTAAGAAAGCCAGAGATCGTTGATTCGACTACGAATTGGAATAGTTGCAGTGCAGCGGTCAAGCCGTCACAGTTTTTGTGATGATTTTTTTTTTCAGTAAATAAAAAAATATGTTCAGCCTAAGGAAGCGGCAATTGACTTAAAGGAACCCGATTCACAGAAAAGTACAGACACAGTCTTAACACCAGCACAAAGCATTCATAATGCCCACTGCATAGTAAAAGAAAGTACGAGGTTGGTTTGACAATTGACTTTTTGAATGCAATCACCCTTATCGTGAGTTTCGTTTTCGCCCGAAATCGTTTAATTTTTACTGTGCGCTTGTATAAATTTTGGGTTAATTTTAATGAGGGTGAATATCTATTTTTCGGAAACAAAGCTTCTGATGGGCTCCATTTGGCCCGATGCATTTAGTTAAGCTCTTAAATCTTTTCAATTAATATGGTTCGTCATGGCATTGAAAATAAGTGTTTATTTCAGTAAAGAAGACTGGTCATTTCACCCAAACTCTTATCTGCCAGCAATTTGTTCAGTTTTAAAAACAAGAAATAATTGTTTGGCGGATACGGTAATATGTAGCTCAATTGGTGGAACAGAATTATTTTTTGCAAATTGGTGTCCTTGTTGGTTCAAGTAAATATCGAATCTGCACAAAAGCTCTGAATAATAATCGACATTCGTCGGTTTTCCCTTTACAAGGTAATGGTTAAAAACCCGCCGCCATGGCCATATGACTTGCGATGATATACTGCTACAACAGAAATCTGCAAACCATTTCTAAATCATTGAAATTAATGTTATAGTGTCCCTCCGGTTAATCTTTCCTTAGTATTGATAATAATTTTGAAAATAAGTTTTTCATGTTCCTTAAAGTTAACGAGGTTGTTGCTTTCAATGTCGATTAAAACCAAATTAATGACAGCTATCAATTGACAAGAGCAGTATTGCATTTACAATTACTTGCATGGAAATCCAAAAGTCGCTGACATTTCGCAAACTGCCCTCGTATTTACGTTCGCCTTTTTGTTGAGCAAAATAATAAAAATCCCTGCTTAAATGTGTTGCCAAATTGATTTGATGCATTCCATTGAGATTACTTGGCTCGAACTTGATTACGAGAAAGCTTCTGCCCTTCAAATTATTGCAAAGCTTCAAACCGAAATAAAAACCACCAAGTTATTTGTTTATGGTTGATTTTTACTAACTCGAAGTTTTTGCAAATGTGTATAAGGGTACAAATCAATAGATGTTGTAAATATTACTTTGCCGATTCAAGGGAAGTAAAGATTGATCGGCAAATAAAGCAACAGTAACCCAAAAAGGTTCTTCCATACAAAGGGAGAGGGAGCCAAACGACTGAAGAGTTAAATTCCCGATGAGAAAGGGTTTGAAAGTGAGAGACCGCAAAACAAAGTATCTTCCACAGTTACTTTAAAAAAGGGGAGAACTTTGTTTACTTATCAACATGAATTAACACCAATAATAGTATCAGCCTTGAAATTCGACGAAGAATCTCTTTAACCGACAAGTGTTGCTTCGGCTGAATAGGCAATAGAGAAGTAAAGTTCTCTGCATTGTTTTTTAGAGATTTATCATTTAACAACGTTGATATAATATAGAAGTCCCGTTAGATTCAGTATGAGCTTTTATCCAAATCCCATTGAAAAAAATATACAAATTTTGGTAAACTACTATTTTCCATATTGAAAAGTGTTAAATATTAAATTCAAGTTGAAAATGTATCGAGGTTAAGCGTTAACAGTTAAAAAGAATGCTTATATTTAAACAAGTCCAGAAAAGGGGTGACGTTGTTTGGAACTAATATAAAAATAAGGATAAGCATAGAAAAATATGAAATGAAGGCAAACCGTGGCCACAACAGCTACGGAGAGGCGGCACATTGGAAGATTAGCTTCTAATACAAGTGATTCCTGTGCAAAAATTACTGCAAAAAGTACTACCAGTGAGAGTTTGGCTACCTTTCGAAGAATAATAAATAAAGCGAAAACTTTGAAACGAAAAAAGTTTCCGAAAAGGCATCCATTGGACCCATAACGCAAAGCAATGGGGCTGCATTTTTGCAAAGGCTTCATGTCTTGTTGGGTTAAGTTGAAAAAATGTGATTCCTCGGTTGAAAAAAATCAATTTTTTTAATTATTTACGACAGCGAAACATTTTTGAGTTCGTCATTATAGCTAAAAGGTGTTGTCATAGTCTATGGTGCCCTATCGTATTATGGAGCTCTAGATTGGGAATCCCAAAAATGTCAACGAATTTTGTATGTAACCATAACCTCGAATATGTGTTTAACTTTGTTGATCTTGGAATTACAATGGACCCAAAACTCAACTTCATACTTCGCATCAATGTTACAGTCAACGAAGCTAAAGGTGTTTTTGCGTTTGTAAATCGATAATCAGAAGAATTCCTTACATTACGAAGGGTCTTTTCATAACGTTAGTGAGGTCAATACTGGGATATGGATATGTTGTTTGGAACGCGCTTCCAAATTTATTCCGACCGAATTGAGTCAATTCAAAAACAATTTTTGCTTTTTGCTTTAAGAAATTTTCGCTGAGATTCTCAGTATAACCTGCCACTATATATCGCTTAAAACTCAGAGAAATGTTAGGCATGGTATTTATGGTCAAGTTGCTGACAGGCTTGATTTCTAGCCCATCTCATCTTGGCGAAATAAAGCTAAATGTTCGCTCCCGAGTTTCAAGACATTTCCGGCCTCTTTTTCTGAAGCCATCCACAAATAATTTTGAACTAAACGAGCCACTCCGTAGTTTATGTCAGGATTTTAACACTCACTACGGTTCTTTTGATATTTCAGACTCACTTTTTTACGTAAAGAAAATTATTCTCAATGCTCTCAATAAATGATACATACATACATATATTTTATTATTTAATCGGGTGATAAACATTTGTTCTCTAGCTGAACAGTTTTAGATCTAGACACTTAACTAACTCCTGCCTTTTACGAGTATGACTCGGCGCAGCATATGTGAAAAAAAATATTTTTTTTTTATATATGTTCGTCATGCGGATGTGCCCCTCGCGTCGGTCGGGCGGGTATGGAGGGATAAAAAGTGTTGGGATTATTATTATTATTGCCAGCGAGAGTACTATGTAAATGTATATATTGTTTAATCTTATCAGATTCCAAAAATTTCCTTACATCTGACGCAGCCCAAGATGTCCAAGATATGCACTCTCGACTGTGCCATGTTCTAAAATACGTTCAATATACATTTTTTCAGAGACCTTCAATCATTTCCACGCAAATTGAGATCTTAACGTTTTGCATATTCTGCTGAAGCTGCACCATTTATGTACTTTAAAAAGATTAAGGCTTTTTGAAGAGCAAGGCAGGGATGAATGTCAGACATGTATGTTAGTGTATGTAGCTAAGTTATGTTACAATGTGTACAAATAGTTTGACAGATGCTGTCATGTCGCTGTCGTGTTCAATGTGTTTATATTAATAGCGTTTCCGCACTCTACAACACCACCCCAGCCCCTTTCTGAACCCCACTTAGTGTATGTTTGTAATCAACGAAGTATACAAGCAAACATTTAACTATCGCAAAGATTTTAAATATGCGCAACATTTCCTCAATTCCATACCTTCTAACAGTAGGTAGACTGGCGTCAAGTCGGCACGAGGTTTGGCAAACTGAAAGCAACCATTCAAAGCATTAATTTCTGATACTTTTTTCTTTAATACAAATAACCTCCATTGGTGCTTCTTATTTTGTTTATTGAACTGCGACATGCACAGGCGCAAGGAAAGCTGGAATCCTTTAAGAAAGTTCGCTCACAATAGCGAAAATATATGTATGTTTGTACATACCACCGTGCCACATTGTCGCTGCTGCTGAACAGCTTCGGCACATACGATCCTTTAATATGCTAATTTGTAGTCGCTGCTCTGCTACGCTCTGCAGCACAACAACGGCTACATTTAACCATACATACATACATAGAATGATGGGGATAGAGTATACTCCGCTTTACTGTCCTGGTTCAAAAATAGTTTTTTGTTTTATTTTTTTTTTTAAGTATGTATTGTTACTTACATACATACATACGTACATATGTACAGTTGATGATGGAAACAAAGTTTCGACTACATGGAAAAATTTTCAGGAATTGTCGTTTTTGGTTCCGCTGGTGTTTTTTTGGAAAAAATGTATTGTCTCTTACAGCTCGATTCTGTAAATGCTGCTTCTCAGTACTTCCATGTCAGCAAAGGTGTCAGTTGAAAGCTTTTATACTATTCCACTTCGGTTACTGACAAGCTGAAAGCTATTTTAACTCACCACGCATTCAAATAGCAAACAGCTGTTTGGTGAGTTAAAATAAACAAATGGCAACTGAAAAGAAGAAAACCCTTTCTATTCATGTACATTAGACTGGGGCGATTTGTATGACATAAAATTACGATTCCTCTTAATATTTTGAGCGAAAAATTTTCCTACGACTTGGGCCTAAAATGAATTTGGAGGTTCCGGAATTTGATCTTTATGGGATCAGGTTGGGTTTTAGAAAAACTTTAATGTAAACAACCACCAAAAAAATATGGCTATTTACATATCAATTTCAAACGAATTTTTATCCTGAATCTAAATATGAAATTAGAATTAAAAATGGATGCATTTTTATCGAGATATAGCCAAATTTCTGTTTTTGATATCTGAAAAAAGGTCCAATCATTCAGGTGCATATATCTCTTACTATACATAATTTGTCTTAAATTTTTTTTTTAAATTACTAAAACTATTTTAATATTAATATGGTAACAATATTTTAAAACTTGATTTCATTAACTTGAGACGAAAAACAGCTATTCTCAAAAATCGATTTATGGGAACGATCGCTTGTATGGGAGCTATATGTTATATTCATCCGATATTGATGAATTTTACTGACAACATTTTATATGTGATAAGTAGATATACTAAATATAAAATTTCATCTTTTTAGCTGCATAAATGGAAGAGTTATTCTTAAAAATAACTTGAATAAAATACAGCATAAACCAAAAATTAAAATTTCCATTCGATTTAAGTAGTGCAATATATAAATTAAAATGTCTTTCTCCATATTTTCCGTTAAGCACAAAATAAACACCTGTCAGTACCTTTTTGTGAACTGACAAGGCTGTCAGTAATGAAAGCGTTTGTCACTGCGCTAGAATAGCAAGGAATGACTTACTGTCACGAAAGTGACTGAGGTGAACTTGCCAGCGATACGGAATCGAGCTGTTATAACTCTGTGTAAGGTGAAGCGAGGGGTCAAAAAATTCCACTATTTTGTCAAAAAAGATCGAAAAAAAGTAAAAAAAAATCAAATAAATTTGACCAAATCACAGTTTTAATAGACGATTTTTGTATCGCTGTAGAGATGCAAATTTAAAAATTTTATGTCACAGAACTTGCTGTAGATATTGGTCAAAAATTAATCCGAAACACGGTCCGCCATATTCAATCTGCCATCTTCAATTTTAAAATTAACACAGGGTTTTAAAAATTTGGTAAAATTTTTTTTAAACATTTTTTTCAACCATCTTTGATGAAAAAATTGGGCTTTTAAAAGACACGCCTCTCTTTAGGCAGTTGTTTTGAATTGAAAAAATTTGTCCCACTATCGACCCGAAAGCAACAAAAAACTTCATTTGATGACAAATTTTTTTCATGAACTGAAAATATTTTGATTTGAAAAAAAAGTCTCCTTTCTTCTATATAATTAGTTCTCTTACCCAATGCGATTCAAAAAGTTTGAATTTGTGTACTTAAATAACTAAAAAGTTAATGAAATTTTCAATAATTTTACACACCTTTTCGCTAGTCCAATTCAGTGTTAGTACATAGAATATTGTGTCTCAAAGCTATGCCTGTTTTTAGAATTTTTGCAGGTGGTGTTGGGATTTTTCTTTCATATAGCAATATACCACGCTTTATTTGGAAGGAATTTGTTAGTGTTTTTTTTATAATGTTGAATGGTATGAAGCTGCCTACATTTTAAGGGATTATAATTTTGTGGTTTGAAAGCTCTTAAAAATTAATTCTGCATCATTCCCTTGAAAAATATTTTTTATGGAACAAATCAGAGGTGGATTAACTCTGTTGTATAAGTATTTAATGTATTTTATTTGTACATAATGTGAATCTTATGCAGGTTGAGGGAATAACGTTTCAGAGCAATTCAAAGCTTCATGCATACGTACAACATACATATAATTGGCCATGTGAGAAGCATGGGAGTTTAATATAACCTCCATATACTTGAGAACATGATCTTGCGCTAGACGAACTGGAAACTGTATTACACCGGTATACAGTGGTGGCATAATGTATCTACACTGGAAGTGCAAAGTCATAGAAGTCGAATAGTCATTCTCGAAGCCTCGAGCCATAACCGCGAAAGAATTGTGAGCTACATATTAAATTTAACAATAAATCACTAAAAAAAGAAAATTTAGTAAATGGCATTCACAAAACTTTATCGAACGCACTTTTTAATGGAAAACAAAACTGCCACGAAAATTTTGCATTCGTCTTCGTAGCTTCCTACTTATGGTAGAATTTCAAAACTAAAAATGCAGCTTTGATGAACATAAAAGCATTATTTCCTCGTCCCAGTTAAGACGTATACTTTTCTGTATATCGAAACCCATTTTTCATCATGCAAGTAGAATCGCACATTAATCTCATCAAAATCGGTTCAAAAATACGACTATTCGAAATAACTCGACTTTAGCGCCACCTAGCTAATAAATTTTTCGCACTTTTTTCTTATCCTTACTATGGACTATAAATAACCATGTAACTTTTTCTTTGAAATTCACGTTCAATTCACAAGCCGTATTTTTATATGCACCAGACCCCAAAAATGTGGAAATATGCTCACATGTTATCGGCTCGTATCACTTCCAAAAAACTCAGCATGGCGATGTTGCTTTCATTATGTCGTGTTGCGCATCGCATCGCAATACGCCGTGCCAAAGGATTTCCGCAAACCCATTCATTATAACAACTTACTTTTCACGTTTGCCTTCTGGGCCTTAAAGTAGGACGTATTCTATTTTTCCTCCCTAAATAATTATATGTGAGTAAATCTTCACATAAAAATATGTATTAAACTCCTTTTTCACTACCTTGAAAAGCTAAAAATCTGCATGTGATGAGAACTTTGTTGCTTAAGGTTTTACTTCAACATCCTTTAACTTCGGCTAAGGATCAGAAAAGATATCGTGAATTTATGCTTTGCACAAACATGGCCTTCGGAACTATAGATTTAGAAAGCTAACTTGGAATGAAACTCTAACATATAACGAAGTTTAGAATTCAGTAACTACCCCATCTTGACACAATTTTTTAAACAATTTTGCAAAAAGAAATTGCTGGGGACAGCAATAAGCACGTCTGCTACTCACCAAATCAGAACAGAACTCATTACAAATAAACTCACTAAACTTAAAGTCCGCATTCAACGCCTCAAAATTATAATAATACTTTTGGCGCGTACACTATATAGCTCAGTGTTTGGCCGAGCTTATCCTACCATTTGTGGGGTGCGTCTTTATATTATACCACAAATGGAGGGACCTACAGTTTAGTGCCGACTCCGAACGGCAGATGTATTTAATGAGAAGCTTTTTCATGGCAGAAATACCCTCGGAGGTTTGCCATTGCCTGCCGAGGGGTGACCGCTATTAGAAAAAACTTTTTCTATCATTAAGATTTTGGTTGCCCTGACTGAGATTCGAACCTCGAACTCACCAGCATATCAAGTTATAGCACGCACCGCTACCAACTCGACCACAGCGGCCACTAAAATTACCGCAACTTAACTCGTGAGACCTGAGCTCTTTGACCACGCCGCTCCTGAACTTATTTCACCAGATCACACTTCATTACAACTCTCCTACCTTCACGACACCTTCCTTCATGCCACAGCTAAACTTAACCAATCGTAAATAAATTTCATTTCTCGAATTTTGAAGTGATATTTATTAATAAACACCATATGCATCATTTCAGAGAAAAATTTTTTTTTTATTAAAAAGTTGCCTATATTCACATATTTATATATTTTTTTAAAGTCAGTTTGTGCAGATAAGCAGAATCTACTGTACTCACTTAGAGTTACTTTAAACCGAAAATATTCTGCCTGCTTCTCGCCCCGCCAACCACAATCTGTTTTGAAATGTTTTCCTAACACAAGCGCCCATATGTGGCATCAGACATTTTCTCAGTACTCTTCGTACCGTACCGTTACCATGGTTGTTGTTGCTATTTTCTTTACTTCTTGTTATGCTATTTTATGTTCATTGTGTTGGTTGGTCTCCTCCGCTCGCAAGGAAGCCGCATTTAAGATTCATTTCGTGCGCTTCTCATATTCGTTGATGTTGCTATTGTTATTGGGTAAATTGGGCGCGTAGAAACCTTTTCCAAATAAACACCATTTTCTTTCGTTAAACGCAACAAATGCACAGAACGTGCAACGCATATAAACATATGAATCCTCCCACCTACTGAGTTTTACAAGATACTTTTCATGGCTATGAACTTAAAGGATAATCGAAGGGATATTGCTCGGGCACCACTTTTCTATGTTGCTGATTTTTCCCCACAGCTTTCGATTTACCCTGTAATTGCGCTGTCAACATGTGTGGCAATTTCCCTAAAAAAATGTGTGTAAAACCACAATAGCACAATAAATTGTAAAAACCTAGAGATTTCCTCGGTTAATTCGGAAAAAATGAATCAAAGTGAAAGAGGCAGTTATAAAATTGAAAACAAAGAAAAGAAATTGCAAGATATGATGATCATCTTTAAAGCCAATCGTGAAACTAAATGCAATCTTTAGACACGTTAATCGCGCAATAAGTCCCGAAATAGGGAATCGTTCTTTCGTATTTTCACCTTTAGAAAAGATCTCACTTCACGTTGAAATGAGAGAAAACTCTCTCTCGAGATTCCCCGAAAAAAAAACAAAATACTAATATAGTTGTTCCACCATTTGGTAAATAGTTGGAACATTTTTTAAAAGGCAGTTTGAAATTTAGAACTATTTCATCCGAATCGAATGCAAAGTTCGAATGTAATATGTATGTTTTATCACATTTAGAATATGACCGTGCTACGAAGATAAAAAATTCATGATCGATCAACTGAAAAAGATAACATGTCATATTACTAGGTTAATATAATAATAATTTTGGCGCGTACACTGTATAGCTCAGTGTTTGGCCGAGCTTCTCCTACCATTTGTGGTGTGTGTCTTTATATTATACCACAAAATGGAGGGACCTACAGTTTTGTGCCAACTCCGAACGGCGGATGTATTTAATGAGAAACTTTTTCATGGCAGGAATACCCTCGGATTAGGATTTTGCTTGCCCTGACTGAGATTCGAACCTCGAACTCACCGGCATATCGAGTTATAGCACGCACCGCTATCAACTTGACCACAGGGGCCACTGTGTTAAGTAATTTTAAATTGCTTAAATCATAATTTAAGACATCAATTTTGTTTATAATTTGGTTCGCAAAGAGTTTAATTGAGGTGAGATGCGGCGAAGAGAGTTGGCATGTCTTTTTAGGTCTTGCGAGTTTAGATATGGCGAGCTTAGGAGTGCCCAGTTTTTCCTTGGTGAGTTTATGTGTGGTTGGTTTAGGTATGGTGGGTTTAGTTATGGTGGTTTAGGTGTGGTAAGTTAAGGTATGTGATATGAAGTTTTGTGAGTTTAGATACAGTAAGGGCCGTTTGCACCATCTCCGGTTAAGCGCTTAATCGGAACTGAGAGCACCGGTGAAGACCATCCGTCAGATAAGTAAGCGTTAAATAGTAAGCTGAATTGTAGCTAACCGCCGGATGGTGCAAACGGCTCTAAGAGTGAGTTGCACTTGCGGCTGTCTTCAACCATTTCCGTTCGCTTCATTCCTTTCGGCACGACTACTGGCGCATCATTTCTGTCGCTTTCGTCATGACATTTTACATTTAAAACAGGTAAAATATTTACTTCTCCTGCATTTTTGTATTAAATATGTCACTGTGAACCGAACCGTTTTTCTAGAAAAAGAGCAAGACAAAATCCTAGGCAAGGACATAAAAAACGCAAATAAACTAAAAAATCGAATAAAAATTCATGAAAAGAAATATTCTTGGGGAGGACTTTTTTAATTTATTGAAAAATATGTATGCATGTACGTATGCATTTTGCTATAGCCCTGCAGTGGAACATCAAACTATGTAGTCAGAAAAAAAAAACACTAGTTTACAATTAGAATTTCCTGATTTAAATCAAACTAGTCCGAAAAAGAACAGACTTTTACCAAATACAAAACGATTTATTCATGCATTTTTGTATTGGACAATATTGACGTGTATACATAAATTACTTGCATACATAAAGCCTTGTGCTCTATACCGTTGACTAGTATTTCTCTATCTGTTTTGAACTAGGAGGAGACTGGTAGGTTTGGTTCATAATTTGACTACTATTTTCTTGCGATGCATACTAGTTGTGAAGTAGTTTATAACTAGTACATTTGACTACAGGATATTTCACTACCAATTCGTATTACACTTATATTTTCTATTTATTAATTTTGCTTTAATGTTATTTGATTTAATTATACTTTACATTAAAAACTGTCGTATATTATTTTATTAAAAATATAAATCTAAATATCATTTATATAAGTTTGATACTTTCTTGATATAATTTTCGCTTGGAACGGGTAACATGGAGTATGGATTTTTTGGAAAGATATTGGTCGGTAGAAATGTAAGGACGGGCATTCTGAAAGGATATGATAAACTGATATTCGGCCAGTTGCTTGAGACTACTTCTTCAACAAGTGAATAGGTGTCAGACTGATGTGTCCCAGGCGTAGGTCTACGAAATATTTATTTATTCTTTGCTGTGATGGTACAATTTGCTATTTATATGTGTTTATAGTTTTTTTGATTGGTGTGCTTTGTTGCTCTATTTGTCTCAGGATCTTTAAGAAAATTGTTGCAAAGCCATATTTCTTATTTGCTCTTACCTGGAATGCCATACAAAGTTGAAGAAAACCTTTTGGAAAGAGTTGTATCTGATGTATCTGATGCGCGGCACTTTACGTCAACTGTCTGACAGTTGGCTTGCATGTCGGGAACATTTCGCATAAATCAAGCCGATGAAACTGAAATTGAAACGAGCACTGTATCCAAAATTGTTGTAATTTTTTTTACATTAATGTTGTACCAACAAACAAGCAAGTTCATATACGCGTATATGATTGCTGATACTATTATGTTTATTATAGCATACAATAACACGAGTTTTGCAGCGAAATAATTGTCGAAATGTTTATTATCTGTTGTCATGGGAAGCTAAGAAAACGACCTCATATTATCCCAAGGGATTTAATGCAAATGCGCTCGTATTAAAATTCTCTTTATCGCAGGCAATCATGATGTTTATCATACAGCAAAAGGGAGACTCTTATAAAAATACATATGTACAAACTTTAATGTATATATGTATATGTATATGTATACTCGTATATACCCGTATAATTATAACTCAAGTACTGAAAAGTGTTTCATTTGGCTTCAAAAATTGTCTCGCGACGAGTAATTGTAATAGCTCTGCCTCGATTATAGCCAAACATGCTTGACATTACTCAGTCGAAATATGTGTGGATACTGATCATACCTGTATTCTAATATTTTAAAATTTGGAATATCAGTTTGTGCTAACCACAGCTGAGTTCATTTGCTAGAATTATTAATTATTGATTTCAAACAACTTTACTGTTTGTCGGATGTGAAAAGTGTTCTCAACTTTTTACTTTTCGCGTACAACATGTAGACTATCAGTTCTTGTTAACCTCTACAATGATCACAACTGACAGACACACACTTCGACGCACACCCCAACTCTCTGAGAGCAATAATCAACGAAACAACTTATCCGTACTTAAGAGGGCATTTTGGTGTCTTACAACCCAACCATCTTCCAGGCGGAAGTCTATGCAATTGAGTTCTGCACTCAGAAATGACTTCGCAGAAGGACTAATTTGGCCACAATTAACATCATATCAGATAGCCAGGCAGCCTAAGGGTACTAGACACTCCTTTAAAACGGAATGAACTGTCTGCCAGAGTTGCAAAACGGTACTAGACTTATTAGGATCCGACAACAGAGTTACTGTGTGGTGGGTTCCGGGTCACGAGGGCGTGGATTGCAGCATCTTTCTGTTAAGAAGCGATATGCATTGCATTTCAATGGCTCCTTCTGCGATGATACGCAGGAAACGAGAAATGTGGTTTCTCATAGTATGGGTACTGTTATTATTTTTATTAGGGCATAATAGCGCTGCGACCTAATCTTAGGCTATTTCTGAAGTTAATCACTTTGGAGGGTGTCATAGGTCTCCAGACCACAATACCTGCAGTCCGTAACTTCCGGAATCCAATTTTGAGAAGATGGTATCTCAGCCTGCAGTGACCTGTCGGGTAGCCGGTAAGAGTTTTTAGACCCTCTCTACAAGGTTTAAGAAGTCTTTCAGAGGCTTTACAGGATGGACATATGAACCTCTTGGATTGTCTATTACCCTTTGACGACTGCCGTTGGGTATCGACTCTTGAGTCCACTCACTTTCTTAGAAGCTCTGCCGTGTATCGCTTGGAAGGACCACAGAACAAATTCCGTTGGGCTTCTCTTTTGGCAAGATAAGCTGTCCGATAGTTAACTCTCGATGATGTTGCCAAAAATCAATTTTTTAGAACACTGTATGATGAATTTAATATCGCTACTTTCCCTAGTTTTAGCATAGCTTACCTTGAAAATGTCCGTTTTTATACCCGAGCGTACTTGTACACATATATGTATATACTAAAATGATCAGAATGAAAAGAAGAATCGATTTAGCCCTGAATGTCTGTCCGTCCGTCCGTCCGTGGTTACAATAACTTGAGCAAAAATTGAGATATCTTAATGATTTGGTACATATGTAGATTGCTCTTTGTACAGGGTAGGTTGGTACTGAAAATGGTCAAGATCGGTCAATAACCACGCCCACCTCCCATATAACGGAAATTTTTGAAAAATGCAAAAACTCGGTTTTTTCGGTATCTGTTAGAGAAAATTTAGTGAAATTTCGTATTTGGAGCGATTTTGATATCACTATTATTATTGTCAAATATTTTTGAAATCGGATCTTAATCACGCCCACCTTCCATATAACAGATGTTTTGAAACATGCAAAAATTTCGATTTTTCGTTATTCAATGGAACAAATGAATTAATTCGGTTATAAGATCGATTTTATGTAAATAAAGAAACTGAATTTTTATGTTATTAAAAAATGGGCGTTGCCACGCCTTCTTATGGTGGTAGGTGTGGTTACTAAAGTTAATATCGCTATTATAATCGTAAAAAATGTTTGAAGTCGGAGCACAACTACGCCCACTTTTCATACAGCAGAAGTTTTGAAAAATAAAAAAAAAAATTGTTTCACTATCTATTAGAACAAGTTGGGTAAAATTTAATATTTCTGTAGTTTGAAACAAAGAAACTTGGTTCCTTACTTGTTAAACTTACATAATATTCAAGGGCTTGAGCTTAAAGCTCATGTGAGTTTTGTTTGCTTTTGTCAAAACTGCGGTATAGCTGTGTACGACTATACTGTGTTTTAGATACCCAGATTACGGTACTACGTGGTTCTTTAAAAAAATTATCGCATTTATGTTTGTAACGATCCTTAGAAGAAAGTCAAAATAAATGTACAATAGGAAATGTTTAAATTATTGGCTGGAGAAATGAGTGGGGAAAAAATTAATTGGATGGCAACACTGGGTCATTCCGTATCATATTGACAAATTGAAATTTGCTTCGAGGATAAAGCTGTTTCAGTTTCTTTCTAAAATATATACTTAAATTCATGATCCCGCTTAGACTCAGATGGAAGGCAATTTGCTAAAGTGGAAAAACCTTTGTCGGTCTATTTTGCAAGCGGAGCACAAAAAGATATCTTAGGCAAATATATTCTTTACTTGTTGATATGATATGACAATTTCCTCCATATAACGCAAACTCGCAATTATTTTTTATTTAGAAGGAATTGCGAAAGAGTTCCAGTAAAAAAAAATTTCAAAAATCAGTGGTAAATTGAAGGCACTAAAACTACATGCTCGTTACTTTTTGTTTTTTTTTAAGTTCGAAATTTTTATGCAAATTTTTCAAATTTTTATAAAATAAAAAAAATGGGTTCTTATGGTTTGGTTAGAGAATGAAGCTTAAAAACAATTAAATAATAAATAGTTATATAGTCAAACCAATAACAAGAACGATATTTTAATTGAAAAATAAGTCTAAAATATTAAAAGAAAAATAAATTGTTTAAATATGTGAACATCTGGTAGTACACAAAGCGCCGGAAAAGTTTTCATGGATCTGCCACCTTTTTTCTATCATGCATACCAGTATCGGTAAGTCAGTTCGTTGCATGAAAAGAAATTAATTTAATGCGATTTATAGCTCTTGATTTCAAATGTTCCTTATCTTGAATATCTTACTTTTTTATTAAGCCTTTACAACAAATAGAAATTTGTATGCGCTAAACTTTGTTGTATGTAAATAAGCATGTAAATACAACTTAAATTATTGTAACTTGCAGCGAAACGCAATACTTCACTCTTTTTATATACGAGTCGTACCTACATTGCTGACTCGTTGAATGCCTAATTCAACGCCCTTTCCCCGTGGCAACTTATACCGGGCGGCATTTGCCTCGCAGTTGCTCTTAGAAGAAATATAAAAAAACATAAAATCATAAAAAATCAGCTACTTCAACTTGTTCGCTTTCGAAGAGCAATTTTAAATTAAAAACGTCGCTTGGAAACGGGACTTAAGGAGATCCAAAGTTTCTCAGCCGTTGCCTACACTTTTAACACTTTCTGTCAATTTAACAGCAAACACCAAAGCAATTGCATGCAATCGTGGACAACTTCCTCGCTACACACGCTCTCCGCACTTGGCTTCCACCTCGCTTATTTAGCAACAGTTACTCACTTGACATTTCAAACTTTTTTATGCCACTTACGCTTTGCCATAGTTGCAATCGGCACACAGTGGGGAATTTACACAAATATGTAAACGCTAATGTAAAAAAAATTGCATTTAGAATCATTCGTTCAAGAATTGCTTTAAAAGTGCAATACTGAAAGAGTAATTTCTGCTTTGCTTAATCAAATATAAAGAATTTTATGTTCTACATTTTATTCTGTAGTCGATTTTAAATTAATAAAAATATTTTTTTCTACTTGTGTCTTTCAATTTTACTAATACGAAAATACCTTTAAATTGTAATACCGTGATATTCGAAACAATGTTGCTCCGTTGCTCTTTAAGGCGATGCGTGTCCATTTCTCACTTTATTGGACTCTGGCCAAACCAAGTTGTTACGATTTCTACTTATATATGATAGCTTAATACAAAAGTAACAATGCGAGAAGGGAATATTTTTTTCGAGAAAAAAAAACGCCATAAGTGCCAATGTTTCCGTCATATGTAAGGTGAATCCTTTCTTTATTGTTAAAATTTTGTAAAGCAGCTTCAGACTTAACTAATTTTGCTTAACACATCATACTCCTGGAATGATGGATTATGTGCTACCAACCTCTTGTCCCAGCCTTCCTACCTTCAAGGAGGAGAGAAAGCGGAATGTCGCAAGAAAAAGTGCAAACACAGACTGATCAAAACTCCAGGTCAGGATCGGTGGAGGCACATATAGTTTCCGCCTTCCAGGTCACTGTAGCATCTTTCAAGCGGAACTGATTAAAAGGTGACACAACTGGTAAAGTGTGATCCGATACCCAAGGTTGATATCAACGACCTTCAAAGTAGCCATTTAATGTGACAAATCTCTTGACGAGATGGCTGATTCATTTCGCCTGAAGGAGGTATGGGTCCAGACCATAGAGGCATAGAGGGAAATTGTAAGGACGATGAACAAGCGTAACGCGGCACAAAAATTCCACAAGTGTAAAACGCGCAGGCTTATTATTAAACTTTAACAAACTCAACATAAGCTAGCAACAGGACATTGCTTGATAGGTAAGATGCAGATCGATTAGGCGTGAGAATTCATGATTTCTGCAGAAGTTCCCAATGCAAAGAGATGAAGGAAAAGAGCTCAGAGATGTGGAAATCGAGGATCTCCTAAAGTTTCTTCAATGTACAAATTGATGATTTGTGGAGATGCTTATCTTTAATGCGGCATCACAATGAGCTCTGAGCGTAAGTGTCTTTAGGAACAACCGCATTAACCTAAGCTAAGAGAATGCAGACGTATCTATCACACATTGCTAGACTGCAGAGTACAGTCAACTAGAATGAGCCTGCACAAGGATTCGTTGCTGAAATCTCGTGTGAATCTGATTAACAAACGCTGCTATTACGTACCTTAGAACGTTCACTTAAATTGCAAAAATAGTGTGATGGAGGCTTTGCGTGATATTTACAAAGTCGGCTTTCAAAAAACAGTAGTTTTATTCGGGATTTGCTGTATTCGTATTCATATTTACTATTTTTACAACGAATTCGGAGTTACACAAGTAAATCGCGAGCACACCCTGTTGTAATATCTGTCTTCGTGTCATTGTAAAATTTCCCCAACGGCTGATTACGAGTTCATTTGTACATATGTATGTATGTATGTATGTGCCACCAACAAATAAACAAATGTGCGTATATCAATTTATTCGACTAAGGGCCAGTTTTTCAGTGCTGGTTTAAACTCAGTTTAAACTAAGTTTAGTTAAACTCAGTTTAAATTTAAACTTAGTTTCTTTGCGCTCAATAAAATTTGTTGTAACCTAAACGAAGTAGTCAGCACACAGCTGATAAGTTAAACTAAGTTTAACCGAGCACAATCGGTCGTTTAAACTTAGTTTAAACTCCGTTTAAAGTTGACTGAAAAACTGCATACTGAGTTTAAACTTAGTTTAAACGACAAACAGAGTTCAACTTGCACTGAAAAACTGGCCCTAACGTATGTATTTGTAGATGATTCGACTATTCGTATTTTTTGTTGTGATCGGCTGTGAGAAATTTACAGCAGGTTCCACCCATTGTATAACGGCAAGGTGTGCGATATACCCCCTGAAACTTCATACATACAATGGCGTCAACTGGGGGATACAATTGTAAGAGTTTTATTCTGTAAATATGTACAATAATTAGGAAGGAAGAAAAAGTCGAAAATCACGAACTTAAAGGTTCAATTAGAGGTGCCATAACCATAACCATAGAAAATAGCTGATCCAACCAACCTTATGGGTTACACTGTAATTGATTAGTGGTGCCATACCATAACGCCATAACCATAACCATAACCATAGCGACCAACTGAGTTTTGGTTTTTGCCGTAACCATAAACAAATGATTGCTGGTTCGCCTTGTTTATTGTGATATTTTTGTTCTTCGTGTGCAGTTTATTTTGTTTTGCTGAGTTTTAATTTATATTTTGCGTCCGCGTTTTACATACTTTACTAAATTTTTATTTACTTTCAGTTTATTGCAAATATCAGCTGTTTATGGTTATGGCACCACTAATCGATTGCTTAAATATGGTTATGGTTATGACTACGATTATGGTTATGGCGTTATGGTATGGTACCTCTAATTGAACCTTAACTTACCGGCTCTGCATGGTTAAATAAGATTTTTTGTGTGCTTGCTTAATTTGACTGATAAGCTGATAATATCTTAAATCGGACAAAAAGGAAATTTGAAGATAAATTCGGAAAGAGCTCAGACAAAAAATGAATTGCTTGTTGATGAACCAAAACCAGTATTGTTATTTTTGACCTGTTTCATGATTTTTATTTTAAAATGAGCTAAAGGCCAATTTTTGTTGGAAAAATTAGAGAAAAAACAACAACACCAAAGCGGTAGAAGTTATAGTACTATTTCGGAAATCACCACGTTTCCTCATCAGACTTCTTTCTTCACCAACTCCGCGGGAGTCGAACCCGCACCACCACGCAACACTTAAGCCAGCGTCTCTATTATTTTAACAAATGATATATTGGAAAACGATATTTCTATTATTTTACCTCAGCGGTATCGTTTATATGTTTCTCGAGCAAAAGCAAAAGCAAACCCGATAGAAGTGGCGTAAAATAACTATAGATTTCATTGCAGCTCCATTGGTTTCAAAAGAGCGTTGAATTCACCGGTAAAATTGACGAAGATATCGTTATAAAGAAAAAAACTGAAAAATTATCTAAAGCGCCATAGGTATCGAATTTTTTTTACCTTTTCTTGTTACTATCGATGGTTTTTATCCTTTATCATTTAAAGTGAGTTTTTCTGCAGAATAGAATAAAAGTCAAACAATAATTATTGCACTAAGATATAAATTTTTCGAGTAATCGATAACTTTAATTTCATAACTTATGTTATCAGAGTCTTCACATAATAATTATCAGAAAGAAAATATTTTTAATTACTGAAGGACGAGACTTATGTATTTAAAGAAGAAGACTTTTTAAATTTTTTAAATATTGTGATGATTTCCTTCAAACTCCATCATGAAATTAATATTTTCTTATAAGCATTTGTACTGCCCACACAACTTAGCTCAGAGACTTAAATTTGAGTATTTTAATTATAACAACATATTTTAATTTCAAATAATTTTGCATGTGGCGAATTCAATGAAAAAATTGCCAAAAATTAATGTGAAGTCAGGGTCACATGAAGTTTGTATGTTTCGATATTATATATATAATATAATTTTGGCGCGTACACTATATAGCTCAGTGTTTGGCCGAGCTTCTACTACCATTTGTGGTGTGCGTCTTTATATTATACCACAAATGGAGGGACCTACAGTTTTGTGCCGACTCCGAACGGCAGATGTATTTAATGAGAAGCTTTTTCATGGCAGAAATACCCTCGGAGGTTTCGATATTACGATTGCATAAAATACAAACATCGATCCCAAAAATTTCTATAAACGCTTATTCAAATCTTCAAATTTGGATGAAAATTTTATAAACTTTCCAAATTGTTTTTATCTTTACAGCTTTGATTTATATGGTACTTTTTATATATCACCTAAAGTTTTATAAAAATTTGCGGATATAATTTTGTTTTGTTTTGAAATCTGAAATATGTGTATAAACAATCGATATTATCAATTTCTTTCTAAACATCTAAAATATTGGATGGAGCCACTATCGACAATTTGATTTAGTTCGCTAAGAAGAAGTCTGAACAAACAAAAGTGATTGGAATTTCATATATAAATTGTAAGAATACATATGGACATAGGAATGATTTTACTTTTTTTTTCTAGAATATTTCATCAAATAAAAACAATCTTATTTAACGAAAATGGCTGCACTGTGCGCCGCTCCGTACGTCCTCGGCAACTTGCACAGTCAAAAGTTCAGTGCGTTTAACGTACTTTTGTCGTCTGTCGACTTTCGTTGTCGCTGTTATTGTTGGTGTTCGTGTTTGTGTTGTTATTGTTGTTGTTGTTTCTGTCAGTGTTACAGAAACACATATCGCAATCTGCTGCTGCCTGTCTAACATGTCAAATTTATACGCGCTACGCATATCCTTTACATGTCAAACTAAACTTTTCAAACTACAACATTAGCAGCAACGTAAATACGGAAAAGGATCTGCGACAGCGGAAAATTGTTGCGAACTACAAATTCTTGTTTATACATACATGGCGATTGTATTCGTACAAGTATGAATGGCAGTTAAGCAAGTAAACGTCTTCATCACCCTCGCCCTCTTCGCCCACCTTAACTTAGTCCTTTTCCTTGCAACGTTGCACGCCAATGCCTCTATGTTACCTCAAAGAGCGAGCTGCCTTCAAATTCCTCCATCTCAGCAGCTGTTAAGTAGAGCCCTTACCCATCCTCCGACGCACTTAACCAGCTCTTTGGGCGTTGTGGGCGAAAAGACATTTACAACTTAGATTATAGTGCACGGCAAGTTGACGTTGCTCTTCTGCATAGTTTTGTGCGAAGAATTGCATTACTGTCGGCGCTCATTGCTCTTGTTGTTGGCCTAACTTTTGTTGTTTTGCTCATTAAATTTTAACGAAATGCAACCCGCCGCTAAGCATTTCGTTTCAGAAGTTTTGTTGCTGGCAAGTTTGCTGCTGCGAAAGTTAGTGGTTGTTCCTTTCGAACAGCAATGAAGATGGCACATCACAAACTGCAACCAAGCTGAAGCCGCTCGAGGGGCACAAGAAGCGCTCAAAGCACTCGAGTCCCGTTGCGAGTGTGTGCCTATTTGGTTGCAAATTCTTTGTTTGTCATCCACTTACAATGATGATGTCGTGGTTCTACTAACTTCCAGCTGTTACGTTTTGAAAATGTTTATAAGTTTGTACGTCGCAGAACAGCTCCAAAAAATGTAGTTGATGCTTGTCCTGTCTTATTATTCGACGACAATTCGCCACTGCCACTAAAACTAAAAGACATATTGCATTGTGCGAGACGAGAGATAAGTAAGTAAAAGAGTATCGGTCTGCGTGGCTGATGGCTCACGTAAATATTTGTGATGGCACAAGTAAATAGAAAACACAGCGGGAAAGCTCTCTGATTACTAACAACTCGCCGCGGACGTGGACATTTGTAAATTTGAAATAGCTTTCGTTCTTTCAAATATCCTTTTTTGCTCTCGTAAACTGCAAAGTTAAAAAGATGTTTAAGTTGCATGCCTTTTTTTAATTGCTTTCAACGGAAATTAAGATTTAAGTTCGCTTTTCTGACTCATTTCATTTTTCTAAACGTGATTTCTATCCTTGCAGTATGTGGACGAAGTACTGATATTGTAAAAGGAATTTTAACAAAAATTTTATTTTTTCTAAAATATATTTATACCTACTTAAAGAAAAAGCTCATCGCAATGAGTCAGAATTCGTGAAACCGATCACTGAAAATTAGTCGGTTTTGTTTTTCAATTTAAATGTGGTTAATGTGTGGCCGTGAGCATTAAAAGTGATTCCCAAAATATAATTTCGAAAAAAATTTTTACCCGTTATTTACATTTATTGTTTATAGGCAATTTCTTGACATTTTTTTTGTTTCACTATACCTCATAACCTATTCGCTCAAATGAAATGAAACTTTCACAGCTTTTAACTATTTTGTAGTAGTTTATAATAAAAATTTTTCTAATGAAAACTCTTTATTTTTTTTTTTTTTTTATAATAAATATTTATTTAAAAAATTATTTTGCAAAATATCGTTCTGGAGCATCAAAAATCCTGTAAAAATTTGAAATATTCTACAACACTTATTTAATAACATATAAATATTTCAAAATGTGCGGATTTTTTGTTCAGAAGATACGATAATTTGAACTTGCACGCATAGCGTGTTTGAGTGCGAGTGCTACCACACACTACGTTCAGGGCGCTTATTACTCTTTTATACTCTTTATTAACTCAATATCATTGATGTAACTCCAACTAGCTGTGTACGTACTATACTAATTAAGCATATGGACGAGATATTGCATATATATATTATTGTCTAAGTTCAGGTAAAAGAAGTAAGTAGATTTTTAGTTATTGAATTGTATATTATTTGTTATTAGTTATATTTATATTATTATTTGTAGCTTAATATGTCACCCCCAAATAAATGTTACAATCCTCACAAAAAGAAACTGCACAATAACATACACAAAAGTGTGAAACTCGTGAAAAAATATTGGGACAGTATTTTCTTTCCCTTGATTGGCAAATACATTTAGCTTCAATCTTTCGCCCGATTTGCAATTGAATAATTCTAAAACAGATGGGACGAGGATTGGGAGGATGAAGATTACAGTACTGATTCTGAAAGAGTCGATGATTTATCCTTTGAACCCACATTTGAAGGTATTATATATTTCTTATTTTTCTTTTTATTCAAAATGTACTTCAATGCAATAAAATTCTATGTTTGTGCTTTCTTTACGGCCGAAAGCTCTGAATTTCCTGAGCGCCCTGGACGTAGTGTGTGGTAGCACTCGCACTCAAACACGCTATGCTTGCAATTTCAAATTATCGTAACTTCTGAACAAAAAATCCGCACACTTTGAGATTTTTATATGTTATTAAATAAGTCTTGTAGAATATTTATAATTTTTTTCAGAATTTTGATGCTCCACAACGATATTTTGCAAACAATTTTTTAAAAAAATATTTATTATAAAAAAGATAAAGAGTTGGCTTTAGAAAAAATTTAATTATAAACCACAACAAAATAGTAAAAAGCTGGGAAAATTTTATTTAATTTGAGCGAATAGATTATGAGATAAGTATAGTGAACAAACAAAAATGTCAATAAATTGCCTATAAACAATAAATGTCAATAACTGGTACAACAATTTTTTAATGCTCACGAGACACACATTAACCACATTTAAATTGAAAAACAAAAACGACTCATAAGTGATCGGTTTCACGAATTCTGACTCCAATGATAGAGATTGAAGGTAACCTCAATAGAGTTACTAATATATATTTGTAATTTATCTTAATTGTCAAACTTTGTTTTCATTTAATAAAACGAAGCAATTTGGTTGATTTCATAAAGCAAATGCTCTTTGGAATGAAGACAACTGCAGAAGTCGGTGCTAACCGTATTTCAAAGCATGTGTCTAGAGGAACTCCGCAATATGGTGTGCTTTCACTTATTCGGGATCAACTATAAATGAGCGGTCCCAAAGAAGAGACTGTGGCGATTTCCATATTTCGATTCCAGGATATCCACGGAGCTCTGGTCCATTTTCATTACCAGTGTAGCACCTTTTCTTTCTGCGGTTGCTATCCTTTTTGTGAGAAATGACACGCCATTGTTTGGTGTCTGCTTCCGGATTTAGGGCACGGAAACAGGAAAGCACATCTGCGGTCCTCAGATCTGGATCTGGAATCCAGCAGAGTGCTTTTCTGAGAGGCTTGCACTCTTCACTGTAAACAGTGAATCGTGTTCCTCCTATATGCGGGATTCTTTGCACCACAGTCTTGAGCCAATCCCAGTTTGCTTGGGATAGGCATTTCACCATAATGGTTCCATCCCTCTCCTCATAACCACGGCCATTGGTTGCAGGGCCGGAGGCAATGACGGCTCGGATCAGATGGCTCCTGCAGTGTTTTACTTCTGCAGTAGTCATCTGCTATGTCGAACCCGCCCTCCCAATTACGCCAACCAGCGGAGGGCCTTTCACGGTCTTACAAGAAGCTGACCAGGCCCCCAGACCTCCTGGCGTACTTGGGAGGTTTTCTTTCTGCAAGGGCATGGCAGGGGCGGTTTTGCCTCGACCAACCTCCGCGTCACTACCTCCCTTGTTTTTAGGCAAGGGGTTCGTGCCGCTCGAGGTCTGTCTGGCTGATACCGCCCTCCTCCGCCGCTGTCCTTGATTGTTCGCCACAAGATCAAAATTGGGCAACGCCGCACCAGTACCCGCCGCACGATGCCTCGAAGGGACATTGGGGCAATCACTGGTGGGTGTCGCCGCAGTTTTCCTTTTCTTTCAGCGTCCGCGATCTGATTTGGAAGTCGTTGCATCCACCAATGTCCCACTGGCTTATGGAGTAACCTCCATAGACCTGGTCCGCTTGCTAGATGCAGAAACAGGAGTCTGACTGGTCACACAAGAGGGTTTCCCCTGCCATCATCCTCCTCTTCTGGACCCATTCCGTTATTGGAGGGTCGTTGGCAGCGAGCTGCTCCCCGACACACATCCCCTGCAAGAGGTGGGCCCCCTTCCGACTCTGAAGTAGAGAGGATTGGTACTACCTCTCCACTCTCCTCCAGGATGCGCTCCTGGTCTATGACACATGAGACTTGAACAATGGTTGGGGCCTCTAGAATCCGTGCCCCTGCCGCAACTGCTGGTGGATTTCCACATGCGTGGGTACCACCTGGATTATCACAGTAGTTGTGCCATTGCCATACTGTGCAGTTTTGTCCCAAACTGCCAGGGTTGGTGGGTATTTTAGAGGGACTTTCTCCCGTCATCCTCTTACTTCTAGAGACGCAATCGGGACACACACACCAAAGGGATTTTACCTACTGCGGATATATTTTTTCGCACCTAGTCCGCAGTAATCAAAAAAACCCCGCCTTCAGTGCTTTTATGCTCATAAGCATTATGGATTGCCTTCAGTTCTACTTTTCCGAAAAACATAAACGCTGGACAAACATTATGTTGTTGTTACGGTTTGAATGCATTTGCGCCTTATTTGAACTTTCTAAAGAGAAATTATTATCGAATAGATCTGTTTTTTTTTTAATTTTGGCATCCTAAAACACTATAAAGTCGTACTGTGCGCAGGTTTCACTAGAAATTTAAATACAAATTATATTTTTTTGTCAGTTTTCATAAAAAAAAATATTCTTAATATTCAAATCATTTTGGTTACATTTTAGGTAAATATCTTCACTAATTTGTACTTTTTCCTAAGAACGGCCTTCTTTTATTTACTTTTCTCTAATACCTCGTAAATACATAAATACATACATACATACTTACATAACGAAAATATATTCGCTGAGAAATTATATTAGCTTCATTGGCTGAGAAATCAAGTCTGAACAAAAGACTTATAAACACACAAGCAAGATAAGCCAAGTTATTACTTATTTTTTCATGAGAGTTGAGGAGATACCACCAGAAACCGGAAGTTGTATATTGATTGGTATGATTTTGCACATTACACATACACACACATATACAAGTAATATTTACTTGCTTCGATATATGTATGTATGTATGTACATATATCAGGACACCAACTGTATAGGCAGTACACAACCTAACAAAAGTTTTGCACAAAATGACAAAAGAATGAATAACCTCCACTCCTTTCTGTTTTAAAAGCTAGTCAAAAGCATGCAATCGCAAAATTGGAAACAACACGAAATGAAGTATGAGTAATCGGATGATTTAGCAAGGATAACCGTGATTAAGTGCTGATTTTACAGCTTAAGCGATTTCTTATTTGTTGCTTAACGCAACGACACGTTTGCACAAATGGGGAAGCGCAAAATGTGGAGAATTGATTGAGCAAATGGTTTTTATATTTTTTTAACATATTCCGTAATATTTGTAAAGTCTTCACCGTTTTCATTCGTCTTCTAAAGAATGCGAAAATGAACAAACTTTCATCGACCTTTAAAATTTTTACCGAAGTTTTTAATTTTTTTTATAGCCCATTCAATGTTAATAAAAAAATTAAGTTCTCGCGTTCCTCTTAACTTTTTCGGAGCTGAGAATTAGTTGATACGAAATTTTAAACTTAGGTTCAGATGGTCAAAAATTTTAAATTAGTAGCGCGCATGTGTACACTGCGTTCAGCAATTATAGCACAACCATGTATTGTTTAAACTTTCTACAAAATATTATCAGAATTTGGACTTTTTAAAAAGTGTTAATTTCTTTTTTAATGACGCACTTTCGTAATTTGTTTGCCACACATCTGCACTTTATTTAATTAGCTGCAAAATTGTGTACTCAAATTCTAAAAAAATTTCATGTCTTATAAAATTTTAAAAATTTATTTAAAAAAGCATCTAAAACTAAGAAATTTTGAAACATACTTAAATTAAATTTCAAATAAATTCAAATTAAATTTCAAATTTAAAAGTTATAAAAAATCACGATCGTTTGGTTAAGAATTTATTGCGGCGAAATACAACTGTAGTAAATCGAGCTAATTGAAAAGATCGTATTTTAAATCGTTCGCGATCGAATTTTTGACGACTCATTAGAGAAAGCAAGATTTGTTATCATTTTTAATTGAAATTTAATTTCAATATGTGTGAAATGTCTTAATTTTAGTTCCTTTTTTAAATGATAATTTTTTAATTTTATAAATTGTGTTGCCTTTTTAGTATACATATATATGTATGTATATATACAAGGTGGCGCAAAAGTAATCCTCCTATCAGAAAATGCTATAAATTTTGCGATTGGCCCCTAATGTCAGTTCTGTTTTGACATTTGTGTAGTAAACACATGCGAAATACACGTTAATAAACAATGTTACGCTACACTGCTCCAGAACGCGGAATATTGCTGACTATTTATTTGACCAATAATCGGTCGGTGATTTCGTCGCAGATTTCCTGGCCGTCCAACGCCTACTGGTGAAATACTGCGACGTTTAGCCGCTCGCCTCGAAGAGACTGGCACAACACGAGATGCTGCCAGGCGTGGCAGACCCCGGAGTAGCCGTTCTGCAGAGAATATTGCTGCTGTACCCGAGGATGTCATGGAAGCGCCGTCGACATCGACAAGACGACGTGCCACGCAAATGGGTATCAGTCGACGGTCTTTACAGCGAATTTTGGTACAAAATTTGAAGATGTTTCCGTACAAATCCAGACGGTGCATCAGCTGTTAGCTGCTGACCGCTTTGTTTACTTTTGCGCCACCTTGTATATATATATGATTTTCCGCATTTTGCTTTTTTATTTGAAGAAAATAGGGTTTTTTTTTCTAATAGAAGGTAAAAAATATGTATTCTGCATAGAGTTTATATGTAGGTAGAAGCATATTTGTGTATCTTCTATTGTACTGATTGTACTTGGTGACTTCAATATGCCAGGCATATCATGGACTCTTATAGACGACTTTATCGTTCCAATATCATCAAGGGATAGATACAATGTGTTCTTAGAAGATATGGCTGAGCTCTGTCTAAATCAGATCAATTTAACTCCAAACAACTTTGGAACCATTCTGGATCTTGTTTTTGTTGATGACGTATCTAATTTATCTATGAAAAGGTGCGAACCCTTGGTTGTTCGTGAGGACTCTTATCACCCTGCGATTGAGGTAAATTACGAAGTTAATGGTGATTTTGGAAATAATGTTGATAAATCAAGTAGCTCAAACGCTCTTTTTATTTTCCCAAAAGCCAATTTCCAGCATTTTAATAAAACTATATTTAGCTTATTTCTTAAGTTTGTACCAAACGGGTTTGCGTACAAAAGGAGAAATCACAACCTTGGTTTACTAAAGAATTAAAAAATTTTTAAAATAAAAAGTCGCGATCGTTCAAATTGTACAAAAAAGCTGGTTTGCTCACTAACTATATTAAATACTCAGTTATCCGACACGCTTATTTTGAATTAAATAAAAAATGCTACAGATCTTATTTGTGCAAAGTTAAAAGGAATCTAATAAAAAACCCTGAATCATTTTATGACTTCGTTAACTCTAGGCGCAGAGTGACTAGTTTTCCGTCTGCTATGAAATATCAAAATACCGGGTCTTGTGGCTCCCAATCAATTTCCAACATGTTTGCCCAATTCTTCAGGTCTCCATTACTCCATTAACTCGCCTCTGAGCAAACCTTACCCATATAAACTTTGTTCCCTCACCTCTGCTATTATTCCGCAGATATCTTCCGAGGAAGTATTTTATTATTTGAGTAACTTAAAATAATCATTTAAGGCTGGCCCCGATTCGATCCTGACGTGTTTCCTCATAAACTGTGCTAAACATGTTTATGTGCCCTTAACTAATTTATTTAATCTTTCTCTTAAGCTTGGGATTTTCCCTTTAGCTCGGAAAGAATCATTCATTATACCCCTTTATAAGACCGGGAGTAGGTCCTCTATAGAAAATTATCGCGGTATAGCTAAGCTTTATGCTATTCCTAAATTTTTCGAAGCTATTGTTGTTCACCATTTAACGTATTCCATATCCTCTACAATTTCTAGCACACAACACGGGTTCTCTAAGGGTAAATCTAGCGTTACAAACTTGATTGAGTTCACAATTCATGTTTCAAATGGATTCACAGAATTTATGCACACTGATGTTATATACACTGATTTTAGTAAAGCATTCGACAGAGTAAGTCACTCTTTACTGATCCATAAACTCGATCTCCTTGGTTTTCAACCTAATCTCCTTCGTTGGATGTCTTCTTACCTCATTGACAGAACACAACGAGTTCTTTTTAAAAATTGTTCCTCAAACATTATTCATGTTTCTTCAGGGGTCCCGCAAGGAAGTCACCTTGGTCCGATTCTGTTTTTACTTTTTATAAATGACTTACCTTCTGTAATAAATTATTCAAAAAATTTATTGTATGCTAATGATGTAAAGCTTTTAAAATCGTATCATTCTGTTGAGGAAAGGTCCTTACTACAAGCTGATTTAAATAGCATGAGCTTTTCTCGCAGGGCTGTTCAACCAGCTTCTTATGACATATGTAACCATAACCTCGAACAAGTGTTTAACATTGTTGATCTTGGAATTACAATGGACCCGAAATTTAATTTTAACCTTCACATAAATGTTACAGTTAACAAAGCCAAGGGTGTTTTTACATTTGTAAAACGGTGGTCAAAAGAATTCAATGACCCTTACATCACGAAGGCTCTGTTCACAACGTTAGTGAGGCCAACACTGGAATATGGATCTGTTGTTTGGAACCCGCGATATCAAGTTCATTCCGAATAGAGTCAATTCAAAAACAATTTCTGCTTTTTGCTTTAAGGAATTTTCGTTGGGATTCTCAGTACAACCTGCCGCCATATATAAGTCATTTAAAACTCATTAATCTTCCTACACTTGCTAGTCGCAGAGAAATGCTAGGGATAGTATTTTTGGTCAAATTACTAACAGGCTTGATCTCTAGCCCATCTCTTCTTAGCGAAATAAAACTCTACGTTCCATCCAGAATTTCAAGACATTTCCGACCTCTCTTTCTGAAGCCACGTAAAAGTAATTTTGAGTTAAATGAGCCACTCCATAGTTTGTGTCAGGATTTGAACGCTCACTCCGGTTCTTTTGATATTTCAGACTCACTTTTTTACATAAAGAAAACTATACTCAATGCTCTCAATAATTGATGCATACATACATATACATTAATATTCGATCAGCTGATAAACATTTGTTCTGTAGCTGAACAGTTTTAGATCTCTACACTTAACAAACCTCTGCCTTTGATGATTCGGCGCAACATATATGAAAAAAAAACAAAAAAATTTTTTTTTATATATCCGTGCATCATGCGGATGCGCCCCTGGCGTCGGTCGGGAGGGTATAGAGGGATAAAACCGTTGGGATTATTATTATTATAAGCGTAATATTCATACATGTGAACATAGATATTTATACGTACATACATACATACATATGTATGATTTTCCATGAACAAGCCGACTGCAGCACTTTATTAGGGTACAAGTTCATAAATGCGACAAAGTTAAATGCACATAATAATGTTAAATATGTTAAATTTTCTATTCATTTTATACATATTGTATTAAATTGAAAAATTGGTTTTTAATGGTTTGAAAAAGTAAATTTTATTTTGACTGAAAATTGATGGAAATTGCTAATGACGCACACAAGTTATTTTCTCTATTGCGTTTTGTCATATCAAGTCAATAATATGTTTTATTGGCGTGACACTAAGAAAAAAAACTGTTCAAGCGTGTCAATATTTTTTGCACTATAATTGATGAACACAGTGTATATACATATGGAACATACAAAAAATATCTATGATTGGAAAATATTTGATGTTAAGAAATTAATTCTTAAATTAATCTTTATGAATTGGTGAATGGCAGGATACTAAAGATGTGTTCCTTCCTTATTACAAATCTCATTGCGCCGGTATGCACCAAGCAAAATAAAACCAAAGTCTTTTTATCTGATTCATAGAGCGCCTTTTAATCAGAAGCCTTTTAGTTAGTTATAAGAAGGAACTTTAATTTAAATCCACCATTTAAGATCACTGAAACATAATGCTTCCACATTTTTTGTTAGTAAAGGTCTCCCGACTTCAAAACTGATATGACGCCTATTATCATATTAACAGCCTATCAGCGATAATAGCATTTCGACGACGATCAAAAAAGATGGCATATTTAAGAAAATTACAAAGGCGCTGCGAAAGCTCCGACTTAGGTTTGAATTTATAGTGCTCTTGTAGAAATACGTTAGATACTGAAGCCCTCGATATATGTATGTAGTAGGGATGTCAATTTTGAGCATTTTGTTAATCCCGGGATTTTCACGATGTGAAAATGAAATCCCGAGACAATCCCGAGATCCCGAATTTTACGACATTTTGATTCATTATTTTAAATTTGCCAAAAAATGTAACACATCTGTGATCGTTGTAATTAATATAACAAAGAAGAACGATTTGTTTTAATGTTTTTATTTATTGATCTTTTCAAGAAAAAAAAAGAAAATAAACATAAAAATTTTACACACATACAAAATAATTTATACTGCAAGTACATGGTGATAAAGTGGTGTTTTCTTGTGGTCTGCTGAAATAGCGAAAAATTCGCACATTAAGGCAGAGGAAGTTGGCCAATATATGTAGCTTAAAGCCAGAAGGACTTACCCAGGATTATCCGGTGAGTTTGTTTCAAGCTGCAGGCGGCCATTGCAGGCCCCGTGGCTAAGTTTTTTCATTGTGTTGCAAGCCTTTTTTCCATAAATTTTCTACAAATTGTATAAATTATATTTTTCATACTGGAAGCACACACGAACGAGACAAATAAAAATCCGTAAAAGCTGTGATTATTGTCAAATACAGCTGATCTTGTCGCCCACACTGGGAACAGATCGGCTTTGTCTATTTGACAATAGCGAAGCTATCCTGCGTATCTAATATTCACACCACCCACAGGAGTCTAAGACAGGGTGCGTCATATAAAAAAAATTAATTAAATTTCTCGCAAAAACGAAGTCAATGGTAGTTATCAATAGTAAAGATAAATGATAAATAACAGACCCAAATCTATTTGATTATTTGAAAGTTACTTTTGAGAATATAGGCTTATGATGGGAAATATAGGATAAATATGTTTTTAAATTAACATTTAAATTTCTCGCAAAAACTAAGTCAATGGTTGTGTTATCAATAGTTGTGGGAGCATCATTTCGAATATAATCCAAATTAAACGTATCGCTCATAAATTTCGCCAATCTAGTATTTGAAGTGATTTCTGTGTTAAAACAAAGAACATAAATGTATAAGAAGGGACAACACGTTACTTTAAGCAACGAGTGAATCTCCAGGGGCATGCTTTCTCTTTTGCTCAAATGAATTTTTTGATTGGCTAGAGTAAGAAAGCATGCCCCTGGAGATTCACTCGTTGCTTAAAGTAACGTGTTGTCCCTTCTTATAAACAAAGAACATAAATGTATAAGAAGGGACAACACGTTACTTTAAGCAACGAGTGAATCTCCAGGGGCATGCTTTCTCTTTTGCTCAAATGAATTTTTTGATTGGCTAGAGTAAGAAAGCATGCCCCTGGAGATTCACTCGTTGCTTAAAGTAACGTGTTGTCCCTTCTTATAAATTTATGTTCTTTGTTATAAATTTATGTTCTTTGCTTTAACTTGCCCGCCTAAAATTATGCAATAAAATGAACGTCTATTCACGCTACAAACTGCACTGTGTTACCCACTACTACTACACACTCAACCAAACACCACACACATATTTGTGTGCATGTGTTTATAAAATTTTCATTTGAGAAATTTAAATATTAGGAAGATATCAACCAACATGAAATGTATGTCAAACGAAAGCTAACATCTTCATTTGACTACAAAAAAATTTTTAAAAAAAGTTACCGAGCCGTTTCCTTATAATTAAAGAAATAGAGATTACAACAATAAAAACCTGACATGGGTGCCCATACCGTAAGGTAAGACGTATTCTACGCCAAAAAAATAAATAAAAAATAATAATAATATAATCTAATTTAACTAATAATAAATATAAATTTAAAAATAAATAAAAACCAATCTTAGGAAAATACCTACAAATTAAAATTAAAATAAATTTTATAATAATCAAATAAAATATAATAAAGATAAAAATAAAGTCAAAACAAAATAATATACATATATTCTTAAGACAATTTATTTAAACCAGCATAATAATCGAATTTATCTTTGTATAAATTACATAAATTAAATAAGTTAAAACTAACTTTAAAATAACATCAAGCCAAGCCCTGACTGAGAAGAGCTTCCAGTGGATGAGCTCGCGTTCACCACAGTGCGGGAAGCAGCGCGCAGAACGAAGTGTAATGGAGAAAGTAAGTCCATTTGCACGCAGCGCCAAAGTGGCAAGATCGCCAGAGGGGGCAACTTCTCCGAATGTTGTCAGAGCGGTTGCTGATAACTCAGGAGCCTCCGAGTCCAGGAGCGATCCTACCGCTGCAGAGTTTGCAACCATCAGCTGCTCTCCAGCAGGTGAAAGTGAAGTGGGAAACGCCTTGGATAATACCAACGCTTTAAGCCTGCTCGGTTCCAGGATTGATGAGCTGGCTAAAATGATGGTACTCCAAAGGCACGTAAATCAGCAAATGAGAAACATGGTCTCAACAATGGCTGACTTACAGCAAATGGCGAAGTCGGAGAGCTTGAAACCAGCAACAAAAAGATGCTCAGGTGAAAAAATATACTTGGCTTCGCAAACTGATAAAGCCAGCTTTGGTAGTGGGAAGAGGTCTAGATCCCGTAACGATGCGGGTTCTGCTAAGGAGAACTCCCCACCACAATCAGGAAAGCGGACCAGAATATTGTCTCCACGAGTACCGGAATCTCACCCTGAAGGCGATGCTAAGAAAGGCAATTTACCTAAGCCCACTGCGGAGTCAAATGAGAACGAGGCTTGGACTGAGGTGCGCAGAACCAGGCGACCCCTTGTTTCAGAAACGGGCAAAAATAAAACTCCGACGAAGCAGACAAGAACCCCTGGGGAAACGCTTATAAGGTTGTAATGTCAAGAATTTCTAAGGCGCCTCAGGAAAAATGCCCACTGTTGCTAGATGTAATTGTAAAATCCTTGTTTCCTTATCGTGATACGGTGAGCGTACCACGCGCTCCCGCTTCCGTTAGCGGAATGGTCGGGGTAACTGCTGATGAAGTGATGGAAATCGCCAAAGCGATCGGTGACCGCAAAGCAATTGGCCCTGATAACATCCTGAATAAGGCTCTCTAAATGGCCATAGCGGAGGACCCGCAGTTGTATGCCAGAGTGATGGCGTCCTGTCTTCAGCAAGGAGTGTTTCCGCAGGTGTGGAAAAAACAGAAGCTCGTGCTTCTTCCGAAACCAAACCGCCGGGTTTACTTTCATCCTATCGACCGATCTGCCTACTCGACACCTTGGGTAAGGTTCTGGAGAAAGTCATATATAACCGATTGTTACGGTTCACTGAAGACGAAATGGGATTATCACCACGTCAGTACGGCTTCCGTAAGCGAAGGTCGACCAAAGATGCAATACAGGAAGTAGTCTCAATTGCCACAAATGCAATTGCTGGTAGAAGATGGAGAGGGGGCGATAAACATTACTGTGCCACAGTAACACTCGATATTAAAAACGCCTTCAAATCTCTAAACTGGGAACACATCCTACCAGCACTCCTAAAACTACAGGTTCCGGCATACATATTTAATATCATTAGAAGCTACCTGGAAGATAGAGTTTTGGAATAATCTACTGATGCTGGAACTAAAAAGTATACCGTTACTGCGGGGGTTCCCCAGGGTTAGTACTAGGTCCAATATTGTAGAACAGAATGTACGACGAAGTCTTCCGCTTACCGCGCCCCGACGGAGTAGACATAATTGGGTTCCCTGATGACATTCCACTGGTAGCAGTAGGTAAGCAAATATCAGATGTCGAAGTCAAAGTGAACGCCACAATAGAGACGGTCACTAAATGGCTAGATAGCGTAGGCTTTTCTAGCAGCAGAAAAAAAAGAAGTTGTTCTAATAAGTATTCGGAAGAAATCTTAGGTGGCGGTATTTAAAGTAAATAGCCACACTATTCGATCCTCCCGCCAGTTAAAGTACCTTGGTGTGATTATCGATGATAGGTTATGTTTCGGACCACACGCAGATTATGTAACACATAAGGTGTCAAAAACTTACGGCGCTCTATCAAGAATGCTCCCAAACATAGGCGGACCTAGAAGCAGCAAATGTTCCATTTTAGCTACAGTAATCAGCTCAGTCTGGGCTAAGTCATTGAAAGTAAAAGCCTACCGGAAGCCTTACGAGACGGGTATGACTCCCTTCGATATACTGGCTGAAGAAAGAGAGAGAATATTTCTGCGGAGAAAGCAGTTCGACAACGCAGAGGTAATTGCTGTCCAAGAAAAAGCGTTATCCTTAGAAAAATGGCAGGAGCGCTGAGATAACTCTGAAAAACGAAGATGGACACACACTCTTATCCCCAACATTCAGAAGTGGGTCAATCGAAAGCACGGGGAAGTCAACTTTCACCTAACCCAATTCCTTACTGGCCATGGCTGTTACGGAAAATACCTTAACCGCTTCGGGCTGGACGATTCCGCCCTCTGCCCAATGTGCAATATAGACGAAGATGCGAGGCACGTCTTTTTTTCTTGCCCACGATTTTCAGCAGTTACGATTAACATAAGTACTCTAACTGCAGATCCGCTTAGTCCGGATAATATAATCGATACGATGCTTAGTTCTATCCGAGATTGGGAAGCAATAAGTGGAGCTATAGCAGAAATACACAAAAAGCTAAGGTACGCGGAGTGGTACCGAAAAAACCGGTGAGATTTCTACCACTTACACAGCGTACTGCATCATTAGATTTTGCTCGGAACCACGTCCGTTAAGACAGAAACGATCGCTAGGGAGATTTTAAGTAATTTACATCGTCAAAGTGTGAATAGTACACGGGTTGGAACCAAACGTACTCATCCCGTGCAATCAGGGCGGATCTGGATCTCGTTCGCCGGACCATCCAAACAAAGTTTAGCCCCGTTAGATGTCGCTCGGAACCTCGTTCGTTCCGACAGCTACGATTTTAGACATGCTCTGCGAATGACCAACAAAACTACATCCGAGTCCCTCTACCTGCCGAACCGATGCTGCCGTAGAAATTGCCCACCAGGATCTACGGCTGCACAGCATACAACATAATGGGCGCCGCTTGGAACCAAGTTCGTTCCAACGGTTTCGCCATGTTGTGGACGGTAAGGTAAAGTGAGAAGAAAACGCGGGTTGGAACCGAACGCTCTCCTCCAGCAAACACGGTGCGGATCTGGATCTCGTTCGTTGGACCACCCACACAAAGCTTAGTTCCGCTAGATGTTGCTCGGAATCTCGTCCGCTCCGACAAATATAAATATGACTGGATACAAGCTCTACGTTTGAGTAGGTAATCTTAAGCGTCAAAGTGAGGAAATTATGAGGCTGGAACCAAACGCTCTTCAGCTGCATTTTATTGCGGCTCCTGGTATTCGTTTGCTGGACCACCTCGGTCATGCTACTCGCTGAGCCTGCGCAGCAAGGGAAGTTGTCCATCAGCCTAGACGCAATTAGGCGGGCATTACATAAGTTGGCGGGAACGACGGACCCGACACAGGTGGACAAGTTAGACCAACAGAGGTGGTGCCAAGTAGATGCAACTTCCACGGACTGCATCAAGACGGTAACGGACTTAGATCTTAGTGCTCAAACTGCCTCACGACGAAATACTTGACGGTAGTACCGGGAGGGGAACGCTACGTGACAGTATGAGGTTTAGTGCAGGTTAAAGACCCACACTGACGGGGTGAAGGCTTTCGATGCTTACTCTTCGTAAAACAAAAAAAAAAATAAAAAAATAAACTGCAAGTACAAATGTACATATTTAGTACAAATGCACCTACATAAAGTAAAATTATTTTTAGTCACTGCTTGATACCAATATTAAATGCTAATATATGTATTACTATTCAGTAAAAAAAAGAAAAACATCAAGTAAAACTTAAATTCATCACCCTCTCCATTTTGAGCGAGGCTGAATTATTCCTTATTTTAATCAAAATGCAATCTTGACGAAATAAAAGCCTTAAGTGTATTATCCTCCAACCTAGACTTAAAATTGTTGCATTTAAAATCTGCAACGGAGAAGCGCTGTTGCGCCTCAACACTTGTTGGTTGGATTGTCGACAAAAAGTTAAATGCTCTCTGTATGACATAGCTTTTTTATAGCCTCATTACAAAAACTATTTATTTATTTTACCAAGCCTTCTGATAAATTTTATGCCTTTTGATTATTGGACAATTGCGACCTGCTTGTCGTTAGTATTATTAACATCGCTTTCATAGAAAGGTTAATTTCTTACATCAAGAAGGATATTCTCCAGCTCATTTATAATTACAAGGACAAAACAATGCCTTTAGGGAGTTAACAAGCTGTGTTATTTGTCGATTGTGAACACTCTAAAGGCTCTGTTTTGCCCTTGAAAGGGGAATTTTTAAGAATGATATAAAATTAAAAAAACTAAATGGTTATTAAATTCATTGCGTTCTACAATTCCGGCATTTGAATAGTCTGATCCCGGGATATTCGGGAGTTAAAAAAGATCGGGATCACGGGATTGACGTGCCTAGTATGTAGATATATTCCCGCAACACGGGTAGCAGAGACGTGGCATGGAAACTAGTTTAGGTTATCGGCGCATACCGACAAACCGGGGGGGGATTCAAAATATTCGGAGCGACATCTGAGCATTTTTCGAGATTTCTTTGTGTTTAAACTTTCGGTTTTTGGAAATTTTATGAATCCACAACAATTTTTCGCGTACTTCAAAGAACTTACAATTTTGATGTATGTTCCAAAAATAAAAATTGTTAACAATCAATTGTAATATACTTTAGCCACCCACACCCTACTTATATTATATCAAAATTGAACGGGGTACAAACTCAAAAAAAATCTAAAACTAAAATCTGCTTGAAATTGTGTTGCATTTTTAAAACTCTTTACAAATCTGGGAAGCTATTATTGCTAAAGTCAGAGAATGAACTGCATTTGGAAAAAAATCGTTTCATTTTGTATACAAAACTCAAACTCAAATAATGGATAAGGCTTTTCAGAATTTACAAAAAAATTACTTATTTGCCAGTACCTCAATATTTGCATTACGCTCTTATAAAAAAACAGTGTCACCATCCTTTCATCCACCTTTATTCGCGCTTGAGCAGAACATGCTGACATCTTGAATAATTCAAAATCACAGTCGATGAAAAGTTTCGCTGCGAATTTGTTGGCGTCGGTAAACTTTCGCGCCTCCGCCCACATCGGCAATCGATTCATTGACACCGCCACAACTTCATTGCGCCAATCGAGAAGTTGACGCGTCGTGGTGTGCCGCGTTTGGCGGCCGTTTCGAACGTTTGCACTCTTTTGTGACTTTTACCGGGGGCTGTCAATATGTACGAGTATGTGGCATGTTGAAAGTTACAAAGTCGTACGTACTGAATTTCAATCAGACAAAATATGAAAAATCTAACTAACATGGAATGAGGAAAGCATATACATATGTATGTATGTGTGTAGGTTTGTGCAAACACTGAACTCTCTAGCTACACACTTGCTAATCGAACACTACGCCATCATATTGAATCGACCTTCAAGCAATTTCCGCTGGTGCGACATTAAAGTTCAGTCTTAATTGAAAAGAAGTTTTTAATACCACTAAACGCTGGAGGGGCCACAGATGGAAAATGTAAAATTAATATATTTGATAGAAAGGCGAACGCACGGCAGAAGTTTTTGAAGAGAAACTACTATGCGCTCGATAAGTGTAATCCGGGCAAATGAATCGAAAAAAATTATATTAAACAAATCGTATTAACGGCTACTGATGTGTTGATTTGATGAGATAATGTGATGTGATTTTATGTGTTGATGTGACGTACATATGTATATGATGATGTCACTCGATGTGTTAAATTATATTTAATTAGATTTGATATCAAATGACAGATATGATGCGATTGAAGCAAAGGTCGCAACATTTATGACTTGCATAACGTGTTTTCATGAAAAGGTTGTTTTTTTTAGACATCTGGTTTTTAAGAAGCAAAAAAAGGCATATAATATAATGTTATGGCCAAGAATTTAACTTTATTATAAAGATAAGGGTTTGTCATTATGTTTTAAAACTGATTTCGGGCAAGTGACAGCCGCGACTGGCTCGAATAAATTCCAGCCGAGAGGCCCACTTTTCGACCACATTTTGCAACCGTATGTTAGCAATAACGCGTCAATAGGACTATCTCCGAAGACAAGCGACTTCACATAACCTCACAAAAAATAGTCCAGCGGTGTTAAATCGCACGATCTTGGAGGCCACGCCACATGCCCACGACGCAAAATAATGCGTTCACCAAAAGTCTAATTCATTGAATTGATTTGTTATTAACCCATTCAACCAAAAGTGAGCTTCATCGCTGAAAAAAATGTTGTTCTGAAAATCGGGATTGGTGGCAATCTCCATTTGGGTCCATTCACCGAACACGCTTGATGGTCGTTCGGTTTGTTCATTATGAAATGACAAACCAAACTGAGTATAAATCAAGTAACAGCTGTCAAAAAGACCTAATCCAAAAAAAAAGTATTGCCTCATTGAAAACCACATGTCTAAAAAAAACAGCCATAGGTTAGGTTAGGTTAGAGTGGCTGCCACCACACAAAGCACGGTGGCACACTTAGGCTGTAAGAAGCTCATTGTGATACCAATGGCGTAGGCCATGCATTCCCTCCCTCCCTTATTCTCAAAAATTGAACCATCCTGTGCGTTTGATGTAGAGTATAAAGTTAGAGATGCTTGCCGAGTTCAAATCGGCTAGACAGTCCAAAAAGTAACTTTTGAAAAATTTTCTGCGCGTCTTGGCCAGGCCGGGGCAGTGGCAGAGATAGTGCTCAATGCTCTCCACCTCCTCCTCGTTTCGGCAGCTGCGGCAAAAATCATTTGTTGGGTAACCTAGTCTTTCCCCATGCGTGCCCATAAGGCAGTGCCCGGTTATCACCCCAACTACTAATCTGAGAGAGGAGCGACCAAGCATAATGAGAGCTTTAGAGAGATTTGTCTGGTAATGAGACAGGTGGGCTCCGATGCCCACCTTAAATTTACCTTATCCATAAGCTCAGATCTTAGTATGTGTTTATATGATGCTAAGGGTAAACCCACCTCTTCAGCAGAGTTTATTACGGGTAGTTCCGTCCCTTTCCTAGCTAGTTCATCGGCCAGGCAGTTGCCAGGAATGTCTTTATGGCCAGGGACCCACACAACACATACGGAGCACATATCTGCAAGATGGTTTAAAGCCGCTCTGCATTCAATGGCTACCTTGGAGGTTGTACCGTAGCAGTTTAAAGATTTGATAGCAGCCTGGCTATCAGAATAAATGGTGATGCCTCGTTCTAAAGAGGTACACGTTGTCAGGCCACGAGCTGCTTCCATTATTGCATTTAGTTCGGCCTGAAAAACGCTACAGTGGTCCGGTAAACGAAGGGTGAGGTTTAGATCGAGTTCGCTTGAGTGAATCCCGCTGCCTACTCTTTCGTTTAACTTGGAACCGTCTGTGTACATAGCCGTCGATCCTGGATCCAGGTCCACGATACCTATCCATTCGTTTCTCTCTGGGATTCTTATGGAGAACCTGTTTGCAGAGAAAGAAGGGTGTAGGGTATAATCCAACTTCTTGTCGGGCAGAGTTTCCAGGACTTTTGAGTGCCCATAGTCAAGATTTCTCCACGGAAGGATGGCAGCACTGCAGGCCGCCAGAAATTTGCCGTAGAGATCCACCGGTGGAAGATTTAACATTATCTCTAGAGATTTGGTGGGTGTAGAGGGCAGTGCTCCCGTGGTGAGCATTGAGGCCGCCCTCTGCACCCGTTCATGCTTGGCTCTAGTTAGAGCCCTGCTCAGTGCCGGCCACCATACGACGACCCCGTAAAAGAGAATGGGCCTTATCACAGCTGTGTACATCCAGTGTACGATGTGTGGCTTTATTCCCCATTTCTTCCCCACGGCCGTCTTACAGGCATAAAGAGCACCAATTGCTTTCTTGGAGCGGTCTTCAATGTTCTGCCTCCAGTCGAGTTTTCTATCTAGTACGATTCCGAGATATTTTACCTCGGTTGAGAGACTAAGTACCATTCCGTTTACAGATGGTAATTTGAAGTCGGGGATTTTGTATTTCCTTGTAGAGCACTGCTTCGGTCTTAGTAGGGTTGACGTTAAGTCCGCACTCCACAGACCAGCGGGTAACAATATTTAGAGCGTTTTGCAGAACCAAAGCATATTATCATTTCTACGAACAGGTCAAAAAAAACACCCATACATATGTATGTATATTACTGCCACGACATTGGTTATGCCGAATTTTAAAAAAATTATATGTTTGTGTGGTTGAAGAACTTGATATTGTTACTCTCAATTTTCCTTAATTTATTTTTGCATTTACCATAAAATATTTTAATAATTTTCAATCACGACTTTTTATATCCTATTTTTCATCGCACAGAACGATTGTGTCTTTTCTTGAACATCAACCGATTAAAATACTTAAATCAATAATTTACAAACGAAAACGAAATGCCATATTTTTTAACACAATTCCCCAAAAAATTCCGTAACACGAAATCTCATTTCTATCGCTAAGCTGTCATCACTTACAGATTTTTCATTTATGAGTAGCTTCCTCTTGGCAAAGATACATTCGGTGGATTTTCTATGACTTCAGTTCAATATAAAAACATTTTAACCGCAAAATTTTCCCAAAAAAAAAAAAATAAGTAGCTGATCGAAAGAGCTCCTCTTTTCGAGTTTGAGCTCCATTCTTTTTCACGACCAAAACTTGTTTTTGTAAAAAAATTTATGTACATATCAGTTTGAATCCCTTTTGTGAAAACCTTAAAATAAAAGAATAAAATGCTGAAAAATAATTACACAAGAAATAAATAACCGGCATAAATACGTGCTCCGTAATTTTAATTATGTCTGTGATACTTCTCTTTCTATAAAATTAAAAAATTTTTGTCAACACCTTACGTCTGAAAAAGAATCTGAAGATATTTTTCAAGGAATAATTCTTAGAATACTTTAAACGCTTTACTTCATGTGATGAACTGTCACTTTTCTGCTTTATGTGATATATTTTCATTGAAACAAAAGCTTTAACGGCATCTTCTTTAAAGTTTTTGTACGAGAAAGCAAAGAGGGTCGCGTTCGAGAGCGATAATTTTTCGCAAGCCAAAAAATGTACAGTTCGCATGCGATTGCTAATCGCTAATAGAGATGCGGCGCAATGTTCGGGGTCGCCGGCAAATATATGTCGAAAATTTTTAATGTACTTAGACTTCGAATGAAAGCAACCGAAATGGAAAGGTTTGTGTCCAAATCTTATTGCAATTTTTGTTTCACGTGACTTTTGAGTTTCATATTTCTCTACAATAGATATATTTTCCAAGATTTTTTGGTTCAACCACGCATAAAAATTAATTAACCGGAGAGTGTACGCAATAAGGTGTTGGACCAATGCCAGCTAGCTTTTCTTTAGTTTCGACAACTGTCAAAAATGAATAGAAATTTTATTAAAATGAAAAAAAAGTATCCAAATATCAATTGAACGAATTATTTTTAATAATATATTACTTACTTATTTAATTGGCGCATCAACCGCCTAAGCGTGCTAACTGTCGCCAATTGGAAATCCCAAGTATAGCCAAGTCTTTTTCCACTTGGTCTTTCCAACGCGAGGAAGTCTTCCTTTTCCTCTGCTACTACCCGCTGGTACCGCGTCAAAAACCTTCAGAGCTGGAGCTATGTCATCCATTCGTACGACGTGACTTAGCCAGCGGAGCCGCTGGATCTTAATTCGCTGCACTATATCTATGTCGTTATAAAGCTTGTACAGCTCATCGTTCCATCTTCTACGGTATTCGCCCTCGCAAAGGCGTAAAGGCCCATAAATCTTTCGGAGAATCTTTCTCTCGAACACTCCTAGAGCCTTCTCATCAGATATCTTCATCGTCCATGCTTCTGCGCCATACAATAGGACGGGCATGATGAGAGACTTATAGAGTATGGCTTTTGTACGTCGAGAGAGGACTTTACTGCTCAGTTGCCTACTCATTCCGAAGTAGCACTTGTTGGCAAGAGTGATCCTCCTTTGGATTTCGAGCTGACATTATTATTGATGTTAATGCCGGTTCCTAAGTAAACGAAGTCTTCTACTTTTCAAAGTTTTAACTGTCAACAGTGATGTTTGATCCCAGTCGAGAATGTGCCGACTGTCTATTTGATAACTAGAGCTACTTCGTCTTGCCCTCTTTCATCTCCAGACCCATTCTCTTTGCTCCTTTATCCAGTTTGGAGAAGGCAGAACTAACTGCGCGGTTGTTTAGGCCGACGATGTTAATGTCGTCGGCGTGCGCTAGCAATTGCACACTCTTATAAAAGATGGTGCCTGACCGATTTAGTTCTGCGGCTCGAATTATCTTCTCCAGCATCAGGTTAAAGAAATCGCACGACAAAGAGTCACCCTGTCTGAAACCTCATTTAGTATCAAACGGCTCGAAGAGGTTCTTCCCAATTCTGACGGAACTGGTGGTGTTGCTCAATGTCATTTTACATAGCCGTTTAAGTTTTGCCGGGATACCAAATTCAGACATTGCGGCATATAGGAAACTTCTTGTCGTGCTGTCGAAGGCGGCTTTGAAGCCGACAAAAAGGTGGTGTGTGTCGATTCTTCTTTCTCGGGTCTTTTCCAAGATCTGGCGTATTGTGAATATCTGGTCGGTGGTAGATTTACCAGGTCTAAATCCACACTGTTAAGGTCCAATCAGTTCATTTACGGTGGGCTTAAGTCTTTCACACAATACACTCGACAGAACCTTATAGGCGATGTTAAGAAGACTAATCCCGCGATAATTGGCACAGACTGCAGGATCACCCTTTTTTTGGATTGGGCAGAGCACACTTAAGTTCTAATCAGCAGGCATGCGTTCTTCCGACCATATTCTAGAGATGAGCTCGTGCATGCACTTAACCAGCTCCTTTCCACCGTACTTAAATAACTCAGCTGGTAACCTGTGTTGTTGTTCTTCAGCCGTGCTATCGCTTTCCGAATTTCGTCATAGTCGGTTATGGTACATCGCGTCCATCATCATTGATTGATGTAAATATAAAAGCTAGAAATAATATAAAAAAAATGCTTGTTGTCAGGTAAACCATAAATAATACATTTTTAAGGAAAGATACAATGCGCCAATTGCAATATTTAAGCACTTTTTGAGCTTTTCAAGCATCACTCTTTTCTGTTCATTGAGCTTCCGCCGCTGCGTAATGTATCTGTGAGAAGAAGTTTTCTAGCAACGGCAGCGTTGCATTTTAAAAGCATTAAAATATATGTAATTTAATTTGTACTAAGCGACGTAGTGTTCAGCTCTTACCATTGCGCTACACTTCGTACTTTATTTTTCAAATAGTGCAAGAGTTTTATGTACTTCTACGAAATTGCTTTTATATCTCTCAGAACTTTTTTTAAAGTATTTTTTTTTTATTTACCTTTCGCTCCTGCAGAGCTTCTTTACTCCTTTCAAGCGTTTAATGATAGTGTATAAAAGCATTTTTCTATCTCGTTGCCTTTGCATAAAAAGTTTGCCATTTCTTCTGCAATCGCATTGAGTACTGTCCGTTTCCACGCAATTAAATTAATTAACCTGAAAACATTGACATTAAATGGCTAAGGTTGCAGCAATTTCCATTGTGGGCTTCAAAATTCTTGTGCTGCTAATATTTATTTGGTGAACACAATTACATACTATTTCTAAGTGTAATAATAAGAAAAAGAAATAAAAAATGAAAACAAATAAAAAATTTTAAAAAAATTGCACCGTTCAACACCTTTACAGGTATTGCTTTCGCCTGAAATATCCCCCATTAATTTAGCATTTTACTCTGCAACATTAGCAAGCACCCTTTCAGCACGTCGCTTTTGCCTCCACGAGCTGGTCGGTCGATGTTTCAACATTAATTAATTAAGTACGTTTCGTGCAAAAGTTGTTTGCAACGTTTCAAGTGTCTGAGTATTTATTTCTTGCCCGTACAACCCCTTGCTCGCCATTGCGATGCGTTTCCTCAGTCGTGCGCTTTGAACTTCTGTTTACAAGTGGAAAAGTTTTGCTAGCCAAGAAGACAAATGAGCACGAGCGCGAACTCTTCGATACCTAGTAGTTCTCCAGCTGCTTGTCGCCACGTGTGGGCATCATTGAAGCGTAAGCCAGTTTCAACAGCAATTAAAGTGATGTGTTTTTTTTTTTTTTTTTTGATTTTAACTTCGGAGTTTTGGGGGAAATTAAAGCCTGCGTTTGTTGAAGCGAAACTTTAGCCCCTCCATGCTTGAGTTTTAATTTACCTTCCCTTGGCGTTTACATTTTTTCATGCGCAAGTGAAGAGACTAAGTGAAACTTGAAGTTGAAATTCTCAGGTGTTGAAATTTTAACAGCTGAAAAGCGTAATGATTCTCTTTTATCACGACAGGGGCTTAGTAATACACAGTTGCATGTTTCTATATAATAATAGGGCGATTCTCTTTATCTTGGACTTTTGCACATTAGCCTGCAATGCAAGTGCATTCTCCAACACAGTGTGCAAGACTACGATAAGCTACCAACAGAGACTTGGGCAGGGTTGCATTTGCTTTGCTGCGATTAATTGCAGCCAATAAGACAGTTATTTATATTAAGCAAATTTTCAATTAGTTTTTAAACAAATACCACTAAAAAGCAACAAGCAGCCCCGAATGATATTCCCCCAATTTTCATGACGCAAATGGCAAACGTTTTAAGGACTTTGAACCGATCAGCCCTTGCGACATCTACTGCAACTGTCATTCAAAAAAAGCTTAATTTGGGTGTAGAATTTGTGATGGAATAAAGACTTATTCGTCAAGTACATCTAATTTCGCCACAATTCTCAATGAACCGAGGTTCTTCAACACCACGCTTAGTTAGGCCCCGCCCCGGCATGTTGTGAAATCCTCTTCATTCCTCTTCATTTTCTGACTTTTTCATGAGCCAATATCGACTCGCATTATTATCTTACCGCAGTTAAGATCCGCCCACTACTGATGTGCTGCGTCGATACTCGGTACCGACTTAAAAAGTATGTAATACTTTCTATACTCAGTACCGAAATGTTTAGATTTCTAATAAGAATGCGCAACAGCCAAAAATATAGAGTGAAAGCAGTACACGAGAACCTCACGTATCAAAACCCGAATGCAATAGTTAACAGAGCTTTTGAAATGATTAATATCACAAATGTATGACATTTTGGTAATAAGGGTTTTTCTAAAACTTTTTCTTCGAGGGTGTTTCTGCCATGAAAAATTTTCTCATAAAATACATCTGCCGTTCGGAGTCGGCATAAAACAGTAGGTCCCAGTAGTGTTAGCGCCAAAGTATATTTATTATTCTTTGACAAAACAGCTCCGCCGAGTCAAAGTAAGGATTGAAGCCTTGTGTGCTCGCAACATGGACTGAGGAAACAATTCAGTAATCTACTTTAAGTAATAACTTTTTTAATAAACTCGTTTCAAGAATCGAACAAGAGAGGACAATTTTGTCCAAAGCATACACTTTTTAATTAATCCAAATAATGAATATAATCTTAAATATGACTTTCTGAAGCTTCTAATTTTGTATTGATGTCCCAGGATTTTGTTTTCAGACCTCGAAAATCCCGGGATCAATAAAATGCCAAAAATTTAAATCGCTGGTACCCACATATCGTACATTTTATGTATATGTATGTACATGTATTACATGTATTAAATGAAAAACTCACCATTATGTACATATCGTCGCCCCAGAAAACGGATGGCGAATGTGAAAATATGCGATTTTGAGGTTTTGAAGTAGATTTACTAAATTGGATGTGCTCTTTTTATTTCTGTAATTTATTTGTCCATATCTCCTTTAGTTTCCGAGGTATTTTATTATATTTTATTTAGAAATATCTAGTCCTTTGACATAAGTACGCATTTGAAATAACTTGAAATATACCAACGTTCGTTTGAGAATTCTTCATATGTTTCCAGAAGATTTCAGAAATTACTCACAAAAAGCAAAGCATTTAGAATACAATAAAAACAAGTTGTGCAGTATAGGTTATAAAATATGTTTTAAGTAAGCCAAAATTAGACAACAAGAAAATAAAAGACTTAAAGGAAATGATACCGTATCTTGAATCTGAAACTGATCAAAATTTTTTTTGTTATAATTGAAACACGCGTAATTTTATATGGAATTCAGTATTAATATATATTTAACTTTATTAACTTAATATGTATGTGTGTGTACCGAATAAGGTGCAGTAGACTGAACGACTGAAGACTAAAAGCTTTGCGACAGTGTATTGAAGTTAACTACGTAAGTACGTATAGAGCGTTTCATCTACCTACGTATGTATATACGTATAAGAGAAATCTCTCATTGATTTCCAACGCCCGTTACCACATTTTTAAAGCAATATTAAAAAATGCATTAACGAGGTCCTTAAAAAATAATTTTAAACCTGAAAATGTACAAAGAACTGAATTTACAATTATTAATTTTATTTAAAATAAATTATATGTACATGGTTTTGTTCTATTTTATTAATAAATGATAAACTTTTTATACAAATTATATGTTTCTTTATCTGAATTCTGAAAATGGCTTCAAATAAGGTTGGCAAATAATGTCGTATGTGCTATTGGAATGAAAAATTAACAATGCCAAGTACTTGTCCTTCAAAAATAAGAAAAATCTACCGTATAGTTTCGAAAAAATCACACTTTAAAGTAATTTTTCTTAAAACTCTGTTTTATAACATTCGCCATCCGTTTTCTGAGGCGACGATATGTACAACATACATATGTATATACTAATCATATTGAAGTACATATATATGTATATATGTATGTTTGTTTTTTCATTACTTTGGATGGATGGGTGGATTGATTTTGGATAGCCCGAAAAACCCAAACATGAGTACTCAGACATTGTTGCCCATTGTACTTGAGGCCTGTAAAAAGGATAAACAGGATGAGAGAGAAGGGGTGGTGAAGAGTCATGGAAGATAATTACACCGTAACAAACTTCTCCGATTCTTTAAGGAACCTGCGTAGTCCGCTGAGGGGGAGAGAATGTATCTTGTCCATTCTCAGGACATCCGACCCAAAGATGCGCCACCTAAGTCTAGAGAACGCCGGACAGCTGCAGAGAAAATGCTCTTTACTATTCTCGTATTCCTGTGACACCTTTCCAAACAACTCAGGCCGTAAGCATACAGTCGACAAATCGTCTTCATTGCCTCCTCCTGGATCGCTAAATCCAAATGTAGCAAATCCAACATAGAGCCACGCCTGAGGTTGTGCTCATAGCGCCCGTAATGCTTATGCACACACTTCATTGTAATCTGTTCAGCATAGAAACCGTGGTTTTCCTCATGGTTCTACGCCATCATACCACAGCAGAGTACATTACTATCGGTCTCTCTAAGGCTGTGTAAATTAATTATGTTTATAGAATCAATAAATTATATTTACAAATTTATTCCGTTAATTCAATAAGTTTAACTTTAACTTTTAATTTAAATTACGACGATGCGACTCGTCTTTACAACGTCCACTTTTACAATACCGCTCGATCACTCCTGAACTCCTTTTTATGGTTATTTCGCGCTGTTTGTGCTCTGCGCATGTCCCAACAACTTTGTCAACACCCACAACTGTGTTTGTGTTTATCGACGTTAAAAAAAAGATTGAATAGAAAGAGGAGCCCTTAGTCATCGTCACCACTGAATAAACTTTGAGATCATCATTCAAATGCCTTGGCAAAATCAGTATACACTGTACCAATTTCATATTCAGCATTGAAAGATTTTATGCAATCAACGTAATGTTTCATATATCGAATCGGTAAATCGGTGTTGTGTACCGAAAAGCAAGAATTGGATACATACAAATTTTTCAAGTATTGGGTACCGACAATTCAGTACATCCACACCACACACGCCTCTGTGCAGCAAAGGATGCGCAAAAATTGACAGAAGAAAAGCTTCGAACATGCGCAATGTCAGCTATGCGGGAGCGATATCATAAATAACTGGATATCAAACTCTTCCTCGCGAGAGCGCTTACAAAATATGTATTTTTTATAAAATTTTCCAATTATTCTAATAAGTTAAATTCTGAAATAATTATTGGAAATACTTCACACCACCATTGAGGTATAACTTAAGTGCCTTCCCAAATTTACTTTTAAGCCTAAAATAAACAAATATCATAATAAAAGGGTATTGCTTCGATTTGATCTTTTAAAGAAATTGATTTACGATACAAACTATTTCAAACTTACTGACTTGAAAAGAAAAGTGGAGCCGAGAAGAAACTTGTAAGCAACCAACATCTGCAACTGAAGGTTTACATCACTGCAATAAGGCATTTTTTCCAGCAATTTATACTTTGTTAAAAATAATGCGACAATGGCGGTCATGCACAGCGGAAATATTCTTTCCATAACTGAAAGGATTAACCACTTTTTTGTAAAAATTGACCAGAGGAGAACGAATTAATGGCTTAGCCATAATGAGTACTTATCGTCGATTTGATATGGAAACAGATGATATAACATACCAGATGATATAACGTCCAGATATTTACAACCATACAGCTCTTGGACAATACCCGAGCAAAAAAATCGGCACGAACCATATTTTTTTCGATATCAAAAAGCATTTCCTGACATCAAATTGACAGTCAGAGTTTTGACATCTGTACACTCAAATCACTGTTGTCAGTTACAGGTTTGAAAAAAAATTGTTCTGTTACACCGAATATTTTTTGTCCGACAACAAAAATAGGCGGGGAGTATTCCAGAAACAATATATTTTCAACTCTCTTTTCTGCGGACAAATTGCCTGCTGGTTGTTATTAAAACAAACGATTTTGAAGACAACGGCGCCTAGTTATCGTCCAGATAAAGTCGACTTAAAAACTTAAAAGCAGCTTTTACGGAGTATCTGTTAATAAAAATGCAACTAGGTTAGGTTCGGTGGCAGCCTGCAAGAGGCTCACTAAGACTAATGGTGATAGTCCACTATGGTACCACTGTCAAATTGCTTGCCTGAGAAAACGAAAAAACCAATAAGCATCTGAATTAGTAGAAGCGCCGAGAGCTCATTATGAAGTTCCCTAAACGGGAAATGTCCACATCAGGGCGCCCCTCGAGACTGTCTATGATATACGAGCCAAGCTTTGCATATGCAGGCCGCTGAGAAGATAGTGCTGAGATGATTCCATCCATCATCCTTTATACAGCATCCGCACATCTGACACGATGTTCAGTGATACAGCTTGGATCCCCATCCGACAGTACCCGGTCAAGACTCTAATCAAGGATGAAAGTTGTGGCCTGGTAGCCCGATGCAATTCTCCAACCCGTCCGTGGTCAGCAACCGGGCAAATGCACCTTGCAACTTTGCATGTCGGGGTTTCTGTTCGTTTAATTTTCCAGAAGCAGTCCATATATCGAAAGTGGAATCCCAATGCCAGCAGTGACGATCATTGTTGTGCCCTGCCATGCCAACTTGTCGGCATTATAGTTGCTTGTAATAACTTTGTGTCCTGAAACCCAAATCTTCGAGGCCTTCGACCACCTGGCTGTCAGGGTAGATATTCACTTCTCCATGTATTTTAGGACTATAATACGGACTGCTTTTCTGATGGCAGCTACTTCGCTTTGAACGCCGCTAAACGATATTTTCTCGCAAATGATACCTCCTCCCACTCTACCATCCATCTTTGATCCATTCGTGAGCAAGTTAATTGCGTCTTCGCACCACAGGTCACCCCTCTCACACTTCTTCTTTGATGCAATGTGTGTGTAGTGAAGGATCCTCCTGGAGCAATCTTCGGCACTCACCGCTCCGTTTGTTCTTGAATAAATTTAAAGTATCTCAAGATCGTCGAGTGTTCATACTCCGGGTTCAGAAAGAACCCTAACGCTTCGCAGCCTGATGACAGAACAAACTGCAGCAACTTTGCCTGCTATATCACAGGAATGATACTGCAACTAACTAAGAGCCGACTTTTTCTCGACTATAATAACGTGTAGTACCAGGTTCCAGTATAATAAGATCCACCAGGCTACGTAGCTGTCTCCAGATGGTAAGACACGAAACCAAATCGACCATGTTGTGATAGACGGAAGGCATGCTTCCAGTGTTCTAAATGTACGCACGATCCGGGGAGCCAACATCGACTCGGACCATTATCTGCGTGCGGAAATGAACACAAGGAAAGCTCGACATCGGAAATCTGCAATCACAACAGACAGCCACGCACTTCGCTACTCGACTCGCACTTCTGCTCTCTGAGAGCACCAATCACCACAGCGATATTTCAGAGCAATGGAACCAAATCTCTTGCTCTTTACGTACCGCCGTTGAACAATCTATTGGTTTTCAGCGAGCCCGGAAAAACGACTGGTACGATGAGAAATATCGCGTTGCCACGGAACGGAAAGATGCAGCCTACAGGGCCACGTTGCGATCAGGCGCAACACAAGCCTTGCGGGAGAGATATCGTGAGCTGAAAAAAGAAGCGAGACGCATTTCTCGAGAGAAGAAGAGAAATACCGAAATGCGTGAGTGCGAAGAGCTTGAAATGCTAGCCGACAGGAAAAGCGCCCGAAATTTTTTTCAGAAAGTACGACGGGTAACAGAAGGTTTTAAGACCTGTAAGAACGACAACGTCCACCAGGTGACTGACGTTCAGAATATACTTAGTTAATGGAGAAAGCACTTCTCCACACTACTTAGTGGTAGTGGCAGAGACCACCTTGGAGAAGATGATGATCCCGAAACCCCAATCAATGACGACGGAATTCATGTTCCGTTACCCGACTGCGATGAAATCCGTAAAGCAATAGCACGGCTAAAGAACAAAAAAGCGCCCGAAGTTGACGGGCTGCCAGCTGAGTTATTCAAATACGGTGGAGAAGAGTTCGTAAAGCGCATGCACCAGCTTATTTGTAGAGTATGGTCGAACGAATGCATGCCTACTGATTGGAATCTAAGTGTACTTTGCCCAATCCACAAGAAGGGTGATACTGCAATTCGCGCCAACTATCTTGGTATAAGCCTTCTTAACATTGCATATAAGGTTCTGTCGAGCGTATTGTGCGAAGGACTAAAGCACACCGTAAATGAACTGATTGGACCTTATCAGTGTGGCTTTAGACCTGGTAAATCTACTATCGTCTCTATATTCACAGTGCGCTAGATCTTGGAAAAGACCCAAGAAAGAAGAATCGACACGCACCACCTTTTTGTCGACACATAAAGAAGTTGCCTTTATTCCTCAATGTCTGAAGTTGGTATCCCCACAAAACTTATACGGCTATGTAAAATGTCGTTGAGCAACACCACCAGTTTATAACCTTTTATAACCCAACGGAAACCCACTTTCCCGCCCAACCGGCACGAGGGGCTCAATTCGCATAACGTACGGATGTTTTTTAAATATACAAATCTTAGGTGCCGAGTCGTGACAGAAGAAAGTTTGTTAAGCGTCGAGATCCCAAGCTGCTCAGCTACAGAATAAGAATTCATCAGCCGAATACAAAGTTAGAGAAATGCAAAGTAAGAAAATTGGATCGTTAGCTGTTATTAAGAGAGGATAGAATAGTTCTTTTAATTATAAAAAGTGAGTCCGATACATCAAAGGTGCTGGAATGATTGTTAAAGTCTTGGCATAAACCCCGAAACGGTTCATTCAACTCAAAGTTAGTTCTGCATAGTTTCAAGAAAAGTGGTTTGAAGTTTCTCGTTGCACGGGAGGGTACATTAAAATTAATTTGCTCTAGAAGAAATGGACTTGAGATCCATCCATTGACTAATTTTACCAGAAATATTATACCTAACATTTCTCTGCGACTCGAAAGAGTAGGAAGATTAATAAGTTTTAAACGACTAGTGTAAGGGGGAAGATTGTATGGCGAATCCCATCGAAGATTTCTCAAAGCAAAAAGTAAGAATTGTTTTTGTATTGACTCTAGTTGGTCTGAGTGGACCTGATAACGAGGATTCCAAACTATGGAGCCATACTCCAGTATTGGTCTTACTAATGAAGTAAAAAGTGTTTTAGTTATATACGGGTCGCGGAATTCCTTTGACCAATGCTTTACAAAAGCCAGTACACCGTCAGGATTGGGAAGAACCTCTTTATAAGAGTGTGCAATTGCTGGCGTACGCCGATGTAATTGACATCGTCGGTCTTAACAACCGCGCAGTCAGTTCTGCCTTCTCCAAACTGGATAGAGAAGCAAAGCGAATGGGACTGGAGGTAAACAAGGACAAGACGAAGTGTCTCCTGTCATCAAATAGACAGTCGGCACATTCACGACTGGGATCTAACATCACTGTTGACAGTTATAACTTTGAAAAAGTAGAGGACTTCATTTACTTAGGAACCAGCATTAACACCAATAACAGCGCCAGCCTTGAAATCCAACGCAGAATCTCTCTCCCCAACAAGTGCTACTTCGGACTAAGTAGGCAACTGAGCAGTAAAGTCCTCTTTCGACGGACAGAAATCACGCTCTATAAGTCTGTCATCATGCCCGTCCTATTGTATGGTGCAGAAGCATGGACGATGCAGATATCTGATGAGAAGGCTCTAGGAGTGTTAGAGAAAAAGATTCTGATGAGCTGTACGAGCTTTATAACGACATAAATATAGTGCAGCGAATTAAGATCCATGTCATGTCGTTCGAATTGATGAAAACGCTCCAGCTCTGAAAGTATTCGACGCGGTACCCACTGGTGGTAGCAAAGGAAAAAGGAGGCCTTCTCTGCGTTGGAAATACCAGCCTGTAAGGGACTTGAGTACCCATAGTATTTCCAACTGGCGCCAGTAAGAGAAAGAAAGAAATAATTGGCGTGCTATGCTAAGCTTGGCCAAATCCCATAGGTGGTAATATGTTCCTTAAAGCAAAATTATTTGGTTATTACTGTTTTTTTAGCCAGTTTACGGCAGTGAAGACTTGTATGTGTGTGTGTGTTGCTATAATTATTCACTTTCCTCTGAACAACTTTTCATTCAGTGACAAAGCAGACTTAAAATTCATAGCGTAATTCTTGTCATTCTTATGTTTTAGAGCATTGTTGCAATGCAAACAGCGCTCGAATGAGAAGTTTATGGAAATCTTGGTTTTTTTTTCTAAATACTCGTAAAATCGCCAGTGTTAAATCGTTGCAGTAGCTAGAAGATGCAACCAAAGTGAATTGTTAGAAAACATTGCATCGCTTGCTTTGGTTATATAAGTAAATTAAGAGTTTGTGCAAGCATATTACTCGTAAATGTGTGTAAATTTATGTACGAGTATGTCCCAACGTTTTTGTGGAAAATTGAAAAGCTTATGGCAAATCTCTTTGCCCGCCAAGGCTAATCCGCTCTTGGCCACTTGCGATTGCAGCTACGAACTCTAAGCTCATCTAGAGCCACCGACACCAAAAACCTGATATCTCTGCATCTGTATGTATGTTTGTAAATGTGTCCTATATTGCAGAGAGTGAACCGTCAAACTGTCACCAAACCTGCAGATATGTTAAGCCCTTTTTTGTTGCTCGTTGGCTACAGTTTTAAAAGTGTAGAAAATTTAGCATATTCCCTTATAATATGTATGAATGTATGAATGTACATACATATGTACGTCAGCGAGCGCTTAGAATTAATTTTAAAAATCTATAGAATTAAATGTGGTTGGGTGCCATCTGCAATTCGTTTAATTTTGCACGAAAATTGCGCACTCTTCTTCGTCGAATTACTTCCACAGCTGGAAAAAGTAATTTCAGAACTACGTAATTACGCAATGTGAAAAAAGGAAATTTAAAATTAAATCCTACTGATTTCAAGTACGTAGACAATGAGACATTGTATTGACCCTGCAAAAAATGCGAAAAGTATAGGGGAGCGGAATATGCGACACAACTTTTGATCTCTTTTTATTTAATAAACTGGCCCCATTTGTTCGGGCAAGTTTTTTGAACAGAGTATTATCGCTTGGACTGGGACTCGATCCAGCTGTTCAAGGTCTGCTAAGTCAGTACTCTGATTATTTGCTAATGGCGTTTATGAAATTTCGCGGCCTAAGTGGGTTAGATGTAAGAAAATACAAAGGAAATAACGCCATATGGCTTTATTTCACTTCAAAATGAGAGAAAAAGGTGCGATTTTGATTTGTGGTATTATTTCTCCCGAAAAATGCCTTAGCGATTTAACGCGTCAAGTGAGTACACAGTGTTACATATTTTATTTTGTACCCTGATCTTTCTTCGAAAGGGATGTAGTACGTGTAAAATTCATGTTTTATATCCTATCGCATTTTTTCCACGACATAAAATATATATTTTTTTATCAGGCTTTAGGTTGGATGTTATATAATATTTATCATGCAGATGAATATTCTAGGCTGCGTTGTTCATTCCTTGATCAAAATCTTCAGTCAACAGAGTTCTCCTTCCTCATTCCGCAGATTAATAGAGACCAATTATTTCTTGTTGGTCTAAGTTAGTTTAGTTAGGTTAGAGTGGCTGCCACCGCGAGGGGGAGCATGGTAACATCTTAAGCTGGCAGTAGAAAAGACCGTTATGACACCACTGGTGTAAGCCATGTCTTCCTTACCATCCCAAAAAAATGTATGCATCCTGTACGTTTGACGTAGAGTAGAAAGTTGGGAATGTTTGCCGTTCAAGTTCAAGTCGGCTAAGCAATACAAAAAATATTTTTATAAGAATTGTTTGCGCGTCTTGGCTAGGCCGGGGCAGTGACAGAGAGCTGCGGCAAAAATCATTGGTTGGGCAACCTAGTATATTTGATGCAATGCCCGGTTATTACGCCAACCACTAATCTAAGAGAGGAACGACCAAGCATCTCTGGGATTCTTATGGATGAATTATTTCCAAAACAAAGAAGAGCAGTAGTATAATCTAGTTTATTTAGATTATGCGAGAGAGTTTTCAAGATCTTTGCCTGTACGGATCTAAGATCTCTCCACGACTAGATCGCATTTAGCCTAGCTGCTCTACATCCCGTCAAAAATTTACCTGGTGTAGAGAGGAGTGCTCCCGAAGCCGTCTGTACCCGTTCTCAATTGGCCTGGAGCAGTCTTAAATATTTCGCTTCCAGTCAAGTTTTTTTTCTAGAATAACTTCAAAGTGCTTGATATCGGTTGAAAGTGTGGGTACAACCCCGTTTATAAATGGTTTTTAGATTGAAAGTGCGAATTTTATATTTCCTCGTGACGAGCACCGTCTCAGGCTTGGTAAGATTAACGCTGAGTCCACTTACCGAAGACCAGAAGCTAGCAGTATTTATAGCGTTTTGTAACAAATCACTTAGGTCCAAAATACAATAATCGTAAATCTGAAATTACGGCATAATGGCTAAACTTCCCAATCGCAGTGAGAAAAAAAAACAAATTTTTCTAACTTCGATGCCAATTTTATGGGAAATCTGGCAAAACCATTTGCATAGCTTTTCATAAGGAAATAAATTTTCTCCGCGCGATTCGGAAAAAGAAAAAGGAAAAATTTTAGATTTGTCATCGAAATGAGAAAAGATTTTTTATGATTGCAGTGCGTCGGTCGCGGTAGCGGATTGTGCGAGCATAATACGGAGTAAAGAGCCAAGGCTGACCTCAGCCATAGAATTTAAATATTATTTTAAAATTAAAATACTTATACATCACTTTATTTCTCATATCTAGTATAGTTTTTGGTCTTGGCCTATTTACATATGCACCTTTTAAAGGCCATATGATCAACGATTCCTGGAAAAGATGATTCGATGTTTAGTCTTCCCTTATAACCTTATAAAATTGCTACTAATTAACATTTCCACTAATTTTTTGATCGCGGAAATTTTGACAAAAAGTCAATATATAATATATATATTACCTTCGCAAATAAAATATATTTACTTGTGCTTAAATAACGTTGGGAAATAATGTAAAAAATGGATTACGATTGCTCTTGTAAATTCACATTTTCTGGCTCCGTTATTTATGGTGGTCATACAAGTAATTTGTGGCCGCTGTGGTCGAGTGAGGCCGCTGTGGTCGAGTTGGTAGCGGTGCTTGCTATAACTCGATATGCCGGTGAGTTCGAGGTTCGAATCTCAGTCAGGGCAAGCAAAATCTTAATTATAGAAAAAGTTTTTTTCTAATAGCGGTCACCCCTCGGCAGGCAATGGCAAACTGTAGGTCCCTCCATTTGTGATATAATATAAAGACGCACACCACAAATGGTAGGAGAAGCTCGGCCAAACACTGCGCTATTATATAGTGTAAGCGCCAAAATTATTATTATTATTATACAAGTAATTTGTTTTTTAAGATATTCACTGCCACCAATTAAATTGCGGATTTTGCTAAAACTTTCTTATTCTTCGTTCATGAAGTCCTTTCATTTCGGCCAAATCTCTAGCAATAAGGTTTTTGGTTTCTTCAACGACAAATTTATAATTGTTGTATTTCATGGTGTTGGATCAATAGATAATTAAGTAGTTTTATTTGCCTAGAATTGGCAGAGAGTCTTTAGCCAGCGCAAAGAGGGAATTATTGGCTCATCTCTAGTTTTCTAGGGTTGAATGGTCTTATCAATTCGAGAACTTTGAAAGTTCCGTAACCTTCGCCGTCAGCTCCCAGTCTTGGCATCTCTTTAAAGCCCACTACTGGTAGTTGATTTAGTTCCTGTATAGGTTCCAGCAAAGTTGATGACTGCATTCTTGCATATGGACCTTAATAATTCAATGGGATATGAGACAATTTCAACGCATCCCTGGAATTACTTAGCGTTTTTTTATGGATGCTCACAGTTCAGCGGTTTTCCATATGCGTACTTAAGGTTATGTGAATTACATATTTCGGTCTTGGCACACTTCTAAGGAGCTCTTATGACTACAGCGTCACCCTAGTTTTCATTCATAGTGTCTCTCTGGGTTTTTCTGTGCATTCTCAGCCAATCTGTTTCGGTAGCTGTCCGCTCTGGTTCTTTAACGTTCGTTAACAAAAAGTCTCGATAAATTGTATACTCAGTTGGCGATTTTCTCAGCTAACTCTTATGCGAGACTTTTCTTTATAGGTTCGGTACCAGTGGTTAATTTCAGAATCCTAAAAAGCTTTCACACGATCACTTAAAATCTATCACAGGGCTTCGTGAATACAAATGACGTGGGTGTGAGCCTCGCGGAGTATGTGCACTGACATCCACAGCTACAATGACTGCAGGCTGAAAGCCAGATTTGTTGAGCTTAGATACAATTTTTAGCGCAAAAGCTCGCTTCTTCAATGGATAAACTGATGGTCTATCCCTTATAGCTGGATGCCTACTCAACAGACGCTGAGATGAAACAAAGGTCCCTCTGTCCTAGAGTGAATCAAGCGCGGTCTAGGTAACTCGTCATGCCTGCAAACCCGCAACTCTCCCTTTAAATATGTGTACCTTTGGCTAGTCACTTCTCACTGTCTAAATGGCATTCACGCATATTAGACTGAGCATATTGTCTGATCCATTTGGTTGTACTTGCTTGAGAGGTGGCGAAGTGGACTGATCTCATAACTATCTATTAAGCTGTCCAAGCAGAAGTGGGAGAATGAGATTGAAATATATATTTCAAAAAATTTTCTGCCAATTGTACATACATACAGATATCAGATTAACTCTCCTGCCCCTTGGAGAACATTTTAATAAGCCCGTATGGTCATTTAATTTCGGATGACTGCATTTAATCACAGAATAAACAACGATTATAAGTGGATAACAACACTAAATATTTTCATTTACCATTTTCCCAACAAACTCTCGCTGCTCCTTTTTGTTTTTCTCCGCTCCTTCTCATCTCAGAAGCTGCCACAAACGAATGAATGATCCAACTTTAATCTACTTAATAGACTGCACTCGAACGCTTTGGTTAAGCCCTGCCCTACTGACCGACCGGTCGCTTATTTACAATGTAACAACAACAACAATTGCGCAAAATAACAATTGCACAATTATTGCAGCCGTCGTTCGGCTCCCTCAACCTGTACGAATATGTTTGTGTGTGTGTGTGTGTGTTGAAGGCAGCAGCGCCACTGAAAAGGAACTTGAGTACCAGCCGAGGGCCATGCCGGCCATGTAAAAATGAAAATATACACTCATATGTATGTATGTATGTTAATGTGTGTGCAACATTTTTAATGTCGATTAAAAAATGATGGTGACATTCGACTTACGATACTTGTGGAATGGGGAAAATAATGCATTACATAAATAAATGGTGGAGAGAACATAAAAACCAACTTGAAACTTGAAAAAAAAGGCAAAATGTTGCAACAAAAATAGCAGCAAACGTTTATGCTACCACTTCCGGGACTTTTTCAGTCGAGTGCGGCGACTACAATTCATTGTAGTTATTTACCATTTTTCGCGTGTTGCAAGTAGCCGCTGTGGCACGTAGCATTTTTATGCACACGCACATGACTCGCTGCTGCTGCTGCTGCTATTAATGTTGCCTTTGCCGTTGTTTGCCCCCAAGTGTTCTTTTGCTTGGATCAACATTTCCGCCATGATGACCCGCTGCTGCTGCAAATTTAATTCGTTTCAGTCGGAAAACACTTCGAATGCCAGCGCAATTTGGGTTTTCATATGCTACGCCTCTCTTTACAGCCTTCGGTGGTTGGGCCACAATCCCTTACATTTTTTATTCCTTATTTATTTATTTATGTATTTAGTTTTTTTTTAATTTGTTTGCTTACTTTTTTCTGCGTTTGTAGCTTACATGGCTGAGCGCACGAAAATATGTGTACGGCGCAGCGTTATAAATTTCCACTTACAATAAAAAAAATTTTCGTAAAACATGCGCAAGCTGCACGGAAATGGAGCTCACGAGTGTCGGCAAATTAAATTTACACTTTTTGTTTTCTATTTTTTTTAAGCGATTTTATGCTTTTTTTAAGCTTTTTTGCTTGCCGCAAGTTTTATTATATGCAAGTGCAAATTAAATACTTTCAATAAATAAAATTACACAAAATTTTAAGAGCAAAAAACTCAAAAAACAAAATAGAAATCATTGTGATTTTGTATTTTTTTTTAGAGGCTGAAGCAGCGACAGCTCAACCTCCTTGCCAGTCTATATGAGACTTTAACCCAACTAAGCCTACTACCGTCATGAATCGTTCCCCACACTGTCTTACCTGATACAGTCTGCAAAGGAAATATATTGTACCCATTTGAAACCATCCACTATCATCATAAGAACATCATAAACACATTGCGAATACACCTTTATCCACTTCGCATACTTAAAAACACGTTTTACATTCGTGTACGGTTTTTTTGTACCGCTGCAATAAGTATTTTAGGAATTTTTGCATCCCCATCTAGTTAAGAACTCTCAATGAGAATATATACATAAGTATTTAGGTCTAGGTCTGTCGAAAATGTCGGAAAGGACTTAATTTAAAGCAGGGGTGATTTTTCCATTTGCAGGGTCAGTCTTTTAAATATCTTAAGTTTTGAATGAGGGTATTGTGTAAAGACTGAAACCCATACACCGTTTTCGGAAGTTCCGCCCAAAAAAAATTTCACTCGAAATTTTTTCGTTCGCCCGGATTGAATACAAGTTTCACCCGAAATAAATTTCGCTTCTAAAATTCGAACATGGAAATTACAACTCAAAAATTTGTATACTAAAAATGTAAAATTATCAATACTTTAAATTTAATAGTAATTTGACCAATGTTAGAATTTGCTATTCCGGCAGTTGGGAGGTTTAGCGCGTGCCTGCGAATTTTCGCTGAAGGTGGATACTAAAAGGGTGTAGGTAACAGTTTTGAAATTGGGCTGGCGCAATTGTCTTTTAGTCAGTTCCTGTAAGAAATTGTCAAAATTAACGAGTCCATATTATTCCCGCCGTGGGTAAAACGGCCTACGCTGGAAGACATCCCGCTTTTGACCAGTCCAAGCCTATTTTACATAAAAAACTTTATTTCTGCGCACATTAGAGTTATAAATTGTTTACCTCTTTTCATTGGGTTTCATTTTTCATTGCAGGCCAAAAACTATTCAGCTCCATTCTTAGCTGTTTTCATAACACAACTACTTTTTTTTTGTTTTCCTTCAGTTTTTCGGTATATATTAAAACAAATTGAGTGAAATTCGGTATTTGAAGCGATTTTGAACTAAGAAATTAGGTATTTATGAAATTTTGAAAAATGGGTGTGGTCACAAAATTTGGTGAACATATTGTCCTTGACTAGCATCACCGTCAATAATTTTTGAAATCGGACCATAACGGAAATTTTGAAATATGCAAAAAAACTTCGTTTTTCAGTATGGACACCGCACATGCAAAAATACATCGCGAGGGTATACAAAAATCGGTTTCAACAGAATTTAGCTTTTGTTACTTGTCCGTCCTGATTTTTCACAGTCAGATTGAAGATAGCTTGATATGTTTCGCAAATCTTTAAATTTGTACTTAAATTATACGTTTTCTTTCTCACTTTAATAAATTCGCGCAAATATAGCAAAACGAGTCAGCGTCTCGTTTACAACTTCTCGAAGACATTTTGTACTGGTTGTTACAGGAAACAAAATAATTAAAAAGGTTATTCCTCTGCAATGTGCAAACACATACTTTAATGCAATTTCTCTTAGTAACATTTAAAATATTTTCTAAGTTTCAAAGATAGATGCCACCCGCTTTAAAAGTTAAATTCAACTTAATTAATAAATTAATTGAAATTCGCCCATATGTACAACAATATAAATGTAAAATGAAAAAGATTTATGAGGCTTTAGTTCAACATGTTTTAAAAGTCCAATTTGAAAAAATTATACCCAAGTTATATGGAATATATCGATATTGGTGTCAAAAGAAAGGGTTCTAAGAAAGTTAAAAGTAAATATGTCACTGAATGAAAATGAATATGAAACATTTTTAGAATAGGGATAAAATATTTGATCTAAAAAAATAAAAATTTACTAACTTTTACGATGCGATCCGAAATTTGACATAAACGAGTTCATCCGGTAGCTTATGGTTTAACCGACACCAATTCTTCAAGGATATTGAACAAAATACATATAACACCAAATCCAGAGTATTATAAGTGTGGCTTATCAACCCTCCCTTGCCGGTTTGGATTCACGCAAGCATGAAAGTAAAATAATGCAATGTATATTTATTGAATTCAAAAGAGTCCAAAAGCAGGGAAGGGTTTAATAACTAATCAAGTGAAGCAGGGTTTTAGTAAAGCGAATGATGGAAACCCGGAAACGGCGTTTTTATTTTGCAAATGTTGATGTTGCCGCAGGAATTATTCGTTTGGATAAAACTTCAACTTACAATGTTTCTCTGTTGTCAAAAGTCCTCTTTTGTGGATATAAAAACCGATGAGTTCAGTAATTTAGTAAACGAAACAAGGCACTTGTACCTCAGAAATTATAGTTGATACAACATGCCGAATTCTGTGCATTAAGTTTTAATACACGAAAGCGATGTTATTAAGTTCTTTGACTTATCAATAGGTCATATTTTCTAAGTTATTTATTTATTTGTCTATATATTTATGTCAACGTGTTTTGGCAGGTTTATTATCAGAAGAAGCCTTAGCAAGTTTACATAGAAACTTTAGAATATATCAGCTTTCAGGAAGAGTACATACCAATAAAGATTGAATTGTTAACTTGCTATATTCGTAGGATTCATTACATATTTTCATCTCGAGGGAACTTCAAACATAGAAACAAATAATCAACGGGCTCCGATTCCAGTATTACGCAATTCATTGCTAAAAATTAAGAAACAGATAATAGTATGGAACTATTTGCATCAGATTTAAGTTCCTTCTCTAAGAATTTAAATTCAGAAACTGATAAATAATACACAAAAATATACAAATAATTAATAAGACTATTTTGTAATATAATTGTTTTTGCGAACAAAGTACGCCTTATTTTATCTTCATAGCAAAAAAAAAATACCAAAACATGGAAATTTTTACATATTTTTGGACACGTTGTGTGACCTAGATGAAGTCAAATGATTAGAATACATTAATTTCCGGATTAGTAGAAACAAAAATTTCAAAATTGCGACGGATTCATTAAATAATGTTTAAACTTCTTTATTATATTATATTAAATGAAATTTTTATTCAATTTTCGAACGTTAACCCAATTTAAGTTTTTAAAGATTTTGAACTCCATAGTTGTGATAGTGAAGTATGTGATGAAAATGCAGAAAGTTCACCTAACGATTTTTTTTTTTATTATAATTTTATTTACAATCTGTCGTGCGACAATAAGCAAATTTATTAACAAATACAGAATAGCTTAACTGGACTTAACATATAACTCATCTCTGTTGAGACGAGTAAAAAAAAAAACAAAAAAAAACAAAAAATTATTATTATGAAATAGATAAACAAATGCTATCATATAATATTAGACATGTATCTTTTTTGCTCTAATTTTATAAGTTGGTTTTGAACTATTGTGGAAGCTTCTAAGGGATCATCATTTGTGGCAAGAATCGCAGTGTCATCAGCATATGTTGCAACAACTAAATTACTGGTTGTTAGAATGTCAGCGGTATAAATTGTATATAAGATTGGACCTAATACGCTCCCTTGGGGAATATCTGCTTTGATTTGGCACAGTTTAGATCTCTCATCTTTAATTTTTACGTAGAAACTACGCTGTGATAAATAGCTGCGGAAGAACAAAAAATATGGAGCTGGTAAAGAAGATTTAATTTTGTAAAGAAGGCCATCATGCCACACTCTGTCGAAAGCCCGCTGCACATCGAGGAAAACACTTGAGCAAAATTATTTATTTTCTAGTGCATTTCTTAATGCGTTGGTGACGCGATGACATTGTTCAGGAGTTCCGTGCCCAGCTCTAAATCCGAATTGATGATCTGGCAGAATGTTTTGCCTGTTTAGAGTTGGCATTAGTCTTACAAGAAGTATTTTCTCAAATATTTTTGAGAATAATGAAAGGCGGCTGATAAGTCTGTAGGAAGTTATACAGTCCTCAGGTTTATTGGGTTTAGGGATCATAATTATCTCAGCGCATTTTCATTGCGTTGGAAAGTGATTTAGACGAATTATTGCATTGTAGATTTCTGTTAAAAGAATAAGGGCTTTAGGTGGCAGCAACTTAGCAATTTTTGGGGTGATTCCATCAAAGCCAGGAGTTTTGGTATTTTTAATTTTTTGATTTCTTTTTTTACTTCTTCGACCTTGATTTTCTTAATTGGTACACCTAAAGATGAAACTCAAAACTGTATTATCTATGTCAAAAAAATTTTTTTTTCGTTACGTCAGTTAACGGATTTTGTTGCAAAGGTTATAAGCAAGCAATGGAAATCGAAAAAAAATTTTCATATTTTATATACCACCTTTGTTAGTAATAAAGCAAAATTCAGATTTTTTTATCAATTCCTATTTGAAAATGAAATACAGCAATTTTGCTTTATTTCCGTTTTACTTTAAAGCAAAACATGAACCCCTTCCCCTGTTTTTCAAGTTAATACCCCCGTAAAAATTTTACATTTCTCTTTTTCAACCTTTTTGAACTTAGTTCATTAACACAAAGTCTTCCATCGATATTTTTTTGTATTTTGTACACATGAATGGCTCCAGCTAAGAAACCCTGCAGCATTTACATATACTCGTAGGTACATTTGCATAGCGTATTCCAATATTTCTACCAAAAACAAAGACAAATGTAACAGAATCTCCTTTCGATTGTTGCAGAGTGGTTCCGCACGTGGGCACATTCATTGTCTGTGCATATTTTCGAAAGATCGGACAAATATTTACTAAACAAGCCTCCCTCCTGGTACTTCCCTGGTACTTCCAGTGCAATACCGCGTTTGGTAAACCGAAGAGGGCAAATACTTACTTTCACAGCTCATTAGCGTACAAAAAACACACCATTAATATGGGAACACAGCAACAGAGCAGCGGCAACATCAACGACACCACAGAAAACATGAATCATGATTGAGTAAACAAAACAACGAAGAGTTTATAAGCGAACCCACACACGCACGCACACAAACGCGGCTACACTTCACTAAAGTGATGAGCACTCATACGCCCCGTCGGCCGTCGGTAAATGCAATTGAACGTCAGCGGAATGTGCGAATGTGCGGATGTATCGGCTGCCCTGGGGAGAATTAATATTCATCCGCTTGCCCACGCAATTACTTTAATATGCAAACATATTTTTTTATTCTTTTTTATATACGTCTGTGTGTGTGTGTTTGAGTAAGTCGCGGTTATTTGCAAAATATTAGCTTCTATTTGTACATTGCTGCCGGCACATCCGAGCAATTTCCATATTTATAAATATTTCAGATCCCAAGTGTGAAAAAGCAACAATCGACAATAAATACACAACACACAAGTGGGTATGGGAGAATTAATAAAGTGGAAAGAAGGAAAATGCGTAGCGGCGTTGAAAGCGTCAGGAAGCCACCTGTTGCTTACTCGATCCAGGAGCTGCGGTTGGACATACATACATATACATATGTATGTATGTATAGCTGTGTACGAGTGCATGTAAGTGAACTGTGGGAATTGAGGAATTTTCATTAAACGGCCTTTAAATCAACAACTCGTTATGCAAAGCCAACAAACATACGCACGCACAAATAAATGTGTACCACAGACAGCTTCACTTACTCGCATTCGCCCATTCATGGACGTTTGAGCTAGAAAGTTTGTGCGAACGTGTAAATTGCGCTAGCTGAAAATGTACAAAAAATACAAACGGAAAAACCCCAAACGCCAGCATAGAAAATTGCTTAGAGCAAGAAAAATTACGCAACCGCAAACCTCAAACTCTACTGCTGTTGTGACCGCTTAGGGTTATCATCCCTTTCGCTGCCGTTTTGTGTGCGTGTACAGCAGACTCGTTGATTTTGTTTGAATTACCAATTCATTGGCCACAGGTGAGCCTGAGTGCGGTTCGATGTATGGACATACAAGAGCGCTTGTGCTTAGACCTGTGTACTCCATTGCGTCGATTTATTATCCGCTCAGAGGTCACATTTCACATTCATTTTATGGCAGACAATGGGCAGCAAAGTAGCAATGACCCTCATCAAAAATGGCCAAGATGTGGAGCATTTGTATGAAACATCTCGTACATTCACAGAGCCACCTCCGCACCGAAGATCTCATTTTTCCTAAGTATTGTCGCAGCGTTTTCAATCACTTGAGTGAATGGTTTGCTACACGCACATCTTCTCACTTGTTACGCCTTTTATAAGATATCTAGCGACCTTTTTTGAGTAACATTTTTTAAAGGTGCGATAAGTTAGTTTAATAATTAGAGCGGATATTTTGATGTGAAATAAAATGACGTTTAGGTCCATTAAATAGGCTTTAAAAACTAAAAAATATGCATTAAAATATGATCTTAAAATAAGGAAACACGTAGGTTTTTCTATACTAATCAAATTAAAACGATTTTTTTTTAAAGCAGTTAACAATAAGATGCTGTTTAACATTCCCAAACGAAATAGATTAGCGGCGATCTGTCAAAATTATTTTATAAATACTGGCTGATAATGCAGTTTCATTTTGTACTTCCTTTGTTTATAATTTCTTTTCATGTTTGTAAGTCCTCGTTTTTATTTATACCGGTGTTAAATTTCTTAACAATGTCGAGGCAATGCAAAGAGGAACTGGTTTTTTGCAATTGAAAACAAAAATGGAAACAACAGCTTTTACCAAGCGAAATTTTCGGCGTTATATTTTACCGCTTCTAGCCTTGTACCACATCGTGTTATGGGACTAGGTGGCAAAGGTAAACCTGGGTTTATTTCTTTAAATTTAAGTTATCGGGAAGTTGCCTCACATAATTGCAATGAATGGAAGATTCATATTTTTATCCTATACCTTAAAAGCTTTAGTGGTTGCAATTAACCTATTGGCTAACCGGACTGCATCCTTACAAGCTCTACCACACGGTGGAAGCCGTGGGCTTATCAGGTTTCATGGATAACCCTCGGTGATAATAGTTTTAAGCTTTTAATAGGAGTACAATCATTTAGTACCACCTGCCTTTGTTGTATTGGACGCCTCGGCAAGGAATATATGTACATATCGTAGAATGTATTTAGTAGAATGAATAGCGTGAGGAAGTTATTAAGTTATAAGGAAATGCGGTCATGCTGCTTAAGTTGAAAACGTCTATTTGTTAAATTAATATCTTTGAGATATTTCCTCTGCACTTAGAGCGCCAAATAAAAATTTGCGACCATTCTGGAATTTCTGTCGGTATTTTCATCTATTGCCACCCATATAAAGGAGTCTGTGGCTGCTTTTCTCATTTCATTCATACATTGCTTATACAGCAGAGGCACGCATTTTTTTTAGTAAAACGCTTTCACTTGAAAATGTATAATTAAGGTGTTTTCCAAAAACTTTCTTAAGACTTCGATGGGATATCTTCTTAAGGGGTATCTTAGCCGCAAAAGGGATTTTGTTAAGTTCATCGCTGCCATGTCTTTTACACTGTTGACCTTAATTTTCGATATATGTATGTATGCTTTAGAGTTGCCATCGAAATAGAAAACTTGAGCAAAAATTTTATATTTCAAAGCAGGGTGGGCCCAACATATTATATGCATTTGCGCGTATTATATGCATATACGAATCGAAATATGCAAATGCATAAAAATATCTGCTCAATAAAAAAAAATAGTATTATTGGTTAATTCAATGGCTACAAACCGTTTTTTTTGCACAAGCTTTACTTTAGCAATCCACCCATCAAATGGTCCGTATAAAACTCCAATGAATCCGCCACCCTGGGACCGTTTAAGCATTTCATCAGGGAGGGGCCGTAGCTCACAATTTGCCGCAGTCCAGAGCGCCATTTCAATATGACACAAATGTATACGAGGTTCAAAAGCATTTTTGCGACTCTTCTAATAATTTTACTGTGAATAAAAAAAAGAAACTAAAAAAAGTGTTCTTGCCTATTTTTATAAATTATAACTTCTTTCCATGCAACTGCGTTGCTTTATAGCTCTAAGCTCAGCGAGGAAGAAACCAAACTATTGGAGAAAGGACTCAAACACAATATAAAGGACAATAACAGGATAAGGATAGCAGAACAAGCTATTATAGATACGGAAGTAGGAATATCTTTGCTGCCAAGTGAGAATCAAGATCACGCAAGGCACACATGCAGAGATATTATAGAAAACCAAATTAAAATAAATGAAAATCGAAGATATAGCCACGAAAGTAAGATTATGCAGAGTTTAAAACAGAAATTTAGAAGGACAACATAATAACAACAAAGGCGGACAAAGGCAATACAACGGTACTCATGAAGAGAGAGGAATATATACAAAAAACTAAAACGCTAATAAGGGAAATGAAGTGCAGAGAAATTAGAGAAGACCCCACGAACAGAAGAAGCTAGCGTCGATCCCACAAACAGAAACAATAGATATGGTCCGAAAAACATTACTCGAAAAAACGAAGGACCATATAAAAACAACCAAAATCATAAACACATTACAAACTACACTGCGACAAAATTATTTTAAGTTTAGTAATAAAATATACCGACAAACAAACTGACTAGGAATAGGAAATCCAACCTTGGCCATCCTCATGGAGTTATTTATGCAAGAACTGGAGGGACAGTATATGGAAGAACTGAAAGCCGAGTTAGGCGTAGTGGATGACATTATCTGCGTGATCACCAAGGACAATGAAGAGCAGGTACTGGAATACCTAAAAAAACAACATGGATATGTTATGTTTACGATGGATATGGAAAAGAAGGGAACAATAAATTACCTGGATCTGACGATTAAGATAGACAAAATTGTCAAAAAACTTGACTACGAAATTTACAGAAAACCGACAGCTACAGACTCTATAATACGTAACACATCAAATCATCCTCAAGAACACAAATACGCCGCTATAAGACAACTAACAAACAGACTTGAACGAATAAAAAGGAGCTCGTGGATAAAATGTATGCAGTTCAAAAACGAAGTGACTGAGAGCTAGACGAAAAAACTTGGACAGTAATGACTTATACAGGAAAAATGACATACAAACTTGCAAATTTTTTCAGAAAGTATAATATCCACACGACGTTCAAAACTGGAAACAACCTGGGAAGGATACTTAAAAGCAGCACGAATGAAGAAGACCCATTGAACAAACAAGGCGTGTATAAACTGTATAAACTGTCATTGTAGCTATATAGGACAAACAGGACGTAAAGTAAGAACAAGATTCCGGGAACATACAAGGGACTACAACAAAAGGATAAGAAAACCCACGACAATACCAGAATCTAATTTTGCAAACCATTTGGTAAACGCAAAATGTTTATCCGCAAACATAAAGAAACCCGTTAGGGTACTGCACGTACAACAAAAAGGACGGCGCCTAAATGCTCTTGAAAACATGGAAATATATAAACAAAAATCCTTTGATGGGAGGATAATAAACGAACAAATAAACAGCAACTCTGATGCGATATTTGCACCATTAAGGCTTGTTTACAAAAAACAAAACTAATACTTAGGTAAAATGACAGATACAAACATACAAAACAAACCTGCAATACCTAAACGGGCTAAAATTACTGGCCATCTACCTGTTCTTACCGCAAAGGCAGATTCGAGATAAAATATACCCTTTTATACTCTAACCACGCGAGATTTTAGATACCTATACTCAGGACACTTAACATTTGTTAACATTTAGATTATGCACCAATACCTGGTTGACCGAAAAAACGAAATAAATGCGGAACAACAGACATAAACTGAACAGAACGAAAATTGACACTGAAGATGGCACAACGCCGAAACCGGTTTGTCTCCAAACCAAACTTGACAAGGGATGACGGAAAATCGTTCCAACAAATATCAACAAGCAATATTCCTTTATCGCCAGATTTGACTTTGTCCCAGACCTTTTCATTATTAATCATATAAGAAATACGAAATTTTCAGTGACCGATTTATCCAAAATCGAAGTCTTTTAATCGTCTTCCTCAGTTGAGAACTGGCGCCAACACGACAACAGATACTTCTCCTCTCGGATGTTCGGTCGTATAAAAATCTTCTTCAATATAAATAGACTTGGGCGCTTTAGTTCTTATGATTGAACCGTTCAGTTTTAGTTCGTTCGCCTTAGTGAACTAGTTCTTATTTCATTTAGTTCACTAATTCAATAGTTTATTTAGTTCACTAGTTCATTTATTGCTATTTACGAGTACATTCATGTTATTTTAAACAAACTTCAATAATTTGTATTAAAGTAATGCATATAAAACAAAAGAATTTAGCTTTATTATAAAGACAATGATTTCGGGCAAGTGACAGCTGCGGCTGGCTCGAATAAATTCCAGCCGAGAGGCCTAATTTTCGATCACTTTTTGCAGCAAATGAAGCCGTATGTCAGCAATAACTCGCCGAATATTCTCTTCCAAGGCGTCAATCGTCTCTGGCTTATTAACGCCACAGGCCCACGACGCGAGATTATGCGCTCACCAAAAGTTTTCTTTAATAAGTTGATTTGTGTAGTTGGCTGTATGGCACGTAGCGCCGTCTTGTTGGAAGCAATGGTCGTGTCCATATCAACATCTTCCAATTCAGGCATGAAAAAGTCTATAATCATCGCTCTATAGCGTTCCCTATTGACTGTAACATTATGGCCGTTTTAATTTTTGAAGAAATATAGACCAATGATTCCCTCTGTCCATAGAGCAAACCAAACAGTGATTTTTTGACGATGTAACGGTCGATGTTAACTTTTGAATTGGAGCGTAGTAGCAATACTTATTACGAATTGTGATGGTTCTCACCGACGTCCCTTTCACACACTTTCGCCAAGGTGTCATGTTACCAACAGAAACTCACATCATCCAAAGGGTAAGTCTATTGATTGAAGCATAATATTCAGCTTTTCAAAAAAACTTCTTCTATTTGCTTAATTAAGCTATCTCCAAACTCTGCCGTAAGGCACTCGCTGTGAAAAGCGCTTTAAACCATTAAACCCCCTTTGGTTACGAGTACGCCAATTAAGGACCTTGGTTCCGTAGTGACAAAGCGAAAGCGAAGAGGTTTTTAAATGATATCAATGTGGTTCCCAATATTACATCCTTTAATACTTCTTTCGAATATATGAAACAATTTTAAAGTCAAAAAAGTTATTAATTTAAAAAAGGCGACATAAAATGTGAAGCACTTTATTTGCAATCAAAAAAATATTATTTCCATGAACTTCGCATGATTAAATAATAAAAGGTTGGATCAATATTGACAAGGGAGTTTTGACACTCCCTTACAAACGGTTGCATAGACGAAGTACGGAAAAATGGTAAATAATGCGTTCCCTTTTTGTGAAACTAGGAGTAGCATAGTATGGAAAGTTTGCAAATAGTGGTAGAATATAATATGTTAATTTTAACATATTTGCAAGAAATTTTGTGCTTAAATGACAATAAAAAGTAATCTTACCTCAATTAATTAATTTAACTGTTATTTAGTAAAAATATTAAAACTGCAAGCTAAAATTATGTTAAGCTCTAAAAAATTTTTAATCACAAAGTGGTTCTGAGTCCGAGTTTTAAAATAAAGAAGCTTTTTCACATCCTTGCTGGTGATTATGTGTTGGGTACATACAATGAGGGTTTCTATAGAACATGGGCACTATTTCATTTCTGCGGCATTAAAATTTTCAAAACACCAGCTCCAGGCTTTTGATTATAGCCAAAAACTCGCTAGATGGCTAGCACAGTACAACACATGATTTGCCAACTCAATTCTGAGCTCTGTATGTGAAATTAGACCCAAAAAGAATAATTTCCGTATCATTCGTTTTGTCTTCTTACCTGCCAAAAAAAAAAAAAAAAAAATGGTGGTCATTATTCGTAAAATTTAAAACTCACACATGGTGAAACAGGTATATAGCCACCGTAAAAAATATGCACCCATTTATAAGTACCTGTCAGTAAACTAGTGAACAATACACATTATAAATAGGTGTGCATTGATCGATTTTACTCATTCAACAAGTGTCGACGAACGCGAAAATTACAAGTCAATATTTTAAAAGTTTAATAGTGAATAACAACAAAACATAAAATATATCAATATGGAAAACAACAAGTGCCCAAATTTTGATCAATTTTGTTAGGTTTGTGGTCATATCGTCCGAAAAATACAGAAAAAAAATCGAAAAAATTTGTTTACTGAGCAATTCAAAACCGCGTATTGTAGTTATTTCGATGAAGCAGATTCAAGTGATGCAAATTTTACGCCGGACACAGTGAGCAACAGTTGTTATACTACCCTTCTGAAATGGCTGCACGGAAAAAGTAGAAAGTTGTCTTTTATAAAGCCAGTAATTTGTGTGGAAGACCTAACTGGACATGATGAATCCAGGTGCTATGCATGCATAAATTTTCGTCCTGGATTAAACAGAAAACAATTGAAAGCAAAAGTATACACTGCTGCATTTACTGCCACACTTGCAGTGCAACGCCCTGCTGATACCGATGCACCTAAACCTCCGAGTGCGGATACTGTGTCCCTGCTAGCCGAAACCGTTTTCACCAATCCGACCAATTTGCATGATGCTGATTGGATACCCGATGAATATGAACAACCTACGAAGAAAACAAGATCATCAGAACCACAAGCGTCAACTTCTGCAAGGAAAAAGTAACTAGACTTGAAACTTATTTCCGTTTTGTATTTTTTATGAATTTAAAAAAAAAAAAAAAAATTTCTTCATGCGCTTATTTTTAACTTGGAAACTGTTGCTTGTATAGGAAAACAATATATGAACAGATTAAGGGAATTGTAATTCTAAATTTTTTTTTAATTTATTTCAACTAAATCTAGTGGCTGTCGAGCTATGTCAAACAACAGGGCCTAAAACGTGATAAATTCCCTTATACGATAGTACTAACTTCAAATCGATATTAAAAATATTTTGGCAGGTAAGAAGACAAAACGAATGATGCAGAAATTATTCTTTTTGGGTCTAATTTCACATACAGTTCTCAGAATTTAGTTGGCAATCAATGAACTGAAAAATGTTGTACTGTGTAGGTCAAGGTGCTCCCGGACACTTCGTTAACCCAAGTCAACGAAGCGTCATTTGCATTATTTTGCGACAAGTATAGCTTTCTTACTACAAATAAGTTATTTATTCGGTTTATTCCTTTTATTTATTTACCATCGGTATCAGGGTTATTCTTAATATTGTAATGAACCCCTGGAGGGTGAAAGGACCAAACATTTTAATTCCGATAAATAGTAAGTGACTTTATAGAGTTAATGGAGTTGTGAGAAAACCCCAATAATTAGAAATTTTAGAATGAAATCTTTATATACTTAAAGAAAAATAAATCAAACTTCATAACTCAAGAATTTAGTTCTTACAAATTCTTGTTTATGGCATTTGCATGTTATTATGTCGCATTATTTTTAATTTATTTAAACCCATTCTTTTTAGAAATAATAAAACTTTCCACTTTGCCACATCGAATTTAAGTATATGCGCGTGAAAAGCGTTCAAAGAAAAAGCGCGTCATTTATACACATTTACTTGAAATATTTACAAGACGGGGTCAATCTTGTAATCAGAAAAAATGCTGTATTTAGAAACATTAGAAACAAAAAGTGGTGCCTGTGAGTTTTTGGTATTAAAAAGTTTTAAAGTAACTACTATTATTATTTTTAAGAAGCAACACGGTTTTGATGCTAAGGGAGCCGTTTGACAAAAAGTGAGCGAGCTAGCTGCTTATCGAGCTAACCTTTTATAATTGAATCATGTGAACTTCGATCCATTATTGTAACTTTCATTATTTCATAGTTTCTATTAAGGTATTACATATATTTACATATATGACTTTTCTGGCAGCGAAATTCACACGAGCGATGAAAGTTGTTTTACTTTGGCAAGGAAATGAAAGAACGTTCCAGACAAGCTTTAATTACAAGTAAAATGTAAATTGGCTTCATTAATAAATACATTCGTTTCAAATGTACGACAAGGGGCATATCGAGGGGGGTTCTTACTGTACAACATTTCGTTCCAAATAAAAAACCTCGATTCAGCCGTGAAGTTTATATCCCGATTCGAAGGAAAGGTGAGAGGTCAGAGAGATGTGATCACACGAGACAGAATTGAATTTTTTCCCCGAGGGACGACCGGTTCTTCCTGAGGCACGAAAAAAATTTCCGTTTGGTTGTCTTACGCCTGGTGGGATAAGTGGACTAAGATATTTTTCAGTAAAATAAATAAGAAGACTTGTTGCTATAATGTTTTTAGATGCCTAGAAATCTCATAAATTGTTGTACAAAATATAAAAGAGCTGAAGTGTCTTTCTTCGTCACCGCAATTGTCGTTATCTTCGACTTAGTCAATAAGAATCGACCACGTTTAGATCAGAAGGATTCTTATGGGTTTTTTAATTTGATTTTTTTCTCCAACATTGATTTAAAAATGTTAACCCTATTATCGCGGTTAGCGAACACCGCCATTCAACTTTAACTGCTTCTTGCAGCTTGCTTGTTTATTGTCACACGTTCTTCTTTCGTAGAAGTCGCGAAATTGATGAACAAATGAAGATATCAAAAAACCTTTACTAAATTCGGGTTTGTTACGGAATCCTGCTTCTAAGTAAACGTTCAACCAATTTTCCCAAATTCAATTTTCACTGATTAAGGTGGGCTTCAAATTGGATCCTATTTTTTTTAATTAGGGGACGCTAAAAATATTTAAGTCGTAATAAAAAGGCTTATACATATTTGCAATTGATGGATTTAGTTATTGACTCAGAAATCAGAACTGAATGGTGCCTGAAATGCGTAACCGAAAAAAGAATTATAAAATTTGCGCCTCACATGTTCTGCACTGTGAGGTTAAATTTTATTTGTCAGCCTGCCACCGTGTGTCGCTACGGGGCTACACTGGGAAAGTCGCACAAGAGAAATAAGTGTTAGTGCATTTGCATCGAGGTCCACGAATTGAATGGGTTAGCGTTGTTGAACGTGCATCAAGACGTGGAAATAACAAATTAGAATGTAATTAATATTATGTCGAAGGTGCCAAGGCGAATGGAATGGATATTCTTTTATAAGCTCTATTATCCGTCAAAAATTATGATAGGTCCATTTGTACTGTATAGACGCTGAATACTCGTCATATAAAAGTAGGACTTATCAATATAATAAACATACTTACAACATTTTGAAATATATTATTCTCTATATATTGATTGCCAAAAGAATATAAGAAATTTGTTTGGACTTTTTTGAAAATGAACATCTTCAAGCGAATTTTAAGGCTATGATTGATATTTAAAAGCATTGTTTTTTAATTTTTCCTACATTCATTTATTTGATACCTGAGTATCATGATGCAATAATGAAAGGTGTCGTACGTTGGCAACTTCTCGCTCTAAATCGGCCATCTTGAACGCTCTTAGAAACCGTGTTGTTCCTTTGCGGAATTTCTTTTGTAAAAAAGTTTTTGAATTGTAGCAGAAAATTAAGTTTTTCACGTGGCATTTACCAAAGGTATTATTGATTGTTTTGGCATTTTGCATTGTTTTTACTTATTTGTTGGCAATTGGTTTTCTGTACCCGAGAATGTGAATAAGCTTTTTTGTGAAAATTTTCAAGATTTTGTATAATAAAACATTATTCATTAAATTATTAAATGAAATATACTTCTGGGGTTAATTTCAGAAAACTGGATCAACCACTTTATTAGCATTTTCAAAACAATACAGTCAATCTCCTTTTAACGTTGTTCTTTTTAACGTGGATTTTTTTAACACGAAGTTTTCTACAATCCCCCATTGTCTCTTTTCACACGGTTTTACTTTTTTAATGCGAATTTATTATTCTGCAATCCCCTGTAGCTTTTTTAAACGCGGGTTGTGATTCATTCTGATTTGTCCTTTTGTTTTATTTTTAACACGTTTTACAAGCGCTAATGATGAGCGTGTAACGAAATATCATCGAGATTTAAAAATGCTATAGAGTGCAACAAGTGGTCACTGTGATCGAGTGGTGCGTACTATAACTCGATATGCCAATGAGTTCGAGGTTCGAATCTCAGCCAAGCCAAGTAAAATCTTAAACATAGAAAAAGTTGTTTTCTGGTCACCCCTCGGTAGGCATTGGCAAATCTCCGAGAGTATTCCTGCCATGAAAAAGCTTCTGATAAAATATATCTGCCGTTCTCTTATACTTTCTAAATACAAAATTGAGCTAAGGGCGTTCAAACTGCCGCTGTCACAACGTACAACACCTTTCATGTATGTGTGTCTTATATATTTGTAACTATTTAATAAGAGCTTAATCTTACTTAAACTTTGAGGCCCTTCTAAAACCGCAGCTTTACTACCTTCGAGTTCTAGTATCTCGAACAAATGGAAATTTTTTAAGCGTAAAAAGAAATGCTGCTTGGTGTTATGGTTCAAGATTTTCGACAAAAAATTAAACAGTTCAACATTTAGATAGACTCGGCCTTGCGTGGTGGCCAGTTACAGCGGCTTAAACGACTTGAAGAACAAAGTTATAAAAACTAGCAACTACACAACTTTCTACAATAGAAAAGTTAATAAAAAAAATACCGACAGGAAACTAAATTACACCCTTTACATACTTGATAACATACATTTGTATACTTGCATTCATCATTTGTGGCCACACATCTAGTTGGGTTCGTTGTCATGGCATTCTAGTTTTAAATTTTTTTTTTTTTTTTCTCTTTCTAGCCATTGTACTTTACCACACCAGTGGGCCACTTTTGTTGCTCCTTACTTTACGGTGACTGCCAGCTTACATTTCTTTTACTTAAAAATGCTCGTAACTCTTCGTAGGAGTATTCAAGCACATTTCACCTCACAACCTGCAGACTACTGAACTTTGCATGTATGTTCATACAAACTCGTAAATATGTACATATCTAGTTCTTGCTGCAAATTTAAATGCGGTCATGCGTATGATCTCTTTGCTTTCAACTACCCAGCAGTAAAAAGGTAAACTAGTATGCAAAAATGAAGATTAAAGAACTGTTATTTAAAGAAGCAAGTCATACCAGTTCGTTATGAGCTAGAAATACATCAGCTGTGTGCAGTACAAAGTATTTCTATAGTTGGAAATTATAGTTTGTTAACAGGCATTTGAATGGGCAGCCATACCAGTTTGTCTTGGATAATAACTACGCCGGCCATTCGTTCCGCTCTTGAGGCTTCCGTACGCATTTATTTTTCGAAGGAAGTCCCGCTGAATATTATTTAAAAGTTAGGTCGCATAACTACTTCAATTATTAATATCTGTACCGATTACATCAGTGTTTGACTGCTTTATTAATTCTATACTCTATGTTCAAAATGTATAACTAAACCACGTTTTGACACATTGTTTCACTATTCATTCTTTAGCAAAAACCATAAGAACCCATTTTTTAACTTTGTACAGAATGTAGAGGAGAGGGTTGGGTTGTGAACCCGGTTTTGTTTTTGATCTGTAACTTTTTATATAATGAAGATATGAAAGAATGACCACCGGTTAAATCCTAATGAAATTCGGAAAGATCGAATTGTATGAAAAACGAAAAGTGCATTTATTATCACCATTTCATTCATCATCATCATCCACATCGGTATCGCAATGTTTGCCCCTTAAATAAGAACGCGTCATTTTGGCGCACTTCAAGTGGACAGGCCGGCCACATTAGTTTCGTTTGGTTGAGTTGTTAGGAGTCAGCTCTTTTGGCAGAAACCACAAACAATTGGTGCAAAAATCGATGTCTTCATCCGATGATTCTGAAGGTGTGAATGATTTTTTTTGTCTTGGGACGCTGGCTGGTGATGGTTGCGACTTCTTTTTCGGTGCCTTTCCTGGTGACTTCGTTGCTTGTTATTGCGCTTCATGAAACCACGATACCACAAACGATCAGCCTTCGAGTTCTCATTCCAATATTGAACCAATTCCTTTAATTAATTAATACTGAGGCCATAATAATGATTGACGCACTTCAGAAAATACTCAACGAGGACTCTTTCTTGCGAGGGAGAGAAAACCTGGAAGGAAAACAAGATTACGCTAAAAAAAAAAACGATTGAAAAACATTAATAACCATACCATGTTTGACGGAATGTGCTTAATGGAAGTGCGGATGAATTCAAACAAATCAACATCTCTCTTGGTGTTGCGGAGGTTGTTTGTAAGGTTGACATGGCTAAAAATTAAAATAATAAACATGAACGTAACACAAATAGATTAAAATTACATAAAATCACTTTGTTCCGACGTATCTAATGGTATTTGACAGTTCTCATACAACCCAGCCACCGAGATAGTTCACAACCCAGCCATGACGCAATTTTGGAAACGTCAAAAACAAAATACTCACTATCTCAATACGACATAAATCAATATTGGAACGAAAAATAGAATGAAAACACTCAACAAATATGTATAACACTTACCTTTTCGGGCACTTGGATAGCACTTTACAAACAATCAAACAACTTTTCGCGATCAATTTTCAATACCACAAAAATCCAAGCTTACAAAGACAGATGGCGATATCGGTCAATTTAGGGGAAAGAATATGCTGATGGTTCACTATTCAGCCCGATTCACAACCCAGCCGCTGCAATGACTTAACAAAATTCCATCAAAATTTGGAACTACAAAAAAATTTCCCAATAATACAGTTTTATAATTCATTCAATTTAAATAAAGTGCAAGTCAAATGCCTTCAAATTACCATTGATTTTTGACAATTTTTTTACAACCAATTTCCTCCTTATAAGGCAAATTTGAGATTATTTCTTATATGAAAGCAACTTCGAAAGAGCGTCAGTGAAAAACTTTTTGAAAATCAGTGGAAAAATATATTGTCTAAATGCTTCAATTTGTGTGGCTGTGCTATAATTTGTAAACAGAGGCAGTAGTGAGGAGCGCTCTAATCAAATAACTAACGTGGCACCAATTCAGCATCTCAGAGAACGCAATGGGTGTACGCTCCTTTTTGTATTTGTAATTACACGAGTCTAAGGAGTACACTAAGTTCACTTGGAACAACATATCATACAGGTTTCAATGTTCCACTACAATTACAACATTACAACATTTGGCGATTATTTTAGAAATGTAACATAGTAGTAAAAATGTGGCAACATTGTAAGTTTTTGAGGAGTAAAAATTTTAGGTGTTGTTTTTTATGTCAATACATTTTTTCAATAACACATCTTCTTTTGAGGACACAATGTTTATTATATGTTTTTGGGTTCGCTGAATTCAAATATTATTTAATGCGTTTCTTTGTTTCTTGGCATTCTGTTGATGTTCAATTAGTAATGCGCAATTAATGTCAACTGAGTGGCACTCACGCTCATCCATTTACGCCTCCACTCAATACACTAAATAAATAATGCAAGAGAGTAGCAAAATTATAAGGCATCCTTCCTGCCAGATATAAGAAGGGTTTTAGTGTTAAAACATTTTGTTGAAACCCATATTGTAGACATAAAACTTAGCTAGACATTGTCCAACGTTATAAGAAGGCTTATGTGCCCATGTACTCTTGCATCAGGCCATTGAAAAAAAGATGGAGTTTAAGCCAAGGCATTTACCTCTATGGAAATATCGTATGGTGGCCTGCCTTGAGCAGAGCTCCTAATCAAAATCTACTTAGCAAGGTGCAGAGAGTTACGAACAGCACCAAACGACTCCTCGAGTGTCTTTGTAGGCCTTCTACCATCAGTAGGTCAGCAAGTGTTGGTTCATGCTGCGCTTCGCTAGATTTCTTCCGCACTACATAGGCGGCCGCGTCGAGACTATGGTTCCGGACAGAAATTTCGTCATGCAAATCCCAGGTAGTGAGGAGCGGGCTTTACGGATCGTTCCTTTGCTCGTTGCCGGACCCCTGCAGTATTTTTCAGGCTGAGGAGGCATCCTCCAAACTGTGTTAAAGGATAAGAATGTTTTCATCTTAGGAGGAGGAAGATTCGTTATGATTTGGGCATCATTCAGAAATGCATCTGCATAAGTCCGCGATTGCTTCTGTTTCTGGCAGAATGGACGTATACCAAGAGAAGTTATTTGAGTATTTTTTAGATAAATAAATTCAACAAAAAAATTTTGCAATGACCTCGTTATAGTGCTCCTTTTATGGCCAGCTCCAAGTCCAGACTTTCACGCTATTAAAAACTTTTGGGAGATCTTCGCAAGGAAGTTACTAATGGATGTATTTTAGCGAAAGTTTGTCACCACAAGAGGGTAAGGAAATATAAAACTCAGATCTTCATAAGTTCAGTTACTTCGTAATCAAAAAATTGAGACCTCCAAGCTGATTACTATAATCTTATGTATGTAAAATTTGAGAGATCGTACTAAACTATTTTTTATTCCAAAACTTCTGTGTATATTTCATGTATGTAGTCCATCCTTGGAACCCTTTGGCTTTGAAGAAAAGGGGCATTAGAAGCACATTGCCCTTCAGAAGTAAACAAATTCGGTTCTACCTAGGATAAACATTCAAGGAAGTGTTTATAGTAATTCTTAGCTACGTCTCTCCTTATCAATACCCTTTCCTTTCTCCCAACCTAATCCTATCACCCTTTTAATGAATTACAAGTACCTTTATATACCCTCAGAATGTTTACTTCTCTCTGGAAATAAAAACTTAAAGTAAATAAAATAGCTATGTATGGTCCTTAAAACGTTTGCCGTGGTCGTCATGTAAATAGGGTGGTCCTATCCTATGGTCCTATTTACAACCATATTCTGCGGTATTTGAAATTTTCACATTCAACATAGGCGCCCGCTCGCAGCCGCTCTTACTGGTTAAAACACACTGCAGACACTGATGAGCCCTAAAACCGAATATGTCGGAGTGGCTTCATCAGGTTTGCCTTCTCACTTTAGCTAACTCCCAAACGGAGTGAGCTACCCAGAGGATTTGAATTCAGTTATTTAATTTTATATTGAGCGCTCACAAACATGCTTAAATTACATCTAGGCATATTTAATAGGTAGGCGCGGTATAAAAATTAAAAATAAAAATGTATTTTGGTTTAGCTTTTAAAAGCTAAAGTTTCAAAAATGTTTTATTAACTCCCACGAATTGTACTGAAAGTATTCTTATTTAAACCAAATACAAAATTTGACAAGAAAAAAATAATATCAGAAAAAAAGTTTGTTGCTGTTACCAATTTGAAGTGGTGATGTATAAAATTGTCACTCTTTAGAATACGTTTTACTGATTTTTGGTTGCCAAAACTGATTAAATTGATCGGTAAAAAATTAATAGTTCTATATAAAAAATTCTTTATAATTGTACATAAGTATTAATAAATGATATTTTTATAGTGCTTACAACTAAAATAACCCTATGGACTTATTGACAAACTTTTACTGTTTGCTATTTTTTTTTTTAATTTTCAGTATTTTTCGTGTAAAAGGAAATTTAATGCTATTTTGAGAACTAATTTTATTCGACATTTAATAAAAGAACATCCTGATCTCCATTCAGAGTATAATGTAGAGACGAAAAAGCAGAAGATAAGTATGTACATAGTGCTGCTGTTATAAAACTAATTCACTGTGGAGATGTCCCCAAACCAGGCATTTGGGCCCTGTGTTGATCTGGTTACAATTGATGCACTACCTTTACTGATTTTTAATTAAATGGTCTTTTAGTCTTTAGTTAATCCTATATCGAATTGGCTTGAGTTGTCTAGAATAACTTCAAAATGTGAAAAAGTATAAGTGTTAAAGTAGTCATTGCCAATCGCTGAAATAACCTGTCATTCGAGTTTGTACTTAAAATTAAATGCATAATGATTAAAATACATATCATAAAATATCAAAAAAATTTGATCGTAAAAATTAAAATGTAAAAAAAAACAATGAAGTTTTATTAAAAAAAAATAACACAAAATAACGATGAAATATGATCAATAAAGAAAAAATCGTTAAATAATGGTTATGTAATAACTTGTGGCCGCTGTGGTCGAGTTGGTAGCGGTGCGTGCTATAACTTGATATGTCGGTGAGTTCGAGGTTCGAATCTCAGTCAGGGCAAGCAAAATCTTAGTTATAGAAAAAGTTTTTTCTAATAGCGGTCACCCCTCGGCAGGCAATGGCAAATCTCCGAGGGTATTTCTGCCATGAAAAAAAGCTTCTCATTAAATACATCTGCCGTTCGGAGTCGGCAGAAAACAGTAGGTCCCTCCATTTGTGGTATAATATAAAAGACGCACACCACAAATGGTAGGAGAAGCTCGGCCAAACACTGAGCTATATAGTGTACGCGCCAAAATTATATTATATGTATATAATAACTTTTAACAAACAATTTTCTGAATAAAATTAAGGTCAGACTTGCACAGTATGCATGAAAAACATTACGTCGCACAGTGGGCTGAAATCGGAAAATTTTGGGCGAAACGAAGCAACAACATTATTTTCCGTAAAGTGCAGATATCTTTAAAGATTTTGGTTCGTTGATTTCAAAAATTACGTCAGAATTTAAAAATTCAAAATGGCTGACCCAAATGACGGACGGCTTTTCGGAAAAGTTGTTTTAAGAGCTGAAATTGAGTGTAAGAGGGTTTTTGAGGTTGCTGATTTCAAAAACATTGTCAAAAATAAAATTCAAGATGGCTAACACAAAATAGCGGACAGTTTTTTCCGAAAAAGTAGACTTAAAATTGAGTGTAAGGGGGAAAAATAACGTAAAAAACTGCGACGAAAAAATCTGTAGCACGAATCTGAAGGATTCCGAAACATTGTCTTGAATAATATAAAACAATACACTTGTAACAATCCCCTTATTCTTTTATTTTGGTGGGTTCTACTGGGATCACAACTTTTTCACACTTTTAACTATGCTTTTATATAAAAGTATTGAAACACGCAAGTAAGTGTGTATCGCAACATACAACAAAAGTAAATTACAAACACAAATATATTCAACCGAAATCTTGTTTTTCATACCTTCACAATCACACTCCATTTTGCAGAACACAAAAAAAAATTCTATAAATGTATAATTTACCATCAAAAAAGGGTTTTGTAGCAGTAGTAATACGAATGGCAACGACTAGCCCAGCAGTGTCAACTTCAAACAGCCGTAGTAAAAAACACATGTGGGTGACTGCGTTATAAATTCCAGAAATTTACTCACCAACGCCAACTCTGACACATATCAAAGAACTATTTTCATATTTAAATTTTGTACTTTTGGCCAGCTTTTTCGAATTTTCAACCAGTGTGCGTCGGTATATTTGAATTTTATTTTGAACAAAATTGTCTTAATGATTTGTTGATCTGAATAAATGGAAATAACGATTATACTCAGTCCCTGCTGATATAACTTCACGTAAAGACTCTACGTTGTCATCTTAAAGAAATTATACTCCAGAGCCATTACACGTATAGAACGATTTTCACATCTTCGAACATCGCTCGAAACTATTATAAATATTTTCATTAAACTTCCTATACTCGTACATACATAAACAAGAACACAGACACTTTTCTATAGTGAATCTGCACAGTTGCTTCTATTTAAAGAAATTCACTTAAATTATTTTCATTAAGGATATAGAAGTAGCATATAAATATTCTCAGTTGAGGTTAAATGTTTTCTTCTAGAGCTATCACATAATGAACACAAGGTTTTGCTGGACCCTTGTACTTAAATCTTTCCTTTAAGCCAAAAATGTATGATGGCATTTTACACTATTATAAATTAATTTTAAAAAATGCCTTGCTTTTCGTACGTTTCAATTTTAAAGTTATTAATCTAAGTTATTTTGATGTATGTGAGAAAAATGAATAAATAAATAATAATAATAATAATAATATTTATAGACATACATACATATGAATGTGTGTATCCGTGCAAATATTTCGGCATTCATTTATTATTTGAATATGCGGAAGCACATAACAAGCTGAATTGGATCTCAGTATTCCAATTAAAAAAGAATAAATACGCTGAATTGACATTTTTACCACAAATGCCGCAAAAGCGTGGAAATCCAATTACGTTGCGTTGGTGAATTGTTGATATTGTCTTTATTCCAATTGCTAGAACGGCACTTATGTTTATTGGTTTTTTGTTATTGTATACAAACCAAACCGCATACTTACACGCTCCTGTTAATGAATATTATGTATAATATATTTTTGTACATATAAATGGAATTGCAACAGGATAAAGTTAAATCAGATAATAATAGACCAGTCGGTATGATTAACTAAGGTTTACAGTTACTACATTAACTTTAATTCGAGCCGCATATTCAAGTATTTTTGCTTGTCTAAATTGTTTTCCGTTTTGTTTTTCATAAGTTAGTTTAGGGCATCCCATTTAACTAAATTTTCTAGAAATGTCTATGAGCATGGCTTCCATCAGGTCAATTTGCATTACTACAAAAAATTTTCATTTTGTGTTGAATTGTTTCTATTGTTTGCTAGTTTTTATCTCTAGAACTTTTTATATGATGGGACTTCTTCCGCATTTACACCAAAATTTTAAAATTTCCTAATTTTTAATAGTCATAGACGCAGAAAATAGTAAATATTTTACGAGAGAGCAAAAGTTCACCATGTGAGACAAAAAGTATGGTTAAAATGTTCTGGGAGCCAAATTTATTCGTCACATCATTAACTTCATGTCAAATATCTCAAAATCATTTTTTTATTTTCTAAATCGTGATCGACACTAAAATTTGTGATATCTACATACGTGCAGGAAAAAATCAATCAATGGAAATAATTTTGATCTAAAGGGATTAAAAACTGCTGAATATCATAAATTAAAATATTCATGATTTGTTCAAAGTTCATTGCAAATCAATTTAGTAGTTTAAAACTGAGAATGAGTAAAGTACGGAATCACACTTTAAAAAGTTAAAAAAAGAAATTGTTTGTTGTTAATATCTCAGCAAAAAAAATCAAAAGTAATCGAAAAAATCCAGACGTTATTGAACATGTTGGACGCCAGATTCGTGTTCAAAAATCTTTAGAAAACTGTCCTTATAATTCAACCTATCTAGCTTGTGTTGTCTAACACTGTTATCAGGGTACCCATAATGGATTTTCGCTAAAGTCTCCATTTAATTTATTTCATTAAGGATGTTGGATTAAAAGCAACCTGCCAAAAGTAAATGATATATTGTAAAAAGGTTGAAAATACAAAGTACATTAAAATTTGACAGTTCTTATAGAGATCTTTATACTCAAGTTCATTCCTCTTTCCAGCATTATCTGAAAATTATCACAGCAAAGCACCTATGTATAAACCCAAGTTTCCAAAGTTATACAAACATGTATAATAACAGTGCAAGGTTCATCAAAATTAGACATTAAAAAATGTAATTTTTTTAATTATTAGTTTTGTAGCCCAATCAATTCAATGATGTTTAGAAAGTTTTATTTTATTGACGGTCTTTCAGAGTTTTTTTTTTCAAGGAAACACCGTAATGTTTATTTCAACGTTTATACAAAAAAAAACCCAATTTATTAGGGTTTAAGCAGTTATCAAAATAATTTCGTCAACGTTTTGAACGTAAACGAAATTCATTCGTTAGCTTTGAAATACTAAACGTTTATAACGAGTGAGTTATTGCCAGCCCTTCGTGCATAAAGGACGTTGCATATGCTTAGGTGTTTGTCTAATCAATATCTTCTCAACATATACTTTATTAATTTTAAGATCAATAGCAGTAGAAAGCCTACATAAAATTTTTTTTATTGAAAAATACTGTTGAAATTATATTGTGTTGCGCCTAAGAATATGCATCAACCATCGCTTCATGCCGGTGTTGCCAGCACAGCTCGAAATGAAGGGTTTAAGTTGATTTATTTCGTTTCAATGTTAGCAACGAAATAGATTTATCTAGTTTTTTAAGCTTTTCTGGTTTTCTCTATAAAAAAAAAAAAAACTCGGGTACGTGCCATAAAGGTTGCGTTTTGGCGAGTTTATTTCGTTATCCTAATGGCCGCTGTGGTCGAGTTGGTAGCGGTGCGTGCTATAACTCGATATGCCGGTGAGTTCGAGGTTCGAATCTCAGTCAGGGCAAGCAAAATCTTAATAATAGAAAAAGTTTTTTCTAATAGCGGTCACCCCTCGGCAGACAATGGCAAACCTCCGAGGGTATTTCTGCCATGAAAAAGCTTCTCATTAAATACATCTGCCGTTCGGAGTCGGCACTAAACTGTAGGTCCCTCCATTTGTGGTAGAATATAAAGACGCACACCACAAATGGTAGGAGAAGCTCGGCCTAACACTGAGGTATATAGTGTACGCGCCAAAATTATATATATAATTCAAGCTCAGTTCGAAAGTAAACGGCATTGAGTATGCAATAATAACAGAAGCTACTTCGTTCAGAGATGTAGACGGTATGGACTAAGTATGCTCTGGACTTCAACTACCAAGTTGACGTTTCCTTCTTTCGTCCTGGTCTTGTACCCTTTTGCAAGTCGTCGCACTTTCTATCCTCCAACATTATTAATAATATTTAAAGCAATACCGAATATTTTTTCTGTATAATTTTAAATATGATATTTTCAATATAACTGAAATCTCATTAGCTGCATACAAATTTCTGACAAACATTTGCATGTTATTAAATGCCATCTGTCCAATATGAAAGGACAGTAAAAATACAAAATGAGAAAAAGGCAAAATCAAAATTAAAACGAGGAGCTGAGAAACGTCGCATTTACCTCTTACACAAAAGTTTTAATTCCGATTTTCAATTAGGCACCAACGTCAATTTCCTCAAAATAAACTTCTGCGCAAGCTTTTGTCACATCAGCAAGGTGAAGAGTGGAGGGCGGAGAGAGAGGTGGTTCGCCATACGAATTTCACTGTAGAAATGCAAAATCGCAATATGCAATGAGTGCGCGAAGGCTGCGATTGTGACAGCGGTTGCTGGCACTTGCACTTTCCGAGCGTAGCCATCCCTGCTGATCCCTACTTTGCTTTTGTTGCTACTTTCTGTCTCGCCATATGCGCAAATTGCTTTTTAACGTCAGCCTATTTAATTCACTATTCACCCCGCCTTTCGTTTATTTATTTTCATTGCAGATTCTTCTTTATCCGGAAGAGGGTTGGGCGCGCACAGCCTCCTCCAGTTACTGGACCATCACGCCCTGTTGGTGGCAGCCGAATCGCTGTCGCATCGAAGAGTTCACCGGCACTCAACGCCAATCGACCAAAGCAAAAATGGTGCCGCTCGAACAGAAGGGTTCCCTGCTCATCGCCGGCCACTTTCGGGGCAAAAAGACAGCGACCGGCAGTTTGGCGGTGGCGAGAACTTGCCTTGACTGCGCCGATGGCAGTGGCACAAGTGCGGGCAGTGGCCGGGAGATGGACATTGACGAATTCAAACTATATCTGACCTCAAATATATCCATGGAGGACTACAATATGGGCTACTGTTTGACGGGGTTCGTCGAACGTCGCTGCCAGCACACCAATACCTATCAAATGACCCACTTCGCCGTCATCAAACGGCAATGGCCGTCCATTAGCAGCGCCGATGCAAAGTCAACGTAATTAAATGAAAACTTTTACATTATTTATTTATTATACAAAGGCGAATATGCGAAATGCGCGTACTTAGCATAGCATTCGACGAAAGTGTGTGAGCGTGTGTTTGCATGTTTAGCCTTTTATGCCGAGTAGAAATATGTATACATACATACATATAAGTAGTAGTTGGGGTTAAGCTAAGTGTTGGTATAGCTTTAGGATTAAATAGACATTTCGCAAGTACGATTTATGGCAAAAAATTAGATTTAGGGAACTGCAGTCAACTTTTAGGCGCCTAAAAGTAAATGCAAATACATATTTGACATTCGTCATCGTTCTACAAACAAACATACCTACCTACATACATATTTGCAATGCTTTGCTATACATACATACATGCATACATACGTTTATAGTATGCGGGCTGTTTGAATCGAATTTACATCTGCAAAAATATCATTTATATACATATGTACATACATACATATATAAATACACATCTCTAAATACAAGTGTTGACTTTTTACTGAGTCCACTGCCTACGGCGACTATGTGAAATATAAATGATCGTTTAAATGGAGCAAAACAAAACTTAACACAAATTTTGACAGCGACATTTACAATTTACATTAACACGAATTCACAGCATGCAAATATTAGATGGGAAATATTTCTCCGACAGCGCATAAAATAAAAATATTCGATATTTGAACAATATAATTTTAATAAAAATACAAAAATCAAAACCAATCAAAAACAAAATCAACAACTCCATTCATATTCGCACTAGCACCCAGTAGCAAATGTAAGCTGTTAAGCTTACAATACGGTTTCGCTGGGTACGCTTTAAATCAAGGATGCATTTTAACGTTAAATTTAACCGTTTCGAAATGTTTTCTCTTGTTTCGGTTGAAACATTTCAAAATATTATCGTTAAAGCAATTATCATAATAAATTCCATTACGTTTTTAACCGAAACGAAATGCTGGCGTTAACGGTAAAACGTTAAGAAAAACGCTGGAGATTCACTCGTCGCAAACAGAAGCGCTGCATACTTTTAGGCACATTAAAATTAACGAAAACGGAAATTTTATAACGTTGCAACATTAACGATTTGATTTCGTTTTGATAACATGGCGCCGAAACGCAACAAACTCATTTCGTTAAGTTAATTTTGCTCGTTAACAAAACAAAATAGTATCGTTTCGTTTGTTGAGCAGCCCTGCTTTAAAGTCGAATGTATAAACAGAAACAAATAAAGTGTATTAAGTCGATACGAATTCGGATAATGCTTCGTATAAACAAGGTAATAGAAAAGAAGATTGCGCCTTCCCAATATGCGTGACGCCACCATAGTCATTGAGCGGAAGAGAGTAAAAATTGAAGAGTGGCTGTTCTGCAACAGTATTGCCATTTTTACCAAAACTTAGAAATTTAAAACTTTTAGTCTTCTTACAATTGCACAAGAAATTTGCTTATTGGCATATGGCTCATTAACTAAACGACTGTCATAGCCCAAAAAACCAACAACCGAGAAAAATTGCAGGGAAGTTTTGAATTTGCATATACTCCCTTAGTAAAATGAAATGAATTTTGTTGTATTGAGCATTTTGGCATACTCAAATCGATTATTGTATTTTATGAGTGTTAGTTAAACTCAGTTTAAAATAAGTTTAGTTATACTCAGTTCAATTAAATTTGTTGATTGCGGCGTTTTAAAATATGTTTCTTGGCTTAGATTTATTTCCACTTCGTTGGAAAGCCTATACCATTTTCTACTGGGTAGATTACCCTCAAGTGCCGTTGCTCTGTGTGTTTGTGAGTTCACAACTACTTGTACATCATATCGCCTTTCAAAATTGTACATGCAAAAGGATTTTAGTAATATTTTGTTTTGTGTGTGCGGGAAAAGTATTTTTAATTTTAACATTACGCAAGTTTGAGGTGGTACGAAAGCAACAAAAAGTTGCGAATGCGCTATTAATTTGTTATGTGCATCAAATTAAAAAAGGCATTTAATTTTTTTTAGTAAAATAACGTCATCAATTCAAAAAATTAAAGTTCGTCTTTTTTTTAAATTTGTTAAGCCTTTTTCGCAATAATTTGTGATTTGCAAATTATTTTATTTTGCATATATGGTACATAAATAGGGTTGATTCATTGACAATGATCACAAAAATCGGAGTTTCAAACTTTGTGCAAAATTTCGTTAAGAAGCATTAAAATTAAAAATAATGGGGAACATTTTGAGCATGCAGTTTGTATTAAAAGTAGTATGTATGGAGACCAACACTTACATTTTTGATTAATTTTAATTATTTTCCATTTATATTTCAGTCACTAAAAAAAACTCCTTATAAACTCAAGTTTTAGGGTTTATACAAAATTTGTCATAGTTAGCGAAATTTGGGTATGCAATTTTATAGCACATTCAATTTCATTGAAATAAAATTCAAGGTTTAAGTGGATAAACATTCTTATTAATTTTTAAAAAATGTTCCGGTATGTTGCATTTTTTGCATATAAAGCTTTGTTCAAACATTATGTGGCAGCATATGCATAAAAAGCAAATCTAAAATTAAATATTTAACACATTTTTTTTTATTATAAATTTCTTAAACAGTTTTAAATAAGGGCTGAAATGGTTTTAGTGTATGGTTTTAGAGAGTGACATCTAAGTTTCTTCAAATTTATCAATACCGGAAAGTTGACGATTAAATTTCGGTTTTAAAGACATTTGACAAAGTGATTTATAATTTTAAAAGTAATATGTGCCCACAATTCGTTAGAGATATACAGAGATTTTACTATAAGTGGGCGTGGTTATAGCCAAATTTTTCAAATGTTTATTTAAAAAATTTTTTTTTTTTTTCGAGTACGAATTTCAAGGATGAACGGATAAGCCGATTTTCCTAAAAGCAAATTTTCGTATCCATTTTTTTAATGGAACCTTTTTTTATTCTTTTCTCTGTTCAAAAATTATAGCACAGCCACATATTGACTAATTCGGAATATTTATTTGTCTTCTAATTATTTAAAACAATTGTCCAATTAAAACTCCGTTTATTTTCGAACAATTTCTATAAAAATTATTTTTTTAAACTTAATAGAAAATGTACTATGATTTAATAAATTTTCATCAAAATTTCGAATTTTTAAAACAAAAAATGTTGGATTTTTTGAGCACACAGTTTTATAAGTCATTCAATTTTAGTATAGGGTAATTTCATCTCAAATCGTCCAGGCAGTTAGGGTTAGGTCTATTTTTTTCAATAAATTTTTTTTTGTAGTTTCAACATCGAAATCCATGAGACACGTATTTTTTATTTTTGCTTGATTTTGAGTTCTTTCGACGTGGGGAATTTTTGAAAATTTGTCTGAAAAATCGATTTTGCTATATTGGTGCATGTTAATTTTTTTTTTGAAAATTCGATAACTTTGCGAAAAAATTACCGATCTTCGAAATTTTTTTTCTGTTTTTAGGTAAAGGCTTCCACTAAAAGTGAAAAATGTTAAACATGATATATTATATCGTCATTATAAAAAAAAAATCCAAAAATTGTTGGCCTAAAAAATTCGAATTGCATTATTTTTTTTTACTTCATATTTTTTTTTTATAGTCATATATAAAAACGAAATTATGTAGCAGCCTCTATTAGCCTAAATTCGTTGCTTAGGAATTATGATTTTTTGAAGTCAAAGTGAAATAATGGCAATTTATATTGCATTTATTAAGTACATTTGGTATTAGAAATATATTTATTACACTCAAATTCATTCCACTAAAGTCCATTCGGGCTGATATGTTCTTGCGAAGTACATATGTACATATATGTATTATTAAAGGAATACGGCCAATGCATGCATGGAGGGCCAAGAAAACCGAAAAAACCTCGTTTCGTTCAGAACGACACTGAAGATGGCACAACGCCAAAACCGGTATGGCACAAAACCAAATTTGATAAGGGATGACGGAAAATCGTTGCAACATACATCCAAGATTGATAAATAAGAGATTGCGCCTTGCGCATGTCCGTTACCTTTTTGCTTTACGATATTGGCAATCAGCTGCTCAAAATTACGTCACATCGGCAAAGTTTCTTTAAAATTCCAACACGAGTGAAGTGAATATTTGGTGTTCTATAATTTTAAAGGTTTAATTAAATTTTTTTCTGAAGTGCAACGCGATTTTATTATATTATTCGAACTTATAAAGCAATTATCGAATCAAAATGAGAATACGTTATTGCAGGTGTAACGTACATGCGCAGATCGTAAATTATTTTTGTTAGTTGTCGGCGCAATCTCTTCTATATCAATCTTGCATACATCAATATTGTTATACCTTTTATAGAAATGGTAAAGCAACTTTGGTCCGATGTTTGTAAGTACTGGAACGATAAGAGTTAGACTAATCAAGAAGTATACCGATATGATCAGGGTGTTGAGCTGAGTCGATTAAGCCATCCATGTCCGTCTATCTGCCCGACAGTCTGTCTGTTTGAGCTGTTGGGATGAAATTTGGCAGTCAAGTGGCTTTTTATAATTTATTAGGCATTTTTCAGAATCGGTCAGATCGCACGCCTATAACGTATATAGAAGCCGATTGTTCATATATTATATATTGCTCCATAACTCCTTCATTTAAGCAGCTAGAGGATATTCATATTTCTATTTTTCTTGTAATAATATGTGTATTTATAATTGTTCAAAGCTTAATTGTCGAATATAGAATTATATGAGACGACTATATTCAGAAGAACGCCGTCAAAAATGATCATAACTCCCAAAAAAAAATGTTCGCTAATAGCCGTTTTGCCAGAGTACAGATCAAACTATCTATACATTTAAAAATTTGTTAAAATCCATCTAGTTTTACCAAAGTGATGCGCGCTCCAAAAAAGGTTCCCGCGAGCTACAAAAAAAATCAATTTTTACAATACAAACGATAACTTCGAAAAATGGTAGAAAAATATATTTTCTGCCAAAAGAAAAATACGTGTCTCATGAAATCAACCTAAAAACAAAATTTTTGAAATGTAAAGGGTTAGCTCCATTACAATAGTTCAGATATTGCATTTAGCACCAAAATCCCAAAATCAAATTAGCAGTCAAAATCATACATGAGTATGTAAGATAGAAAAACAGACAGTTCAATTAAGGATATGTTAGAATTTTTATTTCTGAGAAAAATAAAAGGCACGCACAAATATAGGCATATGTACGTACGAATATGTATGGATATGGGTGCAAGCCAAAAATTAAGTACATAACTATTTATTTGAGCCCTTTTGCACAAGCCATAATCAGTTGCCGCCACCTCAACTTGGCCAGTGAAGTGTGAAATTAAAATTTTCTCAATTACACTTTGAGTTTTGCAAGGCAAAAAATTTGCGAAAAATAGTTAGGAAAATGATATGGAAACCAAAGTGTCGATTTGTTACACAGTTAAAGTGACGCTTAAAAAACGGGTGCCCCTTAACGTCGCAACAAAAGGAATCGATAAGGAAAATATCGAAATGAAATTTACAAGTAAAATTGTTCTCAAAAAAATAGAAGAGTTTCTTAAGTAAAATTTATGCACTCTATGTAAATTGAAAGTAATTGAGAGAAAATCTTGTTAAGATATAAAGAATAAATCGAAAAAAATGTCGCTTATACTTTTGAAAATCCATTTTAAATTCATAAAATGGCTTCTACTTATTTTTATGCCGTGGTTCTGTGTTTCGATATAATTTCGAATGTGCAAACTATAAACTACAGAACACAAATTGAATCAGATCACTTTTAGGGCGATCCTGAGGAGATCGTTGATGTTGGATTTGCGTTTAAAATTTGTCACGGTATACTCGTGTTGATTATTGTCTGAAAAAACGCAGCTATTCTATTACAAAAAATGTTGTGAAGCTTTCTAATAAAATAACCGGTATCCGTTTAAAAAATCGGTGTGAAACTTTCGAATTAAAAAATCGGTAATGAATAAAAAATTATCAATATTGTATCAAATCGTATCGAACTTCGTGTCCTTTAAAATAGTAATTTTAGAAAATAAAGTCGGATATATTGAAAATGATTGCGCAAACACTTTTACAAAAACACAAATTTTCTTTTTTATTTACGGACATAAGAGTGACGCCTTTTTTTTTTTTTAATTTAATTTATCAAATTTCTAATCGAGTCAACTCCCGCATACTACTAAACCGTTAACATGCGAAAACTTGCTTAAACTCTAACAAAACTAAGGCAGCAAAACTGTAGCAAACTTTTTCTAGTATTTACACACAAATCCAAAAGCTAACTTTAAATCTCAATGTACTCGTAGCAAATCGTAGATGCTATTTAAGATACAAACATATGTACTACATGAAACCAAGACTTTAAAAGAAACCAAAGAAAATACTGTCCAACTGTGCCAATGCAACGCGAGAAGTTCAAGCAGAAAAATATATCAAAATTTCGTCCATTAAATTGGAGCGCGAAAACAATGGCAACACTGCAACCGTATTTCAGTACACACCAACGCAACACAACTGTCACAACCGCCACCTACACCCATCCGCTCACTCCTACCGCTTCACTACCTCACAAGCTGCTCACCCTCACTGCGACCTTAACGCCCTGTTCACACTCATTCGACGACACCTCAAGTCACACAGCGTTGCATTGTGCCAGGCCAATCCGCTCCAATTAAATACCTAAATAAGCGTAAAATTAATAAATACTTTAATCAAAGTACATACATACATACATATATACACACACACTCATACATACATACATACACACATAGATGAGAACAAAGCATAAACTAAAAACCTACTCGTAACTAACCATGATTAACGATGAATCAAAATTTTTATAAAAGTTTAATTATTTTTTGCAAAAAAAAAAAAATATACAGATGTGTAACAATTATTATAACAAATAAGCTGAGTGTTAAATAAAATAAGTTAACTTTTGATAAAAAGAAAAAAATTACATTGCAACTTTTTATGTGTCATTTTGTAAGTGGTTAATTAAAAAAATATATATTTTAAGCTTATATGTATGTGAATATGTATTGGTGTGCGCATGCGTGTGTGTGTGTGTGTACGTCAATGCTTAAACAATTTGCCTCATCAATTAATCTGCTTAAGAGTAGGTACGTACGTACATACGTATGTAGTTATATATAAACAGTGCCGGACAAATAAATAGAGTCGCAACATTTCAACAAGTGTTCGCTTTTTTTCTAATGTTTTTTAAGGTTTAAATTTTTTGTTTTAAACCTATGTAAATACAATTTGCCAACTTAGCACAGAAGTAATAAAAATTTTGCAAATATTCAACCAAATTTCAAACTTTTTCTTAGAAGTGTTGGATTTTTTTCAAGTATGCAGTTTTGCAGCCCATTCAGTCTTATTGCAATAAACAAGTATTAATTTTTTTGATTATATATTTATTTATTATTCTACAAATAATTTCAAGTTGAAAGTTATACATACATATATAAGTTATATCTATATAAATTTATATGAAGTTAAGACACACTTGAAAATAAATCATTGAAAAGAAGTAAAATTAGGCTATTTGCTAGAAGAAATATAAAAAAGAAGACTTGATGAATGCGCAATAAATGGTTGTCATGGGAAAAATGTTGAAACAACTTTTTTTATTTATTTATTTTACTTATTTATTCAAAAAAATCTCAATTTATTTAAAAACAATTAATTGAATACTGAAACATAAATGTGGGTATCGGTTCGCGCAATGAAACACGTAGTTTAGTTTAATTTAATATATAGTTTAATTTAGTAATTGACTGTACTTATATGTACTTAAAAGATTAAATATAATTTCTGGCTTAACTAAACCGATCGCTGCGAATTTTACCAAGAGACTGCCTTTTTTAAATTGTCCGTTGTTCAGTGTTTTATGTTTCATTGTCAGAGTCGTATTTTATATTACTTGAAAAGGTTAGTATTTGCAACCTGTCCGGGTTGTTTTGTTACTGTCACTGTCACCGATTACCACATAAAATTCAATCGAACAAACTAAATATAACAGCTCTTTGTACTCAAAAAATTTTCCTAAATATCAGTATATTCAATTTACTTCACTCTTTATAGTGCACGACATTACCCCACATCAAATGCACCACATTTCCCCCTTGGTCATTTTTCAGGTTAACTTCAATAACTTGGTAAAAAAAAAAAAAAACTCAAAAAAAATTATTTTTTTTTCATTGGCAGGAAATTTCACTTCGGAAAACGTTAACCTGGTGTATGTTTCTGTGAGACAAATTATTTTTTTCACACGATGAAAAAACACTTTTTGTCTCAAAAACATGAATTTTACAAACCTTTGGTCACAAATACATGACGATTGCTAGTATTGTATGCATAAGCTCCGTCGGTCACCGGGCACCTACCTTACCGACGGCTAGTTAATCTTTTTATTTCTTTTGTCTAAAAAGCCAGTTCACCACATTACCCCATGCACCACATTATCCCCTGCTACTCTACTAACTTCATTTTAGAACATTGTTACAAAACTGTACCTATACTCGAAACATTTTTTTTTAGTTTGTGAAAGTGAAAATTTGAAAAAAATTTTATAATTTGTGACTTTCTGTTTCTTATTAGGTGATGATAAACCTGAAATAAACAGAACAAAAACAGCTAAAGTTTCTTAGAATATTGTGACCCTATAATTATATCCGACACTGTATATTTACGTATGTATGTACTAGTTATGTGCGTGTAATTGCAATTTGTAGCATGTTTATTGTGTAAGTGTAAACGCTATGTGTAATTTTATAGCAAACAAACGTAAAAAAATCATTTCAAAAATAATAAACAGCAAAAAACTTGCAAACAAAAAATGCATTCAGTGTCAGTACCTGCGAATATTCAGAATATGTATATTGTAATACAAAAAAGTTGTTGATTAAAATTTAACACGCTATTAAATTAAGATATTTATGTAATTAGGTATTGTTTGTCTACGTATCTACATAAGGGTGGTTCAAACAAAATTGAATTGTTATCTATCGTAAAAAATATGCAGCTGTTTTTTTTTATTTTTAAATCAAGAACTATTTAGCTGGAGCATCGTATGGGAAACCACAATTTTTCGTAGAATTTTACACAAATAATAACAATCATTATTTTACAGTAGGAATAGTTGACTTCTCTTCAGGGGACATCAAAACCAATAACAATTTTTTATTCAATCCATTTTTAATATCCACTATTTAATCTAATTTAATACTAAAGATTATTCATAAAATATTTTTGATTTTTCGAAATCTCATAAAAAAAAATGTGTATCTAAAAATTGTTAGACAAAAGCATTGGATATTAATTTATGAAATTCTTGAGAGAAACTAACTTTACTGGCTGACTGTAGAATATTGATTTCTACGAAAATTTTATTTTTCTACATAAAAATGAAATGAATTTTGAGCGCTTTGTGCGACCACTAAATACTTTTTAGTTCCAAAATTAAAAAAATGTGTAATTTATTTTAAAATTTAAAAAAATTTCAAATTTGCATTTTTCATAAACAATTTTGAACCACCCTAATATGCAGGCCTAGCCATATGAATGCACAAAAACATATGTGTATAAACGTAGAAATGGAGTTTGCACATTTTGCAACTACCAAACAAAAACTTTTTTATTTCACCACCGAGCCACACAATCGTCATTATTTCTAGTTAAACACAATATCGATATTTCTCTCAGTAATAAAAAAAAAATTAGGTTTCGTGAAAAAATTATCGGCTGTGCAATGAAAACAGCCATTCGAAGTCATTAATGTCTTTAAAAATCAGTGCAATTACTATAAATAGTTCGGTATTGAATTTTTTGACGAACTTCGCGGTTTAGGAATATCAGAATTATATTTGACTGACAAACTGACGCCAAAAATTAAGAGATCACACGCCTTTGGCAAAGCTTCCTCTGCACTAATTACATATTTAAAAAAGAAGAAAAAATAAAAATTATTGGTAACGGACAATGTATTAGCAGCATTTTTACTTAACAATACTCTTCCAATAATAACAAAACTCGTAATAAAAAAATGGATGACAAAAGAAGATATTGTGTAACTCTATTGTGCGTCTCTGATGCCCGATGCCCAAGACCCTGTTGGACTCTCTTACAAAATCAGTAAGATCATTAGCAGCGACACTTAAAAAAATTGAAGGATATGGGAACGCAGTCAAGCTTTGAGAGCCTGTGAAACCTTAGGGTTCGATTTTAACCCAACTAAAACTACTACCGTGAAATTTTCTTTGCTTTACGGCACAAACCCACCAAACCTGCTTATTAACTTCTTATAATTTTTTTCACGACGTTACTCATCGGGCTGACTTACTATTAACACTTTGGATCTTGAGTTGAATCAAGTTCTTTTTCGATAAATTATATAATACTAATATAATTTTGGCGCGTACACTATATAGCTCATTGTTTGGCCGAGCTTCTCCTACCATTTGTGGTGTGTGTCTTTATATTATACCACAAATGGAGGGACCTACAATTTTGTGCCGACTCCGAACGGCAGATGTATTCAATGAGAAGCTTTTTCATGGCAGAAATACCCTCGGAGGTTTGCCATTGCCTGCCGAGGGGTGACCGCTATTAGAAAAAACTTTTTTCTATTATTAAGATTTTGCTTGCCCTGACTGAGATTCGAACCTCGAACTCACCGGCATATCAAGTTGTAGCACGCGCCGCTACCAACTCGACCACAGCGGCCACTTCGATAAATTACGTGGCATTATTTACGACTAATCCGAAGTGGAGAACTCCAAATAAGGGACATTTTCCCAAATGGCTGTTAGTGGGATCTGGTTGATCAAAATTCACACGCACTTTTGCTATCTGTTAAGCAAAAGCACAGCTACCTTTCACCAGTTCGATAACGCTTACAAACAGTTAAGATAAAAACTCAAAGTATAATTTTATTGTTCCTCCGAGGATAGTTGGCTCACAAATATTTGTCTACCAGCTATGAACTTTCATAAGTCGAAGTTTTTCCGTCATAATAAGCTTTTTGCTTGGAGTTTTCGTTCCACATGGACACGCTTAAGGTAGTCTAAAAATTACTTCATAAGACTCGAATGGGTTCGATGCATTTTGTGACCCCCTTCCCATTTATAATGAATTTCGAATATACTATTTCGAATTTATATTTCTAGAAATCTTTTTTGAGTCATGTTTTAATGTTTTTGGGTAATTTATTGAGGGTATTTGGTTTCATAAATTAGCATTTACGCTCAGCTCTCCAAGAGCCTTCAGAAAAATGTGCACTATTTGAGGATTACAAAAATCACTTCAAAACTGCTAAAGAAGAGCACTGCTTTCGATTTCTTATTTCATATCCTAATTAGCCGGGAACGTGACACCTCAGATTTATTAATAAAAAATAAACTTTTGTTTTTAAAGATACTCATGTAAATCCAGTTGTCGAAGCATTTATTCCATGACAGGCTTGGCAAACCAAGTGTTGTATACCATCCAACGTTGACTTCAATCCTCAAGAGCAACAATGGCAAGTAAATCAATTTTATGTGAGATGAAAGCGACCATTTCTGTTACGATACTATAAACATTTTGAGAAATACCCCAACCCCCATCGTTTTTTGGATATTTCTTTAAACGAGTACTATCGAACATTTTTTCTAAGGTCCAGTAAAATTGTGTAATATCCAACGACTGTAGACTTTCTTCATTATTAAATGATTATACAAAATCATTTCTTTCGACATTTGTCCTTGTGCCAATCCATCGATGTAAATCACTTATCGCGCATTAATGGACGTCCATTCGATTTGCTTTAGTACAAAATCGATGTATAATTTTAGACTGGAAACAGATTGGCATATATATTTTCATTTTTTGATAAGCCAAATGCCAATTGAAAAATATTTGTTTATATCTTTCACGTTCACTTTTCGCGATTCAATATATTTTTGTCAGTACCTTCACTTAATTCGTTTTATTAACCGTGGCTCGCTCGGCGGTTAATAAAAATTTATTTATCGAATGAAAAAACCAACTTTCTTTGATTTTGTGTAACTAGATTTCAAAAGTTATTCATTTACTTGGGTTTATCGACAGGAATTACTCTGGAAGTTATTCAAAAATTATTGCAATACTAACATTGGCTGTGTGCGAATTAATAGAAAAGAGTAAACTTTGACAGATAAAAATAAGTTTTTAACATTTTTTCGTGGTGAATACGAGAGTCAGAAATTTTAACTTGCTGAAGGAGCTGGAAAAACCTTGGCAATTTCGAAAAACGAGTAAATATTGTTGACAGAAATAAACAATAAAAGCATAATTAATGGGTAAATCAAACGGAATTAAGAGAGGAAGCTGAAAAAAGAAAAGTAATAAAATAAATCACATTTTTTTCGAGCATTTACTTTTTATTTGTTCATTTCGTAAAAACAAGTCAACAATTTTAGCAAATAAGTGTGTTCCTGTTACTGCATTTACTTGTTTTTTTAATTATCAATATTTTCTCTTATATGGTATTTGGCACAGCAAATTTCAATTTTTACACCACGGAACATTTTTCCACCTCATCTCACCACGGAATAAAAAACTATCGATTAGCACACAGCCGTTATAATAAAATTATGATAAGCTGATTTTTATATGTATTTTGAATGCAGAGAAAGAAAGTTTAGATATTCGAATCGATTTAATTTTACGCATAGTTTGTTAATTTAATTTGGTTATTCATTGCAACTCTAGTTGCTAATAAACGTATTTATAAGTAAAATTTGTGAATGCTACAAAAAATCAAAGATATTTGTACAAATAGACGCAAACATTCAAAAGAGCTTCTTAAATACTTATGTACTATGTAGTATAAAAAAAATTATAATATTAAAAACTAAAACAAAAAAAAAAATATTTATCTATACACGCAAGCTAACTTGAAGCTTATTTACTTGGCAAAAGAAATAAAACCATAAACAAATGTAAGCAGAAATATTTTAATTTATGATGAAACCATAGCTTAAATAGGATACAAAAAATCAAATGCTGAAGCGTAAAAGCAAAAGCAAATAACCAAAAAGCGATAACAACTGTGTATAGTTAATAAGATGAACTTGAAAAGCTCAAAAAAAAATGCTCAAATGAAACTCTTAAAGACGCTTTTATTTTAACTTAACGCAATTAAGATATGAAAAATTAAAAAAATTCTCAGTAAATTAAATTGCTTATGATGAATAGAGAATAAAATGCTAGTAGCAGAAATGAGCGCATAACTTTTGGCATACAAAATTGCGACTCTCAGCATAAAGGAAAATTAAAAATTGTAATTTAACTGCATATCTAGATGCGTGTTTTTGGCTACACTTACATATATAAATGTAAATTATTTAATTCCAAAACTCCCATAATTTGTGAAAATGTGAGTACCTATGTATGTATATTCTATATTTTTTTAATTCATTTTCTTTTATTCAGAAAACTGACATGAATAAAAAGAACTCTTCGTACAGTACGTATTAAATTTTATTTTCTCTTCTCATTATAATAAAGGAAATATGCAAAATAAATAACAAAGAAAAATATCGCTGAATGCCAATGTTGCCAAAAAGAATATTAATAACTTTTTCCAATCTGGTGCTATTTACGCTTTTGTTCTCGCCTACTTTGCTCATCTTCTCTTCTGAACCCAATAAAATAAACTCATTTACATTTTTATTGGTTTCAGACAGACAATGAAAAGTATGAGCACGCATTCGTCCATACAACAATAAGTTTGAAGAATGATTTAAAGTTCTGAAAAATAAAATGTAAATAAAGCAGTAATGAGAAAATGCTAGTTTTGCATTTATAAAACATCTTGTGAGTTATCGAAATATTCTGTGCAATACTCATTTGCAGTGCAATAAGCATCTACAGACATAAGGGTAGTCCAAAAAAAGTGAAGTCAGTATTTTTATCTGATTCTTTTATATAAAATTAATTATATCCAATTTTGTCATAGAAAAAATAATTTTTCTTAGAAATGGTATAGAATCCTTGAAAATCTCTGCTTAAATTGTGCTTTATCGAAAAAACCGGCTAATTTTTTCAAATATTTTTTTTTTTAATTTTATTCTACAAAGGAAAAAACAATTTTTCGCTAAAATGGTGTATAATACTTGTATATAAGTTTTTTTTAGCGAGAAGACTTTGAAACCTAATAACAAATTATTTATTTTTAAAAATTAACTATTTTTGCAAATATGCAAGCAGAAAAGTTCAAAAATATTTCTTACTTTTTTTAACATGTTTACTAAAATTTTAAAACATTTGGTTAGATTTTCTGGAACTTCCTGAAGAAGTACAAAGTTAGCCGATTGAAAAATATGGACTTTCAAAGATTTTATACCATTTCAAGGAAATATTATTGTTTTTGCATGTAAAATAAATTAATAAATTTTTTTCGATTTAAAACAATGCTAGGATGTGAAACCTTTTATTTTTTTTTTGGGCTACCCTAATGGATATTTATCATGCTCGGCAAATCAATATGCAAATTTTTTTCATCTCCCATATAGCCACCGCATAAACAATATTAAGTAGTTACGAAATATTTTCAATGCCCAGATTTGCAGGTGACCTGCCTAATATATTTAAAAAGCAATAGCGAATAAAATTAACTTTCTTTAGTACTTTAAAAAAAACTGAATTTGCATGAAATTTTATTTTTTTATATTAAGTTTTTTTCGATCAACTTGGTTTAGCAATTTGTGATTAGCGTATCAAAAGTTTAGCAGAGAACTAGTGTTGTAAGATTATTTGTGATTCAAAAAACAAAACTTGGTTTTAGGATTATAAATTACAAATAAAGCGCATCTATAAAAATTAAAAAAGCTTTAAATTTTAGTGTTTTTAAGGATGCAAATGATTCCTGCGGTAAGTATTCTTTAACACAACACACTTACCAAATATTTTTCTCTTTGGGTTAAAATATCACAGATTCATTCTGAGATTATCATAGGTAGCGGGTATTCTTTATGATTATCAATACGTATTATAACAATTGTTTTTTTAATATTCTTTTGCATTTCGAACAGGGTGAAATGTTGAACGAACCTTAGTTTGCTCCAAACCAAAATTGACAAGCGAAGCCGGAAAGTCGTTCCAATATTTGTATGTACATCAACTCAATTACCCACTGTTTGGATTAAAGTTCTTTCTCTAAACCTACTTCTATGAGAAATGTTTGTATCGCGCCACGCTTTAATCGGAAAATACTAATGCATAGTTCAGGTCAAGAGGTATAATGGAGTCGGAATAACTGAAAGTTGTTTATAGTTTATCCTTACAATAAAGATGATAAAAAAATAAGTCTCAATACCTCACAATTGTTTAGACTTTCCCTTCTATAATTCGAAAAAGTCTCGAAATTGTCTGTTATAAATCCCAAAATATGCTCAAAGTACTTAGTTCCTAACTTTTTACTGATATATTGCTAATCAGGACCCGATATGGTAACGAAATGATCTCAAACTATTTATGAAATGTGCCAGCGATATAGCTAAAATATTCTCCAATTACTCCCAAAACTATTCTCGAAATGGTCTTGAAGAGCTCGTGAATTTGTAACTATCTTTAAATAGTTTGCAAGCCAGTCCCGTGTCGAAACCGAAATAGCAACGAAATATTTCGGGAATTATTCCGAACGAGTCTCGAAACAGTCCTATATAATTGTGTGAGCTAGTCAAGAAATGAACATTGACTTGTCGCAAAAACCCCCTGAACATGTCCCAAAACGGCCACAAACTAGTCCCCAAATGATACTCGAAAGCTCCTGAAGTATTTCCGAAACGGTTCCGAAATACTTCCGAAACTGTCTCGAGATGGACCGAAAATAGCACTGAATTGTCTCGAAATGTTATTGATGCAGTCGCGATTCAGTCCCAAAACTATCTACAACTGGTCCCGAAATAGTCTTGTAATATTCTGTTAACATATCCCGAAACGGCCACTAACTAGTCCCCAAATAGTGCTGAAAAAGTTCTGAACACCTACCGACACTTTTTTTTTTTTGTTGGAATCAGACACGAAACAACGCGTGCAGAGAACAGCACTCAGACTACATGCCGTCTATTGTACTGTTTTCATGTTCCTTTTAATCTGTTTTAAATCTGCAGGATTTACGAATAAATCTTAGTAGATTTTGGGGTGCCAAAGAGCTCAGGTGTTCATCTCTCAACACGTCGCGACCGAATGCCACATACCTAGTTCTTGCAAAGGCGGGGCAGAAGCACAGAAAGTGTTCCGCCTCCTCTTCCTTTTCAGAACAGGATGGGCATATGGGGTTCTCATGTACGCCTATCATTGTCAGGTGTCTATGCCGCGTGAAGTGACCGGTCAGCAACCAACAGTTCCGCAACTGTCTGCAAATAGTCACGCAAAGCTCCCAAAGTATCCCTCAACTATTTCATAAATGCTCAATTGTGTATTTGTTCTCACAAAACCGATTTGCATAAAACTTCATTTACACTAGGTAAGAAATTCAGTAAAATCAGTATGACACAAGAAAGATAGAATATATTTTGCATTTTACTCGCGACGTCAGTGCAAGCAAGTTTGTTTTAATTAATAACACTCCTTTTCTTATAACTACTATCACAAAATCATCGCTTCGCTGTTGTGCGCCCAAAACTTGATTGATTATATTACAAAGCTAATTAATAAACCTTTCGTATATTAGATTTTTGCTTAAATTCCGATCGGAGAATGCAACAAAGAATGCAGTTTCACATTTTCTGCTGGGATAACGCAAATTTTATCCATATCGGGAGCTACGATGTTTACAAAACTAAAACAAAACGTAAAGCATTTAAAGTAGGTCGACTTGAAACTTCTGAAAGTGGTTAGGTTCATAAGTTAACTTTTTGTAATTCTCATTCCTGAAATGCACACGAAAAAATTTTTATCATTAAGGGTTAGGTTTTTACCTGTAGTATGTAGACACCCCCAAGGAAGTTTACTGGCTACGCCCCAGCCTTACATACTCGAACAATCGTAAATGTAAAAGCAAAGGAGCGCCAAGGGTGCGTTACAGAGGTGAAGCAGTGGAAAATTGCGGAAGCGAGTCTAATAAGAAATTTGGTGAACTTTGCGAATTTCCTATTATTAATTTTCCGAAGTCGTCTTAGTTGTGTGCGGCGTACGAAGTTATACGCCTGCTGCCGTTTTTCGCAATATTCGCTGACTGCAGGAACTCTCCTGGCCAACACGAACACAAATGAGGAAGAAGATTTTTCAATGACTGTCAGCATTGCGAGCAGGCAATAATTGTCAAGCAATTTGAATCTTGTTCGTCGTCGCAGAACATTCGCTGCCATTGCCGCCGCCGCTGCCGCCACATCCGCTGCCGATGGTTGTTAGAGTGGCATGATAAATCGCATGGCAATTGCGTGGCATTGCCCGTTGCGTCGAATATACATACATACATATGTATGTAAGCTTGTATAACTTGTGTCTTTGCTGCAAATAACACGATATTGGGAATTAGGAATGAGAAAATGAAATGGAAATATGAAGGAAGAAAAAAAATGGTGTGTCTTGAAGTGCTGATTTGAGCACGGTGTGTGGGCTAAAGTCATTTATTAAAATTTACAACGCTTGTGGCGGAAAATGCTCAGCGTAGGCATTGCAAAAATTGGCAAGAAACGACGTAGCAAAGCATGAAAGCGGAAATAACCAACGGAAGTGTTTGGTCGGTTAACTGAAGAGGCAATATTAATTCGGCTCGAGAACGAGGATTCAATATCAAAGGAAACTGAAACAAAAATCGCTTATAAAAGTTGTTTCAAAGGTGATTGCGTTAAGTGGACATTTAAAAGGATCAGAAGGAGGATATACGCCGTTGAGAAACTTCTTTTTTGACGTGTCATTATTATTCAGTGCGATAAGTGTAAGCAAATGACTCGAAACGAGTGAAACTTTCCTTAAGACTTTTAATGCTTTTAATAATTTCTCCCCTGATAGTACGATAGTGCAGCCACTACTGCAGTGAAGAGCGCGAATCCATGTTAGTACAAATTTTTTGATAGCCCCACACAACTCTGACGCTTTTATTGTAGTCAGCTCTCGGATTTAGTAAAGGCACTCTCTCGCACTGGCCAAAGCGCGGCATCGGTGCTCTGGCAAACGGATAATGTTCGCTTACGACCAACAAGCTCCCTTAGCCATCGGTTACCGGCGACCATAGTGACTTTCGAACTAAGTTAATATGTATATAAAGTTATATTTTTCTAGCTGACTTAGTCCCAAAATGGTCAGGAAATTGTATGTGAGCAATCCTGAATCGAACGCCAAATAAACCTAAATTAGGATCAAACCGACTAGAACTAATAGAACCAAACTAGTTCTAAAAAAGTCCAATAAATATTACTTAAATATACTGTCAAGAAGTTCCGATCTGAAACCAAAGCAGTTCCAAAATAGTTTTGGAGTAGTCTCAAAGGTTTCTAAACGATCCTGAACAGCCTTAATCTCGTTCATACCACAATATATTTTTGCACAAAACACCATTTACAAAATTAGGTAAAATAAGTACGAAGTAACCGGAGGCAAAAAAGTACAGAAATATTTCGGCAAAGAATGGGCACAGATAAGAATAAAAGTAAGCGGTAGATGGTGATCCATGCGCAAATTAATATTAAATGTTACTAGCGCTTGAAGTATCTGATCCCACAACTTTACACAGGATACTAAAAAATTTCCAAAAAAAAATTAAACAGAAGCAGTTACAAATTTTCTCCTGGGTCAACGTAAATTTTTCCCAAACCGAGTGTCCCTGTAAACGCAGAATTTAAAACTATTATACGGAACATTTTTTGTTTCTTTTCGATTCAACCTAAGAAATTTCAAGTTTGCCGCAAGATATTTGAAGTTTTAGGATTTTGCTAAATTTCTTCGCTTTTATTTCACATCTCATAAAAAAAAGCCCCCAGACAGAAGTAATAAGAAAGACCGAGAGGCGAATTATCGTTCATTAACTAGTTTTCGGGCTGAAAGTACTAATAGAGTAAAAGATGATTGCTGAACAAATCAGGAGTAATGACTCAGTTTACTGGAATAAAAAGCGAATGAAAGTTGGCATCGTTAATGCGAAAGGATCGCCTCTTCTGTCAGAAATCACTGGATAAGATGTTAATTTGATTTAGGGGCTTTATAAAATTCTGCTAGCTCTATCTATAGATGATTAAAGTATTCTAAAGTATGCAATTGAATCACTCAAATCTACTTAGATGAGTTATTATGAATGGAACTATTGAAATGAAACATTTCGCAATACTTCCATTCGGTCAGCTGTCAGAATATGCGAACGATTTCCTTATTAAGGATTATAAAAAGTTTCCACCACAGGCAATCCTCGCGACTCGCTACAAACCCGCCCATCAGTAGCGTTTTGAAAACCATTCACCGCAAAGGCAAATAACAAAATAAGGAATTTTTGATGAATAAGGGGCACCCTGCCGGAAACTAAATTTTAAATGTTTTATTAATGTTGCAGATATAGAGCCTTGAAAGGTGCGAGCCGTGCCAATCTAGTTTATAAAGAAGATTTTGTTTAACTCAACTTAAGGTATATTTTTACGGTGATTGAACATTTTTAGACGCACAAAATTAAAAAGCTGTAAAAACTTCTATGATTAAGGTAGATAAATTAAATTTGTTTTCTTTGAAGTCGCGCAGCAAGTGCAAGCAGAGCACCCTCTTAACTCGCTAATTGCTTATTCTTGCCAAATTTAGTTAATCACAATTCACATTAACTGAATGCCAATGTGTTTGTTAGTAAGTAAGTAATTGTATTGAAGCAGCTGCGAGAAAGTTTCTAAGACTACAAACATAGACATTCGTTGCGTAAGCAGCTGTGAAGGTGCCGACGGCGTACTCCAGACTTCAAGACACTACCCACACTCCCCCGTGCGGTTGCCGATTAAACTAACTAAGCTAGTCCTCATATCAGTTTTTGTGTGTATGCATGTATGTAAGTATGTACTTTGCCTGGTTAATGAAGCGGCACTGATCGCTCCCGACATTGCAATTCGGCAATTTAATGGGCCACATGAAGCGAAATTAATTTGCATCAGCTAAGCAAAAACAACACGGAAGCCAACTACAACAAAAGATCTAGTGACAAGCAAATGTGCCACATGCAAATTCGACGCTGTGTCTATGTCAGTGTGGCTCGCTGTTTCGCGAAATACAGCAGACTTTCCGGCGGCGTTACCGAAGAATTTCTATACAATTTTTAATTTGCATTTTCTTTTGGTTTTATTTTTCCATTTTGTGTGAATCAAAAGAACAAAATACGACAGCGAGGCGCGTGAAATGAATAAATTTAGAAACGAATTAGAATTGTGCGAGCCAAAAACAGCAACAAGACAGACGGTATTTGTAGTACTGCCACTTGATGGCGAAGCAGCGCAGTTGATGCAGTCTCGGGCTGAGAGGTGGCGATCGCTTTAGACGGCGAACGTTAACTACGCCGCCGAAGTTGAATGGGCTCGCGACGTGAACGCACAAAATTTCGACAACAGACCGAACGCGGCCGACCGCAACGGCAACCGCTGCTCAGTTCACCGCTTTGAATGTCGGCGCTGCAAATGTAATTGCAGCTGCCACAATGTTTGGCTGCAGCTGACGTGATTGCCTTTGCGGCATGGCGTGCGGCGAGCAGATGGCAGCTGGCACTTTGGCCGCGATTGGAGTCGAAAATAGAGGCATCCATTGGCACCGACGACGGTGTGCTTGCTTATTTATTTATGTGAATATCGAAGTATCTACATACATAACATACAAATATACACAGCAGATTTGCAAATTTACATACACCGTCTGGTTGACTGTCTGCCGCTTTGTCTCTGCGTTGATGCATTCTTCTCATATCTCCATATCTCACGATGCACTGCCTAGCTGCCTTTCCGATTGCCCCATTCTCTGCTGGCCCGTCTCACACGGCCGACTGAATTCAATTGTGGCTAGTGACTCGCTCAATCAGCTCATAAGCGCAAATGATAGCGCAAACTTCGGTGGACTCTACTCTTTCACAGCGTTATTTTATATATCTCTTTGTCATTGCATCATAAACAATCTGGTGCAGTGTGTAATGTGATGTTATCTGCCCGTTTCGTGGGAGCGCCAAGTTCTCTGCGACAAGTGTCAATGACATTGAAATGTTACCACTACGACAAGTCAAAATTAGCAGAGACGGTTGTTTTGTCGGCAAAAGACCAAATATTCAAATTTGTATTGAAACTTAGGCAAAGATATCAAATGTATTAAGCGTGTCGAGTACTAAGCACTTCTACTTATGCCCGAAAGGTTGTTAAACAAAACTTATTTATAAAAAGAAAAATGACAATTATAAAATATTCATATGGCACTTGTGGGATTCTGTTTAACTGTCGGATGTCTTATGGCTCGCTAAGTAGTTGGTTATTCAATTTCAAGCATTCGGATTTCGACTTGCGAAAGCTAAACTTTTTACTGACTGAGTTGTAAAGGCATCTTCAGTTAAATTACATACATACATACATACATGTAACATATGTATAGCCAGCCCGCTTCAGTATTTAAAAAGAGAAGACAAAAAGTTATAAAAATGCGATTTAGCGCCAAAGAAATGGGTTTTCCTTAATAGTTTAGGAAAATGATCTTAAGAAAGGGTATGTTAAGCAAAACTGTGTTTAAGAACGCTTTGTGTCTGTGCAAACACAACAACAGACATTTCACAAGAAGGCTTGAGTTCGAACGCTGGCACACGAATTCAAAAACTTTTCTTCTTTTAATTTTTTTTTCTACTTTTGTTCTTAATATAAATTGTATTCAAATTTAAAAAATACACACTGACTAGGGTTGCCTAATTTTTTTTTCCAAAAATTCTACAGTTCACTGTTAGTTTTTTTAAACATGTGTACATAAGTACATTAAAACACAAATCTCGTTAGTGTTTTAAAATGTACGCGCCAATTCTACCACAAATGGAGGGACCTACAATTTTGTGCCGACTCCGAACGGCAGATGTATTTTATGAGAAGCTTTTTCATAAAAGAAATGCGCTCGGAGGTTTGCCATTTCCTGTCGAGGCGTGACCGCTTTAGAAAAAAACGTTTCTATGATTTGGATTTTACTTGCCCTGGCTGAGGTTCGAACCTCGGACCCATCAGCATATGGAGTAATAGCACGCACCGCTTCCAACTCGACCACAACGGCCCCGGTGTACAGGTGTACATTGGCGTGTCCGTTATTTTCCAAGTAGGATTTTGTACTGCAAACTCCCCCAAATTTTTAGGTTATAACCAAGGCAAGTACTTTATGGCATTTGCCTATTTTGTTTGCTTTACTTTATTGTCACGGTGAATAAATGTGAACACGATTCGTGCATATCTCATCCCGAATATCTACATATGTATATTTTATTTTGCCTTTTTTTGCCTATTTAACTCATTTTGCCTTTTTTTTGCATATTTTACTAATTTTGCTTTTATTGCTTATCTTACTTTTAACGCCCCTTTCTTATTAAGAATTGCTTAAACTGCACTACTGAAAGCTGCGGCGAAAATAAGCAACGTCCAGCTGTTATTGTTTGAATAACGGGACTTTGCGGTAGCATACGAAGCAAGGCGAATATAAACACCTAATCACCTTGGTATGAAATTAACGTTTTGTAAAAATGCCTAAGATTATTGAGTCTGAAAGTGTTAAATTAAGACAAATTATAAAACAATATGGTGAAAGTACATTTTCCACTGACATGAAAATACTTTTTTGTAAACATTGTGCAACGAAAGTGAACCACACAAAAAAATATTATATAGAATAGCACTCGAAAGCAGGCAAGCATAAAGTTGCTGTTGCACTAGTAAATGCTGCCGAAGCCCGACAAATTTCATCATATGCAGTAGACATTTCAACAAAAAAATTTATATTTCACCGATATTACGCGAATGTTTATTGCTACAGTTAGCTTTTCTGCAAACAAATTTTAGTATTTTAGTTGAACCAAACAATGGAATTTTTTTGCCGTTGCAGAAAAGAAGTAAAATAATGTCTGAATTTATTTAAATTCATACTGAAGTTCTAATATTTTCTTCAGGTAACTCAATTGGAGACATTTTTACTGTTCTTGATTTTGTTGAAAATTGCCTAAATGACAACCGAGAACAGACAGCCAAAGATATTTTGCAATAGTTTAAATATGTATTTTCAACTAATGAAGGACTTCAAATGATGATAATAATTGCAAGTATAGTCGCTGGGTCTGAAACAGCAGCTTTACCTGAAAATATTGAAGTTTAAGATGTCGCATTTTTCAATTGGGCTCCTTTGGTTTCATACGAGGTTGAGCGTAGCTTTAGTTGCTACAAGTTTTTTCTCAGAGACAACAGAATGTTTTTTTCACCGGGAAATATAAAAAAATATTTAATCTCACTATGCTTCTACAATTTCGCCGAAAAAGAAGAAATAATTTTCTGATTTAATTTTTAAATATGTATTAATTTAAGTATGCACTGAGATACATATGTATGTACATATCGGAAAATTATGTTGGTTTAACTTTTTCTTTTTAGTAGCTACAAAGATTTTTTTAGTAGATAAATGCTAAATTAAATTTTAAAATATATATTAATTTATGTATGCACTGAGATATGTTGTACATATTATTGGGAAAAATTTGGGTTTACTTTTTCTTTTTAGTACAAGGATATTTTTAATAAATGCCTTTTTTCTGCCTTTTTGTCCATCAGATTTTGCCTATTTAACGTTTTTTAGTGCCATAAAGTACTTGCCTTGGTTATAACCTAAAACAAGATATCAGACCGAAACCATCCCTTAATATTCACCTTAACCCGTGCCTAAAACCTAATACATTTCCCATATAAATAACAAGGGGTTTTTATGCTCTTTGCCACTAATTTTTCCCACTGAAGCTAAAAATACTTGAACAGTAAAAATAAAAAATGTTTAAATTTCATTTTCGTTTTTTAATTTTTTTTTTCTTTCACAAATGCTGATTTTGCTCATGGCCTACTTCAATTAAAAACTGTCTTTCGCCTTTCTTGCTACATCTAACATATGCAATTGTTTTTGGAGTCAGATATTATTGCTCTAACTTTAAGAAGTTTTTTTTCGACAGTTCAAAAAATGTGTAAATATGAGGATGGAATTATTAAAAATGTGTGAATGTGTATGTAATTTTTTTTTATTTTAGGGGAAACTAGTTAGTAGTGGCTTGCAGGGATAAAATTCTCTCAACAGCTGCGTTGAAATGTGGGATTGAGGAAACTTTTTTCAAACTGGGGAAAAGAGACACTATTCAAAAATTGTACCCATTTATTTTTAGAACTTGAACTATCAAGCGTGTTCTGAAGATCGTACGATTTAAATTCGGTATGATTTGTTAAATATTTTTGATTATTTCTTATGAAGGGGCTAAGTAGTTTGCTTCAAATTGTAAAAGATGTTTAAATTTGTAATATTATTCATTATAATATCATAACCGTGAATTTTAAAATCCAACATCTTCAAACGTACTTAGCAAATCGAACCAAATTTAAATCGTACGATTTCCAGAACATGCTTGTATTATGTATTATTTTCGTTTGTTAGAAAAATTTTTAAGGCTACACATTTATAATATAAAAATCATTAATTGTTGCCGTGAATTGGAAGAAATTCATTTCATTTTCTAAACGAAATACTTTAAATTTGTCTAATTTGACTAATTGTTGTCAGTCATTATTTTTTTTTTTTTAATTTAAGACATTCCTGGCAATTCATTCTGGTATGTGAACGAAGTGGAATAGAATACAAGAAAGATAGATAACAAGATTACGCAGTCCCAAACATCTGACGTCAGCGCAGCAGCCAGTACAGAAGATGTAGAAGTAGAGAATGAGAAAACAGATAATTAAGCAACTTTTACATAAATCGGGCCATTTAAAGTTTCATCGTTTCATTCCGATATTTCTCTATTTCTTCTTAATATTTGTGAACATAAGAAAGCAAAATATAGGCTTTGATCTAAATTAAGGTGTAAGTATGCATATGCAAACAAAAAGTATTAGCAAATATTGCCATTAACAATTTCAAGTACTTGAACTACATACATACATACATATGTGAACCACGTGCAAGGAAATTGCTTGTTTACAAAATGGTACCTACGTCACATCTGTCAAGTTCGGCAAAACCAAAGTAACGGTACCCCGGAAAGCGTAATCTTTAGTTTGCTGCATCGTAAATAGAATATATGAAAAATAAAATAGGGCGACTCTGTGAACATGAAAATTAACAATTTTTTTTAATTAGTTGTAATAACTTCAGAAATGTTGTGCTTTAATGGGTCGAGATTTAAAAATTAGTATAAATCAGCACAAATTTCCGAAAACGAATGACATGTGCGTACTGATTTGGGAATTGAAAATTTTCAGTACAGAGAGTGAAAGTACTGTCCTTCCCAAATCAGTACGTCTGGCAACCGTAACAATGACGTTCTTTAGCTTTATTTGAATTATCCCTATTTCGACTGTCCAGTTTCTTCAAAGATTTCAAAAAGAGCTTATAGGTCGCTTTCGTTCTTCAGATAATTATGTGTGGTAAAAACTCAGTTCTGTGAATTGCAACAAATTTGCATGTACCTGGCTAAATTTTTATTAAAAATTTTAGCTTTTACTGCATGCTCGTTTTTGTTATTTTTCTTATATAGCAGCGAGAAAGGAATCTGCTTTTCAATTGCCTACCGAGCCCAAAGTAGCACCAGTTGGCAAGTATTATTATTCGCTTGATGTCAAGACAGACATTATTGGGGGTGTTTATTCTAGATCCTAGATATGCAGAGTCCTTTACTAATTCAAAGTTGTAAATGCCAATAGTGACGTGGGTCCCAAGACGCGAGCACTTTTTGTTTTTTGCTAAAAGGATCTTTGCTTTGTCCTCGTTCACTGCTAGACCAACGTCTCTAGCCTAGCAATATCTTGCTTTGATTATACATACATATGTATGTGATGCTACTGCGATTGAGATTGGTAGTTCTTTCCAGCATCAGATTGAAATAGTTGCACGCAAGTGCGTCACCTTGTCTAAAACCTCGTTTGAGTAACTAAAAGTTGTTCCCAACGTCACTCTACATTTCTGAATTTTCGGGACGCATTCGTGCTTGCCAGCATCTCAAGCTCTTCGTATTTCAGTTTTCTCGTTTCTTCGCTATTCTTTTCCAACGAATTTCTCTCTCTAAAATCGAAGAATTCAAGTGAATGTTGGAAGAGAAATGAAGTCAGCTGTTTACCAACATACGCAAAAAGATGGGAAATGTATTCCATTTTAGCTGTCAAAGCGAATATGTCACACAATGCAATGCAAACATTTTATGTGACATACAGCTCTATTCTGTGCACTTGACAAATTAACAAAATATTGATAATGTATCAAGGTTTTTTATCAAGCAAGAAGCTCTTTGTTATTCTGTGGCAATCTTGATAAAACGTAAAGCTTCAGACTGCAGAGCTTTTCCCCACATGTGTGGTGAACAATATAATGAAGGAGAAACAACTGATTTCTGTTTACTTTATATTATTCAGTAAATAGATTCTTCTACATCGTAAGTATTTCACATATTATTCATTAATTTGTAAAATAATATGTAAGTTATTATTAAATTTAACTTATAGGAAGTCAAAACACGACCAAACGTGTCACGCGTCAAACGAAAATTTTGCATAAACGTGTTATAACTCAACGAAAATGGATCACTAGCATCTCGTAAACTTCTTAAGTAACGCGCGCGATCTCTATTTTCGCAATTTTGCTCTTCGTCTAACAATAACAATAAAGGTGAAATATCTTCTTCCATTCTAATAAATTAATTTTCACAACTATGCACAAAGAGTAAAACAGATGTTTTATTTGTCAAGAGCATTTGACATCTTGACAGTTTATCAAGAAAAGAGCTCTTAAATTTTGACATAGAATAGAAAAATCTTGATAAATTGTCAATCTTGATAAATAAGCTAGATGTTGAATTTGTCAGAAAGAGCTACGCTGCTCTTGATTCATTTGTCAACCGTTCCATAATCACGACAAATAATTCATAGTTACTCTAACCAAAGAACGTTTATTACAAAGAAGATGCAAGTTCCGTTCCGTTCTGCTAACAAAAAACATATATCGACCTTTTTCACCATACCGGAAAAAATTTGAAATTCGTTGATTGGTATCAGAATCGTATTCGATCTAAATGGATTTCAGTGTGGTGAAATGAGCCGATATAACTTGCCAAAAGGAACGAAACTTCATCTCTGTTATGTACATTCTTTGGTAAAGGCAAAAAAAAATAAGTGTTGTAATTTGAGGTCAGTGCACTAAAGAAAGTTGACGTCTCGTGAACAAACTTATATACGTGTGGTCGGTTTATGTGTGGTAAGTATAGCTACATATAGTAGACGTAGGTGTGGGAAGTTTAATTTCCCATCCATAAGAAATGAAATAGCGAATATTAAGCAAAAGTATTAACCAAATTAAACGTGCGCCCAAATAAACCAGCAAAATCACCTAATGATCAAGCAAAACAAACGCGACTAACAGAGCAACCTAAACGAGAGCGGAGGCGTCGTTTATCTGTCAAAAATTCCTCATGCCCATACAATTTGTATGAAGCCGACCGAAATAACGCGGCGGTGGGAAAATCCGATTTTGACAGCGCGTTAGGAAGTGATGTTAGCTGCAGAAAACGAAGAATTGACATTGTTGATGATGATTTGTAGTTGTTGTTCCTTGATTTGACATAGCGCTGCCGCTCTTGTTTATGTACGACAACTAAGCGGTAGCGCTAGGCGGTGGAAAACGCGACGCTCTCCGCTCTTGTTTAGGTTGCTCTGTAAGGCGAAATGATTTTCCAGCCAGGTAATTGTCATAAGGGCATGTACTATAGCAAACGTATTCCCCCAATAGGGTGATATGTTTAAGAAATTAAATAAAGATTTGTATTGTCAGTCTCTTTAAGAGAAGTTGCAATAAATAAAAACATACAAAAAAAAAAAACACGCAATTTCCATTGCAATCAAAATATTTTTCTTTTTCCTCTCCTCTTATCATACTTTACTAACAAAGCAAAGAAAACTACTGCCACAAATGAAATTAGTAAGCAAAAAACTTTAGTAACTACAATAACGCATTTGTAAATATTCTATATTTCTCATTGCTGTCTGTTCCTTAGCCATCCCAGTTCGCCACTTCGTCGGTTTCTAGTGCGCTTTCTACCATTTATGCTCAGTATTTGTTTACATCTTAAAGCTTTGCATTTCCGTTGCGTGTGGCCAAATGGAAGTGAAGCAATCCTTTTACATACGTGGGCTCGTCCAAACTCGAGTATCTTGCAGCCAATTCCGCACTTATTTATTTTGTTCTTCTATTCGGGTGACTTTTCCCGTCTGTGACCCACTCGAAGTCATAGCAAAATGGCAACAAATCTGTTTCCTGCCACTAACGAATGTAGCATCACGCTGACGCTGCAACTTTATCGACCCCTAACTGCGTCGCCTGCAATCTGCTACCTGCTACCAACTGCCAACTACCAACTAGCATTTGCAATTGCCAACTGCTCGCAGCTCCAACATCAGTCCCAGATGCCCTTCGGCGCTGGGTCGAGTAGCACTTGTTGTCAGACAAAGCCAAAGCGAATACAACCTGGCAGCGCAAACAAACAAAACAACAAAGCAACAACTCCCACAAGTGGCAGCCGCCAGTTAGCGCAGAAAACACTACAACGACAACAGCAGTGAAAACAACAGCGCAAAATGTGCTACTGTTAGCCTTATTGCCAGCAATAATAAAATGCAAAAGGCACACAGTCAGTCTTTCAAGGAGACCGGCAACATCCTCTTCTACTCTTCACCATCCCCCGCTTCACCTCTCTGCTGCCGTTCGTTTGCGTCTATTTTACTTCCGCTTAAATATTTAAAATGTCACCTCCAGTACCGCTACGTCCCTCGTCTACTCAGTGAATGGGCAAAAGCATAACATTCGGATTTGTTTTTGCAGTTGCAACAAAATCCAGATTAAAACATGCTAAAGAGACTTGTTACATCAGCTCGGCAGCAGTGCAACAAAACGAGGAAATGATGAGTCATGAGGACCCTCATTTATTTTTGCATTCAATGTACAAACATTTATATTTGTTTAGCACATAAGTATGTATGAGTATACTCAACTACAACAACACAAACTACAGCTCTGACATAATCGTTAATTATAAGCTTAAATAAGTAGCAAACAAATCAGAGCGATTTTAAGCAGACAATACATAGAAGTAGTAATTGTAGAGGTTAATATTTTTATCAAAACAAAACAAACTTCAATGTTTATGTACTTCAGAGCTCCTGTCCTAAATTTTTCGATAAAACAAGAACTTTTAAAATCGGATCAAGGCGTACAAAGTTATGAGACCAAATACATAAAAAAGAAAAAAATATTCCGACGAATTGGTATTCTTCTCCCTTATTATCGATTAAAAAGAGAGTGCAACTGGATCGCGCTATGGAAGTATAGTTTCTCTTGACTTATTTCTCTTTAAATCGTTTCACAATTCAAGGTTACGAATTGTTTCGCTTCTCTGTGAGATGAGGTGTGGTGTGGTGAGAAAAGGAGAGATGTGGTGAAGCAAGGTCGGTTGAAATGAGTTGTTGTGAGGAAAGGTCCCGGTCAGATGAGTTGAGAGAAGGTGTGGTTGATTAAGAACTTGCGTGTTAAGATGTGGGGGGTTAAGGTAAAATTAGTTCAGGTGTGGTAAGTTAAAATGAGGTGAATTATAGTAAGGTTAGCTAGGGCGAGTTTAGTTTAACTAAAATGAGTTTGGATGTGGTGAGTTGTGGTTTTGTAGGTTAAGGTGTGGTGAACTTTATTTTGTTGTGTTTAGGGGTAGGTACTTTTATTGTAGGGATACCACACAATTCAGTAAGAGTTAAAAGAAGAATAACTCCAACTATTTATGTACAACCGGTACCACCTCACTATGGGACCATATCGCAAACTGCTGAACAAAAGTCGAAAAAAATGTCAAATAGTCGAATTTGAAATAGGCAACTGAAAACTTCGGAAACTGATGTTTTGATATTTAATTAACGAATTGTTTGTTCTCTAGGGGAATATGCCTCGGTCTTCCAGACCGAAGTATTTGCAGTTCTCAAAGCCATGGACTACGTGGTATAAAATAGGTGAAGGGGGGGAGGATACGTGTCTGCAGTGAAGGCATTGGCCAGCCCTCTAACTAATTCTAAACTAGTTCGGCAATGCAAGTCTCGACTAAACTATGTTGATAAACATAATGAACTTGCTTTCCTCTGGGTGCCAGATAGGCAAAACTCATGTTACCTTAAATCTCAGAAGGACTATTAAAACACTTGCTCTCGCTTAACAGGACTGCAGGCAACTTGTTGGAATGCTGAACGGTCACTTCACGTGGCATAGATAGCTGACAATGATAGGCCCATCCTGTTTTGAAGACGAAGAGACGGGGAAATACTTTCTGTGCTTCAGCCCCGCCTTTGCAAGAACTATGTATAAGGCATTTGTTCGCGACGTGTTGTGAAACGAACACCAGAGCTCTTTGACACCCCAAAATCTGCTAAGATTTATTCGTAAATCCTGCAGATTTAAAACAGATTAAAAGGAACTTGAAAACAGTACAATGAACGGCATGTAGTCTGAGTGCTGTTTTCTGCCTGGTTCCAACAAAAACAAAAAAAAGAATAATTGATTGTTCTAGAATTCAGTGCAGAAGTTATTATCGCGCTACAAACTCTTCGCTAGCACGTCCCTTCTTTTATACGTAAGCTTTAAGAAAGTGTATCAGTTTCCAAAAAAAAAAACAAAGTGCAAATCTGTAAAGTTACTTCAGAAGAACAGGGTAAGTACAAAATATTAACATGCATACATATATTAAAACTGTGAATTGTGAATGGTCGATTTTCGTTAAACAGAAGTAAAAATTAAAAAAAAAACATCAAATAGTAATAGAGACATTTCCTAGTTTTCAAACTAATTTGTATTTATGATTTGAGGTTTTGTTTCTTAAAACAGTGGTGCCATTTTTGGTTAAGCAACATTTTTTTTTAAATATAGATATTTCGGTGCATACAAAATCACAGAAATATTGTAACAAAAATTTTAGTTATTATTTGAACATTTTAAATAAGGGAAGCTTAAAATTTATGACTGTGAAGCGCTTTATTTCAGCTCTATCTTCAAAAAATTGAATGTTGTCTTCTATGTAGTAATTTATGTGATTTCGTGGTAGAGGAAATTTCTGAAGAATATGTGAAGTATGAAACTTTCTAATTTCAGATGCAAGTATGTGGTTGAAATGGGAAGAATATAGATATAGGAGAAAGATATAGTTGAAGAAGCTGTAACCATTAAATTAAACTGTCATTTCGCCTTGAAAGATAAAAGAAAGCGCACTCCGAACGGCCCGCGTATTTTTTTGCTAAAAATCTCCATTTTCGCTAAAAGAAGTGTAAAATTATCAATACGAAAAAGTTGATGCTAAAAAGATCGGACAACAAATTAGAAGTACGTATACAATTTATATTATTGTTTGTTTATAATGCTTGAATATATAAAAAAAATTTTAATTACTAGAACATAATGGAAAACTACAATAGTAACAGGTTGAGAAAAACTACAAATATAAGCTAGTTCGCAATGCTACAAGCAACTTAAATATTTGCGACAATCCAAAACTTGATTTTCTTTGCTGTATAAAGCGACGGAATTCTTTAAAAACTTGTCTGCATATTTCTTTTGGAAGTCGAAAAATTTCGGTAAACCAATCCTCTGAAATAGAGAAAGCGCCCGCGTATTCCCACAACAATTTTGTTTTGCTTCGCAAACGGTTTCTTAAAATCCACTGATAATTCATTTAGATACTGTGCAAATATCTTCGCAACGCACTCATCTTGATCATATTTATTTCCACAACATTCGATCAAAATATTTTTTTCGCAAATACGCCGAGATTATGGCAAATTTTAACTAAACACTCAATTGCAATAAATGTAAACTAAATCTGACATTTCTCTTCTACTACACCAGTCGTGGTGAAAAATTGTTATTGTGATTTTAATCGAGTGTGCATTTTAATAGTCCTTTTAATATTAGTGCAATAAAGTGCAAGTTTGATTTTCCAACATTTTAATACCTTTCGTGGAAATGGTAAAATATTTAATTTGGTCCGGTGTTTGTAAGTACCTGAACGATAAAAAGTATACCGAAATGATCAGGATTACGAGCTGAGTCGATTTAGCCATGTCCGTCTGTCCGTCTGTTTGATCGCAAACTAGTCCCTCAATTTTTGAGCTATTTGAATTATTAGACATTTGGCGGAACCGGCCAGATCGGATGACTATAACGTATGTATATAGGAGCTGATTGTTCAGATATCATATTTGGCTTCCTAACTCCTTCATTTAAGCAGCCAGTGGTTTAAAAATTTAAAACAATTTCCGCTATTCTAAACTCTACAGTAAAATACGTATAGATCAAAGATATTTAACATATAGCAACTGATTGTTCAGATATTTCATTTAACACGAAAACGCCTTTGTTTAAGCAGCAGTCTTGAAATTTTGCACAAATAATAGTTATTATAAGAACTGTTATAGCAGTGAAAACTATTAAGATCGGAAAAATATAACATAAAGCTGCCATACAACCGATAGTTCAGAAATTGCATTTTTGGCAATAAATTCTTCATTTAATCAGCCAGATACATGAAATTATGCACAACTATTAATTGTTGTTGGGAGTTTTTCATTAATATTGAATAATTATTACATATGGCTCTCATACAATTCTACCATTCATGAAAGGTATGAAGCCTTCGGCCAACAAACTCGGCCTTTGCGGAAGCGCGTCAGTAAAAAAAATCAAAAATCAACGGTGGTTTGTGTGTGAATATTTTCATTGCACCTCAAAGGGTCAAAGATGGAATAAGTTGAGTATCAACATTTTCAATACAATTTAATTTTAAATAATTTTCAGGGTAATTATAAAAGTTATATTATATAGGTACGATAGCGGAACAATTTGGGATAAAATTAAAATACGCAAATTGAAAATATTTTCATTCGAAGAATCTACAATTAATAAATTAACATTTTTTTAGACAAATTTTTTGTGAATAACATAATAACACTCATTCCACAATAATTATAGGAAGGAAAAATATTTTTATGTCTTGAAAAACTTTCATTTTGAAACTCGCATATATTTTCATAATAATTATGAGTGAGAAAGAAGTTTATGAGTTCTAGTATGCTCAGAACTATTTCGAGATTCAGTAATTCTTAGGGTTCTTTTCGGGACTAACTTTGGGCTTTTCGGGACTAGTACGTACTGAGCCGAAAAAGTGCCGTGAATAAAATAAAAAAATATCGAAAATGTACCGAAAAATATGCTTTTTAAGCCTTTAAAAAGTACAGAAGGGGTACGAAAGAGTACCGAAAATGTGCTGGTCCTTTGTGTGCCGAAAAATCACCGAAATGCATAGTTAAAAAGCAACATGAATTAAAAAAATTATACCCGGAATAGTACCAAGAATGTATTGAAAATATATTAAAAGTTACCGAAAGTAAACTAAAAAATGTACTTAAAATGTACCAAAAATGTATTGAACTAAACTCGTAATGATTCGCCTATTAGCACTTGGACAATTCATTCTTCTCTCTCATAATTATTATGAAAATACTTTTATAGTAATATGTAAGTCTAAAAATTATAGTCTTTAAAGACATACAAATGTTTATCTCACTGAGAATTATTATGGAAAGAGTTTTATTATGTTATATTTGTCTCAAAGTTAAATTAAAATAGTATATCGATGATGGTTTTAAAATCGTTCTCACTCATAGTTATTCTCAAGAGGCTTTTTCTTACGAACATTTCGACAACTTTTTTTTAAGGCTACACCATCAAACCATTATTAATCCGAGTATCTGCTCTGTGCATAAATTAATTATATCAAAACCAAGGCGAATTTAGAAAGGTGGCCTTAGTAAGCAGCTGATTGATTTGTTTTTATTATCGTCGTGGTACAGCAAATGTCAAACACATGTACTTTTTTTCTTAAACATTTTCCGCCAACTTTATAAATTTGCTTTGATCAAAACCAATTGATTTTTTTTTGTTTTCTTTATTTAAGTCGCAAAAAAGTTTAAAATTATATAGTTTCTTGAATATGTGTAGTATGTATGTACATACATAAAGCAAAGTAAAAAATCTTCGGAAATTAAATTAGAACCAGTTTTTATTTCTTTTTTGTTTCCACTTTGCCTCCGGGTCCCTACGAAGCCTTTTGACACGGTAATGACTTTTGTCGAAACTTTTTCAGTTGCACGAGCAGTCGCCACACCGCGCACACTCGAAGTTAATGCATTCCATCATCCCATTCATCCGCGACCGCAGCTCTTCGTTTGCCGCATAAAAACTCAAATTTCGTTTTAGCAGCTCAACAACTCAACTCTATTTGAAAAGTTTCGCTTTTTTGTATTTTCTTCTCGAATTCCCCACACCCTTGCTGTGCCACAGGACGTCGCTGTCATTCTTGGATTTAATGATTGTTTGCGTTTGCTGCATTGACAGTGGAGAATTCTAAGAAATGAGCTAAATAGCTTTTCACTCACCCAACCAATACCTCATACCTAAGGCAAAACCCCCGCCTCCACCCGCTCCCCGTTCTCTCTATCTATTAGAGTTGACCGCATATGTACGAGTAATTGTCTATGCGGAAGCGAATTGTAATGAGTGAATGCTTGTATGTATGTAAAATGTGGCGGGGACCAAGGGACTAGCGGCCATGTTTGTTTAAAAATTCATTAAACTTGGAAAAACAAATCACCAGCGCACCGATGTAAACAAGGTCCTTTCGTAAACGAGAAAAGTGGAATGACCTCATATTAATGAAGTCCTTTAATAGAAATAGAAAAAATCACAATGATACATATGCATATGTATATACAAACATATTTGTGGACAGTTGACAAGTCAACTTTTCTCGACATAGAATTTTCGTCCTCTGAAGCAATAAAAAAAAATTCGGTTTTACAATTTTTAAACAATTTATCATGGATTTATCATCATTTACGAACCAATTTTCTTATCTCAGCCAGGGCAAGTAAAATCTAAATCATAGAAAAGTTTTTTTTTCTAATAGCGGTCACCCCTCGGCAGGCAATGGCAAAACTCCGAGGGTATTTCTGCCATGAAAAAACTTCTCATAGAATACATCTGCAGTTCGGAGGGAGCATTTAACTGTTCATCCCTCCATTTGTGGTAGAATATAAAGACGCACACCACAAATGTTAGGATAAGCTCGGCCAAATACTTAGCTATGTAGTGTACGCGCCAAAATTATTATTATTACGTTTAAGAAGCTATCTTCATACAAATTAATTTTAAATATTTAATTTTTCTACAAAAGATCAAAATGAATGCTTCCAAATTAAAATAACTTGTTAACCACTTTTTAGAAAACAAAATTTACAACAGTGTTTGGTTTTCCAAAAATTAATTCCATAGAACGTAAGAATTACATATGTATAATAATAATAATAATCCCAACGGTTTTATCCCTCCGTAACCGCCCGACCGACGCGAGGCGCGCATCTGTATGACGCACGGATTATAAAAAAAAATGTTTTTTTTTCATATACTATGTATGTATATATAAATGTCGAGATCTAAAACTGTTCATCTACAGAACAAATGCTCATTAGCTGATCGAATAGTAATATATATATATGTATGTATGTATCAATTATTGAGAGCATTGAGTATAATTTTCTTTACGTAAAAAAGTGAATCTGATATATCAAAAGAACCCGAGTGAGTGTTAAAATCCTGACACAAAGTTCGGAGAGACTCATTTAACTCAAAATTACTTTTACATGGCTTCAGAAAGAGAGGCTGGAAATGTCTTAAAATTCGAGAGGGATCGTTTAGTTTTATTTCTTTGAATTGTTAAATTAATACATACTATGCATTTAGTTTGAAAATTTTGGGGCCTTAAGTCAATGTCCAAAAATTTTGACTAATTTTTACTAAAAAATTGTTCCTGCAAATATGCAAGACTTTTTGAAGTAATTCTATAGCGAATTATGTATAAGTATATATGTATGTATGAACCGGAAATCGATATTGCTTAATGAGAAGTTCATAAACAGAAATTGTAAAGTTAATAATTTGTGTCGGACCGGAAACCAACCAACCAACCTAAGTTTATATCTATTAGTTATAAGGCACAGTATTTGTTATTGTTCACAGTCAACATAAATGAGACTATCTGAGACTAACAACAACAGTTTTACGTTTTGTATATTTTTTCGCTGACTAATAAGATTCCTGTAAGCAATATAAACTTTTAGACACTGCGCTCAATAAAGATATATGTACATAGAATTACCATAAATTGTAAACCAGTTCACTTAACACTTATAATATCACATAATTTCAAAACTTTCAGATTATCAGGAAAATTGATCAGAGGTAATTAGATAATATCTCCTATTTACTCATTTTGAATCGAAAAACAAATCTAGTTTTTTTTTAGAATTTTCATGTAAATGGGGGTATGTTGTAGAAAAACTCATAAGGTATGACGGAACGACCGGAAATGAAATAAAAACTTTTTTTTCAAAAGTTATGCGACTTTAAAAATCTAAGCTGTCTCGGCATAGACCACTGTATATCGCTTCATAGCTCGCAAAATATTAGTTCTATCAAAAAAGTTAATTTGCTGAAAAATCATGTTTGCACGATATTAAAAATATATGTGATAGAATGTATATCAAAGAATAAACTGACCAATTTTTAAAGGGCGTATCCCTCTTTGACCCGAATTCATTTATTCGTAAAGCAATGTCTAATAAAATCAAGTCTTTCGCTGAGCACATGTATCTATTAAGCAAACTTGTTGTAACAAGAAAACTTAGGGCTTAAGCTAAACATTATATCAAAAAGTTTGAAATTTCGATACAACTTTATTAAGTTATTGTTAATTTTGTTTTATATAAAATAAATGGGTTTTTATAGAGTTTGTTAAAGAATGAACTGTATATTAAATGGAAAATAATTTTAAATAATTGGAGGATAAATAAATTCTCCAAATGTGTCAATATGTGAACAGAGTGTTCATGTATAAAAAACAGCTTATATAGCATTCAAAATCTGAAACAATTATTTGGATAAGCCATGGGTTTGCACATCCTAGACACGAAAAGGCAAAAAAAACACTTTTTGGAAGCGGATTACTTTGGAATTGGCAATTCTTACAAGTAAAACTATTTGCGATTTACTCAAGTTTACTTCAAGTTCGGATGCATCGATCGTATTTAAACTAACTCATGAGCATTTATTAGTAAGAGCCATAGGTAAGTAACTGGTTCTACGTTATAAATCATTTAATTAAAAAAAATTCAAGACGACAAAATGTTAAGCATCGCTATTTTCAAATACAACTGCTAATGCTATTAGACGCTGTAGTTCATTAGGTTTTGATATTTTAAACCCAACTGAGGCAACCATTCTTATCCAACTAGTAAATGACTGGTTCGATGTATTATGCTTTGAGCGCTTTGAAGACATCGAGCGACAGGCAGCATCTGTCAAATATTAAAATACACACATTCTTAGGCCTCGGCCACGCAGTAAGCGGCTGAGCGTCTGAGCGGCAAAAAAAAAATAAAACATATGAAATTACATGGAAGTGGCCACGCAATGAGCGAGCGGCGCAATCAATTTCTGAGCGTCTGAGCGACGCCGCTCAGCAACCAAACTTGTTTTAATTTTTATTTGATTTCTGAGCGGCAAACAGATAACATGTCAAAAATAAATGTAGATCTTTTGCACTTTTTCAAGCAACATGTCAAAAGTTTTTACAGACATACGTAGGTATTGCCAGAATCTATCTGGAAATTTTCTAAGATTCTTAAATAAGTGATAGAATTCACCGAATTTTAATCTTAATTGGTTAATAGGATGAACACCAAATCTTCGTTTTTTCCCCGTTTAAGTAATCTATATACATAAAAACGATTTTCCGACAATAACATACGGCGAACTGCTTTTGACAACGTCATTTTAACAACTAATCGCTCAAGAGCAGCCGCTCAGTGCTTGGCCACACGTCACTTAGAATTGCTGCTCAGCCGCTCATCGCTTAGCCGCTCAGACGCTCAGCCGCTTACTGCGTGGCCGAGGCCTTATGGGCACAGTTATTTAGACTTCATGGCAGCAGCATTGCAGTTGTCGTTGTCGCCAAATTAAAACCATTACGTATACTAATTTTGCCGACGACAATGGGCAGCTGTAGTGCTGCCACTAAAATGTGAAATGTAAGTCTTACGTTATTTTACCAACAAAGTCATAAAATAGCTCTGATATTTCATAAATAATAACAATCGATCATTTGAAACTAATTAATCGACCTATTTACTTATTTTTTGCACAAAAAAATTCCCTTTGAACAAAATATTTTAATTTTATAGAAGTGAAATATTTTAAAGCTGGCTTTAAAAGGACATTTGCAGACAAGGAAATTTCGCTGTTGTTACGTCGTGACGTGCAGTCGTCTAAGTGCTCAAAGCATTAAATTGAAATATAGGGACTTTCGGTTATCCAGGAAAGGTACCCCTCATTACTTATGCTACAATTTAACTTCCCTTAATTTGTTTTCAAAACTTAAGGAACCATTTTGAACGGCGCGTTCTGGAAAATTTAATTAATAATTTAATGTCGTTGCCTATAATTCCCAAAAAGCGTTCGTTGGAAATATTTCAGAAGGGAATATTGATGAGCAATAGAGCCTTAGTATTGCTCTACGAAGTAGTTCAAAAAAAATTCAAACGTCGAATATATTCGCTACAATCGTTTGCATCAAGATGTACTGGAGCATTTCTTTGGTGTCACTTGCAACAAAGGCGGTCTGAACGACCATTCAACACCAAAGGAATTTTAATATAGAATGCGAAAGTAAAATTTAGCTATATTAGTTGAAATTGTTTAGTTTATAATATACATAGATATTTTTATTTTTATTATGTAGCGCGCACCACCAAGTAAGGCAAAATCTTTCGGCAGACACAAGTCACTGATTGACATACGAGGAAAGGCCGATACTGTCCAGCTTTGCTGATATAAGCACAGTAGGTAATTCAAGTAGTGAGAAGAGGAAAAATGTATTAGCAGGCACCATATAATTAGAAGACCTTTACGGGAGCGCAGTAGATATCAGCGAACGTAAGTTCAGTAAACAGCTGAAGTTTTTTTATGAAAATGGAAACTACGGCGAGCCCAATGCTGAGTTTGAAATGGAAACGGAGGTAAACGACACGTTAAACACTTCCCACCCAGATGAAAATGATATATTACACGAGGATGGAATATATATCGGGATATATACATAATCAAGAAACTAAAGCTTGAGGAACACAGAAGCAGTGAAAACTCGTTTACCTGGGGTGGACCAAGTCTCTTTATGTACCCGTCGTCCAAATTTTTGAGTGGTGTCAAAATTTTAGAATCAGTTTTCATAAACCTCAATGCATTGGAAATATTCCACTGTAAAAACATACATCAGAGGTTGGTGACCAGTAGCACAGACGTCGAACTGCCCGAAAGCATCAAACGCCTATTTTTTAAATGCAAAATTCATTTTCTAGTGCGAAATTAAAACAAGCGTTCAAAAGTTAAAAAATAGTATAATGGGTTATAACAAATACCTGGAAATCATTCTATTTTTTTTTTTTAGAAATTGATTTTTACTTTTAATTTATAAATAACGCAATACAAATGAATTTCAGAAAAACAATTAAAAATATGTATAACTTAATGAAAAAATTCTAGTAGGGCTGCAATTGGATTCTCCTGCAACACATGTCTACCGTTAGAGGAATAATGAAATTGACTTTGTTACTGCATATACATACATATATACATATATATGCATATATCATATGCTTGCTTTATGCGTGTGGGATTCAGTTTTTTACGAATGTATAAATTGCATTTTTTAAATCCTGGAATTTTTGTTTGGCCTTGGTCCTATTTTTATTTGAAAACAATATTAAGAATCATGCTTTACATATATTCAAGGTGATTTACCTAATGTTTATCAATGCTCTTTTCCATCCTTCACCATCCTTAATGGCTCCTCCGTAAGCGTTTAATTTTTTGGCGAGGTGGTTCCACTGCCTGACAAATCTTAAAAAAAAACGTGAAATAATATCCTTAACCCAATAATGTTTGTTAATGAGGTAACGAATGGTTATGACGCAAATTGAAGGGAATGAAAGGCACTTTGCTCAACTGACACTGCTCAAATCTAGGCATTTAAACAGGTAGCAGAAGCAGGGTTGATTTTTTGATTTTTTTCTTTTGAAGAAATTTGATCCTACTGTGTCACGGTTTGTTTAAATTTTTTTTTTGTTAATTTACATTTTACAAAATATTTGGTTGAAAATAAATATGTTTAAGTGTTGCGATTTTATTTAAAGTTTTCTAAATGAAAGTGTTTTCTGTGTAAAAAGAGGAGAGGAAAAGGCGGAAATTGTTTAAAGTTCCACAGGAACGATGGAGAAAATCCAATTGGAACAGGCTTGTGGTATGGAACTTCTTGTAAATTCCTGTATGTGGCTCGGTTGGTTTCAATTTTTTTTCAAACACGCATAACTTCGACAAATATCAACCGATTTAAGCAATTTTTATTTTATTTTTATTTTTTGTAATTATCTATTCTTTTAAATATAAACGTTAGAAAATACATGAAAATTTTAACAAAAAATGCAACATTTTTTTCAAGTGGCTGTAGCCGAAATTCGATTTTGTAGAGTTATCATTTTTTATACAAAAATAAATTTTTTGTAAGAAACGGCGTATTTTGTGATATAAACTGTGCAAAGCAGATTGAATAATATCAACTGTCGACCAGGAACACTACATTTTTAGTATTTTTTGAGTTATAGTATTATTTTTTTTGGATTTGTTTATTCACATGAATAAAGTTGAATTTCAATTTTTTATTCAAAATTCAACTTTTTAATTTTTTGATTACGTAAGGTAAGCCCTTCGGCAATGTAAAACCACAAAATCTTTTGTTCGTTTAATAACGCATAATTAAAATCAAATTAAATGATCTTTTTAGTAAAATTGATCGAGGCACACAACGTCGCATTTTGAAAAATTAAATTTGGAATTTTTTTGCAGTTTTTGTTTAACAAAAGAGTATTAAAATTTTTATGTATTTTCTAACGCTTGTATAGAATAGATAATTATAAACATTTGAAAAATGCTTAAATTGGTTGATATTTGTCAAAGTTATGCGTGGTTGAAAAAAAAGTTCGTGAACGAGAAAAATCGATTTGCGAAAAAATCACAAAAAAAATTTTTGGTCAAAAAGAAAAAGTACCTTTCTCCTTAAATTGACCCAGAAACAAGATATTAAAGTTTCGTTAAAATTTAAAATCATGACCTGAAAGGACCGAACATTTTGAAATGAAAAGGGCTAGCTGCTATTGAACCTAGGAAGATATGTTGCATTTGGTACTTCATCGTCAGCTCTGTGAAGTACTGCTTGTACAGGTGTTCATATGATGTCAACTGTAAATCTTGTAGGAATCGTTGTTGCGTCCAGTTGTTTGATAATCCTTCTTAATGTCAAGGAGATGAAGCACGTACATAGGTACATACATACATATGTATATCACTTTCATAATCAAACGACGTAGATCAGTGAAATTGACAATTATTAATTGACGTATCGTAGACGAAACAATATAACAAACTACATGACGGGTATGTATTTTCCTCAAAGGTTTTTCCTTGTTAATATGCCTTGGCTCAGATGTTTCAATTAGTTTTGTTAAACAGCCACTAGCGTTTCGCGGTCCGCTTGTGATTGACTTTTCCAAAGCAGAAAACAAGTGTAGAAAATAAAATTCATTAAAATGGAGCAAATGGTATTGGGACCGGTATTGGGACCGGTATTGGGACCGGTATTGGTACGAGTAGCTACACCATCCCAACAGATACCAATCAAACCAGTAAGAGATAAATTAATCACCATAAAAGTTCATATACTTATGAACATATTTGTTTCTTTTTAGTTTCGGCTACTTCTTTGTCAATTTTTAGGTGACCCAAAAATTTGGTTCTCGAACAAAAACTATGTGAGGTTCCTTAACCATTTTAGCATGATGTTTTCCACTAATGATTGAACCTCAAGGGCACTGGCTGCAAGGTCGTGGAAACTTTAAAGCGTGCCCACCGAAAACGTATTGTAAGCTTAACAGCTGATTTCAATTTCACATCGATAAATGTAGTCATTTATATGCTTCTTCTAACCGAAGCGAGAAGTAAAGTACCGGTTTGAAAGTGAGTGTGAGCGAATTCACTGAAGCATTTCAAGGCGTATTCAAAATCTGTTTATACATGCGTTTCGAAGTAATGTGTATTCGATGAAACCGTATTATGCTCCCGTATAAACGTAAATCATAGCAACGGGCAAACATCTTCAAGTCATTAGAGATTTACTGCAAAACGCGCTAAATATCGTTACTCGCTGGTCTGTGGAATGTGGACTTAACGTCAACCCTACCAAGACCGAAGCAGTGCTCTTTACGAGGATATATAAGATTCCCGACTTCGAACTACCATCTGTAAACGGAATGGTACTTTGTCTTTCAGCCGAGGTCAAATATCTCGGAATTATATTAGATAAAAAAATTGACTGGAGACGGAACATTGAAGACCGCTCCAAGAAAGCCATTGTTGCTCTATATGCCTGTAAGGCGGCCGTGGGGGAGAAGTGGGGAATAAAGCCACACATTGTACACTGGATGTGCACAGCTGTGATAACACCCATTCTCTTCTACGTGGTCATCGTATGGTGGCCGGCATTGAGCAGGACTCTAGCAAGAGCCAAGCTGGAACGGGTACAGAGAGCAGCCTCAATGCTCATCACGGGAGCACTGCCCTCTACACCCACCAAACCTCTGGAGATAATTATAAATCATCCACCAGTGGATCTCTACGGAAAATTTCTAGCGGCCTGCAGTGCTGCTAGGCTAAATGCGATCCTTCCGTGGAGAAATCTTGACTACGGGCACGCAAAGGTCCTTGAAACTCTGCCCGATAACCCGAGGAAGTTGGATTACACTTAAACCCTTCTTTTACTGGAAATAGGTTCTCCACAAGAATCTCAGAGAGGAGCGAATGGATAGGTATCGTCGACCTGCATCCAGGATCGACGGCTGTATACACAGACGGCTCCAAGTTAAACGAAAGAGTAGGCAGCGGGATTCACTCAAGTGAACTCGATCTAAACCTCGGTCTTCGTTTACCCGACCACTGTAGTGTTTTTCAGGCCGAACTAAACGCAATAATGGAAGCAGCTCGTGGCCTTATAACGTGCACCTCTTTAGAACGAGGCATCACCATTTATTCTGACAGCCAGGGTGCTATCAAATCTCTAAACTCATACGGTAAAACCTCCAAGGTCATTGAATGCAGAGCGGCTCTAAACCAGCTGGCAGATATGTGCTCCGTATGTGTTGTATGGGTCCCTGGCCATAAGGACATTTCTGGTAACTGTCTTGCTGATGAACTAGCAAGGAAAGGGACGGAACTAACTGTGATAAACTCTGCTCAAGAGGCGGGTTTACCCCTAGCATCCTATAAACACAGAGTAAGATCTTACCAGACAAATCTGCCAAAAGTTGATGGGAAGCGCTCTAAAGCTCTCACAATGCTGGGCCGCTCTTCTCTCAGATTAGTAGTTGGGGTGATAACCGGACACTGTCTCATGGGCACGCATGGAGAAAGGCTAGGTTACCCAACAAATGATTTTTGCCGCAGTTGCTGAAACGAGAAGGAGGTGAAGAGTATTGAGCACTATCTCTGCCACTGCCCCGGCTTGGCCAAGACGCGTAGCAAAGTTTTCAAAAGTTACTTTTTGGACTGTTTAGCCGACTTGAACTCGGCAAGCATTTCTAACTTTCTACTCTACATTAAGCGCACAGGATGGTTCAATTTTTGAAAAAGGGAGGGAGGGAATGCATAGCCTACGCCAGTGGGATCACAATGGTCTTTTTACAGCCTATGTGTGTCACCATGCTCTTGTGCGGTGGCAGCCACTCTAACCTAACCTAAACTTTCCACTAATGATTTCTTCCCATGTCAATGAGTTATATTTTCTGCCATCGAATGAGAATGCCAAAACATTTGAGTCATTGCATTGTTTATGGCAAGCAGAGTCTCTACACTCTTTGGCGTTACCCATTACAATAAAATCACGACTTTCATCTTTGAAACTGATGCCTTTAAAAAGAGCATTAGCTAAACATAAAGCAACCCTATCTGAAACATCAAATCCTTCGCATATCAGTGCAAAATTTTAAGCATCGTTTGAAAGATGAATTTAGCATGGGAAATACAAAATCTTCATCAACCTCCATTATAGATGAGTCCGGCTAGAATGTCGAATCTAGGCTAAAAGGCGGCAGTGTTGATTCCGAAACCTTCAAATTAAATAAGCCTATGAAATCGCCTTTTAAATCAGGTAAATATGGTAACATACCTTTTATGAATGGATAAATGTTAAAAATGTATTATGGCACTATAATAATGTGAAATGCCATTATCTGAACAATCGGTTGTATAGGATCTACATATATGTTGTATTTTTCCAGTCTTAGAAAAACGCTAGAGAGACCTTCTTAAATGGAGGAGTTATGACGCAAAATTACATATCTGAACAATCGGTTGTATGGAAGCTATATTTAATTATAGTCCGATTTGATCAGTTCCGAAAAATTATCTATAGCATATAAAAAGGCTCTTGCCTAAACTTCGTTCACATTGCTTCAAAATTGAGGGACTGGTTTGCGTTCAAACAGACGGACAGAAGGACAGACGGACATGGCTTAATCGTCTAAGCTCGTCATCCTGATCATTTCGGTATACTTTTGGATGGGTCTAACTCTTATCGTTCTCGTACTTACAAACATCGGACCACAGTTAACATACCATTTCATTCTCATGGAAGTTATAAGTTAAATTTTAAGAACATCAAGACCAAATTTTCACTTCAAATGGTGGGGGATTAGTTTTGATTTTAGACCTATGGATCCTTGGGTAAATTTTCTTAAAATTATTTAAAGATAACGCTTGTGCCATACGCTGGTCACATTTTTTTCGACCCAAAACATTTTGACCTACCCTAATGTAGGTACACAAGAGCGGTTTAATGTAAGATCTGGTACGTTATTTAACTTCCATGAGCAGCAAAGCATTCCTCCTTCTTACGCCACTGAAAAATCTCTGAAAACTCTTTTAAATTTAATGGCAAAATAACCTCATTACAATGACCCAAATAAATAGTTGTAAAGTAACTTACATACATATATCTGTGTATGAATGTGTGTGTATGTATGTACATCACTACTTACTAACTACAAATGTATACCTCCGCTTGCGCTCGTACGCCTGGTGAGTGCAGACTCACTTCTTAATTAAAATATTTTATTAAATGTACATATTTACATACATACATTTGTACGTACATATGTATGTGTGTTGTTGTTTGTGTTAAATAACAAGCCACTTACTACACATCCTTTCTGGCTTTACCCCTGACTATAGCGAATTCGCAAGTGGCCGTAAAAATATTTTGAAGGTCAATTGATATCGGCTAAATGTTGTTTCTGTTAAATTTGTATAATAAAGTGAAAATAAATTAAGTGCATTGCTTATAAGAAAAATAGAGAGGAGTGCAAATGCAAGAGAAATGCTGACTTTCATACATACTTGTATGTACACATAAATCTGTCGAATTCTGATAAAAATGTATTTGAGCCTAGCAAGTTATTTAATTTTTTTATGAAGATGGCTTAAATATCAGATAATATGTGTATGTACCGCCGTTCAATTTCATTGTAGTGGTTCATTTTAACAAATTTCGGCAATTTGTTTCCTTTTATTTACCTCCTTAATTTATTTTTGTTTTTTCAAGTTTCAATACTATTCATTCTCTCACTAAAACAATATTAACCAAAAGTTTTATATCTAAAACAAAGTTTTTAATTACTTAACAAATTTGCATCAACTCTTCAAACTTATTTTTCAGAAACTTTAAAAAATTTTCGACTATGCAGTTTTGTATCCATTTCAAAAAAAAAAATTTTAATTTTATAATCGTTAAAAATTATTGAATATGTATTCGCGTTTTATTTCAATATATAGTTTCGACTTAATTTAATTTTATATGAAAAAAAAACCTACCAACCTGGATAAAAAAAATCTCAAAAATTAGCGAAAATTTTCATCGACTTGAGCCTGATCTTTTACAAAAAACATGATTTTTTTCAAAGCTTCGGTAAAAATTTTTGAGCTTTTTTAAACCTACGTTTTTCATTTATACTCGTATCTTAAAAATTTACCTCAAGAAATAAATTTCTTGTAAAGTAACTAAATGTACAAAGAGGGTATATTCAAAAAGTGAAAATATTGCAAAGTTATAACTTAAAAAATATTTATTTTTTGCTTTACTATTAAAATTTACTAAATGAAGCTAGCAGTTTTTACCGATTTTTATCTTTTTCGCATTAATCAAAGTTAAAAAAATTAAATCGTCATTTGTAATTTTGGGGGCGGCAAAACGATCTCCGCTGTTCTTTGAATTTTAAAAAAATAACTTTAAAAATTTGTTTGCAAAATTTATTATAAAACAAAATGAGTTATACACTCACATTGGCATAATCTGAATAACAACGATAATATCAACGTCCGCTTTTGCTCGAACCACCTCAAAAAACTTGTATGCAGGTAAATGGAGGGGAGGGGCAGCAAACAGGCTTGGTCTCGGACTCAGTTCAGCATTTCAACTTGTTCCATTTTTCGTTTGCAAACTTCACAAAGTTTACCGAGGCAACTTTGGGAATTTTTTGATGCGTAGCAATTTTTCTTTTATTCTATTATTTTGGGATAAAATTAATGCCCGCATTCACTACTTTATTTGGAAACATTTACAATGTTAATTTCACATTTTTAACCTTCCCCATCGCAAGGTATATTTTTACCAAAAAAACGAAAATGATTTACTTGAAAACGATCAGAAATATTGTAAAAAACTATAATTCGATGTAAATATTTCACCAACTGGTATTATTTCGGCTTTTTGCTTCTTCGGAGTTTGTTTTAATTATTCATCTTTTTAAGTTACTTGCATAAAAAAAAATCTTGTCTTTGTCCTGGATTTAGTTGTATGAAACCAAACGATATGAAGAGGCGTGCGTAATTAACTAGTTCAAATTTCATTTTTTCTGACCCACGCACAAGTATTTTGGGTGACGCACGAAAAAAATTTGCAATAAAAAAAACGGTTGTGATTGTTGTAGTATTTCGCTCCCAATTTCGCAACTATTTCCTCTACTCCAACTTGAATTTAAATCCGATTGAGAATTTGTGGGCAATTATGGACTGAAAAATTCCAATTTGGCGTCCTTTTTCTTAGAGATGAGCCGCCAATAGGTTAATATTTTGCCGGAAATGTTAGAGAATTTGGTTCGAAGTATGCCTAAACGTCTTCGTGCAGTAATTCAGAATAAAGGTGGTAATATCATTAACTAAATTTCTTTTCACAAGAAAATTGTCTATTTGTTTTACCAATTTATACTTTCACTTGACGACTTTTGTTTTAGTATCATAATTTTCAAATAAAATAAATAATATTTTTCTTTTCATTAATGGAATGAGATTTATTTTAAATTTTTTTGTTATCCATAAACGTATGGAAATATAATAATATTGTATGATTGATTTTGGAACGAATTTTCGTCATCCCTTGTCAAGTTTGGTTTTAATATTGTATGAATCACTACTTATTTATTTAAATAAATCGATTTGAAACAACTACTGTGAAATGTATACTTTCATTTGACGCCTAGTGTACATGTTCCAGTACAAAGTGATTTTTTTTATAATGATTATGTTTATATAGAAAAACGTTGCAGAAGAGAAAACAAAGCAATGATCTTTCGATACGAATTCATACATAATAAAGATAAACCTTTATTTTTTTGTTTTTGTACGAATGTATTAACAATTATTGCATGAATAAAATTTGTTTTGAACTAGCGACTCTTTCTATTCAATATGTAGCAAACAACAAAATTTAAACATATTAAACAGGTTTTCTTTTTTAATATCAAACAAGCATTTTTTGTTTATTTACAACATCTGTTTGCTTAACAAAAGAAAAGAAGAGCATAATGAGAATTAGAATCATGAATGAACTAAACATTTGATTGAATGAGTAAATTTCGAAAATTTTTAAATTTAAATAGAATAATATCTCAGTAATAGGTTGCCTTGTTTGATAACTCCAACTTGTCCTAAAATGTTGACTATATTACTTTGAGTCGTCTCTTCGTTTGACAAAACTAATTCAGCGGCAATTATTTTTAAAAATAAATTTAAATTATGGTTATTTAATTTTTAAATAACAATTCAGCTCATAAAAAAACGGCTAAGATTTATACCTTTTTTATTACATTGTCGCCGTGCTGTACGCTCAGAATTTCAATTTGGTTTGAAAATACAACGGAATGTTAGTTTCAAATTGCTTGTACATGATAAATGTAGCAGCCCCAATAAAACACTTTAAAATAATTACAAAAAACTTCAATTATTTATACACTTTGGTAGTTTTATAGTTGTTAAAAAAAAATTCAAAAATATAAAATTTAAACTCTTCCGCATACACCTCATAAAAATTATCTTCACACGCATTAAAATTAAAAAAACGACTAACTAAGTAATAAGCATTTAATATATTTGCGTTTTTTTTTTCAGAGGTTTACTAAAATTCAAGTGTTATCAGCTCCTCACGTTTTATTTGTATGAGTTAGTGTAATTTTAGCTAATACATTTTGCATCATTTTATGTTAATTTATTAGACAACAAATTGTTGCCACTTGCAAATATAAATAACAACTAACAGTAGGCAAACAGTAGACAAACAAATCAGAAATGAGAGCAATAACTAAGCTTGAACGAAAAGCAAAGGCCAGAGATAACAAAAAAAGAGCAAATAGTTTAAGCTTAAAGTACTAGAAGAAGCCAAGTAAAATGTGAGCGAAGTGCGTTAAAGCCAAATCGATGTGCCTAAAATAATAAAAAAAAAACAGACTTATGTGTAAACAGATTTATTATACTCGTATGTATATGTTTATTGAATTTTTCCAAATGCGTTAACTGCTGAATAAATTTCAGTTGATTTCAAGTAAAGTCTTTGCAATGAAATACGCGATAAATTTGATAAATTCCCATTTCGATGGTTAATAAAGTGCGAAGCAGGCTAAAATAAAAGTGTGGTCAAATCGTTAAATTAACTTTCAGAGTAGTTGACTTTTTAAATTGACAATGAATCGAGATTAATATCGCATTGAAGACTAATATTTTTTTTTAACTCCAAAAATCCTCTTTTTATTATTTACAACAGTCATATTATATCAATATGCGATTTGCGCACTATTTTAGAAAAATTGCTTAGGTATAGTTTTTCGAGAGAGTGTTGATTGAAAGTGAAATTATTTTACTTTAATATATGTATGTACTTTTCTTTTGATAATTTCAAATAAACAATATTCAATCCTTTTGAAAATAAAAAAATTTTAGCAACCCTATTTGTGTATAGCCGAAACTCACAAGTGAAAATAGCTGTTTTTTAACGAGACGGTTGTCTTCGAAAAACAAGCCAACTACCAAAAAAGAATCCTGACATTATCGCGTAAAGAAATTAAAGTTTTGGATTAACAAACAAAAACTTCATTACGAGACTGCCGTACCGCCAACAAATCGATGATTTCTTAAAACCAAAGTAAATGGCTTGAAATGTGTTAAAAAAGACCTGAATAAGACAATATCTTAAGCACAAAGTAAAGAAAAACATTCAAAATCGATTTTAGCATTCTGGGCACAAACATTGGGGAAGTAAACCTAATTAAGTACTTTGGTGTTCAGATTTATAATAAGTAAAAATTTAATGACCATATCGATTTTATTGTTGGAAAAATTGCTAATCAAATGGTTCTCATGAAAATATCTTGCAAATATTTAAATATTATCGACCCACCATTTTTATATTGCCCAATGATTGATTTTTATGCCAAATGATATTTGAACGAAATATTTAATGAAAACTTTTTGAATGTAGTGCGGTCGAATAACAATTTTAAATTACTTATAAGAAAGTAAATTATATTTTATAAAGTCTAAAAAGTTCTAACTGTAACAATTTTAACGCATTTAAAAGAAGTATATTAGAATACTGCAAACCCCTTCCTATACTGAAGAACTTGAATAAATTAATTAATTTTAGTTAAATATTTTGAAGATAATTCAGAGAGATCCGGTTGACACGACGAAAATTCATCCAAAACTCTATTGACTTAAATTTTTTTTTGTGTACACCATCTTTAAGGGGATATTACGCACAGTTAGGTTCAAATCAAATCAAATTTGATGTTCAGAAATAAATATAAAATATCGATACATCGATTCTTTTTGTCCAAGCCTAGTTCAAAGCGATGTCGAGAATTGCATGAGCCATAAGCGGCTTACTAATAATCACCCTGGCTGCATTGAGACCGCGTTCGTCTCAGCAAAATCCAAAAGTTGGCACCCAAACCGCTGAATATCTACTTACGAGTATATAAAAAGTATATGCATTAATACTTGCGTAATAAATTTATTTACATTTCTGTTGTTTAAATTTAAAAATGGTTCGAAGTTAATTATATTTTTTTAAATACGTTTTAGGCCTAAATAACTACTAAATATAAAGGGTCCTATTAAGCAATGAGTTCAAGTTCAACTTAGAAGGAAGTGATGAAATGTTTTTTCTGCCAACATAGTCGAACAATATCTTAAAATTAATTATAAACCAGCACGACTACAAAGATAATTTAGTGAATGTGAGAGTCTTTGTTATGCCATATACTGGGTGGGAAATGCCGGCGCGTTGGGTCTTCCAACAGAAAATTACCCAAACCAGGCGAAGTCAGGTCTTGGTTGACAACAACCAAAGTCAATATGTAGGAATGGCCACCCCGGTGCCAGAATCTTATTTGGATTGAGAACTTGTGGAAACTGATTAAACGGCGGATAGAGAGGAGTGACGATATCAACTTTTGGCAGAATCAACTTTTCAGTAAACTTTAAAAAGCCCTGCAATCGATTCCAATGAAGATCATCCATCATTTAGATAATTTAATTGCGTCTATGCGTAGAAGATGTGCAGAAGTGATGAAATGCAATGGATTTGCTTGAAAATATTATTTAAAACAAGGTGAAAAACCTTGTGTTTCCAAAAATTGCAATTATTTTGTCCAAAAATAAAGTTTACTAGTGTTATGGTTTTCAAAATAAATTATCATATAAAAAAAAAACAATAAATACACAAAAATGTATTTAAAAAATATATGCAAGTTTAAGTTTCAAGAAAATGGGTAGTAAAAAATATATGAAAATAATTTAAGGCAACGAGGAATAAGTATTGAAAATTTAATTATAAAAATGTGTCTAAATACTTAACCAACAAGGAAGAAATTCGAGGATCTGATTTATTTTTTCGAGAACAACAATTGGAAACTTTCAAGTACCTTTTAAATGGACATTTTTAATACTAATTAGACATTATACTTAAAAAAAGTTTAGGATTTTCAAATCTTACAGATTCTTCTCTTTTATTGGATGCCCATATAGTTGTTCTACATTGATTGTTTTTTTTAATAATTTTTTTAAATAACCATATCCTGAAAACATCAATGCTCTTTAACAAAAAAAAAACAGCTACACAGTCAAGTATAAATAGTGGCAGAACAGCCACACTTAATTGGAGTAAGTTGTGAAGAGAAATAAGGAAAATTAACAACAGCGTAAGCTAAACATAGCGCGTTTAGTTGCCGGCTTAAGTATTACGCATTATGTCGTGGGTTCGACGCAAGCGGAAGCCAAGAAGCAAGAAGTCTGTTGAGGTATTGTTGTTTTTTTCTTTTAAAAATTTCTTATAAAAACCAATCGGCCTTGAGGCTTAAAATTTATTAAATATAACTTAACGACAATTAAAAACCCAGTTTTGTTATATTCGAAATTATATAAAATTATTTGTGACTAAAATTGACTGCGCACGGTGTAATAGGTGTGTCAAATGAATACAACTTTTTGTAGTCCAAATAAAAATTGATATTTTAGCAAGGTTGCCTCAAACTCTTCATAAAAAAATTAAATATTTATAGAAATACGTAAACTGTTGTTTTTTTTTAAGTACATAAGTAAAGTGTTTTTTTAAATTTAATTTGGAGTGAAGTGAATAAAATTTTTTACATTTAAAATATTTTAGACATTTTCAATAGAAAAAATTTTTTTTAAGGAGTACCACTTAATTATTAATATGCAATTTTAAAATACTTTGTTATTTAGAGAGTTATAATGCGATTTTGGGATACGGAAACCAAACGTAAGAAATTTAATGCAAAAAAACTATTGAATTTTTCCTCCAGTAATTGAGCTTTAATGAATACATTTGAATTTCTCTGAATTCCACTAGAAGTTTTCTGAAATAAGTAGGTTTGGATTTTTCTGAAATTTATTTTGAATTTTTTGAAATACATTTGCCCTTTCCAAGGTGGATTCAATAAGGTGACGGTAACCGCATATTTGTAAGTAAAAACCAACATGTATTTTGTTTTTGCTTTTTGGTGAGCATTATGTCAAATACCATTAGACATTTATATTGGCAGCCAATCGGAACGAAGCAGTTTGACATAACGCTCACCAAAACCAAAAAACCAGCTGGCGCCTCAACGCCACCTTATTGAATTCGCCTTGCCCTTTTCACTTATATAAAGATTTGAATTTTTCTAAATTTAATTTGACATTCTTTCAAATACAATCCCGGTTTTTGAAATACATTTCAGATTCTCTCAAATATATTCGGAGTTTGCAGAGCTCCGTTGGGGGTTCTTTTGAATTCATTTGGGCTTTTCTGATATAAACCTGTAATTTTCTGAAAAACGCTCGAAGGTCTCTGAAATTAATTGTTTTCTTCTTCGGAAATACATACATACGAGTATGTACATATGTGAATGGATTTTTTCTAAAATTAATTTACCTTTTCTTGAGATTGGTTTAAGTATTTTTTTTAATGCTATTGAAAAATGTGTAGTTTGATGTGTGTAAACTCTACAGGAATTCGCAAACCGTATCACAATAAATTTTTAATAAAATTTCATGCAAAAACCTTTTTCACCTCAAACAAATTGTGTTCAGAAAAATATTTTTATAAAAAATTAAATTTATATAAATAAAATAAAAAATGCCTTAGCAATATCCATCTCGACTTGCAGCAATATCGCGTGCTAAAGGGCGGAGAGCGTATATATTTGTATGCTCGTTACACGCTCTCTCAACAAAAAAAAAAAACCGGCAAACATGAAAAACACGTAAACTTCAAAGTACTTATCACTTGAAAATGTTATCTAGTAATCTAGGGAGAAACTCCTAGACCATTTTGAGACGATGTTTAGGTATATCTGTTTATGCTGATTCATTAGTCTCCCCTAGAAAAAAACTTTACTTGAAAGCTTTTATTAAACTCTTACAAAGAAAGGATAAAGCGGGATAAGCTTTAGTATTAGGTTCTTAATTCATGTGTAGAATGCAACGTATTATCCATCAATTCGGCTCAAGTTTTTCCTTGGCTCAAAGCGTGGGAGTCGCAATAATGTAAAATGGGAGACCAAACTTCATTTTTATTGGTGAACAGAATTGGTCGAGTTTTGATCGCTGGAACTCCAAGCCAATATTGCAAACTCATTTGTCTAATTTTTCATTAGTTGAGATTACCGAGTCCTTCTTGTAATAAGAATATAATCTTTCTGACTATATTTTACAAATGTTATCCATCAACGTTCTCATTGTATTTATGTAACATGTCGGAAATGTTTCGATATGCACACACACAAAATATGGTAACTTAATAAAAACAAGTAAAAAGGAGCTGTCTTCGGCTAGCCGAAAGGAGTCCTAAACTAGTGTCGAAATATTCCAGAAGTGATTCCAAACTGGTCTCAAATTACTTCAAATTAGTACCGAACTGGTTCTGAACAAGTCCCGAAAATAAACAGTTAAAACAATTTATCGGGCTGATAATTATTGTGAAAACACTTTGTAATATAAGCCTTTAAATAATAGGTCTAGATTACTCAAAGAATTTGTAACCTACTGCAATAATTATGTATAGACTTTTATTCTTTTCTCTTCTTTTGTCTCTGATTTAAACAAGTACTTTTTTAAATGGAAAATATTTTTTTTACTCACAAAGTAATAACTTTTTTATCAATATTGCAAATACGTTTAACAAAATACTACAATTTATACAAATCTGCTAAGATGTTTTTTACGTTTACAAATATGTATACATTTCGAGTTTCATAAGACTCACCCTGAATTTATTATTAATCGCTATGAAAAAAGTACCGGTTATGTTGTGACTTTAAACACTGTGCTTTATCGTCCTCTGCTTGCTACTAACTACGATTATTCTCCAATGATATACAAATAAACATATTTAAAGATGAGTAAATTTAGGTGAAGCACACTTAAGTAAAATTATCGTCGAACAGTCAATTATGAATCGAGCCTCTGGTCGCATATCGCTTACAGACTTAAGGTGTGAAATTTGTTACAAACATTAATATGTTCATATGGATATGTGCAACTATGTGTGAAGTTTTGGCAACAACTCTTTTTCTTTTAAATTACATTACTTTAATGAGTTATTTAAATGTTAAAATATGGCATTTTATACTTTAAAATATCGTGATTAATGGATCAGAAATTAAACACATGAAAGTCAAAGAATTTGTCGTGTGAAAAGTGCAGAGATTTAATTTTAAATAAATATATAATATGAAAAATAATTCCTATATAAAAAATTATAATTTAACATTTCCAAAAAAATAGAACACAACGCAATGTACGAAAATAAAATCAACAATCAATTCTATGTCAACGAGCTTTTGTAAAATAGCTTATTAATTCAAAAGTAACGTATATATGTATGTATGTATTTGCATAATCGACAAATGATAGTGACCTTCAAAAATCTTGCGGAAACAAAAACCAATAAATTAATTTAGGCATTCGTTTTCTTTATCGCGGCTTGAGTTGGATTGGTGTATTGTTTTTTTTTTCTATTTTTTCAAGAAGGGATAGATTTATTTTTTTGGTATTTACAATATCAAATGACGAAACAAACAATTTTAGCAATGAACTTGAAATTTGCCGAAATTAGTTAAATCGAAATTGGCACTTGCCTACACAGCAACGCGAAAATATTTGTGAATTTACTGGCATATTTAATTTACTATTCAAATTATCTGTTCGATGCGTACAAATAAAATTCGAGAAAATATTTTAAATGTAAATATCACTCCTTTGCATCAATAATGTCGCATCTCAAAAAACGTTAAGGTGAAGAAAATCTTGTCCCTTTGTAAACTAATCTCATCTACTGAAAGGAGATTTAAAAAAAAATATTTTTTTTCATTGGAAATTCGTATTTTGTGAGGTTTATACAAGTAGTGGGCATTATACAAATCAAATAACATTCGTTATTGTTGTCAACCATCTTACTTTTAATAAAAGTTCCGTTCCCTAACTCGCCAGAAGCTGTATTAGATTTTCGTAGAATTTACCATACGCGGTTTTCTGGGACATAAGAAATCAATGGCGCGCTCTTTCTCTGAATGTAGTAAAAAGCGTAGAAAAGAAGTCCAGGAATAAAAAATTATTAAAATTCATGTACTAAACGGTTTGGATTAGATTTGGGTATGCATAGTTTTACGCATAGTACATCCAAATTGTAAAAAACACTATTCATTTATGTATATACATACATATGTACATGCATGTACATGTCTATGCATACTGTATGTACATAAGTAAATAAAAATCAGAAACTCTTTTTTAATTACGAGGCCCAATCTGGTGCAGCCAGGAAAACTCTAATATTTTTCTATGAAAACGAGATTTTTTCATATATTGAGAATCTGTTAATGAAAATGCCTTTTCTTGCTAATTTAATCTGGTGATATCAAGGTATGTATCAAATATGTTTACTGGTAGTTTCACTTTTATTTTTTTTGACAGAAACAGTGTTCGACGGCAGACGCCCAATATCGCCACTACTTTGAAATAGACATTGGGAATTTTAATTTTAATTGTATTGTATTTCAAACAAAAGTCGTGTAAATTTGTTTCACTAATGCATTGGAATTGTATTAATGAATGTAAATGTATGGCCAATTCTTTAAACCTAGATGACGGTAGGTAGTTTTTGAGAGGCGATAATTGAATGGCATAGTTGACTTGCAGTCACCCGGATAAGTTAATGTCGGATGTTACATTTAAAAACTTTTGGGAAACTGCAATTGAAGTTTGGAATTCAATTTCTCAAAAAGGCGACGATAAATTTATTCCAAAGTCTCGAAAAATATTACTAGTTCACGAAATTCTTAAATAATTTTATTTTTATTGTTTATTCTTAATTTTTAATTTATGAAGGATTTTCATCCGTAAAGTTTTGTCGTATGTTACATTTGGCAACAGTTTTGCAAAAATGTACATATATGAAATACGACAAATTGTGATTAAAAAAAATGTTATATCAAAAAACGAATAACTCTATTTGAAATTGATTGATAGATGGCGAATAACTGCATTATTAACGTATTTACCAAAATTTCACATATACAATTGAATTGCCCGTGCGACAATACGACAAAATTTTACAAATAAATGTAACAGACTTTGTATGTGCCAAAGTAATTTGAACATACGATAGTATGCTTCCGAGTGTTGAAAGCTGGGAATTTTTATGAAGAATGAGAAAAATGCTTGTGACGAAATTGGACGAAATCGCTTGTCACCTATCACACACTGCTTCTTAGTTAAATTTTTCGGAAACTCAGAGAAATCCAAAAACCGATAACTTCGTTTGAAAGATCTTGATCAGTTTAGTATAACTGCATTATTAACTAAATTTGGCCCAATTTTCACATACAACATTTGAATCGCGTCATATAAATGCAGCTTTGCATGTATTCAAATTTTGTTTTTGTTGTCTTTGGTTTTCTGTATGAAGATTTTTTTTTAAAGGAATTGGTAGCAAGAAAATCTATAACACAAATGGAGGGACCTACTGTTTTGTGCCGACTCCGAAAGGCAGATGTATTTTTTGATGTTTTTTCATGGCAGAAATACCCTCAGAGGGCTGCCATTGCCTGCAGAGGGGTAACCGCTATTGGAAAGAAACTCTTTCTATTATTCAGATTTTACTTGCCCTGGCTGAGATTCGAACCTCAAACTCAGCGTCATATCGAGTTATTGCACGCACCGCTACTTACTCGACCACAGCGTTGCAATTATAAAAACCTTAAATTATTATATAAAAGTTAAAATTTATACTTTCACATCGCTATTAAAATTTTCTTTCTGCCGTTAACATTTTTAAGTAAAGTTTTGTTATGACCTTAGCCGTTCAAGAGACGTGTTAATATAAAAGTATAAGCATCATTTTTTCATTATTGGTTTACTCTTTTCATCATAGCGTATTAAAGAAATATACACAAATAAATAAACTACCGACGAGTTAAAAACGATGTTTGATGAGTTTTGTTTTGACGATCGATTGAAGAGACAAATACGAGGTGATGATGTCTTTTGAAATATACGTGTTCGTCACAAACTTAACTTAAATTTTTCAAATGATGTGACGAGGACCAGCCGACATACATATGTGAAGAACGAGAAAATTATTTTATCACATTCAAGACGAATTCATTAAAGGTGTTGTTAATCAATCAGCTGATTGGTGGTTGGTTGTCAAGATCAATTGTTTAGTTGCAAAGAATAAATTGTTCCATTTAACTACAGGAAATTTCAAGATATGGTTCACTATAACTTTTTGCGGCGACTCTAATAGTTTAAAAATTATATTGCGAAAGTTAAATACAAAGGAGATGAAGTTTGACAATAACCCGCCAAAGGGTTGCACATATGCAAAAAAAAAAAACAATACCCGTACGAAAATTAAAACACGTGGTAACACATGGCTATCCTACTAGTACAAATGTACGATCAGAAATAAGATTGTAAATACTGAAACGCAAGTAAACAACATAATTTTCACATTTGCTGTACCACTGCAAAGAAAAAATAATTAATTCTGCTGCTTCCAAACGCCTTGAGGCAAAACAAAAAAACGCATTTAAAAGGGAAATAATTCTGATACAGTTTTATGTATGTAGTAGCTTTTGCAAATGAGGGTAGGAGAGTAGGCGACACTGAAAATAAGCCAGCGAGCAATGTCAAAATGCACAGCTTTCGGTTAGCTGACATCGCCTGTATATAATCCCACAATGGTTTGCTTACAAGTTTCTTCTCGGCTCCACGTTTTCTTCCACAAATCGAGCTCGGGCCACGGTGTTACCCTGAATAAAGTTTCAGAATCTCTTGTATTAATACCATTTCGATAAGCTCATATGTTTTTGGTAAATTCAAGGAAGTGGAAGTCAAAACTTTTCACAAGGACAAAAAGAAAGAGAACACTATCAATGTCATAAATAGGCTCACCACCGCTGGTTGTAGATTTTAAACACGAACCGACTTTAGATAAGACATCAATATCTGAGTCAAGAGCTGCAACAATCGCAGCAATCATTTATGTAAACCATAGTAAAACTTCATAATTTTCTATCCAACGGGTAGCGCAGAGTGAAATTAATTTGTTAGATTTAGCTTCCGGAAGTAAAGTTTTAATTTTTTCAGGCAACTTTTCGAAAGGAAACATTTAAAAGGATGCCGTCAAGGCGAATTCATAAAGGTGGATGCAAATGTTTAAGAAAAAAAGTACATGTATTTTGTTGTTGCTTTCAGTGAATGTCAAAAGCAGCCAACAAACCACGGATATAGAAAAAACCAATCAACCAGCTCCTTATTGAGACCACCTTACTACATTCGTCAAATATTCTTTGAGAAATGATATTATTTGTTCATGCAAAAGAACGATATACATACATAAGTACGTACGAGTATGTACTTACATATACTTAAGCACCAAGTAGTGAGTTTGTTGTGAAGGGGATTTTCTAGTAAAAAGTAATACACATAAATGTTAAATATTTTACAATTCGCCTTCCACCAATATGTTTCTACGCAGGCTTTGCATTAAACTATCACTTGTACGCCCGATATGCGCTCCGTCAAGACTACTGAGTTCTTGGGGCGTTCAACGGAGTCAGAGCAGGATACAACGAACGTTTCCCCATGCCTTCCTGCTTACGCTCGCACTGATCGCTAGTGTTCGCGGCTTTACTCCCGCCAACTCCAAGGATCTGGTTTGCCAGATCATCACCTCGAATCGTTACGTCTGCGAGCGGCATGAAGTGCACACCGCAGATGGCTATGTACTCACGCTTCATCGCATTCCGCCAAAGAATGTCACATCCTCAGACAGCGGGCAACGCCGGCCCTTCATTCTCATGCACGGCCTTTTAGGCTCCGCCTCGGATTTTGTGTTGGCTGGTCGCGCACGCTCGCTTGGCTGTATGCTGCATGAAGAGGGCTACGACGTTTGGCTGCCGAATGCACGCGGCACAACCTACTCCAAGCGTCACCGGCAAATGGATTCGTCTGATGCGAACTTTTGGAACTTCACGTGGCACGAGATCGGCAATTATGATTTGCCTGCTATTATGGATTATGTGCTCGAGACGACGGGCACTCAGCAGTTGCATTATGTTGCGCATTCCCAAGGATCGACTGTGTTTTTCGTTCTGCTATCAGAAAGACCGGAATACAATGAGAGAATCGCGTCGGCGTCCCTCTTAGCGCCGGTGGCGTTCTTAGCGAATTTGCGTAGTCCGCCGTTAAGGATAATGTCAGATGAAGATGCAAGTCTCGAGGTAAGCTGTGTTGAAAATTAGTTGCTTCCAGAGTGAACAGACTTTCTATTAAATTCATAGCGTTCTTATTTATTTTACATACGAAATTCAAGGATTTATGTACATATTTGGAATGATCCCAAGGAAACTTCTTAAATTCAAATATCTTTTGCAAATAAAGAATCATCTCAAGGCTTATTCAATAAGGTGAAGTCGGACCGATAGAAACAAAATTTACCCATATAACGGAAATTTTTGAAAAATAAAAAATATCCGTTTTTTTCGGTATCTATTACAGCAAATTGAGTGAAATTTGGAGTGATTTTGAACTATAAAATTTGGTATTTATGAAATCTTAAAAAATTGGGGGTTGCCACGCGCACTTATGACAAATTTTCTGTATCTCAATAAATTTATTAGTTATCGTCACAAAATTTGGTGGAGATATTTTCCATTATATCGCTATTATTATCGTAGAAAATTTTTGAAATCGGATCATAACCACGCCCACCTCCCATATAACGGAAGTTTTGGAAAATGCAAAAACTTAATTTTTTTGGTATCTATTAAAACAAATTGAATGAGATTCGGTATTTGAAGCGATTTTGAACTAAGAAATTAGGTATTTATGAAATTTTGAAAAATGGGCGTTACCACGCCCACTTATAAAAACGTCTGTAGGTATCTCAATAAAGATTTAAGCTATCATTATAAAATGTATCAATGACAACCTACTTTTGTATCTAAATTATGATTATCATTACGGCATAAATAGATAAAAATACATAATTCAATTGCTAATTAATTTTGAAATTTTATTAAAGCATGGGTTAAAAAAATACTGTAGGTATGTATGTATATGGAGACAAATGGCTAAAGCTGATATGTCACAGAACTATAATTGTAAGAAAGTTAAGTTTGTGAAAAAGCCAATCTTCTCTTAATTTTCCAAGTGATTGAGAAGTTTAATAAGAAAAAGTACACTTTATATTTTTTTGTTATTCCGTTATCGTACAAAGTGCGAGCCAAAGGTAAATTTCTCCCTTACCTGTCCCACCCACCCAAATTAGGTTACAGATGATTTAAAATTACTAGCGTTTGCAAAATTTTTAATTAAGTAGAGAATATATCTTTTTTATGAATATAAGCGTTTCACTTTCAAGTGAACGCAGACCAGTTTTGAAGTAAAAATTGTGAAAATTTAACATACATACTACATATGTTCTGCACATCAAAACCAATCTTCAATTTACACATAGAGACTTTTTAATTGGCATTATTCAGCATATGCCTATAGTTTTAGAGAAATATTTGTGAGAAATAATACCATTTTTGCAATTACATGCTCTTGATTTTACTTATTTCGCACTTACTAAGTACAAGTGTACTAAAATATTTAAACTATACTAAAATAGCGATTCTTTCGCTTTTAGTAAATGTTAATCATCTTTAATTCTTCTTTGCATTTATTTGCATATTTTTTTTAGTACACTTTCTAAACACATAATTCATCGTTAAACCCTACGGCAATTTGAGAGCACCGGCCATTATCCAAAGCAATATTGTCCTTTATGCTCAGCTTCAAAACAAAGAACGTAACCAAACATAAATTTAACGCCCACTCTAGCTCCACTTCCGTTCGCCGACACTTTTTCTTAGCTGATTCCATGTGCATACATATTTACGTACATATGTATGTATACATAATATCTATGTATGTATGTATATCCGGTGCATTCTATTCTATGTATAAATAATAAACGAATACCGCAGAGGTCTGTGAAGTACAATCGTATGGATAACCGACGAATCACAAAGTCAAATTTTTTTCTTTTTTTTTTTATTTCAGAAAATTATTGCCATATTTTAGTTTCTTTAGTGTAAATACGTGTAACTGATTTATTTAAAATTACGCATTTGAGTTGGATGTAAATGTACTATAAGGATAGGCGAGTTTATATCGTAAAAATACCGCTGCAGTGACGTCACGATCAGCTTATTAAAGAAAAACGAATAACATCCCAGCACAATGCGCAATCTTGTATTCTATTTGTATTGCTTGTTACTTATCTAATTCGCTTCTTCGTGTAAATAGTGTTTTGTGCAAATCGCCACTGTGAGAACAACTACATTAGAGTAGTTGGTATAAGTAAAATTTGCGTGAAATACGAAGAAATGCTTACTGTGTGTACATACAAAAAGTTGTACAAATTTTTCTACGATAACGTTAGTTTCAAAAGAACGGTCAAAAGCACAGAGTATAGGATCGAAAATAGCTACCAAAACTCATACAGCAATCAAAACCAAACTAAAATAAAACAAACAAGAAACAATTAAATGCTAAAATGGATTCAAACGTTGAGTTTGTGAAGAAAATAATAATGTCGAAGAGGTTGTAATCTACAACTAGAGTGAATGCAGACGAAAAGTATGTATGTAAGTATTACAACAGAAATGCCAAACGAACAAACTTTTTTGATGTTATTTAGTAAAATTATTTGTGTTATTTCATTTTCAACCAATTAATTCGAAGCAGCGGTAGAAAATTGTTTAATTCAATATCTGTTCAATTTTAAACGATAATTTTTAAACAACTTTAATTAGCTATTTGCAAAGTCTTCAATTTGAATACTGTAAGTAGATTACATATTCCCTGATCATTTCTTTGTTCACAAAAAACAAAAATTAAATATATATTTCCTAAGCATTTTCTTAAAGTAAATCTTCTTTGGCAAATATTTAGTTTTAAGCTTTTGTATCTAATTTTTGTATTTAATGTCGCTACTTTCGGCATTGATAATTTTGACTTCAATAATATCGGGTACCCGTTTCTTTCGATGCTTTCGTTTTGATATTTTGGTATGAACAGTAAACTTTTCGTCACTAACTTACCAATAGTTCAGGGCCAATTCGAGATCACTTCTAGATCATTTCGGGACAGTTTTTGAACTTATTCTGGACCTTTTCAAGACTAATTTGGAAGTCATTTCAGGACTATTTCGGCACTAGTTTGTGACAGTTTCTGGATCTGTTTACGACTTTTTCAGAAACTTTTCGAAATCAATTCTGGAACATTTCAAGATTATTTCAGTTCCACTTCAGTCACATCTAACATTTATGACTAGTTTTGGATCATTTAGACGAAAAATTCGTCTCGATTCCTTCCTCCACTCACGACATTGCTTCCGCAGTAGCTCGCGTTGCGGCAGAAAGCAGCGTGGCCCTGTTGGCAACCTATTTTCCAAAGAGCGATAAATGTAGTCCCATTGCTTGGAAATATGGTATCGTTGACTATTGCTCTCAGAGGACCGGAGTGCAAGTCGAATGGCGAAGTGTGTGCCACTCTGTTATGATTGCAGCTTTTCAACGTCGAGCTTCCCCTTTTTATTGTGGTCACTTCTAGTCAAAATCAAAGATATCCAAAAGATTTGAATAATAATTACCAATAAGTATTTTGCCTACACTCAGAAATAAATGTCTGAAAATGGAGGAAAAAATACTCAAAATAAAAAAAATGAGATTGTTTTTTCGTTACAGAAGTAGTTTGTTCAATTAGACAAAGGATTTTTCTAAAACATGTGAACAATTTTTTTCTTGCTTTTATAAGGAAAGAGAAGAGCTTTTTTCATTTATGTTTTTTTTGTTATTATTATTTTTTTTATTGAATTTGTATTTTTGTTGAATTCGTTAAAATCTTTATTTAAGTGTTAATATATTACATAATGACTTAAATTTATATAACATGAGAAACCAAATGCCCCAGAGCGGACTCAAACCACATACAGCGTCTTCACTCGACGCTATTCATAATTTTAAAGTAAGTTGTGAATTGTCCAATATTTTCAAAGTTTTTAAAAATAAAGAAAAAATTTATATCACATTAATGACGAGTTTTTGTACTAAAAAAAAAATTCTTTAGGAAATGGTTTTCTCGTTCAAGAAATTTATTTTAGTTTTTTTGTTTTAACTATACGTACGTTGGATTCGAAATCATGGAAATGCCCATACATATGTATTTACACAAAAGCGAAAATTGCATGAATATTGAATTTCATTTTTTATCTTTTTTTACAATTTCCGGTTTGTCTCTTCTACATCCGGACGGTGTGCTCCTCGATCCTGTTTGCTTGACTAACCAATTCGCATGCAAATCTTAATTCGCGTGCTTCAATGTTTGGTGGACGTTAAAAAAACATAACGTATGCGAAACAATTACAACAACTCCGAACAATTACCGTTATGCTGCCTTACTTCCGCTTTGCCATCAACTGGGAACTAACTGTGCATACACCAATTCGCGGCGAACAACCACCGGCGCGACTGGTAGGTGCTGCTAAATCATTTGGGATTACACGAACTTTTCCCGTCGACCGCCCTAAATCAACTGGGCGGGCATCTGCTCTGCGGACAAGGAAAACCCACACAGAATCTTTGCCTGCTGCTTACCTTTTTCTCGGTTGGATACAGCGACTACGAAATGGATCGCGTGAGTATGAATTCAAACTTATACAAAATAGATATTTTATTTTAGAGTTAAATATTGTGAAAATTGCAGTTAGTTACTTTTTACGCCTGCAGGCAGACAGACGTACCTCCATGTGTACATGTGCATGTGTGTATAAACATACACATTTGGAAGACATACGAACGTAGCTAAAAGTTTTTATTGCCCACTCTTGAAAAGTTCAGGATTCAGATTTTTCCCAAATGAGTATACTACTAGTTAACGAATATCTTAAATTATTTTATTTTTATTATTCATTCTTAATTACTTTTGAATTTATGAAGAATTTTCTTCAGTAAAATAGTTTTTCAGGAATGTGTAAGACATGCGACAAAGTATGGTACAAAATATACTCAACATATCGAAAACTAAATAAGAAATCAAAAAACTAAATTTGAAATAGCTATCAAGCTATCGAGGATAACTGCAACTTTAATACTATGTTGTTTTTGGTTCAATTTAAGGAGACACGTATTTTTTTTATGCTCAAAAATTCCTTTTTGTGATTTTTTCGCAAATTGATTTTTCTCGTTCGTTACCCGACGTCTCCACAGAAAATAGCTGATATTTTAACATCTGTCATTTTGGCAGGAAAAAATTAAAAATGTTATGTCAATTTTTATGTGTGGGCAGATTGATGTCTTGACATAAGCATTTGTAAAATGGCGCCAAACAAGTAAGTTCGTCTAATAAAGCGCAAATATGCTGAAAATAATACAAGAAATATGTTTTATTTCTTCCCAAAAACGTAAACATTAATAAATCCAAAAGAAAACAACTCAGTTTTTGTTTCTGAATGAAAATATCAAGGCGAATTTATCAAGGTGGGGGTAAGCGAATATAAGTAAAAGGCCTCCATGTATTTTGTTTTTGCTTTGCTGGACTGAATGTCAAATTTCTGTAGGTGATTTACATCGCCCGCCAATCGCCAACCAATCAGAACAAAGCCCTTTGACGTTCAGTACAGCAAAGCGAAAAAAGCCTTGGAAAATATCTTCGATGTTGACCCCACGAAATTTAGAGCGATTTGAAAAATTAGCTGTCAAAGTAACAAAGTGACAGCTTATTTCATACAATAGATGCCAAGACATAAACGCTGATATAAATGGTTGACATGAAGAAATAAGCAGTCGCCATTGGCAATATAATTTCTGACATATATTTCAGGACATCAGCTATTTTCTGTGGAGATGTCGGGATACACGAACTTTTTTTTCAAACACGCATAACTTCGACAAATGTCAACCGATTTAAGGAATTTTTTTTTTCAAATTATCTATTCTTTTACCCAACGTCTCCATAAGGAAACGCCAGACAATCGTTTTTACAGATAATTACGGCAATTTGATTGCAAGTATTTGTGTGTGGGCAATTTGATATCATAACATAATCATTTGTAAGATGGCGTCAGACAAGAAATAGAAAATGTGATATTTCTCTTCTAAGTACATACTAATAGATAATTCAATAGGAAACAACTCAATATTTGCTTTCATATTATTATACCAATGATGTTGTCGCCACAAACTTTTCGTGCAAATGAAAATTTAGCTGTCAAAGCATCGCTTTGACAGTTGATTGCGAGCAATGTGTTGGCAATTGATAACTTAAAATATGTCAAAATATAAATTGCTAGCATCATTAAATTTACTGTCCCCATTGGCAATTTGCTTCAAAATTGCGATTGAACGCAATCATAAATTGCGTGTCGAGTTGTCGGGTTAAATACAAGCGTTAGAAAATACATGAAAATTTTAATAATTCTTTTGTTTAAAAATATACAAAAAATTTAACTTTCAAAATTTAATTTTTCAAAATGCGTTTTTTTATTTTTTTTTTTTTTGATTTTCCAAAGAAAATAGGCAGTTGAAACTTTAATCTGGCCAACTGACAAGGAGCCGAAATTTGTTTTTTTTGAAATTATGATTTTTTACATGATTCAATAATAAAAGGTTCTGTAATAAAGCAGCTCACTCTTTCCCGCATGACAAATCGGCTCCTTAACTCATGAAGAATGTTGCATATTCTACAGTTTTCACTTTTAATAGCAGTATATGGTAAACTGCTTCATACTAAAAAAAGCGTTGGCATTACTGACTCGTTTGTCTAATTTATAATTTTTTTCACTATTGACATTTGACTTTGTGATTGCGTGAATTTCGGTAAGTTTTGCAAAAAATCGTTGTTATTTCATAATATTATACAAATTTTTCATTTTAAATTTAAAACATATCTTATTTCCAGTGTAATTAACCACAACACATATGTATGTAGTGTGAGATAATCAAATTTTCGGCCGAGGACCGGGTAAGTAAATACCAGTTTTGTTTTTATTTGATTGCATCAATGATAAATCCATTTATTAGCAGAATATCTTTCCCCAACGAGCGCAGTGGAATACGAGTATATGTACATAATTGTGCATGTATATATGTTATATTTTCATCGCCGATCGACTTGAGCTTTTTTCCTGCAGCAGATATGTTGCACTCGATTGCGAGTGTAAACATAACCGACACGAAGAAGCACACACACACGTAAGTAAAATGTAATATAGCAAATGAAACTATAAGGAAGTATTCTAATAATTAAATATTTTAGTTTACAGCTTCCTTCGTGCGTTTGGTGTTTTCCTGCTCAACTGCAGTCACCGTCTTCGAACTTTTTTTGCTGCCTCAGACGCACCCACACACAGGTAAGTTAAATGTAATAGCAACTGCAACGTTTAGGAGAAATTCTAATAATTGAACCTCTTTGTTTACAGGTTCCCTCGAACGGTGTTTCCCTGCTTATTTACTAACCTATCCCTAAGATTATACAAAATCTAGTTTTATCGATTAAGTGCAAATAAATCTCACATTTTTTACTATAACCATGTCGTTTTATTTTTATTTTCACTTAAAAGATGTACAGGCCTGTTCTGCATTCAACAAATTTGATCGGACTATATAAATCATTTCTCTTCGATTTGCTGTTTCTTCAGTTCTGTGAAGATCAGAGTTTATTCTTTATTTCTTTTCGGGGAATCAGAGACAATACTTTAAAATCACAATAGATGCTCGCCAATGCCATTCACGCCGACTCCGACCGAATTTTCCAAAATCGAAATTCAAAACAGACCTCTTAAGTCTGCAATAAAAATATGCATACATACACATGTTCTTACGTAGGCAATAAAAAATGTATAATACCAATATTAAAACTGAAAGGTTGTATGTTTGAATGTGTGTTTCTCGGTAAATTTGTGGGATGGAGTACTTAAATGATGTTTTTACACACAATCACGCACATATACAGCTGTTGAGTTTTTTTAAATTAAATTTGTATTATTTACCAGTTTAAATATAATTAATTCTCTATACGTTTTATTTTCATAAAATAGTGGAGTAAAATCCCGTGGGTAACCGCGGGTCCAATCTAGTTAATAAATAAAATCAATAATTAGTTGAAAACCATCATATTTTAACATGCATTATACTTAGTACTTTTCTAGTACCTTTTCGCAAAAAGGGATCACATTTTCTCCCTTTTCTGCGTACTTCCAAAATACAACTATAGATTAAGGAGTGTCAGATTTTAGCTGTCAGTAAGTACATAACCTTTTATAATTGAATCATGGATTTTTTATACATAAACCTTTTTTTTTTTGCAAAACAACATATTAAAGTTTCATTAAAATGAAAAATCATGACCCGAAACGACCGGACGTTTGGAAATAGAGAGGACCATATATGATTTGTAATCTCAAATGACATATGTATGTATATACTATATAGTCATGATTATGGCCACGGCGGGATGGTATGGCACCACTAATCGAAAACAGTGTTGTCCATTAAGTTGGTTGGATCAGCTGTTTTATATGTTATGGCACCTCCTATTTAACCTTCAAGAGTAAAGTAAACGTGGTAGTACTTTAGTAAACTATAGTTCGCAATTGGCAAGAATTGCATTAAAACGTTGAAAAGAATCAGAACAGAAAACTAAAATAAAATTTTAATTAATAATTGACAATTTTATTGAGCTCAAGGCCAGTTTATGAAAGATTTTGTGAGTGAAAACAACAACAGTTCTTAATGGTGAAAGTTATAGTACTATTTCGGAAATCACCACATAAACTGGCCAATAAAATTGTCAATTATTAACATTTATTAGACCAACAGAAAAATAACAAGCATTTATAAAATTTAAGTTAATTTAAACTCGTGTATGTATTTCTCTATGCGAAATATGCAAGGTTAAAGTCGAAATGACATTCGAAGAAAGTTATCGAAAACTAAAGCAAAAAAACACAATATTGTAAAAATTTCAATAAAATCAACATTTACATACAGATATACTAATATAGGAGTATAGAATAATCATAAACCTCTATTCGCATTTTGCACTCAGATTCAAATGGTAATAAATTTTTTAATTTACCTTCTCCATGCAAACAAAAGAATAACGGAAGTTGTAAGGGAAACTCTAGTGGAAACGGAAACGGATATGAAAACAAAAGTCTCATTTTCACTAAAGTATATGCAGAAACGAAGCTCAGGAGGGAAATCAAAACTGACTTCGGTCTAGGCCAATTTAACTTTTGTTTTCAAAGCTTAGTTATTAGCCAACAGACAGCATTTACTACAAAGGTTCGGGAAATCTATAGCATATTAAGTAGGTGTTGGTGTGACATTTTTGTGGCTTTAAATGTTCTAAAAAATATTTCTACAAATTGAAAAACGAAAAAGATCAAATCCAATAATTTCTTCTCATGCCTTCCAAAATCTTTGTGTGTAGGATTGCCAAATTTTTTTCTTTGTTCATTCAATGCTTTTTAAAAATTCATGAAATTCCTCGCAATTCAATCTTATATGTAAACAAAGCGAAATAGAACATTTGAAAAACAAAGTAAAGCAACTCTTAGAGCATGAAAATTAACAATTTTTTTTTTGTATCAAACGTACTGAGACCTTATAATTTTATTCCAATACGAGCAGTTCACGGAATTTTCCATCACGAACTTAAATAGAAAATACCCGTTTTGACACTTTCACCGCGTCAGACGAAGACAGAACAAGCAATCAGCTGATGGGAATATACCACCTTTTGTGAATTTGCCTTGATGACTAGTTGTTCACTTAGAGACTGGGGGATAAATTGTTTCGGCACAAATTCACGACATTTCAGGACCATTCGGAAATTTGTCTGGACTACTGTGCAACTTCTTTCATATCACATGAAGTTTGGGATAATTTCAAAACCATTGCAGATGGGTTCAAAAATATTCTAGGAAAACTACAAGACTAAATTGGGATCATTTTAGAAGTGCTCAGTATTACTTCAGGGAATTTTCGAGGCTACATTGGTATCATTTCGGCACTGTTTCCGGACCGTAACTTTTTCGGTATCTAAGCCTTGTTGGAGATCATTTATAATTGCGTTCAAAATTGTTTGTTTCTTATAGTACCGATTTTACTCAAGCATAACCTTCATTTTGCTTCATAAAAAGCATTCTGAGAAAATTAAAATATATTTTCCCATTCGCTGTTAAACATTGTGCGCAAGTAAATTATTTTCCATGTACAAAATTTGTTCGCTAGCGAGCAACAGCCTTGCTCGTCGTGTGGCATGGCCCTTAACACAACACTATTCGAAAATGAGGAAGGAAGACGTACAAAAATATTCCAATAAATGAGGTGTGTTCTGTAATCCACCAGTGGCTCGATGAGTTTCGCCGCTGCCGGAAAGAAACGTCACTTTGAAAAGATCGTTCTAAGAACATTTTGTTACCATTAAGTATACCAAAAGTTTATGTATTTATTATGTTTTAATTGTTTTAAGAATAAAACGTGTACCAAAAAAAATTTGCTATAACTGAGTATTTACTGAGCATATTTTTGTGACAACTTAATTCGTGTACACCAAGGCACATTAAACAAATAGCAGCATTAAAGAAAATGCAACCCTGAGGTAAATTTTTTGATTTGTTGTGGTCCATCACCCTTCACCTTTTACGAGTTTGATAATTCTAAATGTAAAAAAAGTGTACGCGTTTCTATATTTTGCCTGAAAAATACTTTTGTTTTAAACGCAAACAGTGCAAGACCCATCATACTACAACGGATCCTCAGGAAACATTGCTCCTAGTCACAAAATTTGGAAAAGACTTTCGTGGTATACTTTCAAATATGCAAAAACGGAACGCACCCAACCGTTTGCAGAAAACGGCATGCCGAAGTCCTGTTCCAATTGGATATGAAAAGCAAGATCGGACATTTTCCCGCCTTTTAGAACACAGTTTCTCCTCTCTGAGTATGTACATATGTATGTTTTCCAAATATTTTGTAAACAAAGTGTTTTTTTTTTTTTTTTAAGAAAAAAGTTTGTTTTGTAAACAAAGTTTGACTTGTTATGGACCACTTATAAGAAAAAACTCCAACCAGCTGGCTAACATTATATTACCTGTTTATTGTACCATGGTGTACAAATTTTTTTTTCTTCCTCTTCTTAGTATAACTCGATACCTAACGAACAAACTATGCAAACAATTTCTGTACGAAACAGGAATAATTTATTGCTTTTCTTAAAATTTGTAAGACTAACTAAGCTTTTAATTTAATTTCACAGCAACTCTTCCCCCGCATATTAGAGATGACACCAGCTGGTATATCGCGCAATCAATTTCGACACTTTGGCCAACTTATACAGTCAGGTAATCTAAATAAATTATTAACTCAGACTTATTTTATGTTCTTCCAATTGATATCCACAAAGAATATTCAAAACTCCGAAACACTCTTATGAAAGTGTGGGTGTTTCAACTCAACTTTGCCTTTCTAACATTCGGTGTTGTAAGCTCTTGTAAGCCTTAAGCGCTTTTCCTGTCAGCTTGCACCTTTATTTCTTCGAAATATATTTAACTTCCTTCTTAAATTATCGATGTTGCTGCGCATGGCAACCTTTTCCCATTGGGTGACATCATTCCGTTTTGTAGCGGCAAGAAAAATACCGTATCAAAACAGTTATTTGTTTTTTGGGTCGCTGGAATCGAAAAACGTCTTCAGCAGTGGTACGTACACAGGTAACATGTTGTGGGTTCCATTGTTTTATTATTTATTGTTTTCTTCAAAACCGCTATCGCAAGTCGTTTAGCTTAGTATATGGTTGCCTGTTGAACGCCAAGCTCTCCGTGTCGATTTTAACCACAGTTAACGCGCTTTCTGTCTATCAGAACAAGGTAAATTTAGTTTACTTTTCTTAGCTGATTGATTATTATGGGCTTGAAAATAATACTACGTAATACCATGACTCAAGCCTTGGCGCTGAGAATCAATCTCAGTCTTTTGGAGGAGGATTTCTCTTAGAGATTGAATTTTCCGACGAGCGATGAAGTAGCCCATCTCTTTGAACATCAAACTACCTTCATTAATAGCCAGGCAGACTTAAAAGCATTCGATTCTAAACATGTCAATTGAAAATTGTATAGAAATGTCGTGCTGCCCTGGCTTCACAGAGCTGCATCAATGTCACTCTCTGCTCGATCCGCAAACACTCTAATAGCAATATTGAAGAGAAAGAGTAAACTGATGAGATGGCCAGGTGAAGCTCGGCGATGTCATTTCCTAAGACGAATAACTCTGCGTTATCACTGTACCACTAAAGCCGTTACTTAAGACTTGTGGATCAAGCGGAAAGAGAAACTGCAAATCCGGCTTGAAGGACCATGAACAAACTGTCGCAAATTCCAATGGTCTCGTGGACAGTCCGTTTAAATAAAAAATAAAGGAACTCGTGTTAGACGAATTGTCAAATATGTATATGTATTGCTTTATTAACAAATTATATGTATGTATATCGCAAGAGAAAATCTTAAAGTATAAAACAATATAACTTACACTTGTTAGGGAGTTCCTGGTGTTGGCTGGCGGTCGCTGGTGATCAAAAATTGCTGTTCGCTGCTGGACGGTCCAGCGTTATCACTGTACCACTAAAGCCGTTACTTAAGACTTGTGGATCAAGCGGGAAGAGAAACTGCAAATAGGTTTCTTATCGGCGTCATCGCTACACTGCTGTAACGAATACTAACCAATACTCTCTACAGCAGCTGTCTCGGCGAGAGTGAGAAGGAATCTATTGACCATTTCCTTTCCCGCTATTCGAGTCTACAGATGAAGCGTCTTAAGCGCTTGGTATAGCAATTCAGACTGTCAGCGATGGTGAGGTGATTCAGAAGATCATTATCATGAAAAATTACATTTATTTCTCTCCAGGGCCGCCTTTCTAACATTACCTTACCTAACTTTCGATAACAGAATTGAATATAATTCCATTTTAAATATGTACTCTCATAGATTTTAATTTTATTTGTTGGACACTTGCAGGCAAATTCCAAAAATTTGACTACAATTCAAAGAGCGAAAACTTGCGCCATTACAAGAGGAAAACCCCACCAGAATATAAACTTCAGAATGTGCGCGTTCCATTGCAACTCTTTTTTGGTACTCGTGATTTGCTTATGACGAAAGAGGTAATTTGTAGATTATTTTAAAAGAATTAAATATCGCTTAACCGATTTTTTTATCTGACACAAAGGACGTCGTGAGTCTTACCAGGAAATTGTCCAATTCCAAATACACTTTACATGAACTACACGGCATTAACCACATAGACTTTTTGTACTCAACAGTTGCGCCACGTCTAATTTATAAGCATATTTTCAATAATGCCAAGAAATTGTATACCTAAAACTCACACTGGGTATTCCAAAATTGCGATCTTTGTTATGGAGATTGGAAGGGAGTAGAAAAGAAATAGAATATGTATTAAAAGTTAGGGTGTATTTAACACCCTTAGTTCATAAATGTTTTTAGTACGTAACAATTCCCACTCAATTAATCTTATATTACCTCTATTATTATATGTGCATTCTGTCAGAATCTAAAACATGATATTTACGATAAATAAAAAATAAAACACTTTTCGTGATAACTTTGATATAAAAAAAAAACTCGGTGCAGAGCTTCGTTTAAGATTTAAGATAAAATAAAATATGTAAATGTGAATGCAGTATTACAAAATTAAACCATTTGTAATAGTTTTATACTAAAATCCCATTAAAAACGTCGAGCCACGGACTGGACAAAATTATTAGTTTTATTTTTAAACCAACAAAAAAACAGTTATTATTTTGTTTTAATTCTAACCCCCGGATTCATTAAGCAGTCTTATGCCCGAATTCAGTAACTTCGTATCATCTGGAGTCTCAAAATGAGCTAGAGATTATTGCTTTTCCTCGCTTTCACGATTTTTTCTTTTTGTTTGTATTTTAATTTTTTGTGACCTGCTCATCACCCGATCACTATTTATACCAAATGGATACCAAATGGTCTAAAATTGTGACTTTTGTCTCTATTAGAGACTGAGACTGCTTAGTGAATTATGGGGTTAGTCTCTAATAGAGACAAAAGTCACAATTTTAGACCAGTTGGCATCTTAAACTCGAAATAAAACCTCTAATCTAAAAATAAAGTCTCAAATTTGGGGCCTGGTGATGAGCAGGTCACAAAAAATTTAAATAAAAAAAAGAAAGATATGTGAAAGCAGAGAAAAACAATAATCCCTAGCTCATTTTGAGACTTGAGATGATACCAAGTTACTGAATTCGTGCATACAACTTTAAAATGACTTTAAAACTTTTCCTTGCAGATGCTTGGACTTTGAAATTGATGGTAAGGTTTCTATGTACAGCAAGATGTGTGCAAGTTTAACTGCTAAACACACTGAGAGAATGGTTCACTTGCGTAACAAAGGAAAAACATGAAAGTGAAAAGGTCCTACGAGTTCTGTGACAATGGGGTGACGTCTTATGTTACTCTATCCAATTTGGCGACTTTGAACTCACTTTAACGGATTTATTAAATAAATTACATTAATACACAATTCCTTCACATATTCTCAAGCCTCGTGCGATTGCAGGTCTCGGATTTGCCTTGTCCTGCAAACACGCACTTGGCACAAAACCTGTGAAGAATTCGTTCAATAATGTACTATTTATGCTTCGGGAGAAACAAAAGTAGGCATTATTCATAATGTATAAAAATCAATTGAATTCTATTGTTTACAAAAAATTCAAAATATGTAAAAAAAAAATTTTGAGTTCTGAGACAGCTTAAAATGAGAAATGTTAATTGACAAAACTTTTCTTTTAAGCATAATTTAATTAGCTTTAATACAATAATTACACTAACTGTATATTTAGGCAGGTTTAATGGGGTAATAAAAAATAATTTTAATTGCCGCCGAAAGAAACACCCGGCAACAATCCGAATAACTCCCTCAGTCATCATATCAGTTTTATTGTTTCCTCTGGGTATTCACAAGGTGTCGTATTGTCCTAAAATTATAAAATAATTTAAAATTTCATGTGGTGTTATTTTACTTCTTTCTTCAGCGCAGTGCAATAAAAATACATAAAATAAATTTAAGACCACCGAGAATTTTTAAAACTTTACAAAATTACAACATTTCACGACACTCTATGAATACCATAAATAAGTTAATAGAACGTTCAAGTTGAGTCATAAACTTGAGTTTACAAACTGTTCTCATGTTTAACGTCAATGTTAAAAATTGCGTCCTCACTATTGGGAAATCTGACAGCAATATTGAAACAAATGTCAAACTTAACTGTAGGCTTGTTCAACATCCCATTGTGAACGCTTGACAGTTGTTCATAAACTAGCTTATTGTTTTTCGTTAATGCGAAACAGTTGTGAAAAGTAAATGGGCACAAACTCGAAAATTTGTCGTCCCACATACATACATATGTATGTACATAGTTAGATAATTTTTTAACATTTATCTGTCCGAATTGGAAAACTTTACTTTACTTTCAACAAAACTCTTTGCTAATCATTATTTTAAGTAATTTTATAAAGGCTTTCGGTCCAAATAGAAAATGCATTGCATTTGCGGAAACATTTAATTCAAACCGGAAACCACCCAAAATATATTTTTATATGGTGGCAACTTCCAGCCGAAGAGTTACCGCTTTAGAAAGAGATATATGTACATATATTTTGAAGGTATTTATTATCTCGAGTACAGCGCCATCTATTAACTGTTACTCTGCAATCGAAATTTGAAGTTGATCGGATCATTTGAACGCCGTTTATGTATAACTCGACTCTAGCGCCACCTAACAAGCCCATTTTTTGCGAACTTATTTCTCATTATGCAAGTAATATAAATTTTGGATTTTGAGCGAAATCGTTTCATTTAAACAATTATTAGATAACCCGACTCCAGCGCTACCCACAGAGTGTTCTTGTAGTCTATAATTAGACCAAAAACGCTATTAAAATTTGATTGACAAACGAGCAATCATATCTACATATAAGTATGTACATACATATGTATATGTATATTACTACGTGCATTTTGAATATATACATACAATGGTGGTTTTCCCTAGGACATTGATCTGAACTACTTTTTTCCAAACTTTTCAGCTGAGTTTCCTCAACTGTGTTCCCTGCGAACAAAAACCAGTTTCGGTATTTACCCCACTCTTTTCTGTCTAATTTTCTGATAGAATTTTCGGGCCACACTCCTGCCTCCCAAAAACTCTAGCCCTTCGTACGTATGTCCCTTTTCTTCTCTCGGTGTCGCTAGATTGATGCGAGCTCACTAATTGGCTGCAGGGAGACTTTATGTACTACGTATTTCTTTGCAGCAACGCCGCAGCATTTTTCGCCACAGCACCTGTTTTTACGTAGTTTATAATAAGCGGCCACCTCTTCTGCAGCGGTACGGAGAGATTGGAAGATGGTACATATACCAAAGTCCAATCATGTCGAAACGATGAGAACGTGATTTTTGCTGGATTTAGGGTGAAGTTTGGAAATTTTTCGGTACATGTAGGCGCCTGTGGAACTTAGCTGCAACACTCAAGTTTATCACAACGTGACCATTTTGGTTCTTGTTGGACCAAGTATGCCTTCTTTGCCACTCAAAATAAACCATTATTGTCTTAAGATGCAAAACATCGAGTTGTATTAATTGATATAACACTCAAAAATATAATAATAACTTTACATTACATAGATATGTAATTAATTTCAAATTCCTGTAGTATCCGCAATCCAATCCAAATAGGAAGTAACACGTGTATAGACTACAGGATATCCAAGTTCACATCCGTCCTTTGCGCCAAATGAACTCAAACCGATTTGAACACCTGTAGATTTTAACACCAATGGGCCACCGGAGTCACCCTGGCACGGCGAAACTTTTTTTGCGGTGGCAATACAAATATTACTATCGAGTATGTTATAAAACTTGCTACACTCGGCATTAGAGATGACTTTGAATCGGCCATATTGCAGATTATCAGAAGCGCCTTCGTCGTCGGCAGTTTTCCCCCATCCAGAAGCAATAGCTGTGCCTCCAACATAGCTGGGATAAGACGAAGATCTGCTTGGCAAAGAAACAGTTTGGATGCCAAAGGTAAAATCTACACTCGGCATTCTAATGAGGCCGATATCATTCATGTAAGTGGTCGTGGTATAGGCGGGGTGAACTATGAAATCGCGGCTATTGACGGCCCGCTTTACAGTTGGTTGGAGACGGTAAATGCTGCCAAGTATCACGGTTCCATTTTTAGTTCTAGAAGTATAAAAATTACACTGATAAAAAAAGTTTAAACTTTGTCGTGCCACATGGCCTTTGGTGTTTGTTTTTTATTTAATAGGTGGTTGTTGGTCTCCTACATATGTATTTGAGTTTTATTTGCCCTGGTAACGCTTTTCTATCTTTGAAATGGAACCTTTCTCTTTTCATCGCTCACAGCTCGAAAATTCTCAGGAAAAAAGTCCAGATGTCAGTCCATGATGAATGTAAATAAAATAACAAGTGTTAGTAAAAAAATGTAAAAGACTATATATTTAATAATAATAATCTTCACATAAATGTTACAGTTAACAAAGCCAAAGTTGTTTTTGCATTTGTAAAACGATGGTCAAAAGAATTCAATGACCCATACATTACGAAGACTCTTTTCATAACGTAAGTGATGCCAATACTGGAATATGGATCCGTTGTTTGGAACCCGCGCTATCAAGTTCATTCCGACCGAATAGAGTCAATTCAAAAACAATTTCTGCTTTTTGCTTTAAGAAATTTTCATTGGGATTCTCGGTACAACCTGCCGCCATATATAAGTCGTTTAAAACTCATTAATCTGCTAGTCGCAGAGAAATGCTAGGTCAAGTTACTGACAAGCTTGATCTATAGCCCATCTCTTCTTGGCGAAATAAAACTAAACGTTTCTCTTCCGAATTTCCAGGCATTTCCGGCCTCTTTTTTTGAAGCCATGTAAAAGGAATTTTGAGTTAAATGAGCCTCTCCGTAGTTTGTGTCAGGGTTTTAACACACACTCGATTTCTTTATATATTTCAGGCCTACTTTTTTACGTAAAGAAAACTATACTCAATGCTCTCAATAATTGATACATACATACATACATATATATTACTATTCGATCAGCTGATGAGCATTTGTTCTGTAGCTAAACAGTTTTAGATCTCGACACTTAACAAACAACATTTTTTTTTATATATCCGTGCGTCATACGGATGCGCCCTTCGCGTCGGTCGGGCGGGTATGGAGGGATAAAACCGTTAGGATTATTATTATTAAAGTGTCGCACGCATTTATATTTTCGAACTTTTGATTTTTAATTATTTGAAGGTTCTTATTTATTCGGAATGTTCCTAAGTGGTGATTCAAAAATAGCTTCATGTAAATGCAATTTTAAGGCTTAAATAATCTTATAAGCCTTGAGTTTAACTCCACTAGACTGTTTTTAGTAAATTCTTTTAGAACTTGAAGTATAGCATTAAATACAAGTAACTGACTAGCTATCGTTAGCTAGGTTTTTAGAATAGAATATTTTTACATTCATCAACAAAATTCAATTGCATTGGTGAAAAAATATATATCCAATACATGAAACAAATTTACACGATTTGTGTTTGAAATATAACAAAATTTAAATTAAAATCTCCAATATCTATTTCTATTGGGCGTCTGCCCTCAAACACTGTTTCTATAAAAAAAACAAAAAGTGAAACTACCTTAATAAATAGTTGTATCATAACGTGAGTATTAAAAGTGACATGTTGCAATCCAGTGCTTCATGCATACGAGTAACTAATTTGCTCACGAACCAACTCTCTGTAGCTGGCACTCTTATGATTATCCAAAAAAACAATACTCAACATCAATATATGATTTCCATGCTGGTTTTTCTAAATCGCTCAATTTTTCTTCGAATATCGACTCTTTTATTAACTCCCTTTCTTTTCTTACATCTGATTAACAATTTTCTTATAACTAGGCCAAGGCAAGGACCAAATATTTGACTTGCTTAAGCTGTTATCGTCTAATTGAAATATTTTAAGTCATAATTTATTAGTTATCACCAAGGTAGTATCGATTGAACACCTGATTTAATTTGTATTTTCCTTGGGCTCGAAAAAATCAAACATTTTTCAAATAATTATTTGTATTTTTGGTATGAGAGCAATTTGATAAGTCCGTGGCTTTTGGAATAATATTTTTTTTTTTTGCCATATAAACGTTATATTTCTTAACATAATCTCCTTTTAACTCTATACACTTAGTCCAGTGTTTATCCATTTTTTTGTATTCTTTCCAAACGATAGCGTTTCTCAAGACTCTCAAATAGTCGTTTGTTTCTGTGATGACCTCTTAATTTGATGCAAACCACTTACCACCCTGTCATTTCTTCAGGTTTGGAAATAGGAAATAGTCGCATTGGGCTAAATCTGGAGAATATTATGGATGGGATAGCAGTTCTAAACCCAGTTCATGGTTTTTTTATAATCCTTTGAAGTGGTCACACGATTGTGAGTATATCGAGTGTGAGCAATCGCTCCAAATATTCACAGTTAGTTGAGTTTGATGTTTTGGAGCCCAAAAGCAACTACAAAATACAAATAATTTTTGATTTTATTCAAACATATGTACATATATGTAATACTTTGGTTCCACAGTCGGAAAATTCAGTCTCCACGAGGAAACGTCCGATAACGGATTGAGACTGATCGACTTCGCCGGGGCCCGAAACGTGGTAGTCTGTAGTACCAGGTTCCAGCATAGGAGCATACATCAGGCTACGTGGCTGTCTCCAGATGGTAAGACACGAAACCAAATCGACCATGTTGTGATAGACGGAAGGCACGCTTCCAGTGTCCTAGATGTGCGCACGATCCGAGGAGCCAACATCGACTCGGACCACTATCTTGTCGCAGCCAAGATACGCACGCGCCTCTGTGCGTCAAAAAGTGTGCGGAAAGGCACACAAGGAAAGATCGACGTCGGAAAGTTGCAATCACAACAGACAGCCACGCACTTCGCTACTCGACTCGCACTCTTGCTCTCTGAGAGCACTAATCAACACAGCGATATTTCAGAGCAATGGAACCACATCTCTTGCTCTTTACGTACCACCGCTGAACAATCTATTGGTTTTCAGCGAGCCCGACGACTGGTACGATGAGAAATGTCGCGTTGCCACGGAACGGAAAGATGCTGCCTACAGGGCCACGTTGCGATCGGGCGCAATGCGAGCCTTGCGGGAGAGATATCGTGAGTTGAAGAAGGAAGCGAGACGCATTTTTCGAGTGAAGAAGAGAAAGGCCGAAATGCGTGAGTGCGAAGAGCTTGAAATGGTGGCCGACAGGAAAAGCGCTCGAAATTTTTTTCAAAAAGTTCGACGGCTAACAGAAGGTTTTAAGACCGGGGCGAATTCCTGTAAGAACGACAACGGCGACCTGGTAACTGACGTTCAGAATATACTTGGAGGGAGCACTTCTCCACACTACTTAGTGGTAGTGGCAGAGACCACCTTGGAGAAGATGATGACCCCGAAACCCCAATCAATGACGACGGAATTCATGTTCCGTTACCCGACTGCGATGAAATCCGTAAAGCAATAGCACGGCTAAAGAACAAAAAAGCGCCCGAAGTTGACGGGCTGCCAGCTGAGTTATTCAAATACGGTGGAGAAGAGTTGGTATAGCGCATGCACCAGCTAATCTGTAGAGTATGGTCGAACGAATGCATGCCTACTGATTGGAATCTAAGTGTACTTTGCCCAATCCACAAGAAGGGTGATACTGCAATTCGCGCCAACTATCTTGGTATAAGCCTTCTTAACATTGCATATAAGGTTCTGTCGAGCGTATTGTGCGAAGGACTAAAGCACACCGTAAATGAACTGATTGGACCTTATCAGTGTGGCTTTAGACCTGGTAAATCTACTATCGTCTCTATATTCACAGTGCGCTAGATCTTGGAAAAGATCCAAGAAAGAAGAATCGACACGCACCACCTTTTTGTCGACTTCACAGCCGCTTTCGACAGCACGAAAAGAAGTTGCCTCTAAGCCGCAATGTCTGAATTTGGTATCCCCGCAAAACTTATACGGCTATGTAAAATGACGTTGAGCAACACCACCAGCTCCGTCAGGGTTGGGAAGGACCTCTCCGAGCCGTTTGATACCAAAAGAGTCACCCTTCTTTGTCGTGCAATTTCTTTAACCTTATGCTGGAGAAGATAATTCGAGCCGCAGAACTAAATCGGTCAGGTACCATCTTTTATAAGAGTGGGCAATTGCTGGCGTACGCCGATGACATTGACATAATCGGCCTTAACAACCGCGCAGTTAGTTCTGCCTTCTCCAAACTCCTGTCATCAAATAAACAGTCGGCACATTCACGACTGGGATCAAACATCACTGTTGACAAAATTTTCGCCATACAAACCTCTCAGTCATCCCCATCCTTTTAAAGGTATCACACAGAAACATTAAAGAAATCGATCAACCTTGAGAAGGCTTTAGATGCTTTCGAGAGCTACGAGTATGCTACGTAATGTCATTTTTATGGTGGCGAAAGACGTCGCCTGTATGAGCGAGGTCAAGCGTATAAAAAATGTATGGATATATCCTTTGACTCGTTGTCTATTGGTGAGTAACCAACGCAATGAAAGAACCAAGAAAAAAAACGATGATTGGTATGAGGCAACTGGCGAAGCTTTTTGTTCTTGCCCGAAAGTAATAAGCGGTTGTAGAGCGACAGATGAAAAAGAAAAAGTAATCAATGCATTTAATTTTCTTATAAACAAGCAAATTGTTTTTTTTCATAACTTTTGCCATTCTAAAAATATTGTAATATTTACAAAATACAAATATGTATGTAGTATCAGAGTTTTTAAAATTTTCGGAGAGTTAGTGTTAGAAAGAAGTCAAAAAAATACATACAAATTTATATAAAAAGTCGTTCTTGAGTAGAAGCAAAGTAGACGAAATCAGCTTTATACAAAGTAGAAGAATAAGTTGATAATTTCTCTAATTCGGAAAGTGAACTGTAACGGCTTTTCTAGACACAGAAGGAGCATCCAACAGCAGAACGTTGGCGGGTATTGGAAAACAAAATTTTTCAAGTGAAAAGCTTTGGGTATTATCACTAACTGCATAATGCTGAAACTTAGTAGGGGAGGAGTTGAAGTTGTGGACATATCCCTTGTAAGATGGCAAAATTCCGCGTCATGCTAGCGCGAAATAATTGGGTATTGTACTCGTTACCAAGTTAAACTTAAAAAAAGTGGAGAGGAAGCTACCGTTGTCTACTGAGCTTCTAGCAATGATATTGGAAGACGAACGCAAACCGTAATCCAACTTTACGTTCTAGAATAGACAAGAAGGAAATGGACACAAGGCCAACAAGATAGCACGTTAATATTTTAAAGCGGTAACTGGAAAAGCAACGAGCAGTGTAATAGTGTAACATTTACCCAGCGAATGTCCAGCTCTTTTATTATTATTATTTATTAATTTATTATAATTAATGTTATATTTAAAAAATATACGCTAATATTTAAAGGTAGTCGCTGCCAGGGCTATCGACCTCCAGCTCATACATTATTCCGATACATGGCCTTCGGTAAAAAAAAAATAGTGCTGGTAACAGCATGCTGACTGCAGACAGAGATACCCCCACGAGAAGAGCAGGAAAAAGTCGCTACTATATGATAATTGGATACTGAGGGACATATCGAACAGACTACAACCAGACAATAATATATACGGACCTATATCATATAAACGAAAAAGATCCACTTTAAAACTATACATGTAAGAATTAGGGGTAACGTTATAGATTAAAATATTAGTCATATAACTGGACTTTCAAAAACAACAGTGGTTAGAGTCACAAATCAGTTTGAAAACATGGTATGAAACAATAGGTTCGGAGCAAGGTGGATCACAAAACTTCTTTGCGCTATTCAAAAACAAGAATGAACAAATTGAAGTACTCAATTTGTATGTCTTGTGAGGGTCGACAGAACGAAGTTTTGAATTTAATTACCCATCGACGAGAGCCATGGTCAGCTCTATATCACAAACCTCTATTAAAAATGGAAGCAATGCAGTGGTATCACTCGAACTAAACGCGACAAAAAGAGCAAAGGTTATCAAATCTCAGAAAAATATATTCGCTACATAAAATAGTTGGGGGTCTTGAAGGAATCTTACAGATATACAAGAAAGTTAATAGAAACGCGGTTAAGATAATAGTATATCTACAACTTACATATATATTGTATTAATTTCTTACCCAACTATACAATGTGCAGCGGTCAATATCCATTGGCTTCGAAGCAAAGATCCTCCACACAAGATAGATCCAGTTTCTCTTCTCATTTTCAATGCAACCATGTAGGGGAATTGATTAAATTTTGCCGCCTTACCATTTGTGATAAGCATAACAGAGAAATCCGGCACCAAAGCGGATGCGAGAGCCGCCTTACCTTTTGTGATAAGCATAACAGAGAAATCCGGCACCAAAGCGGATGCGAGAGCCAGTGAAATTGAAAAGAATACGAATATTTGCATGTTAACACTTTGAAAGAAATGATTACTATGGGAATAATATGATGGGACTCAAGTATTTATATACACACTTACTTTACTAAATATGTACTCGTATGTAAAATATATACCTAGCTTAGTTAGAAAATGTTAACAGTTGGAGTACAGTTTTCTCCGCTTAAATGCGGCATCAAAAACGCAAAAAAAAAAAGTTGTTAACCAACCCGTTGATGAGAGCTTTTGTTGAATACTTTACAATCATTGCCTTGAGCTTATAGTCGCGGATATTTATACTTATATAAATTTATAATTTGGTTTACAAGTTTTGTTTGTCTAAAACTACTTACTTTCAAGCGGATAGAGATATTGAGTTAAAGCCATGTTATGAACCTTAAATGTTGAAAATAAGCGTGGTCTGATCGAAATATAAAATAGTTGCCACGCAAAAATACATTTTTCTCAAAATTTGCAGTTCAAAATATACTAACTTAAGCTAACAAGAGATCATACTATTATTTTATGAAAATCGTATCTACCACACAAATGAGATTTTAGGACCAAACCCAAAAATCAAAAAATTTTGTAAACACAAATCTTTCATATTTACTCACTCGCAGCTTAAGGGTCAATACCAATTTTTGTTAAGAATTTGTTCTAAAACTGCGATTAAAATTTAAAGTTTTCATTTCAAACTCAATTGAATTTTTAGTTCTACGCAATTAACTTGACTTGGACTGCTTACTTAGTTCATGCAATCGACGCTAAAATACTGGGAAAGCTTATCAGCGGGAAATTGCATTTGTAATTATATGTGAAAAAATATATTAACCAATATCATGAATTCACGATAATAACGTGAAGAATTTTAAGATTGCAAACAACCTGAGCTACTTCCCAATAAGCCAATTCAAATTTTATTTTCAACATATGTATGTATATCTACATAGTAAAAGCAAATACGAAACAATTAGACAATTTTGAGTGTTAGGCATTGAAACTTGCATAAATCAAGTTCATATAATTCAACTTTTGTTGTAATCCAATGTTTATAAAGTGCATTTGCACGCTATGTTTTCCATTTTACCGTCAAGTATTTCCCCGGGAGAGCGGTTTCGGCGCTAAGCTCAACGATCGTAATGGGATGGATGCGCACCGTAGAAGATGCATCCATTTGAAACCATCAGCTGAAGCTAAAACTAATCCTGCTTGTCGGGCCAATGCTGTCCAGTCTTTATTAGAAGCGCTTGCACAGTCTAAAATAACATTTTTTTCTTGCCAATTTACACTTTTTTATCAAGTTAAATGTTGTTTGCTGTTTGATGTCAAAGTTTCAGCGCTATTATTTTCATTATCCACAGTGGCAGTTAGAATGGTCAAGATTCCGATCAGACCGGTCGCTGAGCCATGTACGTCTCCTTCATTGCTGGTCGCCTTGCCGCGGCGAAGGGGCTTAAATGCCGTTCTGAGAGTTCCCCGCTGGGAGCTTTCAGACCGGGATGAACTAAGAGGAAAGCTTCATATTCCTTGCAGCCATGTAGGGGCAGAGAAAACCTTTGTCCCTACGGGTCTGGGAGGAATGTGGAGATAGCCGCATCAGCACCACCCTAAGCTAAGGTGTTGAGGTACCCGTGCCGAGAGATGAATGGTCAGCGGGTGGATATCGAATAGATGGCCTCGAACGGTCCCCTCCGATGCCCGGGCAAGGTCGGAGTGTACAAGCACCTTCTCTATGCATGCCGGCTCTGCGGACGAGTGACTAACCCTTTCCGTGCCTACTCGTGGGACCAACAATGAACAATGAAAACAACTATAAAAATCCAACACAAACATCAACTGACGAAACAACGACGACGACAACGGCAACGAACAACGGACAAACAACAGCGACGACCCTCCCTTATCGGAATCCGGGATGCATCATCACGGAGTCCGATGAGGACACCCTGATCGCCTCCAGTCAGGAGACGATTAAAAGTGAATCTGGCGTTACCACCCAAAGTAAGCCAAATGCACAAGCCGTGATCACACCCGAAAACGCTACCAACCAAAGTAGCCCCCCAGATGAAAAACCATCTACTTCGAAAGCTGCCGGACCTACCATTCACAGTACACCGGTGGCCGGAGAAGAGGATGACACTGCCAAAAAGGGTGGTGTAAGAAAGAAACGGAAAAAGTCGCTCAACCAGATTCGTAAAAGTAGATACCAAAGGGCGGTATATATGATGGACAAACTGTCCAACACTGGTACCGCCTCCGGTTCTATTGAGTCGAAGGGGGTTGAGCACTATAAGCAGGTGATAGAGGAATACGAGAACTTCTTGAAAGAGAAGCCATCTATTCCTTCGTGCACACCCAGCCAGCCTAAGAATACGGGATCTCAGAAGAGAAACCGTTCAACAAACGAAAGTGGCAATGGGAATGACGCGAAGAAGCCTAAAAAGGTGACCCCTGCGCGCTCAGACACATCCCATCGCAACTATGCCGAGGTAGCCAAAGATGGCCTGCAGGTAGCCATCGTCGACGATAACTCGAAGTCGCCGGCGGCGATTCAGCAGCACTGGGTGGAGATTGACGTCAAATTGTCGAGCCTCGTCATGGATCACGTACTCGACAATCCGGCGGGTCCCCACCCGGAGTTTGACTCCTCCGAAACCTTCCGGGGTTACAGGGTGATCAGGTGCGCAAATCAAGCTTCCTTGGACTTCCTTGCCGGATGCGTCACTAAAATAAGTGATGCATTCGTCGGCCTTAAGCTAAGGCTGATTCCGGCCGGAGAGGTCCCCAGGAGGCCACGTGCGCGTATCTGGTTACCCCCATTGGAGGAGCCGGGCGAGAAGCTCCTACGCTGCCTGAAAATTCAAAACGGGCACATACCAGCAATTTCGGATTGGCAACTTATTAAAGTTGAGCAGCCGAATAAGGCAAGCCGTCCCCTACTCTTGGCCATCTGCGAGGAATCGCTGGAGGCCCTCGCCAAAGCGGACAACAAAATCCGCTTTGGGATCCGTATGGCCAAGATGAAGATCTTTCGAGGCGACAAGGCTCCTGACGAAGACGACACTGAAGAGGTCGACGACGCAAGCCAGTTGCTGCGAGACGTTGCAATCACGGATGATGACCCCGGGCAAGATAAAATGCGTGCAGATTAATCTGCAGCACTCTAAATGTGCGACAGATAATCTGTCAATCTTGCTCGGTGAGGAAAACATCGATGTCGGCCTAATCCAGGAACCGTGGGTAAAAGACCTGCAGATTCTAGGCCTAACCAGCAGAACACATAACCTCCTCTATAGTGGTAACACAGGTAAACCCAGGGCGTGTATTCTAATCAAAAAAGATTTAAATGCATTTCTCTGTTCAAATTACAGCACAGCAGATTTAACAGTGGTGAAGATAGAGTCCGGGAAGCATCGGAACCTACATCTGGTGTCTGCCTACATGGCACATGACAGGGATGCTCCTCCAGACGAACTGAAGCGCTTCATCGCACAAAACCAAAACCAGACGAACATCATAGTAGGATGCGACGCTAACGCGCGCAGCACTATATGGGGCAGCTCCGAAACAAACGAAAGAGGTGAGTCTCTCCTACACTTTATACTAAATACCAATCTCTGTATTTGTAACAAGGGCACGAAACCTACCTTCATTTTTCCCAGTTCAGAAAGGTTCTCGGGATGGGAAGAGGTGTTGGATATAACGCTGTCGTCAGATGGTGTAATCGTAGATTACTGGAGGGTGTCAGACAAAGCATCGATGTCAGATCACTGTTTGATACTCTTCAGCATACGCGGTGAATCCTGCACCCCAACTCTATTTCGGAACCCTCGAATTGGGTTAAATTCAATAATATCACGTCGAAAAGTTTAGGAAGCGGTAAAATCAAAAAGATTATAACGGCAAGGGAACTAGACGAAACAGTTGGTAGGATGGAGAAATCTATCGAAATAGCCTTTAAGAAGTCCACCCCTTTTAGTACCCGTAAGGAAAAATCTCCACCTTGGTGGTCTGGAGAACTTAGGGAACTCAGGGCTAAAGTCAGGAAAACATTCAACGATAGCTACAGGTCAAAAGTATGGCAGCCATACAAGGACTCATTGAAACAATACAAGAAAGCAGTAAGGAAAGCCAAGTCAGAATCCTGGCGGTCATTCTGCTCATCTGTAGAAACATGCAGGGAGTCCGCCAGACTGAGCAAAATTCTGTCAAAAGAGCACTCTAATCCAAGCTTTCTCAGGAAGCACAATGGAGTGTGGACAGATAATGCCAGGGATTCATTGGAAGCCCTTACTAACACCCACTTCCCGGGGTGCGGCCAGAGACCAACGATATGGACTCAAACCAATCTTCCGGAACCCTCCGAGGTGGAACTGGAAACTGTTATAGACAGAACTAAAATAAAGTTCGCAATAAACAATTTTCAACCCTACAAATCCCCTGGTCCAGATGGGATCTTACCGATAATGCTGCAAAAGCTTGGGGAACCCATGATCATATGGCTGGATCAGGTCTTTAAAGCCAGCATTCGACTATCACATGTTCCACAAAGCTGGAAAAGAGTCAAAGTTGTTTTCATTCCGAAGACAGGTAGAAGAACCCATGATGAAGCAAGAGACTTTAGGCCAATAAGTCTAACATCTTTTCTGCTTAAAGCACTAGAGAGATTGCTGGACATACATATCAGATCCATCATACAAGGATCAAAGCTATCGACAGCCCAACATGCGTATATTAAGGGCAGGTCAACAGAAACTGCTCTACACGAAGTGGTGGGCACCATAGAAAAATCAATCAACTTCAAAGAATTTACTCTAGCTGCCTTCCTAGATATAGAGGGGGCTTTTAACAATATAAAGGTCGAGTCAATCACTCAATCACTACGAATGATGGGGGTATCTACCCACATCTGCGGATGGATTGAGCAGATGCTCAGGAACAGACATATTATAGCAACCAGTGGTTCATCAACACTCTCCCGCTATGCGAACAGAGGCACCCCGCAAGGGAGGGTTCTGTCCCCATTACTTTGGGTAGTGGCTATGAACGATATTCTACTGAAACTCAAAAGCGATGGAGTAAAAGTAGTTGCATATGCAGACGATGTCGTAGTGGCAGTATCTGGTCTTTTTCCCTCCACGATAAGCGAAATTCTCGAGGCAGCTCTGCGTAGACTCCAAACATGGGCCTCACAAAGCGGGCTGGGTATCAACGCCGATAAGACAGTGCTAATGCTGTTCACTAAAAGAACTAAAATAGCACGGTTTAAACTTCCTTCTCTTAACGGAACTCCTCTGACTCTATCCTCTGAAGCAAAGTACTTGGGTATCATATTGGACCCGAAACTTAGCTGGAAGAGAAACGTTGAGAGGCGTGTTGAGAAAGCATACATAGCCTATTACTCCAGCAAACGAATCATTAGTAAAAACTGGGGATTAAAACCGAAGCTTGTCCTGTGGTTGTACACGGCCATCATAAGGCCGATACTTACCTACGGAGTACTGGTGTGGTGGCCAGCACTAGACAGGCAATATAATATCAAGAAGCTAAGCAGCATACAACGTGCAGCTTGCGCGAGTGTAACAGCCATTAGATCATGTCCCAAGGACGCACTTAATGCGATCCTACATTAGCTGCCAATTGAGCTCCAAATAAAAGAAACTGCGGCGAACTCTGCAATCAGACTCCAAGAGTCAGGATGCTGGAGGCCAAAGCAGCACGGTCACAGCAGAGTTCTCGACGGGCTCTTGGGAGCAAACGAACAATCAGATTATCTACCTCCTTCGCTGGACTTCAGGAAAAGCTTCCAGGTAGTATTTCCATCTAGGCGGGACTGGAGCAGGGGCAGACTGCCGGACGAGAACACCACCTCTCTCTACACGGACGGGTCAAAAATGAACTGCGGTGTGGGTGCTGGGGTGTTCTCAGAGAAGCTGGATGTGTCGCTCTCGTTCCGTCTACCTAACTTTGCCAGTATCTTCCAGGCAGAAGTGATGGGAATTGAGAGGGCCTGTCAGGTACTGAAAGGTAGAAGCGAAGGGGTACGGAAAGCATATATCTTCTCAGATAGTCAAGCAGCTCTCTTGGCACTGGAATCACCGAGAACCAATTCCAGAATAGTCCATGACTGCAAGTGTGCGTTAAGCTCAGCGGCTGAGTCGGTTGACATTTCTCTCGTTTGGGTTCCTGGCCATAGGAACATATACGGTAACGAGAGGGCAGACGGGCTGGCCCGAGTCGGCGCCTTTCTTGAGGAATCTGAGGCGGAAGCAATACGCTGCCCGCTGGGAGTCATCAAGAGAGAACTACATTTGAAGTTTGTGCGAACAGCAGGATTGAGATGGGGTAGGTTAACGACGTGCAAAATCGCGAGAGAAATTTGGCCTACCTATGATCGACCAAAAACGGTAGACCTCCTTAATAGATCAAGGAAAGAAATATTCCGCCTAACAGCTACAATCACGGGCCATTGGCCGCATGGTGAGCATGCGGCCAAGATTGGCCTTCCATTCAATAACTACTGCAGGAGCTGTAAACACGCAGACAGCAGAGAAACCATTTTTCACTATCTGTGTGAGTGCCCAGCTCTGGCACGCCTTCGACAAGAAACACTTGGGTTTATCCCAAGAGGGCTAAAGGAGATCTCTAAGTGTAATATAACCTGTTTAAATAGCTTCATCCACAAATCAAAGTGGTTCGAAAATTAAAGACCGTAGGATATACCAGAGGTTCCATGAAAAATAGCGTAGCAAAATGGTGCTTCCAGCGCTAATTGGGCCCTTGTCACTAAAGGACTAGGCAACGCTTCAACCAACCAACCAACATGACTCGCGACTGAAGGACAAGTTTTCGATTCACATTTTTTTGGAGATTCGAACTGCATCGATACAATTCCACTCTGATGTTGGGATTGTTAGATTTCATATTGAACCGTGATGTAGCTACATTAATATTTACTTCGAGCAGTCGGAATAGCCGAAATTTTAAACTTCCCGGGTACTGGGCCTCCCAAGAGGCATTTGGTTTAGTTTCAAGTTGGCCTTCCTTCAGAGGTTGGAACGGCATTGATTCCAATCCACATTTACTTACATGGTGAAATTTGTGTCTTAGCATTATCATTAGTCCCTAAGCATGTATGTTTTTTTTGGCAGTCGAAAAGGCCGATATTCCGATATTTCTTTTTCCTAATAGACATATTAGCATTGTTTCATTAATATAATAATAATTTTGGCGCTTACACTTTTACAGATGTATTTAATGAGAAGCTTTTTCATGGCAGAAATACCCTCGGAGGTTTGCCATTGTCTGCCGAGGAGTGACCGCTATGAGAAAAACTTTTTCTATGATTAAGATTTTGCATGCCCTGACTGTGATTCGAACCTCGAACTCACCGGCATATTTTTAAGTCGATTTCTTTAGGTAGAGAGTCTATTGGATGAAGACTTACGATCAACTAAACAGAAATGTAACGTGCAGCAGACTCGGAAAACCCCATATTTTTTTAAGGACCAATACTCTTTCTTCGATATAAATTATATGGAGTGGCGAAAAGTTTTCTAGAGCTAATATGATTTTATGTGCCTACATACATACATACATACATATGTATGAAGAGTTTGAAATATTTTCGACGTCAAGGATAACCAACATAGAGCAAATAACTGTACCTTATATTTGGAATAGGATTGCCATTTCTTTGAAAACTCAAGAAAAGCTAAATTGTTCCGAAGGCTACAACCGACCAATAAGCATATTTGAAATATTGCTGTGAAACCAAAGTGATTTAAACAGAGCTACTTTTGAAAATGGCTGCACTATATTTCTTAATTAAAAATGCTTCCTTGAAACTGGCTGTAAGTTTACTGAAATTCTACCATATTGGCAATAACCGAAAGTGCTTTAAAAAAACTTAGTATCGATAATAGTTTTGTGCCGTAAGCCGTAAGAAATTAAAGATAAGGAGAGGATTGCCAACTGTTCACAAAAATTTAATTTAATTATTTACAAAGTTAAATTAAATTATTTACAAAGTTAAAACATATTTCATTTTAATATGCCTACAACAATTCGAAAACAATATACGGAATAATTGTTACCTCCATAAAACAAAGTAAATTCTTCTTTTTAATGGCGTTTTCTTTTCTTGAAATAAATGTTTGCCTTCTCACATTGAAACTTTTGTTTTAAGCTATATGTCTTCCTGAAAAATTGCTATATTTTCGAGAAAAGGAGTTTAGTAAAATTAGAAATTTTGTGAAATTATTCATTTATTTCATTCATAGAATCAAATTAAAAACAGTACGAGCAGAGCTACGGGAAAAAGCTACTAAATTTAAAAGCACCTTAAATTTTGCCAATTAATCGTAAAGAGCTTTATTTACAACAATGGTGTCTTTGGTGACCCCCAATGAAATTTTCCGCCAAACATTTTCGTAGAATATTTTAATCCTTAAATGTCCTTTTTTAAAGGATATTTTTTGATTTTCTCGAAAAAAGGGTCAAATTTACCCATAAAGAGACCAGTTAGAGGGTTAAGATCTTCCACAAAAATAATCCTCATACAATTCCACAATACAACTCTGACCATAAGAATTCTCTCAGACATTAACTTACAACAGTTTTTTCATATAGTATAATGCTCCCTTCGACCAAAAAATGAAAACTTTGACACACTGTAAAAAAAAACTCAGACGTGCTGGACCATAAGTTTGTTCTACAAAAATGATCTACTCAACATACCCTTTCAAAATTATAGGGTCGCTATTCTGTTCCAAAAATGCTGTTGGACAGTGTAATTATTGAAAAATAACCATTCGAGCGACAAGGCATTGCCGCCATTTTCTGTAACGTTTTAGTTCGCGGCATAAATCCCAAACTGGCTAAGTCCCAGCGAGATGATCTGAACCAAATCATTAACGATAACTATTTAAGTTCTGAAATAAAATCTGAAGCATTCACATATGAAATGAGAATACACATAACCACCGGGAACGTCGGTGCTCTCCGCGAAGGCTCTAATATGCGGAGAGAAACCAAGTGCAATCTATTATAGATGAACTTCGCCAAGAAGGGATAATAAGACCCACTAACTCCCCTTACGCTTCTCCCATTGTGCTAGTTAAAAAGTAACGGCAAAATAAGGATATGTATAGACTATCGGGCACAAAACAAACTAACAGTAAGGGACAATTACCCTTTACATCTGATAGACGACTGTATTGAATATTTGCAGAACAAAAGATTCGTCTTGGTACTGGACCTGAAGAGTGGGTTCTACTAAGTTCAGATGGCCTCCGATTCAATTATACTTACTGCTTTCGTGACTCCTTTCGGTCAATATTAATACCTCAAAATGCCTTTCGATCTAAAGAATTCACCTGCAGTTTTCCAACGCTTCATTAATGGCATCTTCCGAGACAATTGCAGTCATGCCTTGGCCGATTTTCATACTTCCGTCGCTTTGTGCCATCGTTCTATCAGATTGCTAAGCCCTCGCAGAACCTACTTAAGAGAGAATCGAAATATGATTTTGACGAAAGGTGTATTGAATCATTCCGTGAATTACAATCCAGATTAATAAAAAGCCCAGTTCTCACTATAAATAGTCATGGAAGGCAGACGGGACTACATTACGATGCTAGTAGCATAGGTCTTGGTTCTGTACTACTGCAACGTCAAGAGAATCAAAAATGTCACCCTATTTCTTATTTTTCTAAGACTGCTTCAAGCGCAGAATCAAAGTATCACAATTTCGAGTTAGAAAAGCTTTCTATAATATATGCCTTGAGGAGTTTAAGGCCATATTTGGAGGGCATACCATATAGTAATGGACTGCAATTCACTGACAATGACTTAGGAAACAACTAAACCCTCGAATAGCCAGATGGGCTCTCGAACTCGAAAATTGCAATTACAAAATACAACACAGAAGATGAGCCTCCATGGGTCACGTCGACGACCTAAGTAGGAGTCAGATTGCTTCCATCATAAACACAGACCACATTGAATTCCAACTGCAAATAGCCCAGGAGCGAGACACAGATATTTAATTATTACGAAATTGTTTAGAGAATGAGGAAGTGAAAACTATGACTTCATTGACGGACTTGTCAAGAAGGACATGTACGTGCGTTCATAAATCGAAGATTCATGAGAAAATGGGTCATTTGTCTGTTGACAAAACCTTAAGCAAACTGTCGCTATACTACTGGTTTCCAGGTATGCGAGCAAAAGAAAAGATTAGTTTATTAGAAATTGTCTAAAATGCATAACGTATGCTACACCTCCCCAGGCTATGGAGAGAACGCTGTATACGATTCCAAAAACTCCACTACCATTTGACACTGTCCACATAGACCACTTTGGGCCTTTGCCTTCAATAGCGTCGAAGCGGTTATTAAACTATATCCCACTAATTCTACAAGTACCCGCGAGGTTATCGTCGCCCTTGGAAAATATTTCAGCTAATATAGCCGACCAAGAAGAATCGTGAGCGATAGAGAAACCTGCTTCACTTCCTTAGAGTTTGGCGCTTTCCTGATGAAACAAAACATAGTCCACGTTAAAGTTGCCGTTGGTTTCCAACAGGCAAACGGACAAGTAGAAAGAGTGAACAAAATTCTCAAGGCTATGCTAGGTAAACTGACTGACGGAGGGAATCACGATGATTGGGTCAAGAAGTTGCTTGAAGTGGAGTATGCCATAAATAATTCAATTCATAGCACTAGTCGCCATACACCAAGCCGGTTTTTGTTTGGTGTTGAACAAAGAGGGGTAATTATAGACGAGTTGATCGAATTTCTTCAGGACAAGTTACGTACCAATGACAGGCGAGACTTAGAGCAAATACGGAAGGATGCGTCTAACTCTATTAAGGCCAGACAAGAATACGACACTAGACAATCTCTTAAGGGCCCCTCTAGGACTACGATATACAACGTGGACTAGATATACGTCGAGGTGAGAAACGTTGATACGACTCTAGGAAGCAACAAGAAACTCATACTACGATACAAAGGATATGTAAGAAATTGGGGAATGACAGATACGTTGTGAGGGACATTAACAATTGTCAGCTAACCTAACTTCTATATGATGGGGTTATCGAAGCTCACCGGATCCGAAGCTGGCGGCAGCAACCAGAAGGGTGTGATGACAAATCAGAATCCGATCCTTTACAGATTGATTAAGTAGTTAAGTTTTATATAGGATCGAGGTCGATCCATTATCAGGATTGGCCGAGTTGTAAAGCAGAATATGTAACCCTGCTGTAATTAGGAAGAAAGAAAAGAAGAATATAAAGAAAAGAGGGAAGGGTCTCTTCCGGTTTGGATCGTGAAACTAAGCGAACGTGTAAAATTACTCGCGAGAATAAAATCTTGTGACATCTCCATAAAAATAAAGGAATTTATAATTTTTCAGTATATAGTTACATACCAGAGAACTGCAACGAGTGCAGAAATTGTGTGTATACTCGCGCATGTAGCCGTATTTTGCATGCTTTGTTGTTTTCGTGTACAAACCGTCGCTTGTCTGTTTGCTCATAGATCAATAGGATCATGACGATGCATACATGCTCGCTACATTATCCGTCGGACAAATTTGCGTCAGCATACAAAGTTGCATGTATGTAACACACTCGCCGGCGACAAACGCTCGCGACACTCGAGTGTTGTTTGCGAGCCACTCGGGTTACCCGTAACAATATTTTTCTTTGCAAGCAGCAGTTGATTAGCGTGTGTTTTCTATCATATTTTTTGTATTGTTTTTTTTTTACGTGAGATGGCAGATACTGCAGATATTGTTTCTGAACAAATCCTTAGTGGGAATTACACTTTGTCCAGAAAACGTAAAGGGAAAAGTTTTGTATGGGGTGTGATTTCGGAAATCTTAAAGCCAGACGAAACTGTTGTGGCTGGATTTGTTTACTGCCGCATTTGTTGTCAAGTTCTAAAGTATACCCATAGCCAGACATCCAATTTGAATCGCCATAAATGCTGCAAAAACATTAAGGAATCACAAGTTTTCAAACCAGTCACAGAATTGGATAAAAAAAGAGGCCACTGAGAAAATGTTGCCTTAACATTGCCCTCTGCGCACGTACACACAAGAGCGGGGCAATGAAGTGCAAGATTTTTTGTAGAAAAGAAATCGCCATTAGTAGATGCCCGAGTCAAAGATGATATGATACGAAACTCTTTGCTTCGTGAGAGCGCTGCCAAAATCCGCATTTTTTATAACATTTTCCTATAGTGCCCTATGTAAGAAATGTGGTTTGGGAGTATTCATTTTACTTTTTGGGGATTTTGCAGTTTCCACACAATCGTTGAAGTATGTAAATAGAATAAAATGCAAATGCTATGAAAAAGAAGAAATACACGATATCATCTTCTATTTTACCAAAAAATCACAAAATATTGAAATCAACATGAAAACAATACCAAATCACGGAAATTCATAAACTTATGCACAATGCGCTATCCTACAGCCGAAAATATGAACTCAAAACAATATGCGTATTTTTATATAAATATTACGGCAATTTTAAATGCAATCAATGTCCAGTTCTCTTTGAAAAAATATCTTTATGATTTGTTTTTTTAATAAAAAACCATATTTTTAAGTAAAGCTAAAACCTAAGTACTTTTTTTATCACTAAACTATGAAATTTATCTCTTTGCTTAAAGATTTTAACACCCATTTCGTTAAATAATAACATCAATTATATTTTTTATCCAAATAAAATTTCACTGATTTGATAGCTTTTTTCAAGCATTTGCCTCCGGTAGCGCGTCTTTTTGCGTATCAGCTGTTCGTGGTCCCCTGATTCGGTAGTGTTGCCAACTCGAACCGAGAGTTCAGGGGACCAGCTCAGTAGCAAAAATTTTATTTCCTAGTCACCCTAAAGGCCGCCTAGTTAGTTAAGCTCAAGTAATCCATTGTGGTCCTTACCCAGCAGATCTCTGTTACTCCCACTTTAACGTACTACCCTAATGCCAGTGCGGGACCAGTTTAGAGCCAAACTAATTCAGGGCAGGTAGAGTACTAGATTGGGATAACTTAGTACTGAGTCGAAAAAGTACCTAAAGTATAGCGAAAATAGACTGAAAAAATAACGAGAGTACAGAAAAAGTACCTAAAATAATCAATAAAGTGTCGAAATTGTCTTTCACATGTACCGAAAATAAATCCAAAAAGTACCTTTAATGTACCGAAAACACATATGAGACACAAATCTAAACATAAGCATTTAAAAAGAAAGAAACATAACATTTCAATATACGCCGACGTTTTTTTTTTCTAGTTGGCTTTCATGTTTCTGGTGGAACCTCATTAGCTGATGATGGTGACTGCTGGGCTTGGTGGACTCTCCATATTTTCAGGACTGCTTTAGCAAACCATCTTCCTCTCCGATTTTATTTTTATGGACTGACCTTCAATTTTTTTTTTCTGGATTTGTTCCGGCTCTTGTGTCTGGGTTTGATCTAAAACGTACCTAGTTAATCTGGGATGCTACGCCAATGATGGGCGTTAAACCTACTTAAGACACCAACCACATCTCCGATGGATAGATGACATTTACTTATATAGGCGGTGGATGTGTTAGGGGAGTGAGTTTGGCGAGTCAAGTCAAACGGTGCTTCGTGACGAGCAGGAAATTTAAACAAACCGCACATAGGACTGGTATATCTGGGTAATTCTGCTTCAATATCTATGTCGTATTTGGGACAGATCTTTTGACGCCGATCTCACGTAGCAGCTAGAGCTCCTCCTCCACAACAGATGGTGGTTTGACGTTTTTGTGACAAATATAGAAGGAGATTATGTGAAGGTATACACTGTCGAATTCAGAGTTATTTATCTGCGAGCAAAGTCGGAGAAGTCGGCATTCACTTTCCACCAGTGCTCATAACTTACATTTCCGGTTGCTTTTATGGAGCACTGAACGCCATACAAGACTATGTAGAGCCCCTGTGGGGCCACGACTCGCCTGAAACCATGCTTTTCCGAGCTGTCGTTAGTTTTTCGACCAACCTATCTGCCGAAAACAGTAAGCCCAAGGCTGTAGACTCTGGTTCCTATTCATTTAGCAACGTTTTTCAAAAATGTATGGTAAATTTATGTAAAAAAAAGTATCAGAATACCTGTAACTTCCATATCCGAGGCGAGGAAGAGAGACTTCTCAACAGCTAAGTCATTTAGACCAATTGGTTTTACTCCTTTGTTCTCAAGGAAATGGAGAAGATTGTGAACGATGAGATACAATCGAACATTCTAAAGCGGTTCCCAGGATCAGTCAGTGTATAAGACGGAAGGTCTGCGTATTCTGCCATTTCATAAGCTGTCAAATGTAGAAAAATAGTACTCTTAGAATTTTTTCTCATGTATTTGGCATTTTGTGACTGGATGGAGAATTCACTCTGGACTAGGATAACCCAGACTGCGGTGGTGGACGGCTACATATAATTAATTACTGATCTTGAAGATCCGATCTTTTGGCATCTGCAATGGAATCCGATGTCAACGTTATGCGGATGACATGGTCACTATAACGATAAGACAATGAGGATGATCTTTAATGCAATGTTAAACAAAAAAGTCTGCAGTGTAACGAGAAGATAGTTGGGGATGGAGCTAAACTTCCACCCAAATCCATCAAACAGGCATCGCTCCTTTCCCTGAGTGATGAAGAATTCAATTCGATTTGACCACATTTAATTGAGCGCAAACGTTTGGCAAAAAAAAATATCAAGCTGCAGTTCACTACATAGTTATTAAGATGGATGTGAACCATGATTACGCATTAGTGACCTTTGAAGCAATTTCCTAGGTCTAGAGAACCGCTCTATCAATGCGCACGTTCCTGATAGCTGTTGTATATTTGATTCTAGAGTTGGTGCCTCCAAATGTCACTATAGACCAGGTGGTCAAACGCACACTTCTAAGTAAAGTGAAGAATTGGTTTGGGAAAAGTAAAGTGGTATCGTTTTGGAATATTGAGTGTCGGGTCCCACTAGTTTTTTCTTCCCAGACCGGACGACTGCAAAACATTTAGTTTAATAAGAAAACATAGAAATGGTACTGGATTAAGGAGTCCTGCCCTAAGCTGGAAACTCCTAGAAAGAATATGTACGGAATCTTTTGGTCCAAGAGCCAATTAGAAAGTTTTCGAGCATATTTCGTGGGGAAGTCTTAGACACCACTACAATGCCGAGCGTATGGTTATCTTGCTTGATATGCAGTGAAATCTTCATGGGCCTTAGAGGACATCAAGAAGCCCAACCAATTAGAAATGACCAACAGATGCTGGTACTCAGGATACCAGGCCATAAAAGTACACAGGGAAATTTGGAGACAGAAAGGCAGATGCACTAAAAACAACATTGAAAAAAGACGGTACTGAGATAGCGCAGATAACACTATGTATCTAGTTTACAAGAAAAATGTAAATCGATAAAACAGTAATTTAGGTATTTTAGGCTAATTTGGGGTCGCTGAATCCGAAAATAACACTCTTTTATTTTTCTTAAGAAGCGTATGCGAAATTTTTGCAAAAAACATGTTTTAGGCCTTTTTTTTGCATATTGTCAAAACTCACTAGGCAGATTGATTTCACTTTTATGTATATCAATTGTATATCTTTACAACGATATATCATACGTGTCCATTAAATTAGTATTATTGGTGTAACAGCCGTTAATATCCTAAGAAAAGGCAATTTTTCAAGCTTTTTTGAAAATTTTTCAAATTTAATTCTTATTTTTGTAGTTTTAAAAAGTTGTTTCCATTAACTTTTATACCCAGTAATCGAAGACAATATATGATATTAAGAAAAAGAAATGAGTGTTATTTTCGGATACAGCGACCCAAATTAGCTTAGAAATTACTGTTTTATCGAGGTACATACACCAAAGTTAAAATCTGTAAACTAGTGTAATATGCGGCAGAGGAAGTTTTTAGCTGGTTGGTATAAACTGGAAAAGATTCAAAAACAAATTAATAATAATGTTAGGCCGAGCTTCTCCTGCCATTTGTGGTGTGCGTTTTTATACCCTACCACAAAATGGTGGGACCTACAGTTTTGTGCCGACTCCGAACGGCAGATATATTTTATGAGAAGCTTTTTTATGGGAGAATTACTTTCGAAGGCTTGCTTGTCTGTCTAGGGGTGGCCGCTATTAGAAAAAAACGTTTTCTATGATTTAGATTTTATTTGCCCCGACTGAGATTCGAACCTCGAACTCAGCGGCATATCGAGTTATAGCACGTACCGCTACACATTCAACCACAGCGGCCACAACTAATAACTAATTAATATTCCGAAATATGACTTGAGGACGCTCACGAGTTTTCTCACCGACCACTGTAGACTAAAAGTACACATGTCGAAACTGGAAATTAGGCGGTACTTTTTTTACCGCTCCGTTGCAGCCTCTTTTATCTCATATGTGCAATATTTTGAAGTGGGGAGGGTACGAAAGTTCTTTAGGTCGCAGTGCACCTTTCTGTTCTACTAGCACTCTTTCTGATACTGCCGCGAATTTAAGAAACTAACATCTGATCTAACTTGCAAATGAATTCAGAGCACTCGCAGAGAAAATACTATGCCTCACCTGATTTTTTTTTGGACTCATTCACTATTTTCAAAATTTAGTCACGGCATGAAAATAGGTTTCACACGTCAGGTATGTAGAAATAGTGTGTGTACTTTTATTGATACTCTTTTAGATGGAGATTTCCGATTTGAACTATTTTTATCATTTTAATAAACACTGTTTTTAATAATTCATAATATTTCGAAAACAATATTCAGTTACTTCGTGAGAGTTTCATTCGTTTTGGTTATTATAAAAACCACATCCTGACTTGCATGTCTGCATAGTACATATGTATGTACGTACAATATCAATCAATAAAATCGTATTTTTAACAAATTGAAAGATTATATACTTAGATCGTTTATTTTATAGACATTAAACAATTCTTTACACGCTGGCACCTTTGCCCAACCAATCTGATTTCATTTTACTTTTAGCAAAATTTATATATTTACTAGACCTTTCTTAACTTCAAAATAAAAGCTGTCTAAAGTTAGTTTTAAATTCTCTTAATGAATATACATACATAATTAGTTGTTGTTGTTGTTGTTGTTGTTTGTATTAGCTTATAATTAAAAAGCATTTCAAGCTTTCGCCAAGCACCTCTGATGCTCACAAGCTCAAATTTAACTCAATTCAAAGCCCACTCCCGATTGTATGGCGTAAAGTAGTTTTTCACTCATTTGTTCTTCCGTTTTGAACGGCGGAAGCTTCAAAAGGTTTGTACAGGTACTCGCCGTCGGCAAGCGCTCCATGTCACCAGCATTCTGAATGAAAAACGGCGGATCCAGATCCTGTTCAATGTCAAAATATGGACGATTAGGCGCTTCTAAACGCATGTACGTATGTATGAATTAGCTTACCTTAAAGCCCAGCAGCGGTGGCCTAGAGCAACTTGTCACAAATTTTAGCAATTGTCTGCGTTGCAGATCATTGAAACTTTCCAAAACAGACCAGAACACTATAATTGATGGATGCTCGGGGCCATATTCACCGCCATATTTACAGTGTTTCTTCAAATCCTCCAAGTCAATGGGTATTTCCGCACCAGATATAAGTATTTGTAATTCTTTATTGCTAAACATGTACAGCCACTCGACGGGGAGTACATTTGACAGACCACGCCTAAATGCCACACAATGCTTACGTATCTGCACATTCAATTTGTAATCAGCCATCAGTTGGAGATACTCAATGCGATTGGATGAGGTCACCGGTATGCACTGGCCATTTGGCTTTAACTCAACCACTTGTGTATGACCTAGTGAATTGCTAGCCACAGTAAAATCCAAATTCAATTCGCTCACATCACCATCGTAATCTTTCAGATATAGTAAATTTTTATAAAGCTCCGGGTCGAGCGAAGCCAGTTGATGTATATCGACATCGGCATATTTGCCGGCGAGCTTAGTTAGGAAAAATTCTGCCAATGGTAATTCGACTAGCAAATTCTCATAAATAGCTTTGCCAAGAATTCGTCCAATGAAATAATAATGTCGTTCATAGTCAGGTTCTAAATCGGCAACGTCTGGATTAGGATACAATTTGTTATCGGTTGTGACCCTGCAGGAAAAAAAAATTCAAGCCACATACTCATATTTTATAATTATAAAGAGAAAAGTGATTTACATGAAAAATCCTCGATTTGGATCGAATGCCGTTTTGATTAGCTCGGAAAGAAATTCACGAAAGACACCGCCACCATCGATGCCTGCCTCTTCCAATCCAAGGGAGGAAACAAATTGTACACGAAACTTTAAACGCAAGTCAGGTTCTGCAAAATTATTATGAAAATAATGAATAAGGTTTAAAATTTATGTACATATGTGTGTATTTCTATGAAATATGAATATGAAATGGTCCCCTTCGAAGTATTTACAACATATTAAATTGTCCTCCTTTTACTTGATTTAACCCTTTTGCGGACAAGCCGTTAAAACAATCGTCAGTCATTATCGCAAAAAGTATGAAAACCCCAAAACTCTCAAACATCCAGTTAAATATTTATTTACAGACTCTTAATGTTTTCTATGAGTTATGTCCTTTTCGATCCGTTATGCCGCGAAAGATTTAAACAACAATTCACTATTCTCTTAACTACTTTTGTTTTTAAAATATCAAATGAGTTAATATTTACATACCGTTTTCGGGACGCAATCGATCGTAGGCATCCTCGTAAAGATGCGAACGCCTCACTTTCAACACGATAGACGGGCCCTGAAGAAATGCCTGATAATTGCCTTGCACACGCATTTTATCAGCCGCCACAAGGCCTTGCAATATGCCCACGCGTTTGCTGAAAGCCACTACGAAAGGAATTTCACGCAAAATTGTGATGGAGCGTATTTGTTTGGTGGACATTGGGGGGCCGTTTTCAAAATCTTCGCGCGTAAAGTCTCGAATCGGTTGGAATGGGCGAATACCACGAGTGCGATTGCCACGCGTCAGTGGCAAATCAGTCGGTCGGTCAAGCGGCAAATCTAAGCGACTTACAGTCCAATGGGATTCGGGGCAGAAACCCAGTCGTAGATCGCGCGTGTGTATTTGATTTAAAACAAATACAACAACTTTCAGCAAATTAGCCCAAATCTGTTTTTGCTGCCACATTTTTTTATCATCGGACTCCGAACGTCCCAAAACGTAACGATAATGTTCATTGAGATTCGACCGCGTATCCGGAAAAGCCAAATCTACCAATCCCAGCGAGATTTCCTTCAATGTCTTCGACAACTGCACAATTTCCGCAATGGAAAAAGGCATAAGGCGAATGTGTGTTGCGGCAACCAATGAAGACTGAAAGGATTTCGCCAACAAAACTTTTTCATCACAGAACTCTGCATCATGCAAAGTTGGTAATAGACGTCCAAAAAGCATGCAAAATGTAGCCAACAGAGGAATGGTCTGTTCAACGCCGCTTTGCTTTGCTGGGAAATATAACAATTTTTAAGAAGAAATACAAATGTGTTAGCATTTTCTACAACTAAAATTTTATAAGAAACTACTTACGTACTACACCTTTAGAAATGAGGGAGAGCGGTGCGTTGAAGCCTAGCTGACTGGATTGTGAGGTCAAAGTGAACCAAATAGTCCGAACTATGTTTGGCATGAAAGCCAGCGTGTACAGCAGTCTATTAAATAAAATTATGTTATTGTAGCTTCATATACATATGTATGTGCATACATACGTAGTAACAAAATAACATACTTGTATTCAAAAATGGCCTGCTTATTGTAGATCATAAGATTGTGGCAAATCTCGCACAATGCGTATAACACTTTTGCATCAGTAAGATATGTTTCGGTGAGTTCGGCCAGCACATGCACCCGCTGTGAGTCGTTTAACGAAGTGATGCACTCCAAAAGTACTAATTGCTCCTCGGCACTTAGTGGTGGAGGCCCGCCATTTTCGCTCGAGCTCGACTTTTGCCTTTGAGCTCGTCTCGTTTTCTCCTCCTCTTCATCGTCATCATCACTGGATTCTTCAGCATCAGTGCGTTGATGGTGCACAGCTGAGAGTTTAAGCGTTGATTTTGGTAGTTGCAATATTTTGTTGGAAATCTCGGCTATCACTTTGATATAATCGCCAACTAAATTTTTTTCATGCAGCAAACCTAGATATATATACATATATAAGAATAAACTTTGAATTGAGAGATTTAAATACATATATTTTAATTAAGTGTCGATAGCTAATGTTCGTTAAAATCACTATCATTTAATAAAGATCGAACTGTCCAATTGTCAGCGTTTGAACATACATACATATATGCTCGTATTTACACTTACCTAAATGTTTTCGATCAAGTATTAATATTGAATTGAGTAGATAGCTACTGAATATCTCTGAGTGTTGTGTATCCAATCTTTCTTCTGTAATTGCAGATTGTGTCGTTGTGTATTGAGACGCAGACAGGCCTGTGAAGGTCGTCGTCGATGAAGTGGTGCCGGAAATAGAATCTACTTGCATTTTTTCCAACTGACGAGCGCTTATCAAATTCTGTAAAGTTTTTATTAACTGATAGAAAGGAAAATCGGAGCATTCGGCCATGGAAGGTAACACATAACTTCGTATAGGGTCACTAAATGGCTTTGCTAGTATATGTTTACTAAATTCCGCATAAACATCAGACACTTTGTTTTTGAGCAACAAAGGGCGCAACATAAGTTGAAGAATGGCCTCAGCAAATGGACTTGGTGCGTGTAAAGTTTCGCCATCCAAAGGAGGACACTTTGCGTCTAATAATTGTCGGAGTCGCACAAAGTACTCATGCTTCACTAAAAAACTAAAAACCACTTGCAAATATGACTGCACTCGAGTTTCATCTTCCATATATCGTTCCACAACAGCTGTTGCTGTAAATACTTCTAGCATACGTATTGGTATGGCTGGCGAGGAATGTGGCAGTGTCATTTGTGTTATGCAAACGTCAAGTAGTTTTTTGAGACGATGTAACCAGATAAACTCGGTGCTAGAGTTTTGGAGAAGACGTTCAGGTTGGCGCAAAATTTGTTGGCAAACATCAATCTATATATTAAATTGTAAAAAGAAATTTATAATAACCGTACCGTTTTGTATAGTTGGTTGTTATACAAATTGTCTGCTCTATACTTCTTAAGTAAGGGGTTTTATATTTAGCTAGTTTAAGACCATAACACATACCAGTCGTTCACCATCCTTACTCTCTCTACTAGAATAGAAAAATAGAAGGCGACGCAGTAGATAACCCAAACATTCGTCTTCGACAACACGTTCACGATGTGTCCGCAAGAAATCATCGAATGCTTCACGCTCCAACCGCTTTCGGCGTTGTCTATGAATGAAGGAGCGTGTGTACGATTGCAACACAATTGCACCATTGTTTTGTAGGCGCAGATCATTACGCTTCTGCCGTTCTTGTTGGGCCTTACGTATAATAGTCTCTCGGTCACAGGTCTGGGAAGCACCACCTAAGCTTTGTACCGGACGTCGTCGATAATCGCCATCAAAGCCAAACATTGTTTTACTTATGTAAAAAGATAACTTGTCTAGAATTTGATTCGTAAAAACTGATATACTGTAGACTATGACACAAGTCAGCAGTTTGTATTTTGTACTCGCTATTACTTTTTAATAGCGAACGCCCATATATTTGTATCACATTTGGTCTGCAAATGCATCGCCGATTTTGAATTAATATTGAGTATAAGCAATTTATTTATTTTCTTTGCTTCACCTAAATTTTTTTCAAGTTTACAATAGAATTGAATGACATTAGAATATTGAGTTTTTTGTATTCTGACAATTCACAAATGTCATTAGTCATCTGTTGAGACCAGGGTTGCATTATTTACGTATGGGGTGGGTTAAAAAATGTTAAAAAAAAAACAGGAGATATAGCAATATTTTATCATTTATGTTCTTGGTGATGCGCTTAAAGGCCCAAATCATGGTACAATTAACAGGTAGTATAATGTTGGCAGCTGATTACAATTTTTTCTTATATGTGGTCCATGATAAGTCAAACTTTGTTTGCAAAATATTTTTTTTTCTTTGAGAAACAAAAAAAACTTTGTTTACAAAACAATCTTTGTTTATATTATGTAAAATTATAATTTCTTATGTGTAAAAATTTTGCGTTAACGTGATTTGAAAACATACATACGTATGTACAAGTGTATGTATATACTCGGAAATGGGACATTGCGTTATAAAAGACGGGGAATGTTCGGATCTTGTTTTTATTATCCAGAATATATGTAGCTTCGACATGCCGCTTTCTGCAAACAGTTGTGTGCGTTCCGAACATTTTTTGCATTTTTGAAGTCATGCCAGTGAGTTTTTCCCCAACTTTTTTGACCAGGAGCAATGCTTCTTGAGGGTCCGTCGTAGTATGAAGCGTCTTGCACTGTTTGCGTTGAAATCAAATGAGTTTTTCAAGCAAAATGTAGAAACGCGTACATTTTGTTTACATTTAGAATTATCAAACTTGTCAAATTTGATACATCTAGTTTGAAGGGTGATGGACCACAATAAATCACAAAGTATACCCCAGGGTTGCATTTTCCTTAATGCTGCTACCTGTTTAATGTGCCTTGCAACAAATATATTATTTTTTTTGTATTTTAAAAGTTTCAGGTTTTTTATTTGTAAACAATACACTTAACGGAGCGTTAAGGAAATTTAACTGATTCTGCGCGTATCAGTGAGTTGTGTTGGTGTGCCGTGAATTGTTCATATATTTTTTATTAATATCTATTGAGATACCGTGAGGATCCTGTGATTTTTCTGCCTTTTATGATATAAACTTCTGTTGATTTACGATTTAAAACAAATAATAGTGCCGGCGACGGCAAGCAAAAAAGCAAATATGACTGCAAAATCGGTGGCCTAGGTCGAGCTGGCAGTCGTACGTACACGATGAAAACAAAAACAACAACAACAAAAACAAATAAACAACAAAAACAACAGGCAAAACAGCAACAACAACAATAGCGGCGACAACAAACGCAGCAGCTGCAAATAACGGGCGGCAAGGAAGCGTCGACGGCAACGAAGACGACAGTAGGTGATGTCACCTCTAAGCGCAGGGGCAGTTTCCTGGACCGACTATGGGCGGAAGAGGCAGCGCTGTTCGTCGAGCACGCCAGAGACGACGATGAACCCAGCACCAGCAGGTGTGTCCGTCGTGAGAGGGCCAAACAGGTGAAAGGTGCAGACAGGTATGAATGTTTAATACCCTTAACTGACCAAAGTTCTGTAGCAGATCGGTCGCACGACAGATCAAGTAGGTCTCGTTCCAGGTGGAGGAAGCAGGAGGCTGTCAGCGCTCTATGAGCAGAAGACGTTCCACGAGTAAACTTTGAGAGCAAAGATCCAGGAGCCGGCGCCGCTCCAAGAGCCGCCGTCGATCCAGAAGTAGATGCTCCAACTCCGCCGCCTCACGCAGCTCCGGGTGGCAACAGCCACGGTGAAGACATCGGCGGGCCAGGGCTCCCCCACTTCCGTAGCCAGGTCAGCCGGTGGCGCTTGACGACCACCGTAGAGCCGGTCTAAGTAGTTCCGGGTCGAAATGGTACCCTGCAAGGCGTTAGAGTGGCTGTGCTGCCCCGCGACTGCCCGGCTGCTGCCCTAAGTTCGGACGATCTGACCCGCCTGCAGATCACCATTATGTTCGCGGTGGCCAGGGGATGGTCGCAACCGCTGGCGTTTTGTGGCGTACATTTCCGCTCAGGCATGCTCTTTATGGACTGCAAGGAGGAAGGTACCGCATCATGGTTAGCGGAAAAGATACCGCAGCTTGAAGGCTGGGTAGAACCAAATTTGTGCACCCGTAGAGGCGACGACATGCCTCCGGTGCACAGTATTCCTCCCAAGAACCAGTGTGAAGTTGACCAGTCATGCCATGGACTCCGGGCGCAGAACTCTAGCTTCCACACCTCGGCCTGGAGGGTGATGTCAAAGAGCGCTGTGGAAGACGGGCTCCGACTAAACCTTTGCGTCGATGAGGAATCATTTGTGAACTTAAGGGAAGCTGGCTTTGTAGTCAACTACAGGTTCAGCAGCGTCACGATGACGCCGGGGCGGCCCAGGGCACAGGTTTGAAAGACGGCTGCGCCACAGGCCCCCCAGAACCCTGGGGCTGTGGCTCCTGGCGAGCCTGCAGTGACTGGGTCAGCGACGGTTTTACCGGGCCAGCAAGGTGCGAGCCAATCGTCAGCTAAAGTGGAGGTGCCCGTGTCAGTAGATGCCGATGGCTCTGCTGAGCAAATGCCCTCCACCCAGGAGCTCCTAGAAGGCATCGACCTAAGGAGGCTAGAGCTGGAAGAGCAAAGCGAGGGCGGTCTAGGCCTCTCGGACGAAGAAGAACCCCAGCTCTGACATGAACACGCTCGCGAGCAGCTCAGGTCAACCTGCACCATGCGATAGCCGCCTAGGTGGCCATTGGAAGCAGGTTTTCCACGGATGACCTGGGCATCCTGCTCGTTCAAGAACCGTGGACCTACAAAGGCTGGGTGAAGGGCCTAAATCAAAACAGAAATAAGGAAACATGGGACCTCTCCTGTGAGAGGCCAAGAACGTGTGTAGTGCTGAGATCAGGTATTAACCACTTTTGAATTACAGGGTTTTTAACAAGAGATCTGGTGGCAGTGCAGGCGACCTTGATGGTAGACGGTCTGGAAACCGAGGTTGTCGTCGCCTCTGCCTATTTTCCGGGCGACATTGCCAGTGTGCCGCCCCGTGAGGTACAGCAGCTAGTGGAGCACTGTCCGAGGAAAAGGCTCCCACTTGTCCTTGGCTGCGACGCAAACGCCCACAACCTGGAGTGGGGCAACACCGATACAAACCTCAGGGGTGAGTGTCTTTTAGAATATATCAGTAGCGTTGACCTTAGTATAAGCAATGTCGGAAATACACCGACATTTGTAACCAGGGTTCGGCAGGAAGTTTTGGACATTACCCTCAGCAATGAATTGGCTAGCCCTCTGATCTCTCGATGGCGGGTCTCATCGGAGCCGTCCTTGTCGGATCATAGTATCATCCGATTCGAGCTAGATGCGAGTGTCTAAACAGGCTATCCGAGCAGGAACCCCAGAAGAGCAAACTGGGCGAATTATAAAGAAACCCTTGTGTCCAGCTTACCTAAAGTAAAATCTGGACACAACAGGGGAGGTTATATGGAGTAAGACGACAGAGTTAACAGGCTTAACAGTGTCATTATAGATGCCTTTAACTCGAGCTGCCCTGAGAGTAGGCCCAGGGACAGAACCCAACCGGTGTGGTGGTCTCACCAAGCTCAGGAAAGAAGTGCGAAAGCTGGGCTCAGTATGCAGCTAGTCTAACAAAATATAGCAAGGAAATCAGGAAAGCAAAACGTGGCAGCTTCAGAAGCTTTTGCGAAAATGTTACTGCAGTCCCTGCAGCTGCCAGACTCCATAGGGTTCTGGCAAAGGCAAACACAGACTCCAGGTTGGCAATTATGCTGATGGTACTTATACAAGCAACGAGAGGGAGAGGTCGCGTGCTCTGTTGGCGGCTCCCTTCCCGGGTGCGGTCCATGTGTCGGAATCCTGGTCCCTAAGCCCGACGCCGACTGACTGGAAAGTAGCCAGGGAACTTATTAACAGGCAAACAGTCAGTTGGGCTCTGGGGCCGTTTCAGCGGTACAAGGCTCCGGGAGTGGACGGCATTAGTCCTGTGATGCTACAACAGGGCGGGACGCTACTAACTCCTCATCTAGTAAAAATCATGAGGTATGGCATAGAGCTCGAGTTATCTTTATACCAAAAATAGGTAGACGAGACTACTCGCTTGCAAAATCCTTCAGTCCTATAAGCATTACTCCTTTCATGCTTAAGGCCATGGAGAAGATAATTGATAATGAAATTTGCCGTAACGCTCTCAAGCGAAAGCCTTTGCATTTTGATCAGCATACCTATAGGGCAGGCAGATCGACGGACACTGCGCTCTTCGCTCTGACCGAGGTGATTCAGGAGGCCTTTGAATGTGGAGAAATGGTGCTCTGTGCCTTCCTCGACATTGAGGGTGCCTGCGATAATACAACTCATTCAAGTGTCGATCGAGGTGTGCAGCCCACTATTCGGAAATGGATTGCTGAGTTGCTGCATACCAGAATTGCGGAAACACATACTGGCAACAGTGTGGAACAGATCAAAACAGTCAAGGGTTGTCCGCAAGGAGGAGTCTTGTCCCCCTTATTGTGGAGCCTTGTCGTAGACGAACTCTTGCAGATCTTCACAGAAAATGGCATTCGCTGCCAGGGGTATGCGGATGACATTGTGATCATTGAGAGAGGGAAGTTCCCTAGCACTCTCTGTGACATTATTCAGAGAGGACTTCAGCTAGCAAGAAGATGGTGCACTGCCGCGGGGCTTAATATCAACCCCTCTAAGACAGTATTGTCCCTTTTACAAGGAAAAGGAAGGTGCAAGGTATGAGGAGCATAGCTATGGAGGGGGTCCCGGCTGTAATTGCCACAGAAGTGAAGTACCTGGGCATAATCATGGACTCTAAGCTTCTGTGTAAAAGCCATGTAGACGCGGCCATCCCCAAAGCTACGAGGGCACTCATGGTGTGCAAACTTCTAGCTGGTAAATCCTGGGGATGCACCCCGAAGATTTTGAGATGGATGTACACCATGAGAGTTAGACCAATAGTTACGTACGGAGCAGTTGCTTGGGGCTCAAGGACCAACCTGGCTACAGTAAGGCAATCTCTTGCCAAACTGCAATTCCTGGGATGTGTCTGCATTACGGGAGCAATGCGCACATGTCCGACGGCTGCGCTAGAAGTGATCCTGGACCTCCAGCCACTCCATACACATGTAGTACAGGCAGCAAAACGCACAAAGATGAGCTTTGCGAGAGAAGGCTACGGCAAATACAAGGTACTATCATCCAAAAAAAGGGAGAAGTTGGGCTGTCCGCTCCCACTAGCTCTTTTTCCCAGGGATGACATAAATAAAGAAATAGTGTTTGAAAGACACTTTAGAATTGGTGACATTACAGACAAAATGTCGTGGAACCCCTCTCTTCGGAGCTGGGTTCGACGAAGTACATTGCAGTGGTATACTGATGGCTCAAAGACCGTGGATGGTATTGGGGCAGGTGTCTATGGTCTCAGAGCTAAACTCTCGATACCCATGGGCATCTTTCCCAGCATCTTCCAGGCGAAAGGACCAGAGCCCTTTTTTCCAATAGGACCAAGCACTATAAAGGAGGCGCTCAGAAAGGAAACTAGACAGCTCAGGACCCAGCAATGGGAAGAGACCCTGGGCCTGCTACAGGCAAAGAAACTATTGGGAGTGTATAGTAACAAACGATATAAGATACTAATAGCAAAACTTAGAATCCTCACAGGCATCCTCACAGGCCACTGCAGATTGAGGGGTCATCTGCATAAACTAGGTATCTGGTCGAGCGACCTGTGTCGCTTCTGCGACAGGACAAGGGAGACCCCCACACACCTGCTCCTGGAGTGCGATGCTGTGGCTCGAAGAAGGGAGAAATGGCTAGGTCAGATGTGGCCTAAGGAGGAGTACATACACTCCCTGTCACCGGGATCCATCTTGAAATCCAAAGATGCTCTTGGTCTAGGGGATGTGTTGTAGGTTACTGAGGGCACAATAGACCAATTGGACGCAGTGCGACCCTCTTTTATTTATCTATCTATCTAAGAGTGATCAGAGGTATTACTCTTGATTATGATGTAAACGACATAAACATCAACGCAGAATCAAATATTCCTATATCTTCAGTGCATCGTTTTACACGAAAAGAGAGACATGACGGTGAAGGTTAGGTTTTTGGGCAAGGAGATCCCAAAGCACCTAAAGTACGAGTACACGAGACTAGAAGTTTCTTTCTACATACCCCCACTTCGACAATACAAAAAACGTGGAAGGTTGGGATACACGCAGATGTCATGTAAGTCCAAAAGTAGATGCCTATATTTTGATAGCGATAGATGCGATTTCAGTAACTGTATTTGTGCGTGTGTATTTTGTGCGGAAAAGATTATCATGTTTCGCTAGATAGGGAAAGGTGTCCGACTTGGGAACGCGAACAAACGAATAGAAAGATTAGAACGATCAAGAAGCTGTCCAGGAAGGAGGCCATTGAGACATACTATCCGAATAAAAAGAATAGGTTTGATATATTACAGGACGAAGAAACGAACTTTCCTCAGCTCGTAGCTGAGAGGGTGACACAGGACAACGATGTAACGATAAACAAGACGTTAGCGAGGACAAGCTACAATAGGGTAGCGGCAAAAGGCTTATCGGCAAACAAGCAACGGACGTTCTCATCGTTAGGGGTGAGTACCTCCAGGGCCTGGTCTGTCAATAAGGGACAGGTGAAAAGAATTCCGGTTTTTGAGAAAGAGGAGTATCAAAAGGGTAGGGTGAGTGAGATGGAAAAAGTTCTCTCACAACTTTTTATCATCACTCAGAAATTAGAACTTGAGGTGATCCAGGACCTAAAAAATATCTCCGACCATGGTCGACCCAGGGTTGTCCCCCGTCTGCGTGCCACAGCCTCACACTTCGTAAACAAGTGGTGTGGGGTCCCTCCTGCCGAGTCACAGAAGCGACATAAGTCGCTCGACCAGATCCCCAGTTTGTGTAGATGACCTTTTAGTCTGCAGTGGCCCTTCAGAAACCCTCTAAGGATTCTCAGTTTTTCCCTAGGAAGGTCCATAAGAAGCTTGAGCCTTCTTAGATAGTACCCCCCAAGGATATACTTGGACTGTTTGACACCGGCGACGTTAAACCAGTTCTCCTCTTACCGTACCCGGTCCTAACGCTATAAAGGGCTCTGGTGCAATCGGAGTAGGGGCCGCCGCTTTCCTTGCTAGCTGGTCCGCTGCTTCGTTGCCTTCCACACCCATATGCCCCGGAACCCACAGAGGTAGGATACGATTTCTCTCCCCCAGTGCGTTTAGTCTCATTATGCACTCAAGCATCAGAGAGGACTTCACCTCGTATGATGAGAGAGCTCTGAGCGCCTGAAAAATGCTGGGGACCCCAATGAAACCGAGACCTCTGATCTGGGACCATGGACGCCCGCACCAATACCCGCCGGAGTCTTAGAACCATCCGTGTACTCCCACAGAGTAATTCCCCGGTCCTGGTTATCCAGAATTGAAGCGCTCCAGGTGGCTTTGCCATGTATTACTACCTCAAACCTTCTGTCGAAGGTTATAACTTTGTGCATGTCATCCCGGGGGAGACTCGTCAGCGGGAGCTGTGAGATTAGTGCATCCCACGCCTTTCATTACAGTACCTTGCCTCTGCCAGACCCCTCCTTGGAGAAATTCAGTAGGGTTCTTTTTGCTACGAGGTCGATGGTCAGATGGAGCAGCTCCAGCTCCAAAATCACCTCCAGCGCGGCTGTAGGGCACGTGCGCATCGCCCCCGTAATACACACGCACGCCAGACGCTGGAGTTTGGCTAGGAACTGTCTGGTCGTGGGTCAGTGGTCGTCTGGAACCCCACACGACCGCTCCATAGATGACCATTGGCCTAACTATCATGGCCTCCTATGCAGCCCCAGGACTTCCCTGCTAGACGCCTGCACACCATTAATGCTCACGTAGCCCTAGAGGTTGCCGCAGCGACCTGGGCCTTCCACAGAAGCTGAAGAAACTTCAGTATAACTACGAATCACTCAACGCCAATAGTAACACTATTGAATTCAAATTAAACAACTATGACTATGTCGTAGGAGTACTATGTGAGACATTCTCACATAATGACTCACGAAGCAGTAAACTTATTAATTTTAAGATGATAAAGTAACACAGGGATAACGGGTATGGAGGATTAGCCATTGTGTTCAAAAAGCATATCTACGTACAGACTCAAAAAGAGAACTCCTAAGTGATGGTGGAGTCCGGATTTCGCCAAGGCCTTTAAACTCCTTAAGGTTGCACAATTCAAATGCAGAGATTACCCTACGATCTCTAATCTTGACAATGTAGAATCACAGAGGAAGGAATGGAAGAAGTTAGTGAAAGAAGTGCGTGGTCGTTTGCAAAGGCCCTAGGAGTGGAGCATTGAGAGTGAGAATGTAGATAGGGCTAATATGAGACTTCAACAAAAGCTTACGCATTTCGATGAATCATGTAATGAACTTAATCTTACTTGCAACTTATCAAAAACTAGCGTAATGTATATCAGCATAGGTAGCAGCAAGCAAGTTCAAGTAATGATGAAGAATACGCGACTAGAACAGACGAAGACTATAAAGTTTCTAGGGCGCTACATAAATGCTTCCCTGACCCTATCAGATAACTATAGCTCCATTATGGAGTCCTCAAGAAACAACTCCAAGCTGTTTAAAATTATTACCACTGTTAAGGCGGGGCTCTCACCCAAGGCTGCGAAATAGCTAACCGCCAAAGAAATGATAAAAGTATTAACTTCGGATGAGGATTTTAGGGTCTCCATGGCTAACCTTCCCGGTTTAAACTCCAGTTACAGCAGAACGTATTTTGAGTTCCAAGAGATCTTTTAAGGAATAGGTTCTGGTTATTATCAACCCCTTCCTCTTAATTTGAGTGTCAAAACTAAGTTTCTACCTTGCAGTAAGCAGAACACAGCTACAGAAGCCGCACGCGCGATATATACGAATTAGCTTCAGGACTATAGAAAATCGCAATTCAAAATCTTCTTCACTGACGCGTCTATACGAGAAGACTGTGCAGCTTGCGGTATTGTTGACTGTGCAGATAACAAGGAGTTTAGGTACAGGATAGGTTTCAACACATCTTCCAGTTATAGTGAAACTATTGCAATCTTCCAGGCGATCAAAATAGCCATTAGCAAGAACTTTTCAAAAATTGTTATATTTACTGACAGCTTAGCAGCCTGTAAACTTCTGGAGAAAGAAAAGTCAGACAACTGTTATATAAACTTGATTCATAACAACATCGAGCAGAGCCTCAATATCGTTCACATAATTTAGACACCGCCACACATAGGCATTAGGGGTAATGAGCGAGGGGACCAGCTAGCCGAGGAGGCGTCTGTCCAGGGACAAATTATCAACGTCAAACTAACAGTCCAAGAAGCTACAAGAAAAATACTAAAGAGCATTAAGGATAAATGTTACAGGGACTTCCAAAGCTTTTCCTCTCACAACTTAATTTGTTTTCCCATATTTTCAGCGGCCACAAGCCCCATCCTTGGTTCAGGAAATGCACCCTCAACCCCAAGCAAATCAAAACCATAAAAAGAATCTTGACAGGGTCTCCATATGATAAAGTATACTTACATAGAACTAACGCGCTAAACTCAGATAGATGTATCTGCGGGCAATCCTGCAGCTATCTACACTTAATCTTACAGGATACCTGTGAGAATTATAAGTTTTGCTTTTAGAGATTTATAAGTAGTTTACATATTTTGTTACTAGATGCGTTTTGAGGTGCAACTAAGTGTCTATCATCACTAAGCGATACAATTGTACCATCACTAGTTTTAAGAAGGATGTAACATGTAAGAATGAGAAAATAAAACATTTCATTCGTGCGATTTAAAGTAAGCGGTTGTTTTACTTTCGTCATCCTGATACATGATTCAATTATAAAAGGTTATGTACTTACTGACAGCGAAATTCTGACACTCCTTAATCTATAGTCGTATTTTGGAAGTACGCAGAAAGGGGGAAAAATGTGATCCCTTTTTGCGAAAGAGCATTAGAAAAATACTAAGTAAAATAAGTATTAAAATAGTATTTTTTAAATAATTATTTCATTTTTGTACTAAGTATCTTATGTCTGCGGAACTTTACCCTTCCATTATATACATACAAATAAATATATAGAGATATAACTCTATTTTAATTGGCAAATAATAAAAATATCAGGTCAAACCTTAAGATAGGAAAAGGACTAAATTTAAAATGGAAAGGTCGCCAAAATCAATATTGTCAATAATTTAAATTGAAAAAACTCAATCGTCGTGATTGTGTATAAAAGCATATTTTCGGTTCTCTATAGCACATATGTACATATACATATGTATATGTTCCGAGAAATGCGGTATTAAAAATTCAGTGATGAGGCCGTACCACTTCCAATAATTATTTATAGATCCCTCAGTCTATCTCATCCCCATTTATCGCTATTTTTATTTAAAAAAAAAGTCATATCTTTTAATGCAGGCTACTTATAAGCTGTATTCCTGCTAAATCTCATTCCAACTCGGTGACCCGTTTTTACATTATTGAATTATAAATATCAAAAACTTCAAATTTAAAATATTTGAATTATACAGGGCTGTACGCCTGTATTTAGATTTTGAAAATTTGGTCGCAATCGGAATGAATAGCATCGCTATACATCGAAAGCGATAATTTTTATTTGGCTTTTAAAGTCTTGTCTCTAATCCTCTGAAAAGAAAAACATTAAATTCTGATCCTCTTAGAACTGAAGAAACTAAAAACATAGAGTGGAAAGGATTTATACATTCCGATTTGCACAACGGGCCTGTAAATTTTTTAAATGGAAATGAAAATAAAACCACATAATTATTGTAGAAACTGTCACGATATACCCCATTTTTATTTTTATTTACTCAAAAACGAAACCGTAACTTAAATTATTTGGTATCGTCTTCGAGAAAGTTCGTTAATTGGCAAGGAAATACCAAGTGTTAGCAGGAACCTGTGAACAAAGTGGTTCAATTATTATAATTTCTCCTAAGTTGCTATATTAGAGCGCAGTTACCCACCGACGTGTACGTACCGTTCTGCGGTGATTAATTTCAATAATAAGGCTCATAAATAGGTCGGCCGTTTCTTCGCCGGTGGATAACTGCGATCTTACATTTAACTTACGTGTGAGTGTGTTAGAAGACGGTGCTTTTGCACTTGGGCATGTATACACCAAACGGTCGAAGAAACATTTAAATGAAAAGGTTTAATTATAAGAATTTCCCTTAATAAATGCAGTTGGTATACGATTTAACTTACGTGTGCGTGGCTTTAAAAAGTGCTATAGATCGGCAGCAGGAAGACGCTCCAGTCGATTGACGATGACAACTGTTGGGAAAATATATGTACATTCATAATTATAATTCGTGCGATGAGTGGGGAACGATGTTCTGCAAATAAATATGTATGTATGTTAGATGTATCATTGATGTAAACAAAACTGCTATTTACTCACTAGCTTCTCGGCCACCAATGTGCAAATAATATCCCACTCACATTCGAAGTATTGTGGTTAATTACACTGGAAATAAGATATATAAGATGTTTAAATTGAAAAATTGTTATATTGTTATGAAATAACATAATTTTTTTTGCAAAACTCACCCAAACTCTTGCAATCACAAAATGAAATGTCAACTGTAAAAAAACTATAAATTAGACAAACGAGTCAGTAATGCCAACGCTTTTTTTTAGAATGAAGATGTTTTCAATATACTACCTTTACAAGTGAAAACTATAGAATATGCAACATTCTTCATGAGTTAAGGAGCCGATTTGTCATGCGGGAAAGAGTGAGCTGCTTTATTACAGAACCTTTTATTATTGAATCATGATCCTGATACACTCTGATCGACTACAATATCAGAAGCGGATTTTAAACCGCCTACTGCAATTAACTTAATTTTCAAAGAAAAAAAAAAAGTTTAATAAAAGCCCAAATAAGATGGAGCAACAAATTTGTACGGAAGGCTATTCGTTGCGTGCGCTTATGATGTGGTGTACAAGTTTGCGCCTGCCCACAGACGGAATGAAATCGACGCTAGCAAAGCGACTCAATTCAGTCTCGCCTGAAATTGGAGGTGAGTGCCCATTGACGGAGTCAGCTGAAGAAGACTACCCAGAGGTCGTTGTTGATGATTTGGATCAAACAGAGGAGCCTCAAGGTACAGCAAAAATCAACGGGACGCAGAAGCGCTGAAAATTCAACTGTAGTTGGCAAAACCGTTGAAAAAGCAAATGCTGCACACTGCGAGTACCAAAAATCGAAATAGCAAAACAAGCGCAAAACAATGGTACAGCAAAAGCAAAACACAACAACGAAACGAAAAAGGCAGAACACAACGATGTAAAGACAAAGACAGAGGTCAACAACGTAATGGCAAAGAGAGCGCACGACGGCAGAACAGCAAAAGCAAAACACAACAACGAAAAGACAAAGGCAGAACACAACAATGCAAAGGCAAAGGCTGTGCTTAACAACAAAACAGTGCAGTGCGAAGAATTTGCAAAGTCGGGGCCGAACTACGGTATGAAAATGGCAGAGTATACATGCAATAACGAAGCGTTGAATTTTTTACCTCATAAGGAGTTAGCGATGGCAGCCTACAACAAAAATGACGATGGCAAAGCAGTGAGCGGACGCGACAGCAAATATGTATGTGTCAGCTTACGTTATAGAAGGCAAGCAGTGCACAGTGGGCGAGCATGCTGATACACTCGGAAGTGAGGTACAGTTCTTAAAACTCGAAAAAGAGCTGCTACTTCTTGAAAATAGACTATCGAAATTACAAGCACAGGCAAATGTAGCAATGTAGCGCCCGCCGAAGTCGAGACGAAGTCGTCGACTATTCATCTTTTCAGAGACTTCGTGCCTGAATATGACTGTGAAGATAATTTCAAAAGCTCAAATTAGCGGCCTTAAAAAGACATTAAACTTGAGCGAGAGTGAAATGCGTGCTTTATTATTCGGCAAGTTGAAGGGTAAAGCATTGCAATGGATATACTCTAAGCCGACGTAAGTATATGAGTGAGCAGGTGGAAAACCTTTTGATCGAAATGTCAACCCTATTCGGCACAAAGGAAAACAAGATTTCCTTAAGATAAATATTCGAGCAACGGAAGTGGCAGCACAATAAATGCTCTGCCGATTATTTTAGAGCAAAGACTATCTTGGCGAATGGCCAGCAACTGGACGAAGAAGAGTTCATCGATTACACAATAGAGGGTATACCGAATACCCAAATGCGGACTCAAGCAACAATTCAGCAGTTCAGAAATAAAGGTTATCTTTTGCAAGCGTTCAAAGAAGTTAGCCTGGGAAGAGGCTAAAAAGTCAGCGCCGAATGAGAAAAGCAGCAGGTAAAGTGCTTTAATTGTAACAGTATGGGGCATTATGCTTCCGAGTGCAAAAAATGAAAGCATGATGTGGGAGCTTGATACGCTTGCGGTAATTTTGGGCATTTGGCAAAGGAATGCAGCCAGTATAAAAAAGCAGCTTCGAAGACGTCTAATAATAATTACGTAAGATATTTTAAATTAACAGTTAAGTCAAATACTAATTTCTCCATGTTCATAGAATGCCCGATAGACTTTGGTAGCGAAATTAGTTTTGTAAAGAGAACTTCAATACCCTCTTCGGTACAGTTTCAGACAATATTTTCATTTTTTCTTTTAAAATCTTTGTCACGCTCTGGAATTACAAAATTATGATTTAACTTTAGAACATAGAGCGGGGAAACGTATGCAACACGAGACGCGTTAAGTAGGAGTACAAACATACTGTTAGTCGATACGAATACCTTCGAAGAAAACTTGATAGTATGTCAGGAAAAAGATGAAATTGTTCGAAAAATAATAGATGTTTTACAAAAGTCGGAACACTCTCAGTACGAAATGAGAAACAGGGTCGTGTACAGAAAAAAGGGAGCCAATATTTTGCTCTATGTCCCAGCAGCTATGGAAGACCATATGCTTTATAAATACAACGATGAGATGAGTCATGTTGGGGTCGATAAAGTAACCGATCTAGTGCAGCGTAGTTACTGGTTCCCGGGAATTCGAAAGAAAGTAGAGCGTCACATCAAAAATTGCTTAAAATGCATAGCGTTTTCTCCTAAAAACGGGAAACAGGAAGGTTTCTTACAGTGCATTTCGAAAGAGGCGGAACCATTCGATGTCGTACCAATAGATCATTACGGCCCAATAAGTAGTTCACATTCAATAAAACGACATATACTGGTAGTAATTGATGCCTGTACAAAATTCATTCGGTTGTACTCCACGAAAACCACACGCTCAAAAGAAGCGGTAGAAGCACTCAACGATTACTTTAGGACTTATAGTAGGCCAAGATGTATAGTATCCGACAGGGGCAGTTGCTTCACCTCAAACGAATTTAACAGTTTCGTCGAAAACAATAAAGTCGTCCATGTAAAGATAGCGACTGGTTCCCCACAAGCCAACGGACAAGATAAAAGAGTTAAGACTTGTCTTCAATGTTAGCAAAACTGGTAGAGAGCGAGAGGGGTCTGCATTGGGAGAAAGTTTTAGATATGGTAGAGTACACGATCAACAATACGAAACACAGAGATATAGACGAATATCCAAGCGTAATGTTATTTGGCATACAACAAAGAGGAAAAACGATAGACAGTGTGAAAGAAAATATTATAAGCTACGAACAAGATAAATCAGGAAGTAATTTTGTAGAGATACGCAACGCAGCAGGAGAAAAATAGATTAAAGCACAAGACTACAACAAACAATATGTCGATGGGAAAAAAAAACAGCTGATTAAGTAGAAATTATGCGACTACGTGATGTTGAAGAATTTTAACTTTCATGGTGGCGTCTCCAGTAAACTTCTTCCAAAATTTAGAGGACCATATAGAGTATCTAAAGTCCTAGGCAATGACCGATATCTTGTCAAAGAAGTAGAAGATCCCTACAAGGGAGTGTGATCTGCCGCGCACTTGAAACCATGGTTCAACGAACCAAATGCTGATGGTCTTCAAGCCGAGATTATCGATGTGACAGGTGACACTGACATCTCAAACGTACAATTTAATAACATGTGAGAATGAGAAAATAAAACATTACATTCGTGCGATTCAAAGTGAGCGGTTGTTTTACTTTCGTCATCCTGATACACTCTGATCGACTACAATATGTACATGTACGGTCATTCGGGCCGAGGTTAAACCTTGCTAAGGACTTTAAAGGTTCAATTAGAGGTGCCATAACCATAACCATAGAAAACAGCTGATCCAACCAACCTTATGGGTTACACTGTAATCGATTAGTGGTGCCATACCATAACGCCATAACCATAACCATAACCATAGCGACCAACTGAATTTTGGTTTTTGCCGTAACCATAAACAAATGATTGCTGATTCGCCTTGTTTATTGTGATATTTTTGTTCTTCGTGTGCAGTTTATTTTGTTTTGATGAGTTTTAATTTATATTTTGCTTCCGCGTTTTACATACTTTACTAAATTTTTATTTAGTTTCAGTTTATTGCAAATATCAGCTGTTTATGGTTATGGCACCACTAATCGATTGCTTAAATATGGTTATGGTTATGACTACGATTATGGTTATAGCGTTATGGTATGGTACCTCTAATTGAACCTTAAAGGTGCTTTTAAGTTATATCTTCAGAGAGCCAGGCGGAAATCGAAACCATATTCAATTGGCAGCGAGAAACAATGTAACAATATACTGGGTACCATAACATTGCCCCATTAAAGACAACGAGGTAGCTGACGAACTGGCTAGAAAAGTCATCACTGTTTTGCTGACCTGGTTTTTACTCTTCCAATTGTATATTTACTGGATGGGTTAACTATGAACGTCTGTTATTTCCAAATTATTTGTATAAAGCTTAGGTTCTATTTTATAACAAGATATGTATGTTACAAACTTTTTTAATTAGATAACTGCACAAAAGATTAAAGACCTATTGGCCAGGAATTATTGAAATCGGTTCACGACGTGCAAAGTTATAATACATATATCATACATAAAAAATAGTCCGACGAGATGCTAACCTCCCCCTTTTTTTAAGTCGGTTAAAAAATTCGTTAAGGTGGAGCTGATCTGCGTTGCTTTAAGAATGACAAGGACGACCTGGTAAATGAGTCCTAAGTTCACTTGAATAAGTGACGGAACACTTCTCAAAACTACTTGGTGGTGGTATAAGTGAATACCTTAGATAGAGAAATCGGCATATTGTCAGCCAACTATGACGAAATTCTAATAGCGATAACACGGCTTTATTATGATTAAAGCCCCGGAGCTGAAAGGTTGCCGTCTGAGCTATGCAAGTACAGCATAACCACGCTGTTAAGGTTGGCATTATAGTCGTCATTTTGAGAGATACAGCAATATAATGCGATTGGTTCTAAGCACATCAAGCTAGCCAGTCCCCTTTGGACCTGAACCCTTCCTTGTGATGTGTAGTAGCATCATAAGATAGGAGCTTAGAACCTCTACTGGGAAAACACATTCCCTTTTGTAATCTATATATCTATCCAACATCCAACATCTATTGATGAAAACTAAAATGTGCGCTAAGTTATGCTAAGTTCCAGACCAACACTGTATGTAATACTATGTTCTGACTGTGCCGTTAACTCGAGTTTATGAGCAATTTTGGAGTTGAACGTTAAACACTTCTTATAAACTCGGAGTTTACCATACAAATATTTTTTGTCCAACTCGTTTTAAACACCACTTTTATGCCCGAATTCAGTAACTTGGTATCATCTCAAGTCTCAAAATGAGCTATAGACTATTTCCTTTCCTCGCTTTTTCGTTTTTTTCTTTTGCTTTTAATTTAATTTTTTGTGACCTGCTCATGACCAGGTCACTATTTAGATACTTTGTTTTGAGACTAGAAACTAATTTTGAAACTAATAAAGGCGAACCGGTCTAAAATTGTGACTTTTTTCTCTATTAGAGACTGAGACAGCTTATACTATGTTTCCACGGCACATTATTCGCTCTCCCATTGGTAATACGCAGCTCAATCCCGAACCGAATCCACTCGATTCCCCATACAAATTTTTGTGAGCGAATCATCTCATTTGTAGTTGATTCAATCTATCTATGCCGTCTCTAATTTTAATCAAAAATTTATCGAAAATAGCTGCCAAAGTACATATAAATATAAAAACAACACAAAATTTAAACAAACAAGAAACAATTAAATGCTTAAATGGTTCCAAACGTTGAGTTTGTGAAGAAAATAATAATGTAAAAGAGGTTGTGAGGCAAACCTAGAGTGAATAAAGACGCAAAAGTATGTATGTAAGTATTACAACAGCACCAGATACATATGCCAGACGAATCACGAATGTGTCGTGTAAACGGGTTGTTGGCCATTCGTAATACAAACATGATTCACTTGCTGTGGAAACACCATTTTGCTGAATTCGAGTATTATTTGATGTTTATGGAGATGCAACCCTTATTTGCCCCAATATTAGGCCGCACTGTTGAGAAATTTTGGCATCATTGTTCAAAAGTTTTGCTGCACTGTTTACTGTTTATAATTTCAAATACGAGGACTGTTTGATAAGTCCTAAGTGAACTTTTGATTTTCTTCTTGACTTGTAACAAAAATTAAAAATAAGTGAATTTCGTGTGCTGATTAATCATTATTTTTTGCGTTAAAAACAATCACCGGAACCAAGGAAAGGCTTGGAAATGCTATAGCTATCAATCTCAATCGGTAAGTGGGTTCTTCTTTTCTTCTGTCATTGGCTCGATAACCGCCTCCGCGATTTTGACCGAGCTTAGCATAGCACCCCAGTTATTTCTCTCTCTCGCTAACTGGCGCCAGTTGGAAATACCAATCATACCCAAGTCCCTTACCGCCTGGTCTTTCCAACGCGGAAGAGGAATTCATTTTCCTCTGCTACTAGCGTCGAATACTTTCAGAGCTGGGCGCTTTCATCCATTAGAACGACATGACCTAGCCAGCGAAGCTGTCCAAAGACTTCGTTGCACCAGAAATCGTCGATAAAATCCATGGAAGGATGAGGGATGACCGCAGAACAAAAGTACGGGATGTAACTGAGCCTGTAGGGATCTCATCTGAGTGGATACATGACATTTCACACGAATATTCTGATATGAAAAAGCTATACACATGATGGGTGCCGCGATTGCTCACCGTCGACCATAAGCGTAAACGTGTAACCCCTTCAAAGGATTTGCAAAAATCTATTAATCGGACTACAAACTACTCGCCATCTAGCATATTCTTCAGATTTAGCCCCTTACGAATATTTCGTATTTCCAAATCAGAAGAAATGGCTGGGTAGTAAGAGACGCCTGTTTTGAGAAAGAATAAAATAATTGGAAAACGCTGGACTAAGTGTAGAGTTAAAAAGAGATTATTTTGAGAAATACCATATAACGATTTTTTGCCGAAAAGTCACTGATTTATCTAAGCGCGCTCATACAATATTTGTAAACAAATGGAATCAAATTAATGAAATTAAATCTTCGTATAATGATGCAACACCACCATCGCCTTCGACCATGCTGTTCCCTTCACCTTCACCATTGACTGAGCGTTGAATACCATCGCCGTTGTCATCAGAATTTCCCCGTGTTCCAATGCTCAGGCTGCAACACAAATCATATTACTGTTGCTGGTGTTCGCATCAAATATGCTTGTTGCTTGAATCTCCGATAGAAATCACTTATTACACTATTAATTGCTGGGATATATAAACAATTTTTTATATACTTATGCTGCGCCGAGTGATGAAAGGCAGGAGTTTGTTAAGTGTTGAGGTATAAAACTGTTCAGCTACAGAACATTTGCTCATCAGCTAATTAGATAATCTGCCATATCGCTGAGTACGTCGTAGAAAAGTTACGAACGTAAGCCTCCGCTACGAATACGAAAAATTCGCTATCGCTGATTCCAAGGTGGATTCAATAAGGTGGCGGTTACCGCATATAAGTAAGTAAAAAACCAACACGTACTTTGTTTTTGTTTTTTGGGGAGCATAATGTCAAATACCATTAGACATTTATATTGGCAGCCAATCAGAACGAAGTATTTTGACATAATGCTCACCAAAGCGAAAAACCCAGCTGGCGCCTCAACGCCACCTTATTGAATCTGTCTTTGCTGATTGCGTGTGAACTCGAAAAAGTACTGCCAAACTCATATTCCAAATTTAGACGTTTCGACATCAGCTGGCACAAAGTAACCACACAATTGTTTACAGAATAATTTAATTTTATAGAATTATAAAACAAAATGAATATCCTCGGGAGAGCCAGAATAATATTTCTCTAATAAGAAAGGCGGCAAAATTTAACACAGTTAAGGCCATGCCACATAAAACTTCGGCTTCGCTTTACGTCAGAGTTTAGCTTTGACAGCAAAGATGAATACATGCAATTATACGAAATTTCCCACATAGGCAACACCGTCGCCAAAGCGAAGCGAAATCTTGGGCAACTCTCATCTTTTCGCTGACTTTGACAGTTCGCTCATACCTATTTTGTTTATTTCTGACATTCGTCTGTTAACGGTCGACGTATATTTGAAATTTTTCCAACAAAAACAAGGTAAATATAAAATTTAACTTAAATAAATGCTTAAATAAACAGTTTTTTCTTTTAATTTAGCAAAAGAAATGGAGGAAAAGTTAATTGAAGCGGTGAAAATGCAGCCAAGCATCTATGACAAAAGCTGCCACCTCTTCCGCAATAAATACCTAAAGGATGGGCATGGCAGGCAGTTGCGGTTTTTGTGGGAGTTTCTGGTACGTGTACTTTATTGTATATAAATATATGTATGTATATACATACATATGTATGTGATGATTTACTAAAGGCTTTTTCTTTTATAATAGAAGAGCATTGCAGAGCACGGTGGAAGTCACTTCGTGACCGGTTCGTGCGGGAGGTGGCAGCAAAGATATAATTCCCTTACCCACATTTTTCGCCTTGATATGTTTTTTAAACATAATAAGGCTTCCTGAAGTAGAAGAACCATTAACAAACTTCCATAATGTCCATAATTATGCCGAATGTATTTAAATATGTTTATAAAGTTCCGTGCGATTTTCACAACACACAATAAACAAACGAAAAGTATGTATTGTCAAAGTTTTATTGTGGCATACCTTTTGGATTTTTCACTTTTCTGACAAAGTCATAAATGTCACGTAAAGCGAAGCAAGTGTTATGTGGCTTGGTCTTTAAAATGCAGCAGAAAACTTTAAGATATACATCCTATGTACCTTTAATTCTCTGAAATCTTATGACACTTCGTTTGTAAAAGTTTCGGTTGTTGAAAGAAATATATAATTTTACCAGTTTTAAATTACAGATTTGTAAAGATATTCGATTAAACAAATCAGCATTTGTGATGGCGTATGAAGAAGACTTTGTTCCGAGACCGTCTTCAATGAATGAGATCCATAAAGTGGCTTCGGTGCTAAGGTTTTAGCGGAAGGTGGTGACCAGCCGTGATTTCGAAAAGGCTATGATATACTAATGGTCCAATCAACATTTTTCAAATTTTTAATACATTGCAGTCACGGCAATGCCCTCTATGGGCAAAGCTGGAAATAAGTAACGAGGAAAACGAAATGCGAAAATGAACTTCTATCCAAAATCCTGGTTTTCGGGTGTAAAATTGTGTTCAAAAGTTGTCCACCTCCTCCTTTTTGAATTTGGTGTTATCCACTTCACACATCAACTATTCTAGCAAGCGAGCGTAATGCAAAAGCGTTGTTAAAATTTTTAAACTCAAATGGTAAACAACAAACAAGAAAGAAAATTGCTTTAGATGAAAACATTTTTATCAAATTTAATACTCACAATTTCACTATGTTTCTGTATTGTTTTAAATTATTGAAATAAAGTGGATATTCCTTCAGAATATGATTTTTTTAATTTTACCCGACAACCAAAACACGTCGTAACAAATTCATCGAAAAATCCACGGAATTGCGCTACGAATGAACTCACCGATGGCTATTTTCGAAGAATCTACGATTAAGCGAAACAAAGTTTGCGCCTATCGCTATACCGCTATTCCTCTGTTTGTGATTTTGTCATAATCAGCTGTTTTTGCTGCGTCAAGGTTCAGTTAGTCAGGACCTAACTTAACTTAACTTAATTTAAGATTGTGCCAACCTTATATATGGAAAGCCGTGCACGCGATTAGTCAACACTTAACTTACCGTAGGAAACTTAAGAATCTGTTGATTTAAAATTTTTAAGTTTCGGCCTTACGTAAATTTAGATTTTTAAAAGTAAATGTATGAAGAATTTACATTTAGAACGAGTTTATTTGATGTGGTATCATAGGCAGCAAAATGAAAATGAAATTATACAAAATGAAAAACGTTTCATTGGTGATTTCCTGAAACATTCCACTAACGAAGCTTAACCAAAGGAACTTGTGCCTGCTTCTTGCATGTTTGATACCCACATTTTATAATTTTCGCCTTTAAAACTCTTAAACAAAAATTTCATATTTATCCAAATTGCAATCAGCTGCCTTTGATCAGCTGTTTTTCGTACTTGCAAGTTTTTACTGGCAAAAATTTGTCCAGTAAAAATTATCAACTTCCCCTCAAAATGAAATGTCTCGATGTCCCCTACCATTCGGATTTTAGCAGCGAGCGAAGGTGGATCGGGCGTGAATTTTAGCAAATTTCGAGTGTACTTATACACTAACCCACAGTCTTTCTAAGATTCAAAAAAAAAAAAAAAAAAAAATACTTTGTGCAGCACAATTAAGTGCAAAAAATACATAAATTTGTGGCTTTATTTCAAACAAAAAGTGGGCGCGAGTGAATAGCTCGTGTATTTAACAATTTTTATTAAATTTACTGCTCCGGCGCGGAAAGCTAAGGAACAAAAAATTGAGTAACCTGCAGGTGAGTGCGTGGCTAGACCTAGTCCCCATATTTTGTATAGTGTTGGTCAAATAGAGCGAAAGATTTCCTCAGTCTGCCTGAGGAAAAAAAGAAAAAAAAGCTGCCTTTGGCAGCGAATACAAGGTTCAAGGCCAAAATGGCGTCGCCGACGAAATGGTCGGTGGCGTCTGCGGCTGATGTCGAGGTCGGTGAGGGTATGATAAGTAAAAAACCTAAAATTATAAGTAATGAAATAAAAACAGGTTTTTATGAACTTCTCAAAGGTGAGGGGATCATAAAAATAAATGAGCAAAAAAAAAGTGAGAAAGAACAAGATCTGTCCATGGTCGGCATGGAGTGCGAAATAAGCGCGGGAAACAAACAGCAGTTAAATGTTCCGTTACAAACAAATGAAAATGTGAAAGAAAATGAAAAAGGCGCGGGAAAAGTCACGCTTTACCCGCCAAATTTCAGCGGGAAATTTTTGTTCTGGTGGAGACATCAGAAAACAATGCAATAAAAAATGAGAGAATGACAACTGGGCTTACACTTTACAGCCAAATATCGGACTTAAGAATTAAAGACATTTTTCACATACTGGCCTTAGGCAGGACATTGTACAAGGTAATTTTTACCAATTTAGCTGCGGCAAACAATTTTGCACTAGACGCAAGACTTTCAAAGAAAAATCTTAAAGCATTCATTCCTCGGACGGCCTTGGAAATTTATGTTGTTGTGAGAGGTGTACCTCTATGCTTCCAAGAAAGTGAAATCCTAAAGGATTCAAAATCCAGCATTCCAATTATGTCTGTTAGGCGCTTCACGCGCAGGGACCCTACAAATAGTGAATTCGTGCCAACCACCACCTTAAAAATCGGGTTTTCAGGTAATGAAATACCAAAGTCCATTTTTTGCAATTACACAAAGCTTAATGTGGATTTTTTTATACCGCCGCTAAGGCAATGCAATAAATGTGGGCGGCTTGGCCACACAATGATGTCATGCAAAGCTAAAGACAGATGCCTCAAATGTGGTAAAAATGATTGTGAGGGAAACTGTAACAATAAAACGTGTATATTGTGTAACAAAAGTGGGCATACTGCAAAAGATAAATCTGTGTGTTCAGTGTGGGAAAAGGAAATGAACGTCAATCGCATCAGGGCGGTCAAGAAAATGTCAAGAAAGGAAGTTTTAGATGTTTATTACCCCAAAAATAGTAATCGTTTTAGTTTGCTAGAGGAAGAAGAGGAAGAATTTCCAAGTCTTGGAGATATGGAAACTGAAACAATGGATAAAGACACTAACATTAATAAAAACCTAACCAAAAGACTATATAGTTCGGTAGCCAAAATCAGAACGGACAGGGAAGTTTTTTCAAAACCGCCAAAAAAGTATAGGTCAAATCCTAGTACAATAAATCCAGCTTTGAATTCATCTTCGTACCAAAGTGGTATAGTTTCAGAAATGGAAAGATTAATGACTCAGCTTTTAAAAATAACACAAAGAATGTCAATTGAAAATAAAGACAAAAAAACTTTCAATGAGGTGCAGACCTTAAAAAATCAGTTTCAAACTATCATTAACAATAGAGATGAGAAAACCATTACGGAATCGTATATCCTTCCCTGTCTAGAAAATGAGAGTGATTCAATATAACATACAATCTTTAAAAGCAAACATAGATGCTCTAGAATTTTATGCAAACAAAAACAAATGTGACATTATCTGCTTAAGTGAAATCTTTTTATCAAGTGCTTCTTCACATAGAAAACTAATTAACTACAATATGGTTAAAAAATGTCGCAGCGACGGATATGGAGGAGTTGCTATCGCCTTAAAAAGAAACATAAAGTACAAAAAAATCAATTTTAGTACAAATTTTGACATAGTCATAGTTGAAACAATAAACTTACAGCCAAATATAACTCTAGTGTCAGTATATTTTCCACCAAACATTACCATTGCCGACTTTAATAACGAAATAAAAAAAATTTTTGATTTCTTTGAAAACAAAGACAATGTCTTCATCTTAGGAGATTTCAATGCGCGAGCAACTTTTTGGGGCGATAGCATCGACTCCAACAGAGGCAAGCACCTACAACAACACATTTTCCATTCAAATTTCCACTGTCTAAACATGGGCAATATAACGTATCAACAAGATTTTAGATCTAACAGAGGATCAGTACTTGATTTAACATTAACTAATAGCAACATATCGTGCAACTGGCAGGTAGATCCCATTAGAATTGGTGGTAGCCATCACTTCCCAATTCAAATATTTTTTGACAAAATCACTAACAAATTTAGCCGATTTTTGGCAAAAAATAAACTTTTAAAATCTTTAAGGACCATGGAATGTGGCGCCAATCTGGAGGAATTTGAAAACAAAATACATGAAGAAATTAAAAGTGCCACGTATGAAATTGAAAACAGTAGGTCTCCAAAGCAATGGTGGACAGAAGAACTAGCCAAAATGCACAGACTTTTAACCGCAGCTTCAAAAAAGGCAAGAAATTTTCCTTCTCCAATTAACTTTGAAAACTTAATGCAGAAACAAAAAGAATGGAAAAAATCTTTAAAAAAGCAAAAAAAAGACAATTTTAACAATAGAATAGAGGAAATAAATAATACACATGGCAGGAGCACCTGGAGGTTTGTAAAAGCCCTCAGAGGAGATTACAACCAAAGCACAATCAATCCATGGAATCAACAAAAAGGTCAGCAATTTTTGAACATGCTTCATAATCAGGTACCCAGACAACAGACAAGATTAGAAATTAACAAAAGGGTAAGCCCCCAAACACATCTATCCTTATCCTTTGAGGAAATTGTGAAGGTTCTTGACAGGAAAAAAAAAGAGTCTGCAGCAGGTATCGACCAAATAACATACAAAATGTTGAAATCCCTTCCGGAAACAACTATTGCCTCCTTAAAAACCACTTTAAATGACTTTTTTCTAGCAAATAACATTCCAATACATTGGAGAACGATAAAAATAGTTCCGATACCCAAAAGGGGCAAAGATCTAAACGATGTGCAAAATTTCAGACCAATAGCATTAATTTCTGTCCTTCTGAAGCTAATCAATGCATGTGTTAAAGATAGAATATATTCCAGCTTAGAATCAAAAAATATGTTGCCCTCAAACTCTTTTGCTTACAGGAAAAACAAATCTTCTGCGATTTGTTTAAATCACATACTTCATCAAATCAGTATACACAAACACAACAAAAAGCAAGTAATCTTCTGCTCTACCGACATTTCCAATGCCTACAACTGTGTAGACATAAACATACTGCAGGAAGTACTCTGTGAATTCAACATCGAAAATCTCTACAGGGAATGGATAACAAATTTCTTGGCTTTTAGAACCTTAAAAATTGGCACAAACACCACAAACATTTCCAATGGACTACCTCAAGGCAGCTGTCTGTCGCCATTGCTTTTTAACATATATACAGCAAAGCTACACAGACTTGTGGACACAGAGTTTCAAATATTTCAGTTTGCAGATGATTTTTGTTTCATTGCGGCTGGAGGCAGTTTACAGGAAGCTCAAAACATACTCCAAACTAAAGTAAACAATTTCTTGGTCATATGCAACCAACTAAACCTTACGTTTAACACAGAAAAAACAAAGTTGATGCACATAAGGCAGGGACAAAAAAAAGACGTTGACATTTATGTACATGGCAGCAAAATAACTCAAGTTACTAACTTAAAAATACTAGGGAGAGACATTAACAATTCACTGACAGTAAAAAATCACTTCTCAGCGATAACAGAGGCATCTGCAAGCAATATCAGGCTATTCAAGTATTTAACAAATATAAAATCAGGGTTACACCCTCAGAAAGCCTTAAACATCTACAAAGCTATGGTGAGATCAAAAATTGAACACTCCAGTACTACTACCGCAAATTGTGCCAAAACATCTGCAAACAAAATACGCACCCTACAAAATAAATTTCTCAGAAGAAGTCTAGGTCTAACTCCATCCACTCCTGTGATTAGTATGTATGCACTGGCAAACGAGCTGCCGCCAATGGAAAGGTCTACATGGCTCACAGCAAAGGAGTTAGTAAAGATTTTTGCTTACAAAAACCCAATATCCAAGTCCATAGTAGAAAATTCTCAACTAAATTCCAGTTATTCCACAGTGTACAAACAATTTGAGAACATTCTGAACCGGCTTGATGTGGTTGACAGTCATTTCAGCACCTCCAACATAAAAATTCTTGACAAAACTTTAACACAAAAAAAGACAAATGTACCAATTGAACACATAAGGGCTCATTATGCTGAACTACTAGACAATTATATAAATGACAATTTTCACATTCTTTATACAGATGCCTCAATATCCGATGAAGCAGTGGGGTTTGGGATTTACAATTATTCAAATAATTCGGAACACCTATTTAGAACGGACTTCAAAGCTTCGTCAACCTTTGGCGAAATAAATGCAATCGAGGAAGCCATCAACATTGCCTGCACCAACAAGTATCGTAAGGTAGCTATTTTTACAGACAGCCTCACTTCATGTCAGACGCTAAAGAACAACTTGTCAAACAACTACGTTGCACAGAAAATACACAAAAAGATCTTAGCAGCAAGCGATTTACAAGTTCATTTAATCTGGACCCCAAGTCATGTAGGCATTCCTGGGAATGAGAAGGCAGACATCATTGCGAAAACTGCGTGTACGGAGGGAACACTGACCACAATCAAACTGACCATTGACGAAGCCTGTAGGCAAATTAAAGAAATCATCTTTAAAAACTTTTACAAAACTTTTCTAGACTACTCTGCACAAAAAACAAATGTATTGGCAAAATTTTTTCCTGGTTGGAAAGATGTGACATGGTTTAAAAAATCGAAATTATCCACAGTAGACATTAAAATCATAAACAGAATACTAGTTGGTCACACCTATGACAAGGCATACTTAGTAAAAATAAATGCAACATATTACTCCTTATGTCGCTGTGGACAGATCGATAATTACGTTCATCAAACTTTTGAATGCAGACTTCTGCATGGTATCAGATCTGACTTCGACATCTTTGATTCTTGTAAAAATTTTGAGGAAATCTTTCGGGGACTAGATCTAGCCAAGATCGCGCAACTTGCAAGGTTTTTTCAAAAAGCCAAAATCACATTTTAAAACAAAAAAAAAAAAAGAAAAATCTATTTTATTAAAATTAACAACTCAAGTATAATGTTTCTTAAACACTCGCTAAAGTATTGTATATAAGTAAAATACGTTTCCACCTAGCTCAAGCTTACACAGTCCGTCGTCGTTTAAGTACAGCAAGTACTTAATAACCGCGCCAAACTCACACAATCCGCTGTTCGTTTAACAACCAAATACATACATCTCAACTGCCATCACAAACGCAGACATCAATTTACGCACCCAATCATTGCGTATCATCTGACATCCTGCAAACAAACATCTGTCAACTGACACTTCGAAGCAAAACAAAGGCGGATACTCATACACCCGGTTTTGGCCTGCATGGTACCACCACTGTGTACGAGTGAAGCAAAAAATCGATAAAGTTGATCTCGTCAATAATCCAGAATACAACAAACTTGGAGGAATAACCTGACTTATAGAAACCTTTCGGTTTCTCGTCATAACCCAAAGCTCAAAAAAAAAAAAAAAAAAAAAGATGTCCCCTACTTTGCAAGTTTCTTGCAAGTTTTTGCGTACAAGAACGCCACTTATATGTATAAGTATGTATGTATCATTTATTGAGAGTATTGAGTATAGTCTTATTTGCGTAAAAAATTTAGTCAAAAATATCAAAAGCACAGGAATGAGAGCTAAAATCCTGACATAAACTACGGAGTGGCTAGTTTATTTTTATTATTGTTGTTGGGGAGATAGCACTGCGACCTTAATGTCTATTGTGCCCCCTGCTTGGATTAAAAAATTTCCTTTAGTCCAACCTCCGAGATAAATCTTAGTATTGAACCCAAGTCTCTGGAAGTTATCCCATCGTCCGTAACCAGATATTCACCTAGACATTTTTGGCGTTTGCGCATCAATGCGGGGTACTACTCCAGGACGTGTTTAGAAGTTTATTTCTCTTCCCTGCAGAATCTCCAACGTTTCTGCGAAGAAATTCCCAGTTTATTTAGGTGATAATTCAGCCAACAGTGTCTTGTGAGGATTCCTGTGAAAATTCTCAAGTTGTTCTTTGGCAAGCCCATGCATTCTCTGAATCTTAATTGGTTATAGCTACCCAGAGGGGATTTTGGAGTGATGCAGACCTTGCAGATGGTCCCAGTGTGATTTACTGAGAGCTTCCTCCTCTTTCCTCGTTAAGGCTGATAGTGTCCCTTTCCCTAATCCCCTGAGATGGGTTCGGGACCTATGAATGGAGTTGATGCCCCCTTTTTTGCAAGCATGTCCGCCATCTCATTTCCAAAGATACTAGCGTGACCTGGTACTTAAAGAACCCAGACCCGGTTCGTAAGACCAAGAGTGTTCAGCTTATCAAGACACTCCGTTATTAGTTTTGAGATTACCTGGTAAGATTTAAGGGCCTTGATGGCTGCTTTGCTCTCCGATTGAATAGCAATATTCCGTCCAAGGTAGTTACGCTGGAGGTTAAATGACGCGCACCTTTCTATAGCATAAATTTCTGCTTGGAATATGGACATCTGTGTCCCCATCGATTCCGAGTACTTTGTTCTCGGTCCATACACACCGATTCCGGTGCCCTGTTCGGTTAGCGAGCCGTCCGTGTACCAGGTAATCATGTGTTGGTTTATCTTGTAGGTTTCCGAGAAACCCAACCAGCTTCTTTTGTTGCTCACTTCAGTTTTGAATCTTTTTGTGAGACTTAACTCGGGTTTCATGGTATCTATCGGTATAGCTACTTCCGGATATCGTTCAGTTAGAGTGTTGATCTTCCTCTGACTTAATAAAGAAGACTTTCAGCTCTGCCATTGGGCAGGTTCTCATAGCCCCTGTTATGTTGACGCAAGCCAGCCTTTGCAATTTGCTTAGTGTTTTAATGACACCTTGCTGGTGTGTTCTGTGTTCTGTGTATCGAGACAACAGCCCCATAAATGATTGTAGGTCGTACGATGGCCGTGTACATCCATCTGAGTATTTTTGGGTAGCAGCCACAATTTTTCCCAGCCATGCATTTACATGCCTTACAGCTTTCTTTATCCATGTGGGGTTTCCACAGCAGTCTTTCATCTAGTATTACCCCTAGAAAGTTTACTTCCTACTGGTATTCTATGTTTATTCCGTCAAGATGAGTCTGCGTAAGGCCATCAAGTTTATAGTTCCTTGTGAATGGCACCACGGTGGTTTTGAATGGATTGATTCGCAGTCCATCAGTAGTGCACCATCTTCTGGTAATACTAAGGCCCACTTGGATTCTGTCACACAGAGTGTCTAGAAACTTTCCTCTGCATAATATTACTATGTCGTCCGCATAACCCTGGCAGGTAAGACCAGTTTGCGTTAGCTTTTGAAATAGTTCATCTACTACAAGGTTCCACAGTAGCGGAGATAATACTCCGCCTTGTGGGCAGCCTCTTGTTGTATTGGCTATAAACTTGCTCCCAGTGCTTGTGTCGATTTCTGTCCAGGCTATCTTAGAGTTCTCCTGTCAGTTGATAGAGGGCGGTTTCCTAAGAGCGGCCCGCCCTATAAGCATGTTGACAGGCGTGCAGAGGGTAAATCACAAGAGTTGTGGTTCTAATGTAGTTGTCCACTACTTTTTTAAGGGATTTCAGAAGGAATGAAGTGAGGCATATCGGCCTAAAGGATTTTGGATAAAGAGGGTCCTTCTTTCCAACCTTTGGGATTAACACAACTTTCACTCTTCTCCAGGTCTTGGGTATGTAACCCAGTTCCAAGCTGCTTCTAACTATTTCTAATAGTGGTCCAATGTTGGAGTCTAGTCCCCTCTGTATCATGGCTGCGAAGATTCCGTCAGGTCCGGGTGATTTGAATGGTTTAAAAGAATTTATCGTCCACCTCAATCTCGGATCTGTGCAGTTCCTACCCGCCAGCCTCCAGTTGCTCTTGCTTATTCTACCTATATCGTCACTCGGTATCTCCTCTGATAAAGGGACGGATCCTGAAAAGTAAGTTATCAGAAGTAGTTTGACCTTCTCCTCTTCTTTCTCAGTATAACTTCCATCACTCTTCTTAAGGCTTGCCGATAGGATAGTGCCGCTTTTAGACATTGCTTTACAGAGTCTGGAGGACTCTGTTGTTAGTTCTATATTTTCGCAGAAGCTTCTAAAGCTTGCGCGTTTCGCAGCTCTGATCTCCTTGTTGTAAAGAGTTAGAGTTTGCCTATATTACATCCAACTTCCGGTGCGTTTTGCCCGGTTAAAAAGTTTACGGACTTTGTTTCTGAGACTGCTGAGTTGGCTGCTCCACCAGGGAACATCCCTTGAGGAGGAGACTCTACTCAAGGGACAGCTATCCTCATATGCATCAATGAGTGTTTTGTTGCAGTTTTCTACCAGTATTTGTAGATCTGTCGGGCTCCTGATATTACCTATCAGCCCTGAATGGGATGAATTTATGCTCAGGGTAGTGCAAAAGCTGTCCCAGTTTGTCTTCCTGGGGTTCCTAAATGTTGTTTAGAGGAGCAGTTCCTGCAATATCAAACCTAATAATTCTGTGGTCTGACATGGAAAGTTCGTTAGAAACTATCCAGTCTTTAACTAGCGTTTTCATCAGAGTAAACCCTATAGTTATGTCTAGAACCTCTTTACGCGTGCGGGTAACGAATGTTGGTGTATTCCCAGCATTTAGTATTTCTAGTCTATTACTAAGAATGAACTCAAGAAGGTACTCACCCCTTTGGTTGATGTCGCTGCTACCCCAAGCTTCGTGGTGCGCATTAGCATCGCACCCGAGTATCAGGCGTAATTTCATCCTCTCGCAGTAGTTGACCAGTATATTGCCTTGCACCGGTGGTGCAAGAGCATCGGCGCCTGGCATGTAGCATGAGGCTACTACAACTTCCTTCTGGGTCCCGTTGATGTTGACCGGGACTTGGACTGCTACCAGGTCCCTTGTCAGGAAATCTGAAAGACAAAATAATTTCAAACTTTTGGTTATCATTAGTCAGGACTTGGGATTTGCACACCTGGTGTCCCAAATTATCTGCATATTGCTTACCGCCAGGCCTTTAATATGACTCCTGGCGAACCAGGGTTCTTGGACCACCACTTTCGTGATAAGATTGACTTCCTCGACCACCTCGCTTCTTGCGACTTCGATTGTGAATTTCTTTATCACCTCCTCCGGTATCTTTGTGTCATCACCCGGAATCGTGATAACTGCAGGTGCTTTTATCTTCTCTGCACGCGATTTGTGAACGTGCTCTAGAATGCTTCCAAACCTATACCTTATGACACAGTGGTTGTTTTTGACAGCATCCAGCGATCGGTCGTCGATCCCGATTGTCAGCAGTTTCCCTGCCTTTTCATCCTTGCTCCTGAAGATCTTCCATGGGTTGTTGTGGAGACCCTCATTTTGGGCAAACTAGGAGATTGAGCGGGAGGGAACGTTTAGCTTTATTTCGCCAAAAGAGATGGACTAGAAATCAAGCATGTCTGCATATTGACCATAAATACTGTGCCTAACATTTCTCTTCAGTTTTAAGCGACTAATATATGATGGCAGGTTATACTGAGAATCCTAGCGAAAAATTTTTAGAGCAAAAAGAAGAACTTATTTTTGACTTGACTCAATCCGGTCGGGATAAACTTGATAGCGCGGGATCTATATTCCAGTATTGGCCTCACTAACGTTATGAAAAGAGCCTTCGTAATATAAGGGTCACTGGATTCTTTTGACCATGGTTTTAAAAACGCAAAAGCGTCTTTAGCTTTGTTGACTGTAACATGGATGCGAAGATTGAAATTGAAATTTGGGTCCATTGTAATTCCAAGATTAACAAAGTTAAACACTTGTTAGAGGTTATGGTTACATATATATTACATATATAGAATCGCAAATTGTGTCAAGCATCTTATTGCATTCAGGAGATGGTGTTTTTCTTTTCTGTGTTAACCAGAAATTTGTCTCTTCAATGAATCGGAAGAACAGCATTTAAAATAATTCAATTTAAAAAATAAATATTCGTCCGTATATTTATTTGAGCTTGAGTAAAGTTAACAACATACATTTTCTATACATATTTTTTGCTTATGTAATTTTTCATTGTCCATCAGTTTTGATTCATTAAATTGTATTTAAATACTGCTTATCTACGACTGAGTTGAAGTCAATTCAACCGATGGAGGGTCTCCTTTGATGAGATTCAACAGCGTTAGTGGTACGTTCATTGTTTGGTCGTCAATCAAGACAATGTCAAAAGTGTTCATGTACTGATCCAAATTATCTTTGACCTTAAAGTAAATGTGCAAAAATCGAGAATTAAGCTCAGTTTGGCTGTGCAACAAGTTACTTAAGCAAATGTTCACTTACATGATGGAAGAGGAAACCAATTTTTATTACATGAGACGATGCCGGAACTCCATCCGCCATACCAGAATCAGCTAATGTATCACCCATTAGTATTATGTGATCTCGATTATGAACCAAATCGTAGTAATCACTGCCTTCCAACATCGTTTCATTTTTGTTGAAAGTATGGATTATTGGCTCCTGGAACCCGTTTAGTATGCCATCTTTATATTGAAGAAAATTCGAAATCACTTTTACGTTAGGATACATTATTTCTGCTTGTCGCAGCATAGAAATAACACAATTTCCCAATCCAGCGGAGAATACAAGCACTGGAACGTTGAGCGCGTTCAAATGACGAAATAGTTCTTGGGTATTATCACGAACAGAATGAGCATATTTTTTCGTAATATGATCAATTTCATTCAAATCAAAGGCAAACCCTCTGTAAATAAAAATAATCAATTAAATATATTTTGGTAACTATTAGAATTGAAATGTTTGTATCATATTAATTTCCAATAAAATTATTATGCAACCCAAAACAATTTCCTCACATCTTGGCAAAAAAATTTTATGTAATGCTGCTTTCCAAGAGAATCCGGCCTTGGAACGGCACATTTATGTATATTCGACCAAGGATTGTCACTTCATGGACATACCTGAATACAAAATTTTTTTATAATAGCTTAAAAGGAATTCGCACATGCACAGCGTACAACGAAACTCGTCCGACGTCTTTTCGCGGCGATAGTTTTACTTCTATTGCCGATGCAAGCGGCAGCGACCAAATACGACCCAATGAGTATTCTTAGGTTTTAAAATTGAAATTAATTTATATATATGTATATATATTTTTTTTTGCTGAAAAGTATTAATTGTGTTAATTGAAAAAACTGAACTTTAGTAATGTTATTTTCAACATTTTATAGTATTTTCAAACTGCCTTTTTCTTATTACATACATATGTACATATATCATAATAATGTTATAAAAATTTTATCAGTTCTATGTGGTCACTCTAACAGCTGACATTCAAGCTGTTAACGTTTTTGCCGTAATTAAGTTTTAGTGAGCGAAATTTCTATCTGCTTGGCGAAAATTCGCCGCTGTCTGGAATTGTGTTTAGTATTATGCTTTACAACCATTTTAGTCCCTGCAAAACAACTATTGCAGTTAGTTTCGAATTTTCAATTCAAAAAAGTTGTCGGACTAAATTTTGTTATTATTAAAAGATTTAGTTTTTTTTAAATTTTTCCAAAAGCTAATCGTTATTTCGTGACCAATATAAATATTAAGTAATTATTATCAAAATTAAAAGTTAAAAATTTACTTTTATCTTTCCGGTCGGAAATAAAAATTAAAATTGTATTGTATTATTTGTTTAGTCAAATTTCAAAGTTAAAATTTTACTTTTAATTTTTTGGTCAATAATATGAATTAAAATTCAAATTAATATTAAAAATATGTGCTACATTTAAAATATATGACTGATTTTTTTTTAACAACAGTTATTTTTAATCGAAAACATTAAAGACATATTATAAATTTTGTCTTTTATCGAAAAAATAAGAGAAGAATTTTTATTTTTATTACTTATCGATCTTACTTAATTGGCTCGATAAACATGACCTAGTCAGCGAAGCCGCTGGATCTTAATTCGCTGCTCTATATCTATGTCGTTATAAAGCTCGTACCGCGTCATACAATAAGATGGCATAATGAGACTTATAATACGTGGTTTTTGTCCGTCGAGAGAGGACTTTACTGCTTAATTGCCTACTTCCTCCGAAGTAGCACTTGTTGGTGAGAGCGAGTCTCCTTTGGATTTTGAGGCTGACATTATTATTTATGTTAATGCTGGTTCCAAAGTAAACGAAGTCCTCCCCTTTTTCAAAGATATAACTGTCAACAGTGATGTTTGATCCCAGTCGAGAATGTGCCGACTGTCTATTTGATAACTAGAGCTACTTCGTCTTGCCCTCTTTCATCTCCAGACCCATTCTCTTTGCTCCTTTATCCAGTTTGGAGAAGGCAGAACTAACTGCGCGGTTGTTTAGGCCACGATGTTAATGTCGTCGGCGTGCGCTAGCAATTGCACACTCTTATAAAAGATGGTGCCTGATCGATTTAATTTTGCCACTCGAATTATCTTCTCCAGCATCAGGTTAAAAAAAAACCACGATAAATTGTCACCCTGTCTCAAACCTCGTTTGGTATCAAACGGCTCGGAGAGGTCGTTTCCAATACTGACGGAACTGGTGGTGTTGCTCAACGTCATTTTACATAGCCGTATAAGTTTTGCCGGGATCCCGAATTCAGACATTGCGGCATATAGGAAACTTTTTCGTACTGTCGAAGGCGGCTTTGAAGTCGACAAAAAGATGGTGTGTGTCGATTCTTCTTTCTCGGGTCTTTTAAAAGATCTGGCGTATTGTGAATATCTGGTCGGTGGTAGATTTACCAGGTCTAAAGCCACAATGGTAAGATCTAAGCAGTTCAATGACGTTGGGCTTTCGTATCTCACACATTACGCTCGACAGAACCTTATATGCGATGTTAAGACTGAAACCGCGATAGTTGACGCGAATTGCAGTATCACCCTTCTCATTGATTGGGTTTTCCTGTTCATCACCTACCACGACTAAGTAGCGTGGAGAAATGATCCCCCCACAAAATAATTATATTCTGGACGTCAGTCACCAAATTCAGACCACCCGTCTTGTAATCTTCTGTTCGCTGTCGCACTTTCTGAAAGAATTTTCGGGCGCTTTTCCTGTCGGCCCGCATCTCAAGCTCTTCGCACTCATGTATTTCGGCCTCTCTTCTTCTCACGATATGTCTCCCGCAAAACTCGCGTTGCTCCCCAACGGAACATGGCCCTGTATAATACATCATCTTTCTATATTGTGGCGCGCGAAATTCAACATCGTACCAGTAGTTTTTTCGGGCTCGCTGAAAGCAAATGGATTGCTCAGCAGCGGTAGGTAAAGAGCATGAGAGTTTAGGCTGTAGAACCAAAGATGCCACCTTGCCCACCTTGGTATTAAAATCGCCTAGCACAATTTTTATATAGTGCCAGGGGCAGCGCTCGAACGTGCGTTCGGTGTGTTCGTAGAAGCAATCTTTGGTTCCATCTTCCTTCATGGGCGCAAATCAGCCGACACCAAATTTGCGCTCCTTTACATGGCAACTGTAGTATACGCCGCAAGGCCTACCATTTTCTTCCCTTGCCCCGTCCATCGCATTTCTTGGATGGCGGTGATGTCAGCCTTTGCTCTGCCGAGGACATCTACCAGCCGGGCAGAGGCACCTTCCCAATTAAGAGTTCGGACATTGCAGGTGCATGCCCTAAAATCATGATCTTTTAAACAATTGCCGTTCGTCATCTAAAAAGGGGGCTCCTATACGAGGCTTTGTTTTACTTTTCATTGGTAGTTTGTTTTTAGGTGGCGGGCCCCAAGCCGTGCGCTCAACCATATGGGTCATTAAAAATTTTCACATTTATATTGCGAGCCACTTGCGAGCCAGTGAACAGACTTTGCAGACCCAAACGGATGTTCGGGAGCTACCCAGAAGACAATGGATGAAACCACCCGGAAGTCGTGAACTGCTTGAACCGTATGCAAAAGAATCGCTCTGGCCACTCTAAGGTAAATGGCAATCAGAAACTTTTCCACACGGAGCCATCATCGATTAGATAAGTCAATTTTAACTTTATTTTTCGAAGTAAATTAATAAATCAAATATACTTTGGTTACAACTATGTACATTCTTCTTTTAGCATAACTAAAATCTATTTCTTTCTCAACCTCCCTATCAGAAGTGAAGCTATTAAAAAAATGCTAATACTTTCGGAGGTTATTTATAAAAAAAAATGACAAATTCTTGCATGTGCATAATTCGCATACTCTAAAAATTAGAACTAATATCATAACATTCATACGAGAACTATTTATCATCGGAGAAAATCTCCGATCTACATATGTAGTCAATTACACTAAAAAGACTTGGAAATTGTGTGCGAGTTTAAAGGTGATTTCAATTCTTGCTGACTTTCCATTGGCGTACACAAAAATTATGTGTTTTGTGGGATACCCGCTAAGCAAGTGATCGATATGACAAACGTGACTGGCTTGCACGTGAAGCTGATCGATTGCACCGAAATAACGTTATTTTAGTTCAGCTAGTACCAACCGACAAATTGTCCCTACCTTCATTACACATTTAGCTTGGAATTGTGGGAAAAATTTGGTTAGAAAACTAGATCCAGCCGGCAAATTTCAAATCCATTCGTATATATATTTGCTAAGGCTTCTTTAAGGCCAATTAAAAAACTGGCAGAGGTTTATTTACATTTGATGGGTCGGCTGGAATAGAGGAAATTTGTATATGTAAATATTCGTTCAAAAGTCTAACAAAAACCATTTTTAGTCATCTAGTTTCTTTTAGCCAGCAGCAAGAAAACAGCAAATGTGATTATTCCAAAATAAAAAAAAAATTAGTATTAAACATGCAAGAAGCAAGTCAGTATTAGTTTTGATAAGTTTCAGGAAAGCACTAATGCTATGTTTTTCATTCAATTAGATGTTCGTTGAACTTGCAAGCTATAATTAGGTACGTTCGTTTAATATCTCCACAGAAAAACTCCAACAGCAAAATTCCGCCGAAATATGATCTGTTCTCTCACAAGAGAAAACTATCCAGAATAGTACGCGAACGAAAAATTTGATTAAAGTTTTTGAAAGTTTTCCGTTCCGTTCCACTGACAAAATATCTCGGCTTTTTCAGAATACTGGAACAGTTTGGACATTCATTAATTTATATTATAATCTAATTTGATCTAATGGATTTCGTTGTGGTGAAATAAGAAACATAATGCTACTTCTTTGGTTGCTTGTATAAGTTATCTTTGCTGCCGCTGCTACTGTCACTTTTGCTGGTGTTGACGTTGCAATTTTGGATACGTTGCTATGATGTTAATTTTGTTCTCACGCGTATGCAGTTAGGGTGTCATGAGAATATTGGGAACCAAGCACCTTAGGAACGTTAGAACAGAGAACAAAACGGGATCAAACTTTCTCAGAACAATTTGTGAATAACCGAAGCGAAAACTATTATGGTAGGCACAGTGTACGAGTATATTGGGAAGACCAGCGCGACTTTAAGCCGTATTGTAATGCGCAAAAGTGAGTTTTGACCAAAAATATATACATGTATAAAAATACATCTGAAATTTTATATGAAGGGCTATTAATTTTTTATTCGATAGTATACCGTTATCACACTCAATTGCCTATTGACGAATTGAAAGAGCTTACAATTTATTCCATTTAGAAATAAAAGAGGTTGGTTAAGAATTTTAATTGATATTTTAAGTACTGTAATAAGTCCGCCAGCGTTTATACGAAGCATTTCTTCTTGAGGTCTCTTTTATCTTTAACTTTAAGTTCTCAAAAGTTTTGTTTACGCTATGTTCCCTGAGTGAACGTTCCCTGAACTTTTTTCTTATTTTATCCTCCTTGAAAACCTTATGTTGTTGTTGTTGTTGTAGCGGCTAGCTACACCCCACTGGGTTGGCGGACTCCCACAATCGTTATCGTCAAGCTCAACTAACGAAAGGTCCAGGAAACGCGCCGTTTCAACAGGGTCGGACCATAGGGAGAGGGGTGTTAGTTGAGTAGGTTTGGCCGGGCATGTGAATAGGTGATTGGTGTCGTGCGGAGACTCTTCACAAGCCGGGCACGTGTTGGGGGTGTCGGGGTTGATCCTGGATAGGTAGGAGTTTAACCTGCTACAATATCCAGATCTGAGCTGGGCCAGAGTAACGCGGGTCTCACGAGGCAGCTGGAGCTCCTCAGCTGCAATGGGTGGTGGTTGGACTCCCAGGACTGCACTCACAGGGCGGGTGTCGATGTATTTGGACACCGACTCCCTGTGGATGCTGTCCAGAGCCTGTCGGTACGTCCTTTGGTCCAGCGGTCGGTGTACGTATGTCTGGACCTCGTCCGTCAGTTGTGAGAGATGTCCCCTGATGTGCCTGGGTGCCGGCTCCAGCGCGAGCAGGTCTCTATTGGGGTGCCCCGGACGGTGGCATCCCAGTAGAAACTGCTTTGTGAGCATAATGTTGTGCTCCTGCACTGGGAGCACGTTAGCCTCATGGTAGAGGTGATCCACAGGCGTCATCAGGAGACATCCCGTCACTGTCCTGAGTGCGGCGTTCTGACAGGTCTCTAGTCTTGACCACTGAGTCCTGCTAGTTCCAGGCGACCAAATTGGCGCGGCATAATTTAGAACCGGCCGGCCAATCGCCTTGTATGTTGCCAACAACGTTTCTTTGTCTTTGCCCCAAGTGCTGCCGGCGAGCGACTTGAGGACTTTGTTGCGGCTCTGTACCTTGTTGACGATTGCGGTTGTATGCGCTGAGAAGGAGACCAGGCTGTCGAGGGTGACTCCCAGGATCTTCGGGTGGTTAACCGTCGGAATGGGGGTCCCCACGATGTGGATGTCGAGGGTGAGCCCGACCTCCTTCGTCCAAGATGTGAAAAGGGTCGCCGTGGACTTAGCAGGAGACAGCGTCAAATTCCGTCCTGTAAAGTAGCGAGCAAGGTCTGGGAGGTAGCTGTTCACTTTGGAGCACAAGCCATCAATTCCATTGCCGGTAGCCATTATCGTGCAGTCGTCGGCATACGAGATATAGAAGTTGAATAATAGGGGGGATAGGACGCCACCCTGTGGTACCCCCTGCTTAATTCTTCTCGCTTTTGACACTGAGTCACGGTAGCACACCGACGCTTGACGACCACACAGGTAGTTCGCGGTCCATCGCTTCAACGCCGCTGGGAGAGGTGAGGCCTCCACGTCCTTCAGCAAGATGGAGTGGCTGACTGTGTCGAAGGCCTTCGACAAGTCCAAAGCCACGAGGACGGTTCTCTCACAGGGGCGGTTGCCTTTGAGACCACGATTAACCTGAGTGTTTATAGCGTTAAGTGCCGTTGTGGTGCTATGCACTTTCCGGAAGCCGTGTTGATGCTTCGCCGGGCTGAGGTGGTGGTTGAAATGCGGGAGCAGCAGGGCCTCAAGTGTCTTAACCACTGGAGAAAGCAGGGAGATCGGCCGATAGGACTCGCCTTGGCCGGCCGGTTTCCCTGGTTTCAGCAGTGGTATCACCATAATGGTCTTCCAGATATCTGGAATGACCGAGGTGCATAGCGACAGATTGAGGACCCTGGTGAGATATGCTACTCCCGCGGTGCCCAATTTTTTCAGCATCAACATACTTAACCCGTCTGGGCCAATGGATTTGGAGGCTTTCGCCTTCCCGATTACTTCCTTCACCTCAGTGGTGGGGAGGACAATTGGTGCGCTTGGTGTTGACTTGCGCAGCCTTCTGGTGACTGACCGTTTGGTTCTGTCGGCCGAAGGATGCAATGTGAATTGTCGACTAAAATAGTTCGCGCATCGCTTCGGGTCCGACGAGGCGTGGTCTCCATAGGAGATTTCTGTTCGATCATCACGCCTCGTCGGGTTGGACAGGGACCGGTCGACCATAATTTGCCCACTCCGGCACCGAGGTTGCAGGACTTCAGGTGCTCCCTCCACTTGTTCCGCTTATGAACGTTGACCAGGCGTTGGATCTCCCCGTTTAGTTGCCTAGTACGGGGATTACCGGGGTCCGCCTGCCGGAGGTGGTCGCGTTCATCCGCTAGAGACACCGCCTCACCCGGGAAGTCAGGACGGATCACAGGGAACGTCGGTTGGAGTTGAGAGAGCACTGAAGGCGTCTTCAGTGAAGTCCTCGAACCGCTCCCAGTCAGCTTTTTTGAAGTTGACATAGGTGTGGCGGTCCGAGGCAACATAGTTGGCAGGTCCGTCAATCGAGATGACTATGGGTAGGTGGTCTGATGCAAGCGATAGCATAGGTCGCCACGTTATGCTATTTATCAGACCTGCGCTAGCTATTGTTAGATCTGGCGAGCTGCTGCAACTACCCACAATCCTGGTGGGGGCTTCGTCGTTCATGGTGCAGAATGTCGAATCGTCTATCTGCTCTGCCAAAATATTTCCCCTACGATCATTTGATAGGCTTGAGAACCAAAGATCGTGATGCGCATTAAAGTCTCCGACTACCAAACGGTTTTCACCACTGCGGAGCGCACCTATGTCAGGGTGATATCCAGCGGGGCAGCAGGAGACAGGGGGTATGTATATGTTAAATATTTCGAGCTCGACATCGCCTGACCGGACTGCAATCCCTTGACATTCTAAGGTGCTGTCCCTTGGGTCGATGTCTACATCGATGAGACGATACTGCACGGTGTTGTGTAGAATGAAGGCTAGGCCTCCACCATTATCTCGCTCGCGATCTCTACGAAGCACGTTGTAACCGTCGCAGTTCGTTAACGTTGAGCTGCGACGTAGCTTCGTTTCTTGGACCGCAGCTATTAACAGCCCGTGCCGAGCCATGAAGGCAACCACCTCCGAGATCTTGCTCGAGAGTCCGTTGCAGTTGAACTGTAGGAGTCTCGTCTGTCTCGGTAAGGTTGTCGCGTTGAGGGGGGTGAGGGACTGGATCCGGGGGCCGGCCCGTCCCGGATGTGCATCCCGCTGTGGTTGTAAAGGCCCAACGGTTGTTGTGGGCGGTGTCGTGAGCGACACTGGCTGGGGGTTGTTGCGGCAGCAGGAAGCGGTAAAGCTCACGGACCAGTCCCTTGTGGTGCATAGGCCAGAGCACGCCCGGAAGTGGCACCAGCCCTGGCAGGCATTACACATGACGGAGCAGGCATTCCGGTGCACTCTGGCCCGGCATACACAGCAGATGGTGGGGGCAACCAGTAGTTGCTGGTTGGCGCCACGTGTGGTGGAGCGAGGGGGCGGTGGGGAGGTTTGGTGTTGCTGTGAGCTCCGGGGGGCCGTAAAGGCAGGAGGGGTGCTCTGAGGCACCGGCGCGGGGGGCGCAAGGGGGGATACCGTGGAGGCTTGGGGCGCTTGAGTGCGCGAGCAACACTGGCCCACATAGGATGTGGACCACTCCCTAGTTTTCTTAAGGCCTGAGCAGACCTTAAGATGGCACCATCCGTTGCACGAATTACACCTCACCGACGTGGAATTCGGATGGAGCCTTCTCTGGCAGATGCAGCAGAAGTAGGTTTCTGGGCCAGGGTTAGGCTCGACGCCCGCCCTGGCCAGAAGTATGAGTAGCAATCCTGCTGCAAGGTATTGCACCCAGGGGGAGATAAGATTGGGGGTGTCCGGCAGCCTAAGTGGGGTTAGGTCGCCGAAAAAACAGTCCTTGGTCGGATGAAATCCGAGTCACTTCGGTAGCGTAGAACCGACTGTTGTGGAAGTGCTTGAAAACCTTATCGGGGCTTTCGTTGTCATTTCACTCTAATTCTACTCTTTTTGAGAACGTTATGAGTTGTGTTCTCATACTAACCGCTTTGAAAGCGTTTTCGAATAATCTGTTCTCATTTTGTTCTTTTAGGGAGCGTTGCCGATAGTTTTCTTGTTTTTTTATTACTTTTACGGGAACGCTCTCGACATTACATTTGGTTCTCGTGTTGAAATAAATCAAAACTGAAAAAAAATTTCTCAATTCCTGCCTAAGACTCATCTTTGTCAGATTTCAGCATTTACAATAAATTTTATATGTCAATTTAAAGAAGATATTTTCTGCAGTGCAAACTTAAGAAAAATTAAATTGTTTACCACTTTTTTATTTTGAATAACATTTAAGCCGGCTATTTCGTTAACCCGCGTACCTATGTATATAGGAAATAAAAAAAGGTTAAACTAAATTTTCGTGAGTTAATATTTAAAAATTAATTCCTTATTTAGTTGAACATATTAATAAATCTTACAATATTTACAATTAATGAAACATTTTATTTTCTCTTATACTATTTTGCACTGTATCCTAGAAGGACACGAAGAAACGAAACCGTTTCGAAATACGGTCTTCTTTCGGTTTCGGTTTTGCAAAATATTTCAGTTTTGGTTTATTTGGTTCCGATTTTCAAATAAAAAGATGAAAGCATTTGACGAAAAAATATATTTTATTTTTAAATGAGCTAAAGGCCAATTTTTGTTGGAATTTTTCCAAACAACAATTACACAGTCAAGTTGGAATAGCGGCGGAACAGTCACACTTGATTGTAGTGAGTTGTAAAAGAAAAGGAGATTCCCTTACTTGTTTATGTTAGTTTAAATTGTAAATTTTATATTTCGTTGTGATATGAATGTTTTCAGTGCAATTCAAGACACCTAGTTAATAAAATATGTTTTTAAACTTAAACTTTTAAAAGAAAAAAAAAACACTGAGGTCATAAATTTGTTTTTTCTACTGTGCCTACTTGTTAAATATGCCTTGCTTTAATGTTTTTAGTTATAGGTTTAATAATATATTTTTAATATAATTTTATTTTTAAATAAATAAAACCCAAGAGAGTCAAAATATTAAAATAATGTTTGCTTTTTCTTCATGAGCACGAGATACATGATGTGGCGAACAGAGGTTACGCCTCCCGGGGTACCATAATTTTATTATTTTTCCAATTTTTAATTTTCGAACGTCGATGTAATGTGTAAACAAACCAATTTTGAAACCCAATTTACACGGTTTGACTACTTATAATTTGAATTTGGCATTCTTTTACTTTCATTCAATTCAAGATTTCGTGTTTCACTTTCTCACAATAACAACTGTTAAATACAGGGTCGGAAAATAATCATTATTTTTCAAATTTCAGTAAAAAAAAATCATTATGTTTTAAGCGTCGTATAATACTTTTAAGTATACACAAATACAGGGTCGGAAAATAATCATTATTTTTCAAATTTCAGTAAAAAAAAATCATTATGTTTTAAGCGTCGTATAATACTTTTAAGTATACACAATTAGTTGTTTTTAGGTATTTAACCATAATCTACACTCTACACGAGGTTTTCCAATAAAAATTAAAAATAATTAAAATTTAAGTTTTATTTTTTTGCTCAAGAATAATGATCATTTTTTTATTTTTATTTTTTCGCTCAAGAATAATGATTATGTTTTGATTTTTATTTTTTTCGCTTAAGAATAATGATTATTTTCCGATTTTTATTTTTACGCTCAAGAATAATACTCAGTAACCCATTTTGACTTTTTCGATAATATTTTCACTCAAGCTTTTTTATTTCACATTTTGGACTTAAAATTTTAGAGCTTCATCAGAACTTAAACTTCTCCTGTTACATTATAAAAATAGAATATCATCATTGCATAGCAACTTTATTTTGTTAAAATCAGCAAACACATACATATGTACATATGTATATGTATGTATGTATTAATTAATGTAACGATACTATCAAAACAACACGTGTCTAATATAATAAAGACATACGCTCAAATGTAAATGTACACACATGTACAAAGCTTCCAAATTATGATATTTCATTTATATGACCATTTTTCAATTTTAAAAGTAGATTTCCTTTTTTTATTTGGTGTATGCTTTTTATGAACTGAATTTAGCACAAAGTACCAAATGAAAAAACTTGATTGAAAAAAAAAATCGCTGATACGTCATTAAATATTATGGAAAAAGTCAAAATGGGTTACTGAGTATTATTCTTGAGTAAAAATAAAAATCGGAAAATAATCATTATTCTTAAGCGAAAAAAATAAAAATCAAAACATAATCATTATTTTTGAGCGAAAAAATAAAAATCAAAACATAATCATTATTCTTGAGCGAAAAAATAAAAACCCAAGAATAATGATTAAGGGCTGATTTATATTATTTAACTTATAATGATTACCGTCCCTGGTTAAATATCCATAAAATTTGAAACGACTTGGCCAATGTAAAAGAGGCTAAGTTCGTAATTTCACTATTTCCAACTTCTCGCTTTTTTGTTTACAGACTTTTTTAGGCTTTTTTTCATTCGTTTTTTTTTTTTTCATAGGTCACGTGTTATACTGTCATCTTATTTTTATTCAGTAAAAATTAATAATTCATCATCGAAAGGCTCATACTCTTACCGCGTCTCCCAATTATTTAGCTATATTACGACGATCAAAGAATTTAAATAAAAAAAATTTTAAAAACCTGATTGCATGTTCAGAGCACGTAACTGCCACCTCAGAGGTCAGCAAGCTTTTTTATTAAAATAATGTACCATTTAATTAAAAATCTGAATAAATTGATCATAAACCAAAGACGTTAACAGTTTCTTGAACAAATTAGTTATATTTAATGCATATTGTTTTCTCTGTCATTTGTCCTGTTCTCGGACATATGTACATACATACATATATACATTACCCCTGCCAAAATTTTATATCGTGGAAGAAAGCAGTTTCCTCCTACTCCGTTATATTTCCTAAAGCCTTCTTAAAGTTTTGTATACGATTTCCCCACAAAGAAATAAATTTACAAAACTTATGTGCATACATATGTATGTATGTAAAACGCTTTGAGTAGAGTAAAGTACAAGTATTTTTTCTAAACCGTCGCCGCTTTTCAGGAAGAGTTATTGGTTAATCGGTTTGGGGTTATGTCTTCTATTAATTATCGTCTGTGTGGGCATTATTCCCTGAAAGGAAATTGTTTATTAATAACTTACACCAAATTCTTGCCCGACTTGGTCCACCATTCAATCATAGCCAGCGCTTTTTCTTCCCGTGGAATGTGCGGATCGACCTCAATAGGTCGATATGTGTCATGCAGCTCACGAGCTTCTTTCACAAAAGTTCGTGGAAGAGATTTACACTCCTCGAAAAGACCAAAACTACTCGGTACAGGTGCTCCGTTGTCGCTTCGCTGCTTTGTTATTGTATAGTCAAAATCTGTTACTACTTGTAACCTTTCATGACCTCCATCCACGAATTCGTTTAACATTTTTTCAACTTGTTGTCTATTTCTGATTTTACAATTTTCTTTGTTTAGAATCGGTATATCTTCTAAGCGCAGCGTTCTAGCAGGCTTTAATACATTTGCCAAAGAAACACCATTTACATCGGACTCCACTTGAACATCAGCCATTTTATCAAAAAGCCTTGTTAGGGCGACGCGAATCCTGCGAATCAGTTTTATGATTTTAACGACGCAAGACAATTCTGGCGCCCAATTCGCAGTAAATATTTTAATGCTCGTCGACCTTCAGACCACACAAATTTTGTGTACGATGCACAGATAACCAATTTTGCAAACCTTTTAGAATCAAACGATCAAATTTCACTTGTAAACAATTTCCTTTTGCTCTTATAATACGCAAATTACGCAATTTTGTGCCCAAATTTTCGTGCGAAACAATTAAAAAAGTATTAGTTTGAATTTTTTATAATGCTTTTATGTTTTCATTATTTAATATCCAAAATGAATTAATCTATTTTTATTTTGCATCTAAAATCTATGCCCAACAGCTGTTCCTTCCAAATTTTCAAACCACTCACAAACACGAATACCCTCCACACCCTTTCACATATAAGCAGTGTGATTTGACAGTTCACAAATTTGCAAAGTTAGAAACACTGGTAAATAGTTATCGGAAAATTTCCCATTATATGCATAAATAGCGAACGTCTCCTTTGAGGGTATTGAAAACAAAAAGGGAGTTATTTCACATCTCTATGGAAACGAAACATGGAACTGTTTCAGTTCCAGAAATGATAGCAAACGGGCTCGCGGGGCGTGGGCTTTTCACGTACATTAATTCTACATACATATGTATTTATATGCACACATAATTATGTATGTATGTATGTATATGTACCCTTGAAACCATGCTTTCAGAAAAATCTGAAATATCAAGAAAAATATCTAACTAATTCGTACAGATATCAAACCAACTGTTTAAAAATCTTACCGACTTTTAAACGGTGAACTTTTATAAAATTCCATTTATTAGAAAAATGTGTAAACGAAATCAGTAACTAATCATAAAATCTTTCAGGGTTTTTTTAATAATTCATTTTAACAGATAATATTGGTAAACAAAATTTCAACTATGTACATATGTACATACATACATATGTATGTACAATGTATGACGCGTCACTTTTATGGTTCCCCAAATGATTTCCAAGCTGATTTTTCTAAATCGCTCTACATCGGATCTTCTATTAATTCCCCGATTTGAGATCCTAGGAAAATACCACCTTTTTTCTTTGCATCACTTATTTTGTGTAATTTTTCTTTTAATAGTAAAAGTACACTCCCGTCGCGATCCATTGCCTTTACAAAAATTTTTATTAGGCCTAATTTGATATGCAATGTTGGAATAAGTACTTTAGATTAAACTGTTCTCGTGGCACAACTATACTAGAATTTCCTTTACGCAAGGCAACCCGCTACTGGCTATCGGCTCCTGAAAGTATGTATGTATGTGTCCCTTTTAAAAAGATATTTATATTATTTCAATATTGTCAAAAAATTTAAATTAGGGATGTTGTCCGAGCTTTTGTGTATACTGATATCAATCGCCATACATAATACGAAGAACGGTTTTAGTGGCCGTGGCTAGTAAACCAGCAACTATGTATACACTAGTCTCCATACATAATAGAGGCATTAGGATCGTTACGAAATTTTCTCGATATTGTAATACCGTTAATAAATTTAATAAATCATAAATTTTTTAATAAAAATTTGTATGAATATACATACATATGTATGTTCGCGAACGTTTCCTTGCTGTTATTTCCGTAGTACTGGTTATGTGTATTACTGTATCACAAGAAAACTGAGACTAATTGTAATTTATTAATGAAGGTAGTTGGATAAAACGTTTTAATTAAGTTCATGTTGCATAACTAGTGTTGACCAGTGTAATTCGTTTCGAACTCATGTCAGTAACTATAGATGTACATATACATACATATGTATATGTACAATTTTCGAAAAAAAAAATGTTTTTAGAATTCGATATTCTCTTAAAGTCTATCCCCCGTTATGTGGGACTTCAATCCGAACTAAAACTCCCTGTTTGCTCGGATCCCTCCGGTAGTACCGTCAAGTATTTCATTTTGGTTTGCGCACTGAATCATAAGCCATAGAGCACTTTAATTCATGAAGAAACTACAACAGATGACGTAATAATACAATGATCATGTTTGATCGGTTCAAGACATTACTTAAATAAAATCGCAAAATTGGAATATTGATCAAATCATAACGAAAGGCAGAACCAAAGACTAATTGTTTTACGAAAAACCATATTTATTTCCGACAGGGATGAAGTCATTAATGCCCGAATTCAGTAAGCAGTCTCAGTCTCTAATAGAGGCAAAAGTCACAATAATAATATAAAGTCTCTAAATAGTGACCTGGAGATGAGCAGGTCACAAAAAAATTAAATAAAAACAGCAGGAAAAAACGTGAAAGCAAGGAAAAGCAATCATCTCTAGCTCATTTTGAGACTTGAGTTTATGTCAAATTTCTGAATTCGGGCATAAGAGTGCTTCCCCGAATGTTTACAATAGTCAACGAAATTTTTTATCTGCACAAACATATCTAACACTTCGTTACTAATTTAATAAAAAGTTTTTTTTCTTTCAATCTCAGATGACAAATATTTTGAAAGGGTAGTTCAGCAAGAATGATAAATTAGAAGTTTGCACCATTTCGTTCCATTATCTATTTTGGTTTCGGTTTGACAGCTGTCTGACGTCATAGCATACCAGAATATCGAGTCAAAAGGGAAAATAAACAGAAATTCACATTCGTGTGCAGAACAATTAAACAATTAATTAAGGGTTTTTAATAAACGATATTTTGATATTTAAACAAAAGGATTTTATTATTTAATGTTTCATATCCACTTTTTGAGAATTGTACAAATACACAACACCCGAATATCACAATTTCACATCTTTTAAGATACCAATTGCTTTATATTCGCTAAATTACTGTTTTTTAGTTGTTGGCATGCACAGAACACAACACGTGTATAAATGCTTTACAATTGCACATTCGCTTTCTACTCATATTCCGTACGCTATGACGTAACCATGTCGCAATCTTCTAATTTAGCATTCTTGGGTAGTTCAGCAATATTAAACTGTATTCTCAAAACCCCAAAATAAACCCTCAAAATCTGGATTTAGGGCCAAAATTTCGTTTTTCGAGAGTCTTTACATTATGTAACATTCTAAGTAACTTTTAGCTGGTCGTAGTGTGATTAGCCTCTAGCAAGTATGTATGTATGTTGCATACCAGAATTTGATGAAATTTTCCATATCATCCTGGTTTCATAAAAAGAGATGGACACAAACCGTGAGAGGATACTCTGCTCTCTGATTCCGAAGTACAGAATAGAGCGCAGGGTTTTAGTAATAAATATGATTACAAAAAGATCTTCCGTCCAGGGTTTATTAGGACAATGAGTTTCTTAAGGACTGGTTAATTTTATCGGCAGTTAGTTATATTAAGCTTAAACCAGTGCTTACTTATTTGAAGTGTGTAAACCATCTTTTAAAAACCGCTGTTAAGAACGATGTAAAATATGGGTAGGGCGGTGAGAAATATGTGTCAATAGGCACTGGGGAATTCACGGTTGTGTTGTACACCGGGCATTGTCAAGGAAATTCCAAAATAAGCTTTCCTAAAAAGTCCTTGATATTATTTGTAAAGTCACTTGGTTTTTTAGTTTAAATACCAAAGCGTAAAAGTTTTATCTCACTTCTTAAGAAATATAAAATATTGTGCTTTGTAGGACACTATATAATAATGCTAAGACGTCAAATGAATGCCTATAAGCTCAAATACCTTGCCGGCACCTTGAATAAAACGAATCCCTCTTCTTAACTTGCTGTCTCCATTAGCGTTCAGTTATCGCAAGAGATATGTCAAATTCATCGCCAGCGAAACTCTTCTCTCAGAGGAAGAGATATCTCCGGCGATTGGCGATGAGCGGTCTCCACAACCGATTCGTCGCCGAGATCGATCTTCTGCAATAACTGAACGCTAATGAAGATAGCAAGTAACGTTGTTTTTAAATGCTTCTATATTTAAGGGAATGCTTTATTAAGATGAAATTTGCGAGAGTTTTAAGCTCCGGTGACAGCAGCGCCAGTGTCGGTGGTTCACTCCCGATTGTCTGAGCAGACCTTAAGACGGTTCCTATTTGCACGCGTTAAACTTTACTGACATTGAATTACCGAAGAAGCCGTCTTAGGCATATATACCATAAATACGTTTTTGGAACAAGACTGATGTTAAAACGAATGATGAAGTTGGAACACCAAAACAACAGGCCTTGACCGGGCAAGCCCGATATGTAGAACAGAACTCACTATTACAAGTGTCGATATTTTCAGCTTCTATTTCGATGCAATTGCGGCTTAATGTCTTCGGTAGACAATCAAATGCGGTCTTATGTCTACGGCCAGCGACAAAATGCGATCGCTGCGGGTTTTATCGATGACAGTTCCGAACACAGCTTGCCGAAGTCAATATGAACATGCGGGCTGCAAATTATCACTTACTTGTGGTGGTGGTTTTTATAAGCACTGCACGGTCTACAGTGGCGATCATTCATACACAGCTTTTAACTTAAGTATGAAAAGTCTCATGGGGTACAGTGGTGCTTCTGGGTATGCGGTTACAGTTGAGCGACTGTACTCAATTCCTACTCTTACGTCCACGTTCGTGCACCCTGGGCAACGTGAGCAACCCATGTGCGAGATACGGTAACCAACCCGTGTGGAGCCAGGGGTAACGGCTAATAGAGAGGGAGCTTTAGTGGAGCCACTCCGACATATTCGGTTTAAGGGTCCACTGAAGTCCGCAGCGTCTGTTCACCAGGAGGTGCGGCTGCAAGCGGGTGTCTGTATTGAAGCAAGCGGCTCGCTATATAAACGAATTTAAATTTCAACCCCCAGCAATGGGTTGTACGCAGGGCTTGGAACCCGCCATTTAAAAAAGCAACTTCCAATGAAAAGTAAAGCAAAGCCTCGGACAGGACCCCCCTTTTTAGATGACGACCACGGCAAGCGTTTTAAGGACCATGATTTGAGGGCATGCACCTGGAATGTCCGAACCCTCCCCCCAACACGATATAAAAATCGTGCTAGTCGATTTTAATGCCAAGGTGGGCAAGGAGGGCATCTTTGGTTCCACAGTCGGAAATTTTAGTCTCCACGAGGAAACGTCTGATAACGGATTGAGACTGATCGACTTCGCCGGGGCCCGAAACATGGTAGTCTGTAGTACCAGGTTCCAGCATAGGAGCATACATCAGGCTACGTGGCTGTCTCCCGATGGTAAGACACGAAACCAAATCAACCATGCTGTGGTAGACGGAAGGTACGCTTCCAGTATCCTAAATGTGCGCACGATCCGAGGAGCCAACATCGACTCGGACCTCTATCTTGTCGCAGCCAAGATACGCACGCGCCTCTGTGCGTCAAAAAGTGTGCGGAAAGGCACACAAGGAAAGATCGACGTCGGAAAGTTGCAATCACAACAGACAGCCACGCACTTCGCTACTCGACTCGCACTCTTGCTCTCTGAGAGCACTGATGAACACAGCGATATTTCAGAGCAATGGAACCACATCTCTTGCTCTTTACGTACCACCGCTGAACAATCTATTGGTTTTCAGCGAGCCCGACGACTGGTACGATGAGAAATGTCGCGTTGCCACGGAACGGAAAGATGCTGCCTACAGGGCCACGTTGCGATCGGGCGCAACGCGAGCCTTGCGGGAGAGATATCGTGAATTGAAGAAGGAAGCGAGACGCATTTTTCGAGTGAAGAAGAGAAAGGCCGAAATGCGTGAGTGCGAAGAGCTTGAAATGCTGGCCGACAGGAAAAGCGCTCGAAATTTTTTTCAAAAAGTTCGACGGCTAACAGAAGGTTTTAAGACCTGGGGGAATTCATGTAAGAACGACAGCGGCTACCTAGTAACTGACGTTCAGAATATACTTAGTTTATGGAGGGATCACTTCTCCACACTACTTAGTGGTAGTGACAGAGACCACCTTGGAGAAGATGATGATCCCGAAACCCCAATCAATGACGACGGAATTCATGTTCCGTTACCCGACTGCGATGAAATTCGTATAGCAATAGCACGGCTAAAGAACAACAAAGCGCCCGGAGTTGACGGGCTGCCAGCTGAGTTATTCAAATACGGTGGAGAAGAGTTGGTAAAGCGCATGCTCCAGCTAATCTGTAGAGTATGGTCGGACGAATGCATGCCTACTGATTGGAATCTAAGTGTACTTTGCCCAATCCACAAGAAGGGTGATACTGCAATTCGCGCCAACTATCGTGGTATCAGTCTTCTTAACATCGCATATAAGGTTCTGTCGAGCGTATTGTGTGAGAGACTAAAGCCCACCGTAAATGAACTGATTGGACCTTATCAGTGTGGCTTTAGACCTGGTAAATCTACTATCTCTCTATATTCACAGTGCGCTAGATCTTGGAAAAGACCCAAGAAAGAAGAATCGACACGCACCACCTTTTTGTCGACTTCAAAGCCGCTTTCGACAGCACAAAAAGAAGTTGTCTTTATTCCGCAATGTCTGAAGTTGGTATCCCGACAAAACTTATACGGCTATGTAAAAGGACGTTGAGCAACACCACCAGCTCCGTCAGGATTGGGAAGGACCTCTCCGAGCCGTTCGATACCAAACGAGGTTTCAGGCAGGCTGATTCTTTGTCGTACGATTTCTTTAACCTGATACTGGAGAAGATAATTCGAGCCGCAGAAGTAAATCGGTCAGGCACCATATTTTATAAGAGTGTGCAATTGCTGGCGTACGCCGATGACATTGACATAATCGGTTTTAACAACCGCGCAGTTAGTTCTGCCTTCTCCAAACTGGATAGAGAAGCGAAGCGAATGGGTCTGGAGGTGAACGAGGGCAAGACGAAGTATCTCCTGTCATCAAATAGACAGTCGGCACATTCGACTGGGATCAAACATCACTGTTGACAGTTATAAATTTGAAAAATTAGATGACTTCAACCAGCATTAATACCAATAACAGCGTCAGCCTTGAAATCCAACGCAGAATCTCTCTTGCCAACAAGTGCTACTTCGGACTGAGTAGGCAACTGAGCAGTAAAGTCCTCTCTCGACTGACAAAAATCACGCTCTATAAGTCTCTCATTATGCCCGTCCTAATGTATGGCGCAGAAGCATGGACGATGAAGATGTCTGATGAGAAGGCTCTGGGAGTGTTCAAAAGAAAGATTTATGGGCCTTTACGTCTTTGCGATGGAGAATACCGTAGAAGATGGAACGATGAGCTGTACGAGCTTTATAACGACATAAATATAGTGCACCGAATTAAGATCCATGTCATGTCGTTCGAATGGATGAAAGCGCTCCAGCTCTGAAAGTATTCGACGCGGTACTTGCTGGTGGTAGCAGAGGAAAAGCGAGGCCTCCTTTGCGTTGCAAAGACCAGGCGGTAAGGGACTTGGGTACGCTTGGTATTTCCAACTGGCGCCAGTTGGCGAAAGAGAGAAATAACTGGCGTGCTGTGCTAAGCTCGGCCAAAATCGCATAGGCGGTTATCGAGCCAATGAAAGAAGAAGATATGCACCCGTGATCTCAAATGTAAATTTCATATCAAAATCGTATCGATATCGAATGTCTCAATTCGGTCCTAACCAAGGCAGATTTAACAGGTAACCTCAGTAGAGCTAATAATTTGATTTTTTCATTTACCTGAATTAGCGAACTAAGTGTTCATTCGATAAAAACAAAAATATTGTTTACATCTGATTCGTGCTTTTTAGTGAAAAAATATATTGTGCATTTTGCTCATGAAATGAATGAACATTTGGTATATTTGCGATATGTCTCTGGGTTCGAGGTTCGAATCTCAGCCAGGGCAAGTAAAATCTAAATCATAGAAAGAGTTTGTGGCATCACGTTCACGGAAACAATGTGGTGTCCCTAGATCATTTTACGAGCTGTGAATTCGTTGCTGGAGCAAAACGCGTACACTTGATGTCCAACTGTGTCCCAATTCTCAAACATAGAGTTCCGAAATAAAAATGTGCATTTTGTATGTATTTATTTTGGATGAATTCAATTTGTGAATGGTCAACTTTTGTTTTCATTAGACTGATTTGATAGTTCTTATTGACTGATTTGATAGTTCTTATTGACAAGAAAAGTTTAAGAAGCAGGGTGGCAATTCTCTTTTGCGGTTACCTGTTAGATCTGGCTTGGTTATAGCACTTAATAACGAGAATCCGACCTTTCCATCTTCTTTGGGAAAGGAACAAACGACGCCTTTTGTTTGCAGTATTGAAGCAGCGATTAATACTCAAACATCATTTTTGTAAGTACCTGGATAATAGACGGTATACAGCTGCGAGATACTCGATTAACTGCATGCAAAATAAAGGTAATGAACTACTTAGAATTTGTGTTTGTATTTATTTGGTAAATCGATGGCTACAAGCTGTCGGACCCCCCCTTCGAAAGGACATTCATTTGCCTTCCAGCTACGGCGAAGTCGGCATAGCTATTCATTAATTGTTAATTTTTCGGACAAGGGCGCTCTTCCGATGCACATTTGGATGTCGAGCGGTGCTAGCCATGATACTCTGTAGAAAGGACAGCAAAATGTTTGTTTGAATAACTTCTGAGCGAATTTGGCATCTTTTTCGGAAAATTCGTCGTTGACAATTTTTCGCGTTATGCAGAAGGCTTCAGATTTGAACTTACTTTTTGTTTTTAATGCTTCTTTAATTTTGGGGGGTATGCGCCGAGCCCCAATTGGAGTCTTATCCTCGCTATTAGGTTTGGCGTCGTCGACACTAAATGGAGACAACTTGTGAAAATCAGTATTGGTGTATTCGCTATCGATAACTATTGACACATTCATATTTGATATTTGCTAAGCAAAGTCGCTGTCGACGTTGAATTCAAACATCGCTTTTCCTGTTCGACACTTGTTAACTGACGTCTGGAAGAAAATAAGCATACTTTTTTTTAAAGAAATTGTGTGTACATAATTTAATTGAAGTATTGGTGCATTTATCTGGCTAATGTTCTAAATTAGAATTATGCCCTGAACCCGCTTAACGAGCATCAATAATCCGTATTCGCATTTTATGATAGCAAATTTGTTAGAGAATTTTTACTTTTAAAATGCGAAGCAAACGTTAGCTCGTTCTTACAATCAAAACATTTAGGGCCATCGGCGTTTAGCTAAAATTCTGATTACTATTCAGCGCTAACGTATCTGATGGATGGTCTTAACCGTCACTTTTAGTTCCGATTAAGCGCTTAACCGGAGATATTACAAACGGCCCTTAAGTAAAAATAGAAATTTTCGTTTGTAGTAAAAATGCTGGTCATATTTGTTGCGAGGCAAAGTTTTAATGTGACATCCACCAAACACTTCCCATAATATCAGGAAAACATGTTTTACTCCTTTCCTTGGCTTCTGTTTTTTTTTTTTTTTTTTTTTTCTGCGTCTATCATATGAAATTTTATCCATGGAAGACTTCTAAAATGACGAGTATTTCAGGCAATACTGAACTGACAGTTGGTTTGGATAGTTCAAGGAGAAAGTCGTTTCCATGAACCAACTATACCAGATCTGGTAATATGAAGAGAGAATTTATAATTTGGCTATAGACGTTGTTCGGAGTCCACTTTTCGAAAATATTCTTCAAGTTAATTAAAATAAAATGTAAACTGTAACAGGAAAAAATTCAAAATTCACTTATACGCGAATTAAAATTGAAGCACTACTTGTTATCTGTCAAAGTTCTGCCTTGTAATTTTCCTTTTTACTGCAAATTCTTTTTGCTCTCTTCATCACCTTTGGCTTAATATATCAGAAACAAAGAACAATGGTGACTAAGCATAAAGTTGTTAAATTCTAAGTAAGAGCTTTATACAATTTTTTTAACTTTTACACTTTTAAACTTTTTTAACTTTTGACTATTAAAACTTAAACTTATGTTAAATACGTACATACATATGTTTTGCTTTTGTATATTAAATTTTAGACTTTAAAAGTAAAACTATTCACATACATATATGTATGGGTTAAACTTTCGTGGTTTGATTTCATGTCGATCTGATAAATGTATTTTTGTCCGAATTCAGTTACTCGGTACAATCTCAAGTCTCCAAATTTGAGACTACGAGCTAGAGATCATTGCCATTCCTCGCTTTCACGGTTTTCACTATTGTTTTTATTTAAATTTTTTGTGACCATTTTATAATTTTTATTGAGCTCAAGGCCAGTTTATGGAAGATTTGTTTGTGAAAAAACAACAACAGCTTTCAATGGTTGAAGTTATAGTACTATTTCGGAAATCACCACATTTCCTCATCAGACTTCTTTTTGATTATTAAATTCAATTATTTTTAATTTAATTTTTCATAACCACTTCTCTCAGGCTTTGAACCCGGGAGCTCGGAGTTGCAGAGCCAATACGCTACCTATTGTGCTACGCTAGCCGAGTTGGCTGTTGTGTTTATTTCATCATCCTTAAACAAACCAACTACAAACAAGAGCAACTGATCTGCCGCTATTTAACTTGTTTGTGTGGTTGTTGTTTGTGTTTTTATTTTGCAAATTCTAAATTATATGCATTTTTAAGGCGTGCTCATCCTTGTCTACAATGTTTGTTCACAAGATCACTTTGAGACTTTATTTTAAGATTAATGCTCGAATTCAGTAACTTGGTATCATCTCAAGTCTCAAAATGAGTTAGAGATTATTGCTTTTCCTCGCTTTCGCGGTTTTTTCTTTGGCTATTATTTTAATTTTTTGTGACCTACTCATCATCAGGTCACTATTTAGAGACTTTAGTTTGAGACTAGAGGCTTTATTTTGAAACTAATGAATACGAACTGGTCTAAAATTGTGACTTTCGTCTCTATTAGAGAATGAGACTGCTTACTGAATTCGGGTATAAAGGCTTTATTTTGAAAGTAATGAATGCCAACTGGTATAAAATTGTGACTTTTGTCTCTATTACAGACTAACCCCCAAATTCAGTAAGCAGTCTCAGTCTCAGTCTCTAATTGAGACTAAAGTCAAAATTTTAGATCAGTTGACATTCATTAGATTCAAAATAAAGCCTCTAGTCTCAAAATAAAGTCCCAAAAACTGTAAATAAAAACAAAAGAAAAAAACGTGAAAGCGAGGAAAAGCAATATCTTAGCTCATTTTTAGACTTGAGATGATACGAAATTACTGAATTCGGGCATGAGACTGCTTACTGAATTTGGGGATAAGACAGCTTACTGAATTCGGGCATAAACGAATTCCAACTGGTCTAAAATTGAGATTTCTGTCACTATTAGAGACTGAGACTGCTTACTGAGTTCTCGCTTTTATTATTATATTTGTAAATTTTACACCCCAAACTAGCTTTTGTAAATCACTTATGTCGCACCTCAATGGTGGTGGGGCGAATTACCAACAATCATATTGCCAATTTTGACAGCGATCACACGCGGCAAGAAGAAGTTTGGCTATAAAATCTACGTTGAAATGAAAAAAAAAATAAATCAGTAGATATAACAAATCAATTAACAGTTTAATTTGTTTAATTTAAATGTATATTCGATTTTACAGACAATTTTAAGTAATCATGTTTCGCTACTTTTTCTGCAAAAACGTATTTAATCAAGCAAACTAATACTCATATCAGCAAGTACAGCCTAAAAAGTAGTTCATATCTGTACTTATTTATATTTATATGTACATCCAAACGTCTTCTTACAAAGAAATAATCGAAAAGGAATAACAAAAAATCAAGCCTTATAAATGGATTAATTTCAACAAACCATATGTGACTATTTTAATAGTATAAAGCGACTGCATTTTTTCTGTATAAAGCACGCATAACCTAGGATTAATGCTATATATAAAATTAAGAATTTTTTTAAACAATAATTATAAAAATTATAAGTTGGAAAGTGAGATTCTATTTTATGTTGAAAGTAGAAACATATGTACATACACATAGAAATGTGATAAAAATATAAAATTGTATGCATATACATACATAAATACATATAACTACTCCGACACACAACGATACCCTTACATTTAATCTTCGATTAAAATTGGTTCGCTACAATTTGTATCTGGCGTTGAAGCGGAAGCATTCGCCGCATTCTTTAAAAATTTACAAACGGGGCTCGAAGTCGCAGCCTTTTCCTCAGTTTCCCCATTCTCTGCCACTTTTACACGACGTACAAGTACTTTCTCGGTCTATAAAATTAATCAAGTTACACAAAAAGTTATTTGTGTTACAATTTCTTTTCACATTATACTTACAGTACTGCCATCTTTGTTCGTTGTTAACATTTTAATTGGTAAATTCAATTGGTCTGATGGCACGAACTTCCACTTAATTGGAAGTTTTGATTTCATAGCAGGGCTTTGTCGCAAAAGATGGCTTTAAAAAAAAAGCAATTGTTTTCGTATTTATAATTTGTTCAACTTTTTTCTAGAAGCATATATGTACATAAGAATCACGATTTTACTCACTTATTCAGATAAGTGCCAACACTTTCCAAGTCTGAACGATGCACAACATTGCTTATGCCCGGAACTTTAACAATATACGAATTTTTAACGCGTTTTGCCCAAAACCTGGGAAAACTATCACCTGGACCAGAGCAAAAAATACCATACTGTTCGTCTGTTTGAGATGTTCCCGATTTAGTATAAAATTTAATATTATTCGTTGCTTTTGGCTTTGATGCCACATCCGGAAGGGGTTGAAGTAACAAAGATGCATTTGCAGACAGTGGGGTTTTTTGCGCAATAGAGCATTGCGTTGGTCCACTTCTCGGCGTCGTCATGGCGCCTACTCTCATATTACTCACACTCGGCCCCAAAAGTACAGAGTCGCTACGACGCTGTGTTGAAGAATTTCCGTTGGCTGCACGTTGTGTCATTGAAATTGCCGGCCTGACGCTTATTAAAGGTTTTGGTGCGGGAACGCCATTGACATTTATTATTGGAGGAATCGTTGTAGTTGTTGCAGAAGCATACGATACAGACGGTAAAGAAAGACGGGTGCCGGCAGGTTGTGCCGTTGATGGCCTCAATGGTTGGGATGGTAATTTAAGTAGCTGAATGGCTGATTGATTTAAGGTAATTGAGTTCGGCGCATTTGATGATTTTGAAATTGCAGCTGTTGAAGTTGATGTAGGTGCTCCGTAAGTTTTTAACTTAACACCGCTTCTTTGCGACAACGACGTAGATTTCGGAAGAATTGGTTTGAAAGTGATATGCCGCCCTTTGATTGGCTCATTTTGAGGAGACATCGTTCGTAGCGGTAATTTCGTAACTTGTGTCTTAGTGGCTGCCGTAACTGTTTTTGAAATACAAGGCGTCGACTTCACGCTCATCACAGGTTGTGGCAATGTCATTGGCATAGCTCTTGCGTTGTTGTGTAATATCGTGTTAGTAATTGTGGTGGCCGTTGCCGTTGCCGTTATGGCATTAACCGTACCGTTGCCCGGGTATGTATTTGAGCCATTTATTTTTTGTGGCGATGAGCCTATTTTTGTGCCAATGGGCCGTGAGTCACTGGCCTCCTTGGTAGTTACCGCCGCAAGTGGTTTAAAAACAATCGATGCAGCTGGTTCGAATTCGTTTTCGTCAATAATCATCGGTATTTGCAACGGTTCGTTCGTCAAGCCAATTTTCACAGCGGATTCTAGTTTTTCAGCCATTTTCGTAATTGTTGTTGAGCCTATAGTTGATGATTTAGAATGTTCGTTCATCAGAAATTGTCTCCAATCGACTGTTGCTTTTGTCGCTGAATTCCTGTCATTTGACGACGATTGCTGCATATCCGCGGTGCTAGAGGGGGCGGTTGTTACAGCACTAACATTTGTAATGGGTTCCGCTGACGACTGACTTGACAAAAGACTAGGCAACGCGTGCTTGTCTGATGTACTGCCCGCCTGCTCAGATGATGGAGATGCACAAATAATGGGATTTATATTGCTCACCGTTGTCAAAGCAGGAGTGGAAAGCCCATCAGCAGCAGCAGAATGGGCAGTGGCAGTAACACGGACGTCTGGTGTAAGGAAACTGACTTTTGCCGCTGCACCAAACGTGCTAGTGGCCGCCATATTGTTACCATTTCCATTCTTATTGGAAAGAACGGACTTGGGAGGAACGTGTGCGTTGGCTTGTGTTTTGGTGGCAACTGGTTTATCCAAAAGTTGCACATCACCTGCCAAAGTGGGTGTCGTTGCCGGCAGACTTGATATAAATATTGTACTGCCGTATGGCGCTTCTTGTGGCGCCGGTGAAACACCTGTAATAACAGCGTTAGGAGGAAGTCCACACAAAATAGGCGAGGACTGCTTGTCTAACAATGGCACTATGTTTTGGTTTGAAGATGCGCTAGATATAGGTACTATTTGAGTGTTCGGAGGCAATTTCATCAACGGTATTTGTGGTGTAGTTAATAAACTAGCATCGGAAGTATTTGGCAGCATTTGAAACTGGGTCGAGGGCGATTCTCTTGCAGTGCCCAGATTTGTTATCTGCAAACGATTGGATTTGGAGCTCGTTTGTATAGTATAATTAGTAAGTTGGCGCTGTAATGTTGACTGATTGGGTGGCGTTTTTAATTCCGTTAAGGGTTTCACTGTAATATTTGGTTGCGCCTGTGGTACAAGCGGTGCAAAGGGGATTATTGGGTCGACATCTTCTACAATCATGCAATCATCATCGGATTCACCGGAATTCATCTGTTGTATGGCTTTCATCGGTTGTAACTCGCCGAACGATTCCTCCTCGATAACCGTAGCTTCTTCGGTGCTATCCGCCAAATCATACGTTGCATGCACCTGCGAAAATTAAAAAAAAATTTTACAACCCAAGTTGGAACAATTTTATTACAGAATTAAAACAAAAATATTCGCATATAGGAAAGATTATTCACGGGTCCTATTTTAAAATGTATGAGATTTTTGAAGCAATGCATCATCGGCGGAGGTGAAAATGGGAGATGTTTTATTTTATTTTTGGATCGTGTAGCATATGACAGTGTTCGTTAAAGCTTTGAAAAGGAAAGTCGTTTTTTTATATTTTATGCAGTCTATAGAGTAGAGTGCTATTTTAAGTATTATCAAATTCAAATTCCAATTGATCATAGAACAAAGAACCAAATAGATCACGTTGGAATACGACGCCAGATACGATTCGAGCGTTCTGGGCGTCCGACTCTTAATACTGGCAACCTTAAGAGATGAACAGCAGCATGTAACATGCTTCCACTCGTGTTCAAGTTGAAGAAGAAAGGAATCTCTCCGAAAGAGCTCTCCGAAAATAGTTCATTCAATCAAAGTATAATAATTCAAGGTTCAAGGAGCGTCAGTAAAAAAAAACTTTCACTTTATAAGACAAAAAGTAAATTGCCAACACTACATGCAAAAAAAATTTAAATATCGAAGTTTGCGTTTTTTACTTTAAATAGCTTATCCAACGGATATCCATGTTTGCCTATCTTTGTTTTAAAGTTATTAAAAAAAAATGTACATATAAACAAAAAATATACATAAGAAAGCCAACTTGTGTTGCCTTAAATCGTTTGTCCAGCTTTTGTCTAAATATTTTCCAGCACAAAATTTCTCTTTGCTTAAAAGTTACTTCTTTAAAAATTTTTTTTTTATGAAAAATTTCACCTTTTTCGAGCTAACTCTTTTTCCCAACGTTTGTCCACGTTTACCCACCAAAAAGTTTTGTTTTTCCACACTTTGTTTACAAATTATTTAAAAAGAAAAAATTTGAATGAAGTAACCAAAACGTAAAAAATTGCGATTTTTTCGAGGTTGATCATCCAAAGTTTGTCATGTTAGCCCACAAAAAGTTTACATTTGTCCAAAAATAGTTTTATTTGGTTGGTACCCGCTTCAGAGCTCTAAAAATGTTAATCGCAAAAAAGTTTTTGCAAAAATTAACTCCTAGCGATTTCTCAATTAGTATTAGAAAATTCTATCGTATAATTATATATTTTCAAATATACGAATTATTTCATTTATAAAAAACAATTAAGCCCTATAGCCCGTCTGTAATCACAGTCGAAATTTAAAACATATTTACCTGTCCATTTTTCCGCACGACCCAATAGCCTGTGGTACTCTCGCCTGAATCACCTTGTATGTTGTGCATTTCTTGATATGATTCCCGCAACATCATCTTCCCATCGACGCTTTGCAACAATATCAACACCGGTGGTGGGAGTGTGCCACTCAGTTTCAAGGGACCAAAGTAGATTTTACGTTGAGAAGAGGGTGTTACGAACGCATCGTAAGCTGCATTTAGAAGGAACTGCAATTTAACGATTTTTTGCTTTTGCTTACTAAATGCCATCACTTTCTGAATACGATCGAGCGACACAAGTTCTTGAAAGTCTGGAACATATATATGCGAAAAATCTTTGTAAAGTTCAAGCACAAGCCAACGATGTGGTTCGGATGTCACTTCCAGTCCATGCAGATCGCCAACATCAGCCACAGAGACCTTGCGAAAAACAATATTTGTTTTCATTTCCAAATATTGACTATTGCCAATCAATTCCTGCAACATAGACAACCCAGTGGACGCTTTTGATTGATTCTTGGAATTCAACGTACTGTTATTCGTTTTGCTAGATGGTAGGGGACAACGGACTATCGGCGTTTCAAGTTGGTTTTGCACTGATGCTACTTTTTTGGTGTATGTAGCTCGCTTTTTAATTTTCGTATCACAAGTACTCTTGTTGTTATTATTATTAGTGTTTGCAGATATTTTTTGTTCGCAATGTGCTGGCGAGTGCAGCTGCTGCTTCAAAAGAGATTGTTGAGCTGAGCCACTGATTGGAGTTGAAACTGCGCTTGTGCTTGCGCCCTTTTTCTCTTCCTTTGTTGTATCAGACGGCTGCTGTTCGTGTTGATTCTGCACAGCCTTTTTATTAAGTTCACGAATGTGCTGTTTAGCCAGTAAACTCGATAGCACGTTTATTTTACGAGTAAGCAACGGATGAGATTTTGGCGTTGGCTTGGCACAAGCACTGGATTTGTCTGCACGCAAGAAGCCTTTGACAAGCCAATACTTCATGCGACCCTGCATTACAATCGCTAGATCACTAGTTGGTGGGCTGCGGCAGCGTTGCAGCAACATGCGACCCAACAATGGCAACTGGTGCATAGGTAGAGCTGCGATATTCACCACACCTACAGCGTCTAAAACCATAGGCATGATATTACTAATGGTGGCGGCAAAGAAGGTTTGATTATCCCGAAGCTTCACTTGCCATATGAAAACAAAACCTTCGATAAAGGCATCCAAGAAGTTGGACCACTTGATGATGCACAAAATTTCATTATTTGGCGCAGGAATAACCTTACTCTCCCGCTTCAATGCCAAGCCAATATCCTGCATCTTTTTGTTAACCAAGCTATTCATGCTGCGCACCACATCTTTAAAGAAATCTATTCTTGCATTTGAAAGCGAAGATGATGTTTGCATATTTATTGAGAGATCTGCTGAACATTCTGTGTCGACCGAACCGATGTCCGCTATATCTTCGCTCACATCTTTATGCGCGGAAAAAGATGCAGCTTGCGGCTCGGGATCATCACAAAGAGAGGGGTTAGTGTGGTTGTTCGATTTTTCATTGCCCGAGAAACCGGTTTCTTGCTCCACATTTTCGACGGGGGTCTCAGATGTCGCGATATTCTCCCCAACAGAACTGTTGCCAACTTCTTTGTTACCACTTTCATTAATCTTGTCAACCGTTGGACTTTTTTGTTGCTGGCGACTTCTTCTACGGAGCCTTTTTACAGAAACTGCTTTATCCGAGGATGTTGAAATTACCGACGAAATAGATGCTTGACTTGAATCTTCATCGGTTAACTCCACAATTGGTCGCTCTTTGTCGTTCAAGCGCTTTTTCTTCGACGAATCCGCCTTTTCTGTCTCAGATTCTGTAAAGATTAAATAATATTTATTATTAAAGACGATTACACTCGAACAGTTTTCTCAATCTTTGCATAGTAAATCTTAAGCGCTATTCGTGAAAATAGGTGTTGCGTCTGTCATCTAACGACTACGACCTATGAGATAAATTTCGTACTAATTACATTTCATATGAATCGGAAAAAATGCTGAGAGAATAGGAATCAAATTACTAAGGACGAAGTGAGCAGGATGCACATGTAAATAAATATTGAATTAGTAAAAGGCGAGGCTATGTATACTGCAACTCACTTTCTGTTTGGAATGGGAAAAAAGTATATAAATAGACATTTCATCGATATCTGTAGTGGGTTTCCTTTTATGTTTTAACGATAGACGAACCGTTTATTTTTTGTTTTAAAACATCTCTAGCGATATGGTTATGCGCTGAACAGTTTATAACGAGCCAGAGTAAGTACAATTTTGAAGCTTTTAACATTAAGCACAGGACAAATTGGTACAATTGACTTACATGAACAATAATTTCTGCCTTTGAATCAATTAGTTGTTGTTGTATAAAAAAAAATTGTTTGTCTCACCTTTCTTTGGCCCATCCTGTACTTCAAACTTAGCACTTTCTTCATGTTTCCGCTTTTTATTTTGTACTAATGTTTCCTTGGATGCTTCTTTGCGTTGCTTCTCCACTTCGTGTTTGTGGTAGTAAACTGAGCGCAGAATGTGTTCGTTCAACAATAACATAGTTTGTTTGTTTTCTTGCTTCGATATGAATTCTTGTACTTCTATATGCCGCTTCCGGTTCAAACGTAGATAGGTTTTACGAGGCACTACGACTACCCGTCGACATCCATCTGCGTTGGTGGTGAAATACTTATTAATGAAACTCATTTCACTTGGACGACCACGATGTTGTTGTGGCTGACGATTCGCTAGCATTTTTGGTTTCTTCGCTCGGTAACTTTTGTCATAATGATCCGATACGTCTGAGTCTTCCGTTATTTCATCCTCTCGGTCATTTTCGCTCTCTTCATCATCTGTACTAATATATTTCACAACATTGCCTTGAGATTTTCGATCGGCACTTTTTCGTTTATACACTCGTCTGTCTTCCTGGCTCTCATCCTCTCCTTCGTCTTCTACAGCTTCTTCCACTTTCTCAAATGAGTAGCGTGCCTTCGTTGATGCAACTACGTAGTCCTCCTTTGCACTCATATTATTCTTTTTCCCTGGACTTGAAAGGTCGTTAGAAATGGTTGTGTTGGTATCCTTTTCGATGACGAGCGGTTTACCATCTGTTGCACGACCACCACAATGACATTTGTATAGCTCATGAACCATACACCACACCGCCATATTTTGTGCGGATTCAAAGCGTACCAGGGGAACAGTGCAATGTTTAAGCTTTTCCAAAACTGTGTCTAGAACATATATAGGTTCGCGCAGTTCAGTAGTTGTCTCTGAGAAGGCAGAATTTAAAGACGATTCGGTTGCAGCTTCAATGGCCACAACAGCAGCATTTTGAGTTTTCTTCGGTGGTGAATTCGCTGACGACCGTCCTGCATAGTCATCGTCAGCTTCGGCAAAATCTTCGTAGCGTTTCGGAGCTTTAGTGCAGCGGCGTTTTTTATCATATTGCGATTCGTTAATGAGTAAAGTCTCATTTTCAGTCAAAACAATCGTTGATGTAAATTCTTTTTCCATGCGCGCTAGCCGTGCGGTGGCCTGTCTTCGTAGCATAAACGCATCTTCCGTGGTGATTGAACGCCCCTAATGTATTTTATAGAAAGTTGAATGTATATTTTTATATCAACATGAAGTTCTGAGATAAAACTTACATCTGTCTCCAGACGCATTATGCGCGATTGATTCGTTGCTTTACATGTACACTCTATGACGCACTTAGATTTACCACAATGTTGGCGTAGAGGATAGTCGTTTGCCAGACTTTTGCAGATACAACCAAGTACACAGTATTCCTTTGTACAAGGTTTCGATCCTGGAAAGAGGGAAAGTAAGAGTAAATTAACACGATTTACTTCGCAACATGGTACAAACAAATTAAATGAGTATTTTACCTTTTTCCGCTTTTACAGCTGCATCAATTATTGTTGCATTAAGACGACGCAGTTCCAGTCTGACAAAAAATATAAAATTAATTGGTTTTTTTCGGAAAATACTATAATTGCTAGATAGATTTTACAAATATTTGCAGGTAGTTTTGTTATTATGCATAGGTATACGCTTAATGAATTTTTTTCTTCTTCTAATTAGTTTAAAATATTTTCCGCCTTAGATTGGATTAAGTTACAACGAGGAATGCACTGCAACCATTGGGTCTATCGTGCCCTCGCAAAGCTCTTTACAACACTTTAGACAGTCCCAGGCCCTCCAGAAAACTCAGAATGGCTTTTGTTCAATTAAAATATCCCCATTTTTAAACTTTACATAAAATAAACAATAAGTTAACAAAATTGATTCTAAATAAAAATGTGACATTTAATGTGTTTTGTGAGAAAATAAATTATGATTGGCTTTGACCCCATTGCTTTAGTTCCACGAAATTAACCCCGCCTACTCTTATACTCGGTATGTTCCACACGAGCCCTGGGAATCTCACGCGTGCCTAAAACAGCCTATAAACCGTTCTTAGCAAACAAGGTAATGGAGAGCGAATACGAACCACTTTTAGAGCGTGAATTTAACCAAATAGAATAAATGCACAAAGTATTTTTTTCGTTTAGATTCCAACAAATAATAAAAATTAAGAAAAGTGAAAAATCTTATTTTGCGAATCAGGGCACTTATGTGGTTTCTTGCAGTCATTACACATTATTACCGAAACAGTAGTAAAAATATTTTATGAAAGAAATTTATTAACCTTTTGCAGATGAATTATTTGCTTAAAATTGTATATTTAAGGCATAAGTTGGTCAAAATTTCCTGCTGGGTTATCGCAATTGTTACCCATCCGGGAACTTAGATATTAACGTATCAATCATTATAAGAGCTTAACGAAATTGCATTACAATTGTAAACATTTTAATCAGAATTAGCCCAAACATTTTGAATATGTAGATTTGCAGTAAATTTTAATAAAATAAACTTCAAGTTTAAAGCAAGACAAACCACGCGCTGATTTTCGATACGTTTACTAAACAAGTTGTCACGAATTTAATTTTTGTCTACCAAATTCTTAATAAAATGCTTCTTATAGAATTTTTAAACAGTTAACAATAAAAATATCTTGTTTTTTTGATTTTAATTATTTATGTACATATCTAGAAACGAATCTCATGTGCCAAAGTAAACATCTGCTAAATGCAAAAAAAAAAAATTGATCAAATATAGCAGTCGTCAATCTAAATTTAAAATTTGTTACATATTCAACATAATTTAGAAATAATTTCCTTATTCTCCCGGCAAATGTATGCATAGGTATGTATGTATTTATTGTATACTTACAAAAGACGATTTTGTTTTTTATTCGCAATCACTTGAGAGCCCATCTTGGAGTCGTCCATCGGCACTTTGTTGTAACTCGTTTTATCATCTTTAGCCGACAACTTTTCGTGAACTTTTTCTTGATTAATAGCTTCAACATCGATTTCGGCTTGCAATCCATCTGGATCTGTCTTTAAGAACGAGTTTTCGCTGCAGCTTATGGCGACACTGTTTATCATCTCACTAAGCACATCAGCACATTCAACTAATATATTATCACTTTCATCAATATTCGCACGAAAGGAGAAATTCTCAACAGGCGATGTAGCAGCTTCAAATGTCTCGTCAAGCTTCTCTGAGCGATCAATGACGCGACGCACCAAAATGTGACTTCGATCATTTTGGTATGGAATGGGAAAGGAAAATGATTCCATAGATGTATTGTTCGTCAACTTTGTATTATCACTAGTTTGATGGAAAGAAGTATCTTTTTTCTTACATTCTGCAGTTTGCTGCAATGTTGACACACTGAATTTTGCCCACTCTCGCGTTATGTCGCAGTGCGGAAGTATGTAATCTAGATACCGTTTGGCCACTTCGTGCAGCGGTTTGCCGAGCACCGGAAACACTTCTAATTCTACAATTGGCATACGCACTACTGTCATGCTACCGCCAGCTAGTAATAGAGGCGCCGTTTCATCGTCCAAAGGCTTTTGGAAAGGCTTGTGAGATAATGGGCAGGGTTTGAACACACTTGGCAGTGGTGACTTATTCAGCTTTTTTTTGTCAGGTTCCGCTTTTACGGGTTTCAAATCACGCCATACTAAGGCATCATTGCAATTACTGATACTACATTTTGCTGTTAAACGTTTCCTCGGCACTTGACTGCAATAGGATGGCTTATTGCGTTCTTCGTTGTTACCGCGTACACCTGGAAGTCGTACATTTATTCGCTCTGTACCATTTTTCACATCCAACGTTTGATAGTAATAATGGTTAAATTCTGTTGCAACGAATGAAGCCGCCTGCCAGCCCTGCCTTGTGAATGGCATTTGTGAGTTTGGCGCCTGCAAAAGCTGCTGCGAAACACTTTTTGATTTTTGATGCCGCATTTTTCTTTGCAACTCGCGATAAATGGCCGCTTCATTATTGATTATTGCCAGCTTATGGTTTCGGTTAAATTTCTGTAGATACTGACGACGCTCGGCGACCGTTCGTAATTTCTGCAAACTTTCCGGCACAAGAGGCATTTCAATACGCGGAGGAACACATTCAGGCGTAACCAATCCATCCAAAGTAGCTTGCCGATGCCTACGGCCCGCTGCATTTTCATTGTTACCGGTTACACATTTGCTACTTTCCAGCAAGTTTTCGCGCATAAACACATTCAACGATTCACTAATGAAGGCGACATTCGCATCACCCTTGGATTGTGCCGAAAAGGGTACAAGTGGCGTAAGCATCATACCGGGTAGGCGCTCTGTCTCATCGAAGCCGAAAAATTCTTCACCCGAATCTGTGAAATGCTCGTTATTGTCATGGTTTCCATCGGAACTTCTTTCTGGAGTTCTGGACCCTGCTAAGCAGGGGGGAACAGCATTTGAGTCAGTGACTCCGGAAACCTCAGTCACGACTTTTTTCCCACGTACCTTATTCATGAGCATATCCAAAAAGTTGCTGTTGCCACTTAAGGATTTGGAAATCGAGCTATCGGCATTTGTTTGAAGTATTTCTGGCCGCGATGTTGTCATTGTACCATCAGTGGGAGATAGTTCTACCGTCTCATTATCCACATCGATATTCCTATCTGCCTTATAGCTATGTTTTGGCTGCTCTAACCGTGTTTCGACCCTTCCTATAATTTGTTTTTCCGGTGTCGTCTCTAATGTTCTTTGAACAACTCTATCAGTCTTATTTAATACTGCTGGTATAATATGACTACGATCACTGGAATCGGCCACATCTTTTGTAGAACTTTCATTGACGCCAACTTTTGTCTTTGTTGATGTGCTGTTAGGAGCTTCTTCTAAGGGGTCATTCACTATTCGCTTTGCAGATCCTGTACCAATAATATTTTTTTCAGCAGACTTTTGTTCACTTTCCATGAGTGGCACAGTCCGTTTTCCGCTGCGAAGTAGTTCTAGCTGCTCTTTCAGTTGTTTGCTTACCTCATCGGGGGCCATGTTACCACCACTGGCCGGTTTCGTTTTTGCTTTATCTATCTCATCTAAATTATCGCCGAGCGATGTTATTTCAATATGTTCCTTAACGCCGTACTTCTTACGCAGGTGGGAAACCATCTGGCGGGACCATTGCTGGACATTTCTTCTCCGAATTTTAATTACTTTACGTTCCGCTTGATCAAACAGTACTCGTCTCAAATGGTAGTAATTTAAAATAACTCGTTGCTTGTTGCCTTTTCGAATGGCAATGCGTTTAATAACTATTCGAGGACTCAGCGCATGCCAAAGAAATTTTTCAATGTTGGCCAAATTTGACTTTAAAAATCCGAAGGACACGTTGTATTTACGTTGGATACGTGGAATTATCTTCAACTGATGCTTGGTTAACCTCATATCGGAGCCGTATATACGTAAACTGCAATTCAAATATAAGAAACAAATACTTATAATTTTCACCAAACCCTCATATAAATATATGTATGTATGTGTATTGTTTTTATTTAATCTACAGTCATATGTACTTATTAACTAAATTTGCAATTTTAGTAATTTTGTATTACCAAAAGTTTTTCTCGAAGGATAAACTTATGGAGAAATGACAAAAGGAAAGTGTTCACTCTTTTCCTTTCGTGATTCAAAAATTGTTTAGAAGTTTAAAGACAGAATAAAAATTCTCCAATCTCCTAGAATTATATTATATTGAAAAAATAAACCCCTTTTTATTTTGAAGCTCATATGTTTGTATATATTAAGAGGTTGCTCAAAGCACCCAAAGTTTCCCAAGTTTTTAATATAGAAAACAAAAAGTTTGTATCGTCAAATTTTCGTGTTCTTCGAGAAACTTCAAAACATACTAGTAATAATCATTTGTTTAATTTTTTTTTTAATACTTACTATTTATTATGTATCATCCGAAAACAAAAAATACACTTAAAATAAATATGTTAAAAATGATTAAATATACACTTGGTTCTTTGATTTTAAGTTTCCTCAAGAAAAACTGACTTTTCCAATTGCAGAATATTGTTTTCATTTTTTTCTATTATATTTTTATGAAAAATGTTGTTTAACCATATAAATGACATGGGAGACTTTGTGCGCTTTAAGCAAGCTCTTAATCACCCTCATCGTGAGTTTCTTTTTCGCCCAAAACCGTTGACTGTGTCCTTAGTATAAATTTCGGGTAAATTTTTTTTCGGGCGAAACTCACGATAAAGGTGAATATTTTTTTATTTCATTTTATAAAAATTATATTTACTTGTACTTTTTTAATAGGTAGATCACCTTTCTTCTGATGCCCATATTGCCGTTTTTTACTTAAAAAAGTTGCATGTTGCAACTTTACTCAAGAGTATAACGTATCAAAAACATTCTCAATAGCCTTTCGTTTTATCGCCACGTTGCTTTTTTTTATTTTAAAATATTTTATTTCTTTCTCTTTTAATAGGTGGCAACCCCTTAAAAATAATATACAAAACAAACAAAACAACCGAAACATTTTCTATAAGCTTTCTTTACAACCCTTAACTATATTTCAATTAACTCATTAATTATTACTTCTAAAAGTTGCTCACCCTCAATTTTTAACTACATAATTTTGAAAGCAGTTAAACTCTGCACATCTGACCCAAAAAGGTATTTGTTACATCGTTTTTGGTTATACCTTTGAAAGCCATATGCTCGTACAAACCCATTCAAAATGAGATGAAAATTAAAAATTAAAAACGTTGCTAAGGAGTTTCACTTATTACTTTCTTTTTAAACTAAGTATTATTTTATAATTTTCATCTTTAAAATTTTCCTAACATAAATTTCACATATTTCTTTTCTACTGGCAAACGAGCAACTTCTCAACAAAGTTAAATGTCACGTTTTACCAAATTTTATTAGCCATCAGAGAACATTATATCTTCCAAAACTCAAAACTGTTAAGTCTATCGAAGGGCGACCTACAAGGTAACGACAAAGAACGTGCATATCAAAGAAGTTGCATCGCATTTCATTCCCTGTGGCAAGTCATACCGACTTATTTCACCACACTGAAATCCAATTGGATCGAATTAGATTGTAATATCAACTAACGAATGTCGTTCCTGTATGAAGAAAAAGGCCGATATATTACATATTTTGTTAGCGGACCGCAACAGAACTTGCACCTTCTTTGTAATGTACTTTCTTTGCTAATGAATACTATGGTTGATTGCTTTGAGGAAATATGTCCGAACTTACCAAATACCAAAGGAAGGAGATTGGTTCGAATATCATTTTATGCAAACGAACTCGTGCATCAAAATTAAGCTCTTAGATTTAAAAAAAAAATTTAAAAAAAAATATATATATAAAACCCGGACAGATTCCTGACACAGACAGAGATAAAGAAGAAGATGAATGGTGAAAAAGTATTTTAGATTGTGTTGACAGAACTCTTATGGCATTTTCTTTTCTCAAAATTATGTTGCCCCGTTTGTTTTTCCCCAGCCCTTTGAAGGCATTGCGTGCCCATTGCCCACTCATTAGTATTTACCAACATGCATACCAGAATGGAAAATCCTGTGAACCGGCTATACAAAGAGTTAAGTGGGATTCGAAGCAGGGCAGTACATAAGGGGAGTTTCCGCTGCGGTGGGAGAGGGGCTTTGAGGGGGCTTTAGGTTGATTTTTGGATAGAAGTCAAAGAGTTTAAAAATGCCTTACACAAAAATCGATTTTATGAGCAAGTCAATTTAGTTTTAAGTTTTTATTTCTGTTAATATATTCGTTTTTTCGATTGTTAAACTTGCACACATCATGTTAAAAATAAAATATCAACTGCTAATGAAATTTTGAAAAGCTTGGCCTTTTTTACCTTTTTTTTACCTTTTTTATTTAGTCGATCTAGCTTTTTTATTTTTGAAGTACAGGCAACACTGCTCACAAGTTCAATTTTTTTTATTAAATTTGCAGAATTTTCTTTTTGTTAAATTATGAAATATATTTTTGTAAAAATACTTATCGGAAAATTTTTGTAGTGAAAAAATTCTGTTTTGCAGAAAAATCAATTCTTTGAGTATCTCTACATATTTCTATATCTATCTAGATTCCTTTACGCTATTGCAAACAAAAATAGTTCACAAATGCGTTCGGGTATAATAAATAACCCAGGTACATACATACATATATACATACAGACGTACATACATATGTATGTATTTTACAAGCATATCCTAAAATGTGTGTATAATGCACCCGCATGTCATCGTCAAATTTACGTTTTCCACATCTCGTTTTGCATCCCTGATTTTGTTAAATATGGCTCTGTACAAATCGTTATCAAAGTTTTATGGTGAAATATCTCTTTACCATGGTGAACATATTTTGGTTTTTTGCTGTGTCAATTCTTACGGCGATGATCACAAGATTTGCCACCGAATTGAAAATGATATTGTTTGTCAATCAATTTTATTTTTACAATTTTAAAAAATTGACATACTTTCATCCATATTTCATGATTTTGAATTTAAAGATGTGTAGCCCATTAATTTTCAGTATAGCAAAGTGTGTTAGTTTCAAGTTGCTAAAATTCATCGTTGATTTTTAAGATTTATTTTGGCGATACATCGAACCAAAAAAAAAAAAAGCTAGAAGTTTAACTGAATTCTAAAACTTCTGAGAATTTTGATAAACAGTTTTTGATTTTTCTTTTTACTTTCTTCAAAGTTATAAACTTGAGTCTAGATGTACATATGTATGTACATTAGGGTGACAATTAAATGTATGGAGTATTTTTTTTTCTTTATTGTTTTGGTCTCAGTGTTTTTTTGTGTGTAGTTTTATTTAAAAAAAATTCTAGTAAAATTTCAAGGTCGTAGGAAGAGGATTAGGGGGCGCGTCGGCCCCCCAAAGTTACACAAAATACGTTTTTTCACGCAAATTCTTACTTTGACTGCTTGTAACTTTCTCTGTGTTTTTTTTTTTTAAACATTACTGGCGAAAGATGTTCATTAATATGTCTACAATAACATCTGTCAATAACATTTTTGTCTAATGTTAATATTTAATGAAAAAAACTTAAATATAGGAGAAAAAGTACGCCTCAATGTCGATTTATTATACTTAAATAAAACTACTTATGTATATGATTTCTCTTTTTATTAATATTGTTTAAAGCACTTGAGACAATGTCTTTTTATTACAGTCCGGAAACCGATGGCGGTAATCGCTAACAATTTTTAAAACAAATTGTTTTTGGCGTTAATTTTTGGTAAATAGTTTATTATACTCTTCCATCAATTTAACCCCCCTTTCGGCAGTGTCATTTGTAACATTTAATTTTTTCATCAGTTCAGCCGCTTTACAATAAGATTGGTCCTGCTCCCATTTGTCTGGGTTTAATTTAAAAAAATCAGTATTTATTTGAAATCTTTCAAATAATGCTTTTGTTTCGGCAGAGACGAACTGTTCAATTCCGTCATGGAATATTTCAACGATTTCTCTATCATTTATTGTAGCTCGCTTTGTGTTTTGCTCTTGTTCAAAATCATTTTCCAAAGCCGCCACCATTTTTTGTTTTGAAAAAAGGGATACGTTGCTGTCAAAAAATGCAAGACCAACCGCCTCAGGGCTTAAATACCACAAGTGGTTCCTGAACTTTTTAAGAGCAACATAAGATATAGCAGCATCAATTTTTTTGAAGTTTTCAAGTTTTTGTAAAAATAAAAAATCTTGATATGGCGCTTTAATGGCCAAAGGAGCAGAAAACCACGCTTCGACATAGACTTCAGCAATAAAAACACAAATTTGACGAAGCCCATTTAATTCAGTTGCTGAAAGCTGGAACTCGTTACGGAATAAAAATATTTTTAGACAGTAAATCGCTTTTGCCATCCACCTTGCATGGTGAACAGCTCCTGGCGATCGAAACATTAGGCTGTTTGGATGTGTCTTTTCTGGTTTTTGACCCAGGAAGAGCAAAGTGAGTTCCAAGAATTCTTTATAGTCTTCCCTGGGTTGTTTTTCTTCCAAGATATTATTTACTGCACCGATAATGCGAACAGCAGACTCTTTCATGTACGTCTTGACAGTTGGATCGTTGATGCCATACTCATAGTTTTTAGCATCAATCTTAGCCCAAGCATTTTTAAATTTCTCAAACATTTTAACGTTTGGACTTCCATAACAGCTTATTTTTTCTTCGAAAACGCATCTTAAAACAATCTCGTATATATGATGACAGCATGGTAACCATAAAAGTTGTCTTTGTAAATTATTTTCAATTAACGTACAGGTACCATTGAAACGCCCAGTATTGACCGCTGTTGTATCAAACACTAAAGCTTTGATGTGATTTTGCAGACCATATTCATAAATAGCATCGCATACAGCGGATGCCTGTTCTTTTCCAGTACCGGAATCAAGTGCAGGTATTTCAAGAAGCTGTTCAACTTTACCGCTCGATATTATTATAGGCAACCTATCAACTTTATCATTTCCCGTCAGCGCCGGCAAAAGTTTACCATCTCAATGAAGGCAGATAGCGTCGAGCTCATTTAATTTTAATTTATTTTTTAATGCTGAAATTTTTTCTTCACGGATTTGTTCCCTTTCCTGGTGTACAGACGTTCGGTTTAAAATATAATCTTCAACATTATTACCCAGAGCTTCAACGACTGCGCTTATTAGATGAACCGCATGTCTGTCACTGATTTTACAGACATCGAGTGCGGCCGCCAGTTTTGGTGTTAGTATTTTATTTGTTCCCCTACATTTTTTGGCTGGAGGTTGACTACAACGTGGGTCACATTCCATATCTGGAAAACTGTTATCATTCTCTGAAGATTCAGATGACAGCAACTCTGCAGTTTCATCTAATAAAAACGACTTAATTTAAAGAAAATAAAAAATAAACAATAACATACAACGAACCAATTAATGCAATTTCACGATTATTCCGCTCCACTTGTTGTAATAAATTGTTGTTGCGTTCTTCAAGTCGGCACTCTCGGCGTACTTCTTCGTAATCGATACCATACATAAAGCCTGGGCGCCCCGTTTTTCGTTGACTTATCAAGAAATCAATATCTTCTTGATTCGACATTATTTTTAATGCACTTGCATGCACCACGTCAAAAAGCATATCCAATTTTTCTTTCCACGTGTTTACTTTGCTCTTGTGGAAATTAGAAGTCTTCTTTGAATCTTTTTGAAAGCTTTGCCATTCTTTATACAATTTCTCTACATTTGTAATGCAGTGTTGTTTATCCTTGACCGGAATGCGGGCTTTTTCCCAGAACACGAATAGTTCTTTTACAACTAAATCTGAACTTTCCCGTAAATTTTTTTTTACTACACGTAAATTGAAAAACAAATTTTTCAACACTTCTATATTGGAGGGTAGTTTACTTCCCGTTAATAAGTTGGTACAATAACCAATTAAATATATGCGTTCACGTAAATTTCTAGCAGACATTTTCGACTTTTCCCATTCAAATATTCACTTCGAATGATTTTTTTGCAAATTTAATGCTATTAAAAAATGTTTGCGGCTGCTGCATATAACTGTAAAATAAGAATCTATTTTCCGAGAAACATTGGTGCTGATTTTTTGTCGGTAGCTTACGCAAGCATTGAGAATAATATTGTTGAGGTTGTAACGGGAATATTCTCGGTCACAATTGTCAATATTATAGATCGCTTCAGCATACAGGCAAAAAAAATTTGAAGCAAACTTTTAAAGACAATTCTTACACTTGAAAACAAAAGTAAACAAAAAAAGTCTGAAGTTCGGACTAGCGAGGTCTGACTGTATATAATTGTTGAAGCTACTCTTACGTAAATCATAAGGAATTTTCTATATGAATCTTTAATTAAATAAATCTGAACAAAATCCAAAATTTGAATCATATAAGTAATTTTATTTAAGTATAATAAATCGACATTGAGGCGTACTTTTTCTCCTATATTTAAGTTTTTTTCATTAAATATTAACATTAGACAAAAATGTTATTGACAGATGTTATTGTAGACATATTAATGAACATCTTTCGCCAGATATGTTAAAAAAAAAAACACAGAGAAAGTTACAAGCAGTCAAAGTAAGAATTTGCGTGAAAAAACGTATTTTGAGTAACTTTGGGGGGCCGACGCGCCCCCTAATCCTCTTCCTACGACCTTGAAATTTTACTAGAATTTTTTTTAAATAAAACTACACACAAAAAAATACTGAGACCAAAGAAAATATCACTTTCGAAATTAACTGTCACCCTAATGTACATACATAACTATATGTACATACATATGTATGTATGTATATGGTTTCATTAGAGAATGAAATGAATTTGCAATGTGAATTTGTAATAATAAATATGGCCACCTTTAAAACTTTTTACAGCTAAAGAAATCAAAATTCAAATATTTCATTTATGTTATGCATTGCAAATCTTAAGTTTTTATACGTCTTAACAATAATATTCGAAAAAAACACGTAAAAACGCTCAAATAGATACGCTCGCATAAATTTTTAAAACAATCTATCCAAAATTGTACTTTGTTATTTTTCTGTTAGTTTTTGTCAATTCTAAAAGACATGATTAAATTTTAATGAAATAAAGAGATACATAAATATTTATTCATTTCACATGATTGAGACCTTTGTGATGTGAGGATTAATATATGATTTTATTTTGTATTTAAAAATAACCCGTTATACCATTTCGTTTTTATTAAACTTAAAAAGATATTTAATGCAATTAAATCTTAATTAAAACGCTATCCATATGATGCCTATCTTTAATAGTTTACTTCCGTACTCGTATTTATAGTTTAGCCGAAAAGAACTCCCTTAATCCCGAAATCTACTACTAACGGACCACTACATTTAATTTATACAAAATGAGCAAATGTTAATATAGGATATGAACAGTATAAGGAAATTTCCACAAATTAAATCCCGCAATACACAATCTTCACAAAATTGGCAATGTTTTGAATGGATGCGTGATACTAGTGGCTGCTGAGTAGAAATAGCACGGACGAGAAGATGGCGGATTATTATTTGCAGAGCAAACCGAATGCGCTGAGGGTAGATGTGTATACTTCAGTCATTGACACATAAATAATGATGAGTGATATCGGCCCAGTTGTTAATCAATGGTGTTTGTCGAGGCTTTAAAATATTATATTTATAGTAATATTTATCATATATCTTAAATAAAATATTTTATTTGCGAAAATAAAATTTTAGGTTTTCTATTTATGAAGACAAAAATTAGTAGTTTGATTATTAATGCTGGGGAGTTTTAAATGACGACAACGAGCACTTTAGTTTTCAGCGATAATAAGTATAAAATTATTAGTTGGCTTGTTTTTTTTTGTTTTTTAGAGCAAAGTAGATATATTTTTCACTTATGTACATATGTACATATGTATATCAAATTGCAGTTGGTAGAAAAGAGATAAAAATATCAAACCGTCAAGGGAAAAGTACTCAGTTTTTTACCATACTATGATCAAAAGTTAGTACTATGGGAAGCACTGTGGTAATTATTGACAACGCTTAGATGTATTAGCACATTATTGATATTCAGCTGTCGTGCAAGATACATGCTTACACACATACTTATTTATGGCTTTGGTATCGTGTTCGTCGTATTATGTGTATACCGATAGATACATTTTTTCATCTTTCTTAATTCTTCTGGTGTTGAGGAGCCAGCTGATTTTTTCGCTTTGCTGGACCGAATGCCAATGGGCTTCGTTAAATTACCTACAGAAATTTGACATTCAGTCCAGCAAAGCAAAAACAAAATACATGGACGAGTTTTACTTATATACGCTCACCACCACCTTGTTAAGTTCGCCTTGCTGCCGGCAATTCTCATAGATGTCAACAATTAACTATTCAGAGTACCTAATAGGTACTGCATATCAAGGCGAATTTAATAAGGTGGTGGTGAGCGTATATAAGTAAAACACGTCCATGTATTTTGTTTTTGCTTTGCTGGACTTATAATCCTCTTACAAATGCGCCTAAGCACTTCTATAAATGCACGAAAATTATGTGCATAAGTACTAAATATTGTGATTTTAATATGGTAATGATGCCACTTTTGACAGAAAATTACTATTGTGAACTAGTAAAATGTTTACAGCTGCTGTGTTTATTATTAAAAAAAATAGCTGCAACTATTAGCAAATTAAACCAAATTATAAATTAAAATGCGATTTCTTGTGGGTTTGGAAGATAGGAATTAATGCAATCCGAAAGATTTTCGCAAAATGCTTGGCAAAAATCCACAACAATTTCACCAACAGTACTGCATCCTACAGACTAGCAAAAGTTCAATATTCCAAAGCGAACAATGAGATAGACACTACTTTATTAAGTGGAATACATTACCTCATATTGCTGTTCACCTTTTTAATTCGTATTGATTTTTTGCCATTTAATTAGCTGCCAATCTTATTTTCCTTACTTTCCATTTTAAGCCCAATTTCATTGTCAAATCAGCTGATGCAGATAAGTGTCGTGTGTCAGGCCTAAAATATTGTGCAGATATATGTACATATGAGCTCCTTTATTAGCATAAGTGCCCCCGTCTGTCAGCCCTTTAAGCCGCCTTTACACGATCTGTCTTGTATGCAAACATGAATAACGAGGCGTTAATGAATAAACGTGCAAAATTTTGCAAGGCACGCTTTTACATCGCACAATGGTTGCATACAAATACTTTCGTGTGAAGGCATCTAATTAACCGTTCGCGTCTTCCTCTTCTTTTTACTCTTTTTCAGTTCGATTGGGCTACCTTGTATTACATCATAATATGTTTTCACAACAAAATCCGTTATACATATGTATGTAAGGTACCTCATAGATTTTTATGTTATAAATAAAATTTCGCAATTACATAGTATGTACATACATACATATGTATGTATGTACATATTTATTTATTTATTTTTGCTATTGTTTTACGTAAAAAAAAGTGATTCAGTATTTAAAATGCTAATTATTTTAAGATATGTTAGAGAAAAGCTTTTAAAAATGTAAGCAAAAGGCTTCACAAGAGCACTACATCTAACGTGACTTGGCAACACTACTTCCTCCCACATAAAACAACTATCGAAATTGGAGTCTTAAGTTATGCAATAACACACACAAATATATAAAAAGGAAAAAAAAACTGAAAAAATATAACCTACATACTTTTTAATTGGTAGAAAATGAAAAAAAAGAAAGAAGGTAAGAAAATATAGAACTTGAAAAAAAAATAAAGAAAAAAAATAAAATAAACGATATGTTTACTATACACAACATACACATGTACATATGTATGTATGTATGTGTGTATGTTATTTGAAGTCGGAAAATACTATGGGTATTTCTCCTACTTTTTTTATGGTTAAATGTACTATGTAGATATAATTTAAAATTTCATTTTTCATCCGTTCCCTTTTCGAACGTGACAAACATCGTGATAGGTTATAAAGAACGATGGAGAGCTATTACGAACACTATTTTAATAATAGTAAGTATGTATGTATGTACACATTCAACCTGCGAGAAGTAATTCAATATCCGACGACGCAAAAGAAAACCGTTAAAATTTCAAACTTTCATATGTATGTCTGGCACTTGGCAGCTCTGGAACATTCGATAAGAAATATTATCGAATAAAGTAGAAACGCTTTGGCGTGCCACAGGAATAAAATATATACCAAACACACGGAAATGGCACAAACAGCTGTCTTAGCAAATACACATCCATTTTAAGTAAATACATCGATTGCGCCTACACAAAAGGCGCAGATACATACATATGTACATATGTATAACATATTCATATACACACCTCCTTTTATCCAATTCTTGATTAACAGGAAATTTCAGCTGTTAAATCCAACAAAAACCAAGTACCGTCGTAAACTCTGATGCCACTATACAACTATTATAGGTCGATTAACCAAGCACTGAATGCCGCCGCCACCATACGACACACACACGTTCACGTTGCATGAACACAGATTCCGTGGTAAGCAATTGCTTACTGTTGCCAATCACCGGCTTATTATTTCATTAATTATCGCATGCACAACTGAAGATGATTTTACAATTTCTTTACTTTACATAGTACACATTTGATTCACTTAATTGTTTGTTTTTTTGAATATAAATAAATAACGCTGTACATAAAAGAACTCTCGTGTGATCGCAACGCCTCACGTCTTTTCACTTGTGTTTCAGTTTCCTCTTGTTTCATACGCAGATTGACAGTAAGTTCAGTAAATGGACGACCATATGAAACGGCCACTGATATTCGTAAAATAGCTATCGATAAAAAATATGTAGTTGTTGAAAATAGTGGGAAATATTCAGTGAACTATCGAGAAAAAAAAAATACATATGTACGTACTTATGTATGTGGTGTATATGAATACATATGCACATATGTACATACGCTCAAAAAGGAAAGAAGCATTCATACAAAAATGTTTGCTTTTAAAATGCGTAAAATAACATTGAGTTATGTAACAGCAATGAAACGCGTGGCTGCATAAACTAGTTAAGTAACCGTAATTGCAAGTAAATATAATATTCATATAATTCTATGTACATATATATGTACATATGTATGTATGTACATGTATTCGCAAAAAAGTATACATATGTGCGAATGAACATATTTACATATGTATATACATACCGATATAAGATATACTTAGATACGTATAGATATGACAACTTTTATTCCCTTTGGTGTTGAATTTCAAATCAAAACCTTCAGTTTAAGGAAAACCCAGCGAAACATACATATTAATTACAGGCTTTGTAAGTACATACATACATATGTATGTAGCACACAACTTAAGCACCTTAGGAGAGACCTTAAGAATTGCAAAAATGTATAAACGCTGTTCCTACAAATTTTTTTTTTCGGAAATACAAAACCCAAAATAAACAACTGAAGTAAAACAAAGACAGCGAAATTGTAAATAGCCTTGACATATCGATTAATGTTGTTCCGTTTCCAAACTGCGGAATGTTTCTTAATACAACTCTACACCGTAGCAGAAATACATATATTTGAATGGAATATTACGGTTTTTTGCATTGACACTGTATTTTTTCAAATTGTATAATTTTCTTTTATAAGCACGGTTAGTAATCTATGATACTAAAATCTGATTATTTAGATAAAAAAAAATCAAGACAAAAGTTTTCTAATGAAAAATGTTAACCTAACCTTTCTAAAAACTCTTGTGAAAACGTTGAAAGTTTTAATGACGAATTTTATTTTTATTTAAAAAAATTTTTGTAAATTCAATAGAAAGATTGCAGCTTTGATTTACATTGGTTTATATTTTCACTTTTAGACTAACGATAGGGCGTTCTGCCTTGAACTCTCATCTGTGCTGAGTTCCTCTTTGATCGTATATTACTCTATCGTAAGGAAGGGTTATGCTACTATTGATTTGATTGCCGCTGTCAAACTGGCCCACCTCTCCGCCTACGCACTTCCTCAATGACCGTCAATTATGACATACCAGGCGTTCCGCTTTTCATGCTTTCAGTACTTTCAGTACTTCATTAATATTGCTCATAATAAAAAATAAGCACTTAAAGGCTGAAAGCCGCAAAGACCTTGTATGGAGTTCCGATTTTAGGATGATTATTCGCTCATTACGATATTTGTGTCGGAAAACAAAACTAGATACGGACTGATTGCATATACCATCGCTTGAAATATGCTCGAATATTTGCCCATTGAAATCTTTGTTCTTGAAGCCCTTGGTAGTTGAAAATGGACAAGGTAAATAGTTGGATAATAATTTATTTAAAACTTGATTGATTTACATTTATGTATTTGAATATTCTGTACTTATGTACACAAAACCAAAACAGGATATCTATAGGAATTGTCTTGCATGGAATTTCAATTACTAGTTCGGCTCCGCTTCGGTCAGACAATGCTGACACACTCATACTTACTCAGCGGCGGAAAGCAAGCCAGTTTGCCCTCTCTGCGGTAGCACAAACTTTACCATTGGTCATATACTCGACAACTGCTCTAAACTAAATATCCATATTTCCTGTAGTCACTCCTTCCGATCTCCTTTACATATCTGACAAAAATCACACCAAAATGTTTAATTCATTCTCGGCAAACTTAAAATGTTAAACAAAACCTAACTTTATTGACCAGAGAGCCGATGGCCTTCGCAGCTAGTGCTCCTATTTTTTAAGTAAAATAATAATTGTATTATTATTTATCTCATATTAAATAAATAAAATATTTACATCATAATTTCACGATAATTAAATAGATACAAATAAATTACAAAACTTCCCAGCAGTGGCCCCATTACCAAATTTTAATTTCTATTAAAAAAAAAATGTCATCTCCAAGATTAAAGGAGCTGAAATTTATTAAAGACCAAACATGGCCACAGAAGCAATGTAATTGCCGATTAATTAGACATTTGTAATAATTTTTAAAAAAGTTTTATATATTCAGCGGCAATGCCTTAATTCGCCTTTATATCTCTTACTTCATACATATGTATCTGCATATGTGCGTATGTATTCGCATATCATCTAGATACTGATAAACATACGTAAGTATGTATGTATGTACATACTTAAATGCATAGTTTCTTTGAAGTAAATCCAGGAAAAATACGTACATACATAGATACATACATACAATGTACTTTATGTACAGTTGGTAAATCAAAAGAAAAACGCATTCGAGATATTCCGCTATGTTAACTCTGCGCTGGGAACACTTGGAATATTTGAAATGATAAAGAAACGCAAAAGTACACTCTTGAAATGAAACAATCAATCATAACCTCTTAATTTCTATCCACGATGTCTAGATTAAATTTATGAAAAATTACAATATAATTGATGATTCAACAACGTCATATTTATGTATATATATGTACATACATACATATGTATATTTTAACGATATATGTAACTAAACAACAGGTAAAAGAATATTTGTACATTTGTGTACACATGTATACCTACTAATCTATCATAATCTCCACGAAGAATATTAACCATGTGCAAGCAAGCGTACATATGTACATATGTATTTACGTGGATATAAATATGTATATGTATGTATGTATGTATGTAACATATACCAGTATTTAATGGTAGAAATAACAGTGACCAGCAGCACAATTTAAACGAAACCTTTAACGTTTATTTCATAGTTTTTTATTCAACGAATTTTTCCTTATGCGCTGATTATAATGCACGGCCCATGGGGTATTCAATAAGGTGGTAACGCAACAGCAAAGAAAAGACAAAATTTACATGTATTTATTTTGTTTTTTGCATTTACGGCGTAAACTCACAAAATGCTTACGTATTTACATTGTTTTGTAGGGCGAAAATAAATTTATTTCTTTTTAATTCACGTTATAGAATTCGTCTTGGGCCAAGGCTAATCGTAACAAATTAAAAAAAATTTAATATTAAAGTTTTACAAGTTTCGGCTCATTATGCAACATACATATTTCTTATTCAAATGCCTTTCTGTCTTTAATTGGAAGCTATGAAAAAACTGCAGAGCAGCATTGTGTGCAGCTTCACTTTCACATCACTTTTAAGTAGTTATAGAGCTATGTTTCATTGGTATAATTTTAAATAAAATCACTTAATAACCGAGTTTAAAAATACAAAATTATATTCTTATACCCGAATTCTGTAACTCAGTCTCGTCTAAGTCTCAAAATGAGCTAGATATTATTGCTTTACCTCGCTTCCACGTTTTTTTTTTTGTTCGTATTTTAATTTTTTGTGACCTACTCATCCCCAAGTCACAATTTTGAGACTTTATTTTGAGATTAGACTCTTTATTTTGAAATTAGACTCTTTATTTTGAGTCTAAGGATGCCAACTGGTCTAAAATAGTGACTTTTATCTTTATTAGAGACTGATACCGCTTCCTGAATTTGGGAGTTACAAACTATCAAACGGAAATATTATTAAGTACCATCACAAAATTTGCTGTCAAATTTACCGAAAGCGAATATCAGTTTGCGCAAGTATTCTCGAATGCCTGCCTTTCACCTGGTCCCAATTTATGCCCGAGTTCAGTAACTTTGTATCATCTCAAGTCACAAAATGAGCTACAGATTATTGCTTTTCCCCGCTTTCACGTTTTATTCTTTTGTATTTATTTTTTGTGACCTGATCATCACCAGGTCACTATTTAGAGTCTTTATTTTGAGACTAGAGGCTTTATTTGGAAAGTAATGAATGGCAACTGGTCTAAAATTGTGACTTTTGTCTCTATTAGAGACTGGGACTGTTTACTTAATTCGGGTATTAGTAAGCAGTCTCAGCCTATTATAGAGACAAAAGTCACAGTTTTAGACCAGTTGGCATTCATTAGTTTCAAAATAAAGCCTTTATGCAATATACAATATACAACTATTTAGAGACTTTATTCTGAGACTAGAGGCTTAATTTTGAAACTAAAGAATGCCAACTAGTCCAAAATTGTGGCTTTTGTCTCAATTAGAGACTGAGACTGCTAATAGAGACAAAAGTCACAATTTGGCATTCATTACTTTCAAAATAAAGTCTCTAGTCTCTAAATAGTGACCTGGCGTTGAGCAGGTCATAAAAAATTAAATGCAAACAAAAGAAAAAAACGTGAAAGCGAGGAAAAGCAATAATCTCTAGCTCATTTTGAGACATGAGATGATACAAAGTTACTGAATTCGGGCAATAATCTGTGCTGACACAGTCCAGTACTTTTTTTTTGGCAAATACTCTATATTTTGAATGTTGGATAGATTCGGCGGTAGATTTTATGACGATAAACTTTGGGCCGTTTTGATTAATAAATTTGTTTAGTTCTGAGAGGGTTACAAATTATTATTTTTTTATTTTATAGCTTTTTACCTTTTTGTTTTTGGGGGAGTAATCTTCTACTTCCAGATAGTACGCCAAATTTGTTCCCCGAAGGGAACAAGGTATTATTTTCCAATGAAGACACTCAATTCACAAAATTTTGTATGTAACTGCTTTAAAAGAGGGAAAAAACTGACGAGATTAACAAGTGATAAAAGAGTGAGATACGACTACGCGGTGAGAAGCTCAGCCAACGACTTTTAAAAAAAATAAATGGATTTGTGGCTTGATAATAATATTAAATTAAACACACATACATACATACATGCACATTTACAAAAGGATATATTAATTTCTATGTAGCTTAACATTTAAAACATTTGTTTATGCAATCAACCTCGTATAATATATGTGACCATGAAAATAAAATAAACATTTACTTTTACTACTACTAAAGAATTATTTAAAACTATGGCATTCAGCAAAATACTACCAAAAATTCACCTTTTCTACTACCTTCCAATACGTGACCTTTATCTTATTACACCATGACTATGTATGTAAAGTTTTGACGTCTAACCGAAATAGTACTATAACTTCAACCGCTTAGAGTATTGTTGTTTTTTCCTAATAATTTTTCTAATAAACCGATCGGCATTAAACTCAAAAATTGTTAAATAACATAACAGACAAAAAATTTTTATTTTGCTATAAATTGTGCTCTTTGGATACCCAGGAGTAGGGAGGATGAAAAGTGTGCAGCATCGCACTAATGTTGAAATAAAAAATGTCCTTCTCTTTACCTAGTAGTGCCAAAAGAAGATAGGTACACGATAACGAAGCAAAGTATGGAATTGGTACTCAATTAAAGACTCTATATATAAAATATCAACACCAAATGCACAAGATAAAATGTTGCTCAATTTCTTACAAAGAATGAAATCTGCACTTGATAAGTGTTCACTACCGCCACATTTTGTAAAGTAACTGTAAACATTTTGGCGCTTATCAGATGGCTCAGCTTGCCAATAAATAGAAAGGGACAAGCGTACACCATAGAACGTATATTACAAAGAAAGTGCAAGTCCCGTTCCGTTTCGCCAACAAAATATCTTGGCCATTTTCCACCATACTGGATCGAATTCGACATTCGTTGATTGATATCAGAATCCAATTCGAACTAAATGAATTTCGGTGTGGTGAAAAAGGCCGAAATAACTTGCCACGATCTGCGCATTTACGTCACACCATCAATAACATTTTCTCATTTTGATTGGAGAATTGCTTTATAAGTATAAATAATATAAAGTATAAATAATATAATAAAATCGAGCTGCACTTCACAAAAAACTTTAAATAAACCTTTAAAATAATAGGACACCAAATATTCACTTCACTTGCGTTGCAATTTTAAAGAAACTTTGATGATGTGTCGTTATCACGAACAGCTAGCTGATTGCCAATATCGTAATGTAAATGTAACGGACCTGCGCAAGGCGCAATCTCTTATTCATCAATCTTGGAACGAAACGCCATGCAACTTATTTGTTATTTACGTTATTTTGCTATGAGTAGCGAAAGAAAATGTGTTTAAAACACAGGCGAAAATCGTTCAACCATATGGCCCGTGTGTCCCTTATTAGAGTACTTACAAATTACTCTTTTGAAATATACTAGCGGCAACTCATACAAACATATATCTACACCAGCTTATTGTTACAAGATCATAACGATCGCAATCAATTTTGTAAAATTTGTAGATAGAACATATTGAATATTATACAAATGTAGTTATCATTTATGAAATACATATGTATGTATGTATGTACATACTATGTATATACGAATTTATATCTTCATTTAAAACTCCCGAATTCAGTAATCAGTATCAGTCTCTAATAGAGACAAAAGTCACAATTTTAGACCAGTTAGCATTCATTAGTTTCAAACTAAAGCCTCTAGTCTCAAAATGAAACCTCTAAATTGTGACCTGGTGATGAGCAGATGTATGGTTTTCAATGAGGCAATCCTTTTTTCGGAGTTGATCTTTTTGACAGTTGTTACTTGATTTGTACTTAGTTTGGTTTGCCATTTCAAGACACCTTGAAAGAGAATATTCGGCGCGTTATTGCTGATATACAGCCCCAAATGCTGCAAAGAGTGGTCGAAATTGGGCCCACATTTGTCCCTTGGACTGAGGTGCTGAATTCGGGTAATAATCTCAAATTTTGAGGCTTGAGTTTATAAAGGGTGTTGTTTTAGATGTGTGGTTTTCAATGAAGCAATACTTTTTTCAGAGTTTGTCTTTTTGGCATCTGTCACTTGATTTGTACTTAGTTTGGTTTGCCATTTCAAGACGCATTGAAAGATAATATTCGGCGCGTTATTGCTAGGGGTGGGTAACTCAGCAAATTTTCGCGAGTTGACTCAATGACTCTTGCTCAATTAAGTGAGGTAGCACAATTGAGTTACGACTCATTTCATAATGGTGTCGCTCTGTGCAACTACGGCAGCACTGTTATCGTGGAGAGGTGCACGTTGAACGTTGAATAATTAAAGTGACAGCACAAGGGATAATTATTTGTTTTATTATTTATTATTTTATAATTATGATAATGTTGATTTCATATATTTATTTCTTATTCATATTGCGTTTACATTTATACTCTTTGCATACCTCAAAGGTAGTGAAAAAACTGCAAAATCTCCAAAAATGCAATAAAAAACTCCCAAATGCCATTTCTTACAGAGTGTATGTGCACACAACAAAGAGCTTTGTATCAGCTCATCTTTGATTCTCAGTGCTGATACACTCATCGACTCGCCGCTCAGTAAGATGTCTGAAATTTATAACTGAGCTACTGAGTCACAATTTTTTTTGGAAGTGAGTCTGAGCGAGCGGCTCATCGCTAAGAGTCAGCTCAGTAACTCAACTCAGTGCTGAGTTACCCACCTCTAGTTATTGCTGACAATTGGTGCAAAAGAGGTCGAAAAATGGGTCTCTCAGCTGGAATTTATACGAGCTAGCCGCAGCATTTTCTTGAAATAATTAAAAAAAAAACATAATGGCAAACCCTTATCTTTATAATAAAGCTAAATTCTTGGCCATAGCATTAAATTATATTCGTTTTATTTCTACTTAAAAACCACAAGTCTAAAAAAACACCCATTACAATACAACTTTGAGTCGAGGCCTTTATTAATGATTGAATATGGTTTGAAAATTAACACCTTTATAATTTCTCAGGCTTCGGTTGTGGAGGTTAACTTTTCAAGCTTGAGCGCCGAAAGCCATATAACCTGTCATTACAGCAAAAACAGAATTTAAGTATAATTTGTTTTGCTTTTGCGGTGTGAATTTTCAAAATGTCCCATGTACTTTGGATTTTTGACCGTCGACGAAGTAAATGCAAAAAAAAAACAACTTACGGCGAAAATAAAATTAATTCGACTGAATAGACCTGGGTTGCCGCAATAGGTTATGTTAGGTAAGGTGGCAGCCCAAAGGGCTCACTTAGACTTCAGTTTATAGTCCATTGTGACACCACTATGAAGTTTTCCTTCCCTGAACTGAAAGACGCGCCAGTAGGGTGTTAAGAGAAACGTCGAGTGTTCTTTATGAAGGAGAGTAACCTTTCGTTGGATACACCAAAGGGGCTCTTTGGAGTGTCGAAGAAGTATGAGCCAAGGTGTCGGCATCTTAGCCTTGCGAAAGCAGGGCAGCTAAGAAGGTAATGTTGAGATGACTTCACCTCATCATCCTCCATACAGCACCCACAACTTGGATCAGAAATTATACCCAGCCTAACGGCGTGCAATAGAACAGCTGATTTGAATTTTATGCTTTGTTTGTGTAGCGATTGTCAAAATTAATATTTCTATGAAACACATTCGAGGCAGTCGGAATTTTCTATTAGTCCGAAACAGTCTTACAGCTGATGGCCTTTGGTGCTATTGCTGTTTCGTTAGCATATAATTTTATACCCCTGTGGTCGAGTTGATAGATGTGCGTGCTATAACTCGATACGCCGGTGAGTTCGAGGTTCGAATCTCAGACAGGGCAAACAAAATCTTAATCATAGAAAAAGTTTTTTCTAATAGCGGTCACCTCTCGGCAGGCAATGGCAAACCTCCGAGGGTATTTCTGCCATGAAAAGCTTCTCATTAAATACATCTGCCGTTCGGAGTCGGCACAAAACTGTAGGTCCCTCCATTTGTGATATAATATAAAGACGCACACCACAAATGGTAGGAGAAGCTCGGCCAAACACTGCGCTATATAGTGTAAGCGCCAAAATTATATTATTATATATACATATTATTATTATGTATGGAGACCAGTAGAAAACTAGAAGTCGCTAGGTTGCCATACTAAAGTTTCCATTATTATCGGCTACTGAAAGTATGTAAATGTTTCCCTTTTAAAACGATATTTATATTTGTTTACGTTCATTTTCATTTACTTTTGAACATACATTATAACTTCAAAACTTACTTGACAAAAAAATTAAATTAGGGATGTTCTATGCGCTTTTCTGTATTCTGAGATTAATCGCTCTACATAATACGAAGAACGGGTTTAGTAGCCGACAAGTATGCACTAGTCTCCATACGTAATAGGAGCATTAACTATAAATTAACAGTATAAAAAACAAGTAAGAAAAGCTAAATTCGGGCGAAATCGATTTTTATAAACCCTCGCGATATATTTTTGTATGTACGGTGCCCATAATTTTATAAAAACTCCATTTCTTTGTTTCAAATCGCTGCTGGTATTAAATTTTACTCAAATTGTTTTAATAAATACTGAAAAACGACGATAGCTTACATCGTTATTGAGATACCTACAGAAGTTTTTTTTATAAGTGGGCATGGTAACACTGTTATTGAGATACAGACATTTTTTTCCTAAGTGGGAGTGGCAACTCCCATTTTTCAAAATGTCATAAATACTTAATTTCTTAGTTCAAAATCGTTCCAAATACCGAATTTCGCTCAGTTCAATTTAATAGATACCGAAAAAATTAAGTTTTTGCATTTTCCAAAACTTCCGTTATATGGGAGGCGGGCGTGGTGGGCGCATGATCCGATTTCAGGAAGATGAAATAAACACAACAGCCAACTCGGCTAGCGTAGCACAATAGGTAGCGTATTGGCTCTGCAACTCCGAGTTCAAAGCCTGAGAGAAGTGGTTTATAGTCAACATATTAAAGAGTCAAAAACGAAGGTGTTTCTCTTCCTACATGCATACACATACATATGTATGTACATACATATACATATATTAGCTTACAATTCATACAGGGAAAAGTAACTGCGGGGGATCATATGCAGACGTGCTAAAGATAGTCAAAAGCGACCCACAGCTTAAGCATGTTGGTAGTATGATAACCAAAATCCGAAAAACGGCTAGCGGGGACCTTATACTCCAATTAGCAAAACCCACCGATACGCACACTAACGAGGTACAACGTGCGGTTAAATCCGCGCTAGGTGAAAAGGCCTCGGTGCAAACGCTAACAGCAGTAACGGCGATTGAAATAAGAGACTTGGACGAACTTACAAGTAAAAAAGAGTTGTGTACTGCCTTGGAGCAAGAGTTTGAAGGGATACAGTTTGCCGAAACTTTTGTGAAGTCACTGAGAGGTGCCTACTGCGGAACTAAAACCGCCACTCTATTGGTCCCCGTTCCAGTAGCAAACAAACTGCTAGCAGCCGGTAAAGTGCGAATCGGATGGGTAATTGCCCGTATACGCGCGAAAACACAGCCAATAAAATGCTTCAAATGCCTGGAGTTTGGCCACCTCTCGAGAAATTGCAAAAGTTCGGTCGATGTTAAAAACACATGTTTCAACTGTGGGGAGCCGAACCACAAAGCTGCTGAGTGCAAAAAAGATTTAAAATGCGCAATATGCTCAAGAAGAAATGCGCCACAAGTGAAGCACAGAACTGGTGGCAGATAATGTCCTTTTTACTTAGAGGCGGTTAAAAAAGCACGAGCACAATGAAATTTCTGCAATTAAACTTAAATCATTGCAAGGCTGCACAGGAGCTTCTGGAGCAGTCGATAGTAGAAAAGAATATCGACATAGCAATACTAAGTGAACCGTATGAGATCGGAAAAACCCCACTGTGGGCTAGTGACACCAACGGAAAATCAGCGGTATGGAGCTGCGCTAAAACGCCTTTTGCGATTGAACAACTAAAAATGAAGCCATGCTACGTTTGCGTAAAAATATCGAAGCTATTCTTATACAGTTGTTATATGCCGCCTAGCTACAGCCTTACTGAATTCGAAACCGTCCTAGATGGCCTGGTTGGCGACGCGAGAGGTAGATCCCCAGTGATAATTGCAGGCGATTTTAATGCATGGGCCCGAGAATGGGGAAGCCGATATACAAATGCCAAGGGAAGGGCTCTGCTTACAGCATTATCAATGCTGGAAGTGACGCTTGTTAACACAGGCGATAAACTTACCTTCCAAAGAGATGGAAGGGGATCTATTATCGATCTAACATTTGTAAGCAATACAATTTTCAAACGAACGTCGTGGCAAGTAAGCGAAGATTATACGCATAGCGACCATCAAGCTATTATATTTTCGATAAAAAACGATGAAGGGGCACAAAATACCTCGAGTGTAAAATCAGCTGGCTGGAGGCTGCACACATTAGACGAAGAAGGGCTCAAGGTGATGGTAACCGACATAATCCTCCCAGAAGGAGCAATTAATATGGCACACCACCTAATAGACGGAATTAAAGTAGCTTGCGATGCCTCCATGAGAAGAAAGTCCATATCTTTCCGACGCCCACCGGTGTATTGGTGGAACGAAGAGATTGCGCACCTACGCCGACAATGTAACAGCGCAAGGCGAAACTACCAAAGAGCCAGAAATCGAAACGCAAACTTTGCGGTGCAGCAAAGTGACTACAAAGAAAAGCGCACGGCGCTGAAACGGGCTATAAAAGCCAGTAAAACGAAATGTTTTCGAAGTCTATGTGACAGCGCAGATAAAGACCCCTGGGGTTCAGCATTTAAAGTAGTGACTGAAAAGCTACAAAAGTCGATACAACCAAAGATTTCATGCCCTAGAGAGTTGGAAAAAATAGTAAGCGCTCTTTTCCCAGACCAACCACCATTTGAACGGGAAACATTTCCGCCTATAGAGTACGAAACGCCTCTAGTTACGGCAGAAGAAATTTTAAAAGCCGTTAAAAGCCTTAAAGAGAAAAAAGCACCAGGTCCTGATTTGATACCGAACCACATATTGAAGCTAACTGCAAATACCAACACCGAAGCGTTTGTACGGACGTACAATGAATGTCTTAAAGAAGGTATATTTCCCCCTTTATGGAAGCGCCAGCGGTTAGTACTCCTACCAAAGACTGGTAAACATCCAGGAGACCCGTCCGCATACCGCCCAATATGCATGCTGGACACAGCCGGAAAACTGTTCGAACGAATCCTTAGCGATAGGCTGAGCTCAGAAATTGAAGCAGGGGGAAACCTCTCAGAAACGCAGTTCGGTTTTAGAAAAAAGCGATCAACAGTTGACGCGGCTATGCTTGTTAAGAAGCTGGCAGAAGAAGCGATAAGTGGAGTAAGATGGAAAGGCGGATCTAAGAAATATTGCTTGGTAATGACACTTGACGTTAAAAATGCGTTCAATTCCGCTAGCTGGAGGAAAATTATCGAATCTCTCCGTGGCTTTCAAGTATCAAGATATTTGCGAAAAATCATAAGTAACTACTTGGAAGATAGAGTCCTAGTATATGATACAGACGAAGGCAGCAAAGAGTATAATATAACCGGAGGAGTTCCTCAAGGATCCGTTCTTGGACCATTGCTCTGGAACATTATGTATGACGGCATTCTGCGCTTGCAAGTACCTAAAGGTTCAAAAATTGTTGGTTTTGCAGATGATATAGCGGTGGTTATTGTTGCCAAGCATATAAAAGACCTGGAGCGAGAGGCAAACCTCATGACTGCACGAATTCAGACATGGCTGGAAGAAAATGGCCTGCAGTTAGCCGAACAGAAAACTGAGGCAGTGTTAATTAGCAGCAGAAAAATCCTAGAGGTTATTAAAATTAATGTCGGAGGACATGAAATTGTTTCAAAAGCTGCCCTTAAATAGCTAGGCATTATGTTTGACGCTCGATTAGTATTTAAGACTCACGTACAGTATGCAGTCGAGAAAGCAGAGAAGGTGGCAGCAGCGCTGACGAGGCTTATGGTAAATAAAGGAGGTCCTAAGCAGAAAAGTAGGCAGTTGAATGCAAGCGTAATATGCTCAGTACTAATATACGGGGCACCAATCTGGTCGGCTGCGCTTGAAAAAGTTTCATACGCAAGAGAAATGAGATCACTTTTTCGACTTTGCGCTATACGAGTGTGCAGTGCATTTAGAACAACCTCAGAAGAAGCGGCGCTAGTAGTGGCTGGGCTATGTCCAATCGAGATCTTGGTTAAAGGGGCTGTAGAAACCCCACTGAGTATTGCTGAACGCGAGGTGGTCAGGCGAAACTGTTTGCGGATGTGGCAGAGGCGGTGGAGCGCTGCAGGTAAGGGACGCTGGACGAATAGACTTATTCCTTCCTTAGATAAATGGTTAGATAGGCCACACGGTGAAGTAGATTTCCACCTTACCCAAATATTGACAGGTCACGGTTGCTTTAAGTCCTATTTATACAAGTATAAACATGATGATGACCCTTACTGCACCTTCTGTGCAAATCAGGTTGTTGAAGACGCCGAACACTGTTTTTTCGTCTGTCCGCGGTTTGCAATTGAAAGGGATGACTCGAGCACGAAGTTGAGGAGATCGCTTTCGGTTAAAAACCTTGTAGATACTATGCTCGAATCTAAAGAAAATTGGTCCGTTGTTTGCAATATGGCGAACAAAATCATAACTAATGCTTTGTGCCACCTCTAGAAAAAAAAAAAAAAAAAAAAAAAAAAAATTCATACATGGAGTGAGCCTTAATGTTAACGTTTAATTTTGGAATAACTTCTAACTCGTTTATAATTCTGCAATGTGATTCTATTGTACAGCTGATACCGATCGGCGATAATCAAGATTTAGTATCTACTGCAGACTGGATGGCGGAATCAGAGCTGAAATCCGCACATGATTTATGTTTTTTTTTTATCTCAAAGTGACTAGATAATACATATGTACATATACAGACATACACATGTACATATGTGCCGAAACTTATTATTTTTATACCCGAGCGTTCTTGTACACAAGGGTATTATAACTTTGTTCGCATAACGGTTGTTTGTAACAGCAATAAATAATCGAGATAGATATAGACATATACATATGTATATACTAAAATGATCAGAATGAAAAGAGGAATCGAGTTAGCACTGACTGTCTGTCCGTCCGTCCGTCCGCCTGTCCGTAGTTACAATAACTTGCGTCAAAATTGAAATATCTCAATGAAATTTGGTAGATAGATTGCTCTTTGATATTGAAAACGGTCAAGATCGGTCAATAAAAACGCGCACCTCCCATACAACGGTATCAATTACAGTATTTGGAGCGATTTTGAACTAAGAAATTTGGTATTTATGAAATTTTGAAATTGAAAAATTAATTGTTTCCTTATCTATTGGAACATATTAATTAAAATTTGATATTTAGAGAGATAGTTAATTAAGAAACTTGATTTTTATGAAATTTTAAAAAATGAGCGTTACCGGCGTGGTAAAAAAAGTTACAAAATTTGGTGAACATATTGTGCTTGATACCATTAGCATTATTATAATATATAATAATTTTTATATACATAGCTCGGTGTTTGGCCGAGCTTCTCCTACCATTTGTGGTGTGGCGTCTTTATGGAGGGACCTACAATTTTGTGCCGACTCCGAACGGCAGATGTATTTAATGAGAACCTTTTTCATGGCAGAAACACCCTCGGAGGTTTGCCATTGCCTGCCGAGGGTTGGCCGCTATTAGAAAAAACTTTTTCTATGATTAAGATTTTGCTTGCCCCTGAAAATACATCGCGAGGGTATATAAAAATCGGTTTCGCCCGAATTTAGATTTTCTTACTTGTACTTTGTATTTGTCGTGTAGTAAAATAGTGCTCATTAAAGAATGGAATATATTTACATATACATATGTACATACATACATATGTATGTATGTATGTATGTACCGATTTTTACATAGAATGCATTATTTATTTATTTATTTTTATTTTATTCATTTATCAAACATACAACCAAAAGTTATTTTACAGTGTTTGAAATTAAATAACTGATCTTAATATTAACATAGAGTAAGTTCATAGTGGATAAGAAGCAAATTAGCAGAACGTTTTAAATAAACTTTTTTCTAATCACCAATTCCTATGGCATTACCTTGGCAGGCTCTGGTACTGAAACCATAGCAGACCTAAACTTATTTAAATAAAACATAACCATAGCGAAAAAAGCCTAAGACAAAAAACCCCTATATATTAAGTACACCGTCAAGGGCGGGCGTCAACCATAGATCGCAAGAGAAATAGAAAATATGTCCAAATTTGAACGATTCAAAGTGAGTTTATCTGCAGGAGACGTCAACACCAATAGCCAATTGTTTATTTCACCATTTTTTACTTATATTAACTATTTAATCTTAATTGTTATTAACAATTATATTTTTTAATGTTTATGTTTTGTTAATTAATATTTAAAAACAAAATAAACAAATCTTTATATTTTGCAATTTCTTTAAGAGAAATAAAATTTTGCCGATTTAAAAAAAAAATTTAATAATCATGGGGGCGAGAGCACTAAAATTCCGTTTTAACTTTTTTTTGCTATCTTAATATACACTTGTATAGGTGCAGTATAATTGATTGTTTTCTTTTATTTAATTTCCAACATTTTTAAATTGAAGCGCAGTTCATTCTCTAAAAAAAACTATGTTTCAACTTCAAACAAAAAAACCAAGGCGAATTCATTCAAGGTGGAGTCAATTCAGCGGTGAATTTGAATTTTGTATTGCATTATTGTCATGATTGCCAAAACCGTCATCTTTGTTTACGTTTTTTTGTCTATTTACTTTGGAAACCATAATCAGTTATAATCGCAACAAAAAAGTAAAAAGAAAATGCACGTTTATTATTTATTCATTTAGTTTTAGCAGGGATGCCACCACCTTTAATGAATTCGCCTTCGATTCTACAAATACAACGCTTTTGGCGCAATTGCGAACATTGCCTTTTTGTATCTTACTGGCGTAAAATAATTATTACACCTGTATGAGTCACTATACATTTTTAATTTTCTTGTAGTTATACGGTAGAACTGTTTAAATTGATGTTTGACAACCAACCCCTAATCAGCTGATTGATCAACACCATCTTATTTGAATTCGCCTTGCCTCAAAACGAACTTAAGAAAATGTTGAATTTTTTGGAATAGGCTGTTTTGTTGCTTTTGGAACGCACACGTTTTAAAAATCGCAAGCATGCGTTATCTAAACATGTAGGTGTATATGTACATATATGTATGTATGTATATACATATGTATGTATGTATACCGAAAAGCGTCAAAAGTAAGATATTTACGATATTTGCACTTTGTTGTACTAAAATTTAAACTTAAAACTGCATACCAAATATTTTGGTTGTATTTTGCTCATACACTCCTGTGCATTTGAATTGTGGCCGAGCCTTTTCGCTTTTTCCTAGGTTATCTTCTTTCTTTTAATTTCCCTTGAATTTCAATTAAAATACAGTTCATTCTCTAAAAAAAACATATGTAGGTACAAAGGTATACAAAAGTATGCACATAAACCCAAGTTTGAAGTTAGGTACAAATTAAAAAAAAGCAAAAAGACGCTGCCCTCATCAAATTTACAGAAGTGTAGCTTTTACAATCATTCGATAGATTATAGTTACTTTTAAACACGTAAGCATCGGGATCTCTTACTTTCGTCAAAAAATCGTTAGATACTTTCCATCAAATGTGTCAAACAAACAACAGACCGAAGATGCACGAACGACCACAGCAAGAACTAAGCACAAACGTACATATTTATGTACATACATACTTGTACAAGTATACAGTAAGATATTCATGTACATATGTATGTAAATATAAATGTGCACGCTCGTACTTTGTTAGCACAAGCAATAGCTAAAAATATAGGAAATTATGCACGGCCACTTCTTTTTTGATGATTTGCTAAGTATACAACTCCAAATATAACTTACCAGTTAAAGCTTTATGAAGAAAATTCAACTATGATTTGTGTAAAATACTTCTTAAAACACGATAGCACTAAAGTCGTTTATTACGCGTTCAATCTGTCATCTCGCGTGTGTTCAAACCGAATGCGATAGGACGATGAGCAACGAAGTGAAAAAGAAATAGTGTGAAAAGAACGGAATGGCGTCGTTATGTTTCAAGGTGATAATTTACCGTTTTTATTTTCGAATGTGTTTACTGAAATTGTTTTTAAATAATATCAAGTTAAAATCCCGTGAATACAAATTAACTAGAATATAAAAATACATACATTAAGATTAAGAAAAATTTTGCTATTGACAGTTAATCTTTGAGAAAACTGAAGCATTTAATTTTTTTATATTTCGCGTCGATTAGATACTGTACCAGTGCATGTTTCGTGATTGCCCGAATAATCGATAATATTAGCAAAAAAATCGATAACCATAATACTGGGAAATTTTCATACGAGGAACGAGATGGTAAAAGAAACATGGAAACGAAAGGTATACATATTCGATACATATGTAAATTGGCGACGCTACTTCAAATTTGGCGCCAAGTAAAATTTAAAGGTAGGCTCAACGTGCTGGAGTATTTTTTTAATTAATGACATTAAACAAAACTGCGATTAAAGACTGGTAGGTGTCATAATAATTGAAATTGAGTAATTATAATTATGGAACGTACTACGAATAATGATGGAGAAAAAATTAAATAAATAATTTGCCAATAAATGAAAATGTACCTCAAGGTGTAGATAGTATTATTTCGTACATGTACATATGTTGTTTTTGTAAGCTAACGAACAGCAGTGGTGGAAAGCAGTTTCCTTGTTGGTCGGAAAAAGCAAACAGATTAAAATAAAGGAAAGAAGTAAATATCAAAGTTAAAGTTCTTATGTTAAGTTTCAAAAATTGTACTTTTTTATAATAAAACTGCTAAAAACTATCAGCCAAACTAGAGAAATCAGTCAGTTGCTCACTGCACTTTACGGAACTGCGAAAATAACGACATTGATGTGTAGCCGCCTAATAAAATTCTGCCCAATAGCAGCTTTCCTCTTGTGTTTACGGCGCTTCGAGTTTAACAAGAACGGTTAAAAAGATTGTCATAAACGAACTACAAGTAATCAAGGCCACGTATTAAAAAGAGAATGAAACAAGTAAATATCCATAGCGTTTCCGGAATTAAATGAGGAAAGCGAAAGCAAAGAAAACAAAAAAACATTGTATTTGTTAACGCCATTTATTGTCAAATATAAAAGGTAAAATTTATTGAAAACTAACAAAATGTTTGTGGCAAATTATCACGAAAATGTAAACAAAATACGAAAAATTACGTCTCGAACTTTTTTCTCGAATACGGTTACAATACACCGTTGGCTTATTGCCTGAACCGTAGTGATTAGTTCATGGAACATTGACTGATCGGCTAAAGGAGAAGACTAGAGTCACAAAGAAACATAAATTGCAATTTACGTGTAAAAAATCAAATCAGATGACTCAAAAACAAAAAAGTAACTACAAAATGAATTGTGCCCACTGCACACGCCAAGAGCAAATCATTATATATTAACTATTTTTCAATATTCAAGTGTTTAAACGATCTTTCCTTGCGTTTAGATATACTGTTCTTTATCCACACTTGTGGATGTGTGAAAAATTTACCGTTTGCGAAGCCAATATAACCCCACTGTCATAATTTGTACGTGGTCATTTCATCGCTGGAGATTTCATTTGAAAAAGTTTATGAAGTAATGCATTCTCCGCCTTCCTTCCTACTGTTATTACACAGTGATATTGTACTATAATCAAATATAATTTTTTGTGAAATGGTGTCGAAAAAGTATATTCGTTGAAAATGTAGGAAAAACCCTCAGAACTATCCCTACAACACACGACTAACCGAAACTGCAATTTCCGCAGTGGTTTCGAGTATTTATTCGGTGATATCACCCTTAGTATTATAATGAGTAAGCGGGATCTGCATATATACTATATATATAGTTTGCATACATACTAAATTGCATGAAAAAAAGAGATAGAATTTAAGAGTTTCGGTTAGAATTGGCAACTCGGCCTTAAGAATCTCATAGAAACTTTTCCTGAATCCTCTGGTAAATCATATGTAATTTAACCGAGAGTGTTATTGCAGGGATGTGTATTTATTCGATGTTGCCTACTGTTGCCACGAAATGAAAATGTAGCTGTCAAACCCGCCTTCAGTCAGTTCATAGCTTGCGATCGATCACCAGCGATTGGGGATAAACGGTCTCTATAAGCGACCATTCGCCGGAGATTGGTCTCCTTCGATAACTTAACGCTAATGGAGACTTCAAGTAAGTAAAGGCCATGGCAAATAACAAGCCTGCTTCGCTTTGAGAGGCAATGGCGCTTTGACAGCTAAGATGAATACATGCAATTAAACGAACTTTCCCACATTTATTGTCTATTGCATATACATCACCTAATTTCGCATTTCGCTCGAGTTTTGTTAATAACAAGGATTAATTTTAATTAATTTCAAGATTTTTTCGTCAAGTAAATAAACGAACAGCAGATGTTCATTCTGGCATACTTCTTCCCTACAAGAACATGCTGAAAGAATTACCAATACATTCATAAAATAAGCACTGACTGTCAGATTGCCGGTAAAATAACTGCCATGGTCAAGATGTATCTATTACAGGTGATATCGATAAAATACGTGCTTCCTCTTATTCCACATGTCTAAAAACTGTATGTCAAACTATCACGTGTTTTGCCTTTGTTTATGTTTTATTGTTTACAAGTTTCGTTTGTGAAAGGATTGTGTTTTGTGACTACGCGTTATTTGTATGAAAAATTTTGCTAAAAACTAATATTTAAGTAATGTGCGATATTTGCGGAAAGCCTAGGAGGATGGGCAAATGGTTTTTCCGTGTTCCGCTTGATATGCGACGCAGAGCTTAATGAAGTGAATCCATCGGCATTGCAAATGCTCCCTTAGTGTTATAAGTGTTAGCACGTGTTATTGAAGTTGACTAAAAATAGAAATAATGCTTTTAATTAGAATATGTATGTACATTTCTATAGTTTTTATCTTTTTTAATTGTTTCCATTGATTTCATTAGCTGTTTGTATCATGAAAATATATATGTACATACATAAACAAAGCAAAGCAGCCGTTTGTGACATAAGGTAGAATAGTCGTCAAACGGGATATTTTGTTGTTGCCTGATCAACACAACCTTACATTATTGAGTCATGGCCATGGTGCTTGCCAAAAAGAGACATTTGCGACGCGCTACACTTAAGCGTCAGTTAGTCAAGACTTAACTTAACTTAACTTAAGCCAACCTGTTATATGGAAAGCAGTGCAAGCGATTAGTCAACACTTAGCTTACCGTAAGAAACTTAAGAATCTGTTGATTTCAGATTCTTAAGTTTCGGCCTTACGTACATTGAGAACGCTGAGAGAATCAGGCTTACCAGATCTTGGCATTTACATTTTTTGAAAATAAATGTATGGAAAAACTACATTTAAAACCAATTTATTTGATGTGGTAACATAAGCGGCGAACCGTCAAATAGCTGAAAATACAATTATAGACAAAAAGAAAATTTAAACATAAATATAAATGACGAAATGTTGATCATATCCTCCAATAGAGAACTGTACTCAAAATTCTGCCGGGATGTAAATTGGCACAACAAAAAGTCTCTATTTATCGGGTGGATTTGCCACCACCTTTTCCTTTGACCAAGTGACTGCTTCTTGCTCATTTTGTACATTTGTGCTAAACTTAAAAACATTCGACACAATTTAATTTTCCTTGACATTTTTTCAAGCAATATGCGATTCAAAAATAATCACACAAGTGCTTTTATTTACTACTTTGTTTGATGTAGGTATAACTAAATATTTTCAGTACTGATGGTTCATGATGGAATAATGAAAGGTTTTGTACGTTGTGACAGCGCCAGTTTGAACGCCCTTAGTTCAATTTTGTATTTTGAAAGTATTAGAGAAACGGGTATAAAAGAAGGCCGTTCTTAGGTAAAAGTACAAATTAGTGAAGATATTTACATAAAATTTAACCACAATGATTGGAATATTATGAATTTTAAATGAAAACTGACAAAAAAATTAATAACATAATTTGTATTTAAATTGTTGGTAAAACCTGCGCACAGTACGAATTTTTAGTGTTTTTGGATGCCAAAATTAAAAATGACAAACTTCTTCGATAATGATAATTCTTTAGAAATTAATGTGAAGTGTTCAAATATGACGCAAATGCATTCAAACCGTACCAACAACATAACAATGCTAGTCCAGCTGTTAACTTTTTTTCGGAAAAGTTTTCCCACATTAATATAGTTTATTTCAAATCATAGGATCATGAAGAAACTGAAGGTAATCATTAATGGTTATGAGTATAAAAGCACTGAAGGCGGAATTTTTAGGAAAGAAATACTAATTGATAACTGAAAAAGCATAAATATACAGGTCCATTGAGTTCCTTTAGCCTTTATGGTATAATTATTAGAATACAACATCCATAGGTTAAATTGAATATAAAATTAGCTTGTTCCAAAGACGAGCGGAGAAAACGAAAAATTGACGTTGACGGAAGAGAAATGGGAGTTCCTCTATGAAGATGATTTTATGGAGAACTATTTTTTAAACACTTTTTTAAAAACGGACATTAGAATACAACATCCATTGGTTAAATATATTTTTTATAGTTTATCAAAAAACGGATATTTTTTTTCTTGCCAATAAGATATTGTATTGCAAAAGCCAAAAAAATTGTTTATCCTGTCTTCCAAAATGAACCCCAGAGCTTTATTCCACTTAATATTTTAACAAATAATGTTTCATTATACAAAAACTTGACAATTTTTACAAAAACTTATTCAAATTCTTGCTTTTAGAAAACAAATTATCAATAAATAAGAAAAATTATCCAAAATTTCAAAACAATCGATAATACATATTATGAGTTCCACATAAAAAACTTAATTTTCAAGATGGCTGATTTAGAGCGAGAAGTTGCCAACGTACAACACCTTTCATTATTGCATCATGATAGTTTTCGAAAACTTTCAATAATTATCCGTACGCGAAATTACGTAGTATAGCATCGCTTTTTGTAAAAAAATAGAAACTTCTGACAACTGAAGCACAAACTCAAAACTGACAAATTAATATAAATTAGTATTTAATTGCACATAATAAATACACAACAATAGTCATAATACCAGATATTCCTCTATTCGTTTTAAGTTTCATTATATAACAACCGGCTGGCCGCAGAATTTTTTTTGGAGGGGTTTTATGTAAAGTCATTTGTCACAACCAAGAATATCTTTGTTTTATTAAGAGTATTTATATGTCGATATAATCCAGCACAACTCAAAGAAAATAAAGATAATGCATTATTAACTAAATTATTATACTTTCAATAATGCATATAATAGCCAAGGTATTGATACAAATCAGAGAACTGCAACGAGTGCAGAAATTGTGTGTATACTCGCGCATGTAGTCGTATTTTGCATGCTTTGTTGTTTTTGTGTACAAATCGTCGCTTGTCTGTTTGCTCATAGATCAATACGATCATGACGATGCATACATGCTCGCTACATTATCCGTCGGACAAATTTTGCGTCAGCATATAAAGTTGCATGTATGTAACACACTCGCCGGCGACAAACGCTCGCGACACTCGAGTGTTGTTTGCGAGCCACTCGGGTTACCCGTAACAATATTTTTCTTTGCAAGCAGTAGTTGATTAGCGATCTTAAGTGTGTTTTCTATCATATTTTTTGTATTGTTTTTTTTTTACGTGAGATGGCAGATACATAGTGTAAGAGAGTTTTTGAAATGTGATTTTTGTTCCTATAACTTTAATTTTCTATCTAGCAGATTAAGAACTTTGAAATTAAATTAAGTCTTATGAAATGTTTATTTTTATTTTAAATTTAACTCCTACTATACAAAAATTTTTTAAATACTAACCCTACATGTTGGATCTCATAAAATGTTTTTGTTAAATAAATGTATACAATACATATTAATTAAAATTAACTAAGTCGTTTCTTTTATCTGTAAATAATAGGATAAATACTTATGGCGTTTTCTTTTCTACAGAAAATGTTGCCTTAACATTGCCCTCTGCGCACGTACACACAAGAGCGGGGCAATGAAGTGCAACATTTTTTGTAGAAAAGAAATCGCCATTAATAGATGCCCGAGTGCACTCGAGTGTGTACATGCGCAAGTTTGCGCCTTCACATGCACGGCCAATCATGTGAACTACCACACTCGAAAATGTAATGATATATCCCGCACATGTCAGCCTTATGTTTATGAGTGAGCATGAATGAGCGCACAGCAGCAGACGGCTGTGCTTGCTTGTATCAAATTTTAGGGATGATGAATATGCACACTCGAGCGCACTCAATGCCGTTCTCTGATACAAATTCTTTTAATACTAAATTTGTGATAAAAATTTAGAGAAGCTAGTCCATTGAGACGAGGTTCTTTCATAGTTGATCTCAAAAAAGTTTTTTGGCGGCGAAAAGTTAAAAAGATTATATCATTTGAGGCAGTCGTAACAGGCATAACATAACATATCGGAGTTTCAAATATCCAAAGCTTCAAATGAATTTTGAATATTTATACCAACAATGCGTTTTTCTCAAATTTGAACTTGACTTGTTCATATTTCAGAATTTGTACTTTGATAAATCTCATTTTCTTTTTCAAATGTCAACTGGGGGAAGAGCAGTTTTTCGGACTCATACGAGATAACACCTGTTGTTTGGTAAAAAAACAGGGTTGCATTTTCCGTATTTGCGACGGCGGGCTGTAAAAGGACGTAGACATAGTGCAAAGGTTTAAGAACCAGATGAAATAGCTCACGCCCTGAAAATTTTTGACGCGATACCCGCTGGTGTACTGTTGACTGACCCATTCCGACATTATAATCTGCGCCAACTCCATGTTGGTAACTCCTTCCGCAAAAAATCTCAATGCAGCCACTACGCGATTAAGCGGAGATAACGACGTCAAAGTACTTGGTTGAGTTTCTTCCGCAAAAGTATCTAGGACATACTTGAAAGCGTCCTTATTAAGTATAAAGTTTTTTTGAATCTATATATATAAGAAAATCAATGAATTAAGATTTATCACTTTCAAACTCAATTTCTTACAATTCGTCACTCATCTGAAATGGATCACACATATCTCGCAATCTTCTCCTTTCAACTTTTGTGTCAGCATTCTCGGATGCGTTGTCGTCGTCCTCAAGTAGTATTGCCGCGGCTATTGAATCCAATACGCGATTATATTTTTATTTATTTTATTTAAAAGGCAATAGTTTGGCCACAAATTTGTATCTGTTTGCTTTATTTTGTTTCAATTTCACATTCCAAGGCAAACAGCTGTTTTCGAAAAGGTTGCCGCTCTTCCTCTTTTTCTTTCGAGTCCGTCGTAACTCGGAATACCTAATTCCAATCGATGCGGAGCGGAATGCGGGAACGTAATAGAAATGCAGATAAGGGCTGATTATTGTTTATTTGGGCAAAGTGAAGCTCTTCTAAAATCATCGAGCATTTAAAAAAAAAATTATTATTATCGGTCAAAAACTGAATCGTGAATTCATTCAAGATGGTATACTCCATATGCATATACATATGTATGTAAGTAAAAAACTGAGTGAAGTTTGCGATGAAAATGTCAGAGAAATTAACGAATTTGAGTAATGAAGTTGTATTTATTTTTCTTTTAATATATAAAGATGCTCTTTCTAAAATCTGGAATTATTTTGGTTTTCCTACAACTCCATTAACTCCATAAAGTCACTTACTATTTATCGAAATAAAATTGTTGGTCCTTTCAACGTCCAGGGGTTCATCACAATATTAAGAATAGAGCTGTAGCAAACCGCATGTATTCGTTACCAAGTAACGAGTACAACGCCTGATTCGAAGTACCGAATCGTTACTCACAAATTAAATTCGGTACCCGCATATTCCGTATATGTAGAAGTCAGATGTCAATTCGATTTGATAAACGAATACATAACAACGACGCAACATGCGTATTCTGTGCGGAATGAAAGAGTTATGAGAACAAATCAACTCTTTCTCTTTTTTAACGTAGTGGTAACATCATACACCTTGCAAAGCAATGTTTGACCATGATTTGCTTTTGCCGATTTACAGGTTTATTTTCTTTCTTTCTCATAAATGGCAATGTTGCATTAGCAATTTTGAACTTTTTGGAATCGTTAAAAAAATACGTTGCGTCGTGATATATGTACATATGCATATAGACATATGTATGCATTTACGTATTGTTAATTCTAAGAGCAATTTACTAAACACAGCCGATAATAATTTGGAATTAGTACAAGATGTACGGTTCTATAGAATCAAGCATTTAAGCAGCGGTTTTATTAATTGGAAAACATACAAAGCTCGTAATAATTAAAATATTATACAAGTATGTATACCGTCTTCACTAATTATAAATATATATTCTATAGGACAATATAAAATGGATAAGAAGAGAAGTCGGCTTTGGAGCTATTTTACACAAGTTAATAACGAAAAGGCGAAATGTGATTTTTGCAATTCTCTGTATTCCGTAAAAGGTGGATCCACAACAAATTTAAAAAAACACCTCGAAAAAAAACATGCTTCATCTTACGAATCCTTATTGTCATCCACCGTGTCAAAAGCAACTGCGCTAGTTCAAGAAGATCCCGTACCGTCAACGTCATCTGTATACGAATATTCCGCAGTTAACAAACCACCGAATGAAACCAATACAAAGCAGACTAAGCTAAGTGCATTTATTAAACGACCCATTAGTGTAGTTAGAGAAAAAAGAATTAACGATTTAATTTTTAAAATGATTGTAAAAGACCTTCAGCCCTTTTCTGTTGTTGAAGACATGGGCTTTAAAGATCTTCTCACATACTTAGAACCAGGCTATAAAATACCTTCAAGGTACATATTAAGCAATAATTTATTGAATGCGCATTACTCAGAAGCCCAGCAACTTTTAAAGGAGGAACTGCAGAGTGTAAAATATATTTCCATAACAACCGATGGTTGGACTTCAAGAGCCACAACATCTTATCAAGCTGTTACAGCTCATTATTTGTTAAATTGGGAACTGAAATCGGCTTTATTAGGATGTTTTGAGTGTCATGAGCGACACACGGCTGAATATATAAAAAACGAGTTGTGCAGCTTATTGTCCAATTGGGAAATACAAAATAAAGTATTTGTCTGCGTCACAGACAATGCTGCGAATATGAAAGCGGCTATACGATTAGCGAAAATTGAAAATTTAGCGTGTGTTGCTCATATACTAAATTTGGTTGTGCGTGCGGGAATACAAGATTCCGAAGTCGAAAGACTCATAAAAAAAATAAAATCAATTGTGGAGCATTTTCACAGAAGCCCAGTGGCTGCCAATAAACTTATTACCATACAGGAGCAAATGAGGCCAAATCAAAAACCATTGAAGTTAAAAATGGACGTGATCACCAGGTGGAATAGCACCCTAGACATGATTGAGCGAATTTGTTCACTTCAATAGACCTTAGAAGCGGCTCTTGGAGTTTTACACAACCCGGTAGACAACCTTTCAGAAAGCGATTGGCAGTCTCTTCCTGATATCATAAATATTTTAAAGCCATTTAAGCAGCTTACTGAAGAAATTTCTTCGGAAAATAAAGTTACTGTGTCAATAGTTTTAGCTGCCACTGAAAGTATTATCAGAACATGTGACAATTTAAATACAAGTGATATTACAGATACTGGTAAGAAGTTACTAAACAAAATAGTAATGGAATTTAAGATGAGATTTAAGAATTGTCATAGACATCCAGTGTTATCCAAAGCAGCATTGTTAGATCCGCGTTTTAAAAAGCTTGCATTTAGATTTGATAACTCAAGTTATGATTATGCTAAAGATGCGCTTAAAGCTGAGCTTGAAACGCGCTATAACTTTGAAAACGAGCAGTCACAAGATCTTAACCTAGCTCCTGCACCAATAACTACCGATGCCAATTGTTCTGATGAGGGGTCAATTTGGAAAGATTTTGACGCTATAGCAGGAGCAACCTCTCTTTTAAACTTCAAAGTGACAAGTATAATTACAATGAGGCAATACTTTGAAGAACGAATACTTTCACGAAATGATTGCCCTTTAAAATGGTGGCAGTCGCGGGCAATTCTGTACCCTGAGCTATCAAACTTGGCAGAGAAGTATTTCTCGGTAGTGCCAACCTCGGTACCATCCGAAAGAACTTTTTCGAAGTCGGGCCAAATATTGAGCGAAAAGCGTAGCTCAATTCAACCAAAACGGATGGAAAAAATTTTGTTTTTAAATATGAACCAAAGGTTTCTATCTTAACTTTGTACCTGAAATAAAAATGTAAATAAAAACTTTAAAATTAATTATATTTCATAATAAACCATTTTTCGTTTTCCTTTTTTCATTAAGATGTTAAACGAATTATCGAGGTCATAAATGTACGCAAGCATCGATGATTCTACAGCTCGTGTTTAATTGTATCAAGAGTAACGAGTAACAATACGAAAGTAACGGGTGCTGATTGTTTTTGTAACGAATACATACGGGTATCAAATTTTTCGTTACTTTTACAGCTCTAATTAAGAATAACCCTGATATCGATTATATTTGCATTATACCATAAATCGTTTAGTTCATGCGACAAATAGATTGAAAGTACATAAGTATTGAAATTTTGAAAGCGTAGCTATTGTATTTCTTAATTTAAATAAAATGTCTTTGAAATTTTTAATTTAAAAAATCACTAACCTTTTCTACTTATTATTTAATTTTCAAGAAAGGGTAACAAAATCTATCCCGTTTTCCATACTTCGTAAAACAACCCTTTATAAGGGAGTGTCAAAATTCGAATGTCATTATTTACCTAACCTTTTATAATTGAATCATGTATAATGAGTAAAAAATTAAAATACTTTTAACTACTTAACTTAATTTTATTTATAATGCAAAATTCAAAACAAACATTTTTGGGCTTGTAAAAACATTTTTTTGACAAACTGTATATGAAAAAAAAAACGAAAACGATAGAGGCAAGGCGAATTCATTTAAGGTGGCATACTCCACATATAAGTAAAAAATTGTGTGTAGTTTGCGGTGAAAATGTCAGAGAAACTTAGAAAAACAAAAATAAACGAATGGGTAGAATTCCAAATTTGACACAAAAAGCAAACGTACTGAGGCTTTATAGTAAAAATATTCAAATTAATTTCTTTATAATATTATGTGCTGCTTGTCTTACACATCGAATTTTCCATCACGAACATAAATAGAAATTTAAATGTAAACAAAATAACCATTTTGACACTTTCACCGCATAAGGCGTAGATAGGACAAGCAATCAGCTGATGGGAATATACCACCTTCTATGAATTCGCCTTGGATAGAGGTAAAGACACATGACATCAACGCGAATTTAACAAGTGGTGTTAAGGAGCCAGCTGAATTTTTCGCCTTTTTCGCTTTGCTGGACTGAACGTCAGGGCTTCGTTCTGTTTGGCTGGCGCATGACTGGCGATGTAAATCACCTACAGAAATTTGACATTCAGTCCAGCAAAGCAAAAACAAAATACGCTTACCCCCACCTTGATAAATTCACCTTGCATGACATGTTTAAAGTATGAGTAAATATGACCGTACGTCAGAAATAAGCTTTGTTTCACATACTCATGCTCGTGTTATTGTTCTATGAGCATTCTGGGTTTTTAATTACTTATTCAGATATAAGACAATTTTCACTACATTAGTTACGGCTGACTGCTCTATGCTATCGAGTTCACACAGATTGACTAGAATTAAAACAAAAGTTTAAAATATCAACCTTCCTAATCTTGGTAGTACAGAAATACTGGGCATAATATTTATGGTAAAATAAATCTCAGAATCGATTTTGAGTCAATTTCTTCTGTCGGAGATTAACTTTATTGTTAATCCTTATCGAATATCAAGATACTTTTAACCTCTCTTATTAAAACAATGTATATCAAATAAACTAACTTGGAATTTAATAAACCATTCCATTCAGGTCAAATATTTTTTATTTATTTTAAAAATTTTGTGTACACAATAATATTTATTCGCACAGTTTAAGACTTCAAACGCAGAAACACGATTTTATATCCTTTAATATCCATTAGAAGACACGACGTTTAAGAGGTTTCATTTATTGGTCACAACGTTCGCAAAGCATTACCAGGTGCATATTATCTGTTGAAATGAAATACATTATTTAGATATGAATTTACCGTGTCTGCTTAAAAAAATTAGTTTAAAAATTATCAGTAGGACCTATTTTTGAGGATATTTTGTTGCGGTTAATGTGGATCATGTCACAAAACGCATCTTTCCTTGTTTCATCACAAAGTAAAATAATATTTTTTATGAAATAAATTAAATAAATATACTTACTTGGAGAGACTAATATTCGGGGCTTTCAATAACATGAGGCGAAAAACAAAGGTGGAATAATTGATGTTTTTACGCTGTCGAAGAAAAGAAACTTTTATTATGTATAAGGAAATAAATAAATTTTAAAGAACTTTGTAGTATATTTTTATCAGTAGGACCTATTTTACGGAAAGTTGTGTTGCGGTTAATGTGAATCATACCACATAGATCAGAATCCTTTTCTCATCATTACTGTTATTTTTGTTATTAAAATGGTCTATACGTTGCTTGTAATCGCTGTTTCTGAATCACACCTTGTTGAAATGGGATGGTTATTGAAATAAGCTTAATGGTATTCATTGACAACTATGATCGACAAAGCGAATTGTTGGGAAATGTAGAATATTTAGATAAACGGAATATATACATATGTAGCCAGAGTTACACATACATAAATACTATCAAACATGGCATCAAACAAACTTGATTCCATATCGTGCATTTTTATATTTAAAAATACATTCGCGCAATAAAATCTGTTTTTTTTTATAATTGTAAGTACATTGAAATTTAATGCAGCTCTTTTAATTATACAATTGACTGAATTTAAAAGTCCTTTTCCACATTTTCAACACTGTGCACAGAAGAAAGAAATCATGCGATTTTTGTTGTGACCGAATTTCAGAAAACACTTTTTACTATACATAAAAACCTGTACAATGGTTCCTAACACATTGCTACGCACGAACTGATCATAGATCTCAAAAAATATTTTTTGCTAAAATTTACAAGTTTTTATAATCTATGAACGACGCTCCGTACTAATCGTAGAACGCGAAGCAACATTTAAAATGCAACCCAGTTTTCTTATCACATACCTGTAGTCAATGTTTTCGTTCTCCAACAACAGAAGCAAATATGACGACTTTTACATATAAATGCCCGTTATTCCAACCGCACATTCCTTTCATAATATATTGGAACATGGCTCCCACTCTCTGCCTGAAACAAGATAAAATAAAAGGTTTACGAATTTAAGGTAAGTGTAACATTTTTAATGATGCAAATTATCACTTTAACTACATTTATTAGCAATGAACCTTTTACTTAGTTTTTTGAATATGAATATGTTGCATAAGTTTAAAACTTAAAATTCCTAGCATAACCTAACCTCACATTTGTTTTCTATTATTTCACCGACTATCTCTCAATCTGAGTTGTAATGTTACAAGCATATTGTTTCACATCATTTTTCGTCGGGAGGACGCAATCTTGAGTTCTATCGTTCTTTAAATTTCATTTGCTTTCAGTACTTATGGGATTCCATACGGATTTTTGAACTATTCAGCTAATCCGAATATTCGAATATCCCGTGATCTAAACGAAAAATACGGATACCCGAACATTACCTATGCTCCCGGATAACATTCTTGTATTGTATCGCAGCAAGTCAATAAACGTCGGCACTACTGATTTATAGAGTACGCTTATGAAATAATAGTATTATGTTAATAATGATATTAAATGATTAGCTGTGCTATACATATACATACATATGTATGTACGTGTCTACTGCCAATATGGCGGCGACATCGTAAGCAAACGAAGCATTTATTTACTTGTGTTATGTGCATGCCTACATTTAATCGTGAATAGCGACAATTAAGTGAATTTAAAGCACTTGCTACATTTTAATATCGAAAAATAGTGAAAATGCAATTGTTTCATTGTGTCGTTACCAGAATTTTCCACCGTACGCTACTTGAATTTGTAAAAACCACTTTATTATTTGTTTAATTGTTTTACTCGAGCATGTAGTATGCTCGCCGCTGATATGCAAAGGTGGGGCTCTACGCAAAACCCCATCGGAAGCATTAAGACACCACACTAAATATTCTCCCGATATTACAGGAAAACAATTCGCGGCGTGTGCCGCTCTTACACTAAGGGTGTTGCCCGGATAGAGGTATAGTCAAGTAGGACACGCAACAATCGTAAACAACACACATTCCAGCGGTATGGCAAAGAGCTAGGGTAGTTTTCATACCGAAGGTGGGCAGAAGAGACCTGTCCTCAGCGAAATCTTTCAGGCCGGTCAGTCTTACCTCTTTCATGTTGAAGGCTATGGAGAAGGTGATTGACCTGGAAATAAGAGCCAACGTTCTCGGGGATGCACCGTTACATCCGGATCAACATGCCTACAGAGTCGGCCGCTCGACGGAAACGGCTTTGTATGCATTGACCACGGACATTCGGGACGCTCTGGAGAATGGAGAAACAGTGCTCTGTGCCTTCCTCGATATCGAGTGGGCCTTCGATAACACCTCGCATGCAGTGGTGAACAGAGCCTTGGAGCAAAGGGGAGTGCAGCCCACTATTCGTAACTGGATAAATAGGTTGCTAGAGACCAGAATAGCCGAAGTTGATACTGGCGAAGATACAGTTCGGCTGCAGACAACTAAAGGATGCCAACAGGGCGGGGTTACTATCCCCGTTTCTGTGGAGCCTAGTGGTGGACGACCTCCTGCAAATTGTCACCAATAATGGAATCCGCTGTCAGGGATATGCGGATGACATAGTAATAATTGCAAGGGGTAAGTTCGTGAGCACCCTCTACGACATAGTGCAAAGAGGACTGAACCTGGCAAGGAAATGGTGCTTGGAGGTAGGACTGAATATCAATTCTGCCAAAACGGCCATCGTTCCCTTTACCAGAAAGAGAAAATTACTAGGTAGTAGAGTTATAGCTCTGGGGGGGGGTCGCGGTCGATGTCACCACGGAAGTGAAATATCTGGGTCTCATCTTAGATTTTAAGCTTGTGTGGAAGGCTCATGTCGATGCTGCCGTCTCCAGGGCTAGGAGAGCATTAATGGTGTGCAGACGACTCGCAGGAAAGTCCTGGGGCTGCAGCCCTAGAATACTGCGGTGGATGTACATCATGATAGTGAGACCCATGGTCACCTATGGTGCAGTGGCTTGGGGATCCAGAAGTGCCCTGACCTCGGTTAGACAATCTATTACCAGGCTATAGCGCTTGGCGGGCGTGTGCATCACCGGAGCGATGCGCACGTGCCCGACAGATGCGCTAGAGGTGATTCTGGAACTTGAGCCGCTGCACGTCACTATCGACCATGTGGCTAAGCGAACCCTGATGAACTTCTCAAAAGAAGGTTTCGGCAGGGGTAAGTTGATGTCGTCCAAAGCAAGGGACAGACTACAAACTCAGCTGCCTCTCTTGGGCTGCCCCAGAGATGAGATTCATAAAAAGATAAGGTTTGACAGAAAGTTTGGAGTGGAAATTTATAGCAAGGCTACCTGGAGTGCATCCATACTGGACAACCACGTCCAGAGAAGCACCCTACAATGGTACACTGATGGCTCCAGGACCCCCGAAGGTATTGGAGCGGGCGTCCATGGTCCCAGATCCAGCATCTCGGTTCCATTGGGGGCCTACCCAAGCATCTTCCAAGCGGAGGTCTTTGCCATCAGTGAATGCGCTGAGATTAACCTGAGAAGGAATTACCACGGTGAGACCATTCTCATATCAAGCGACAGCCAGGCCGCGCTCAAAGCCCTCTCCTCCTATGAAATAAAATCATCATTGGTAATGGAGTGCTTTGAGAGACTGAATGCCCTGGCGGAGAGGAACCAAATCCAACTCCTCTGGGTACCAGAACATAGAACAACGAAGAAGCCGATCGCCTAGCCAGGACAGCAGCCTCAGCTACTCCGGTTGGACCAGAGCCGATCCTGGCTGTAGGTCCCAGCACTGTGAGAGAAATGCAGGCCTTAGACAGGCAAAGTCTCTCCTTGGGGGATACAATATGAAAAGGCACAGGTTGCTGATGAGCCTCCCCAAGGAGAAACTAAGAATCATGACAGGAATTCTGACGGGTCATTGCAGATTAAGGGGCCACCTACACAAGTTAGGGATCTGGTCAAGCGACCTCTGTCGCGTCTGTGACTTAGAAATAAAAACCCCGCAGCATCTACTCATGGAGTGCGTTGCTGTGGCGCGCAGAAGAGGCACGGCCTTTGGACGGCCGTGGCCGGATGAGCAACACTTACACTCATTACCCCCGACAACCATACTAGGCTTTCTAGAGGTGCTGGGGCTTATGGAAGTACTGTGATATGAGCCGTAGAGGGCACAATAGACCCATCGGTCGCAGTGCATTCCTCTCATTTATAATCTAATCTAAATCGTAAACAAACTAGGCTCGCACGATACGGATTACTGCGTCCCTATTCAAAGCTTCACAAGTATGTTCAATTCCTCATAGAAACTGGCGGTCCAATGGATGCCCGGATCGGCGAAATCACTTCACTTCTACACTGACGTCTCAAAGCTTGAGAACAGAGTGGGAGGAGGTATTATTTTCCCAGCCCAATTAGGACTAAAAAAGTGTTTCCACATTTCTGACCTTTGCAGTGTCTGAGGTCGCTGCAATTTAGGAGGCGGTGGACTACCTAAGCACAGAAGAAGTTGGATACAAAGAAATTTTCATTTTTTCCGACAGTCAAGCAGCACTAAGGGCACTTGATTCGGTCAACTGTAACTCTAAAACGGTGTTGCTTTTCACTTGATATGGGTGCCAGTACACAATAACATATCGGGCAATGAAAAACGGTAGCACCTACATATATTAAGTCCAAGCACATGTGGCCGGAGTGGGACGTCAAGCGATCACAAGGTCTTCTCTTTCTGAGCAGGGGAGATCTGTCCATAGCTTTTGAAATCATAACAGGTCATATACTAATCGGAAGACACGCAGAGAGACTAGGTGTCCCTTACAATGACTTCTGCAGAATTGAGGAAGAGCCTGATATCGGAGTCACCTCTTATGTGAATGTCCTGCACTCTGGGAAAGAAGTAAAAATTCTTAGGATCAGAGACCTTCAATTACCTAACGCAAGTTATTAAAATTGGTAGATTTCACACGTTGGTTCGAGTAGGGAAATTTTTCAAATTCACGTGTTACCACAATGGGCTTAACAAAGGACTAGGTGTGCTGGCGGACCGCTTTAACCAACCTTACCTATGTAGTATACTATGATATCACAAGCTCTCAACCCGAAACAAAAAAAAAAGATAACGGAACGATGTCATAATATTCTAATTTATCATTCTTGACACAACACTGTGCGTATTTGTGTTGTGTCAAGAGTATTAGTAGAAGACCCCGGAGTGCGTCACCTGTGGTTTCATATATGTATGTATGAATATAAAGGAGTATTTCTTCAGTTTTGGGTGCTCTTGAATTTCCAACTTTTTGTTATCGATATGTTCCATTTATGTATGTATGTATATATCAAAATCTTAATCATAGAAATAGTGTTTTTTCTAATAGCGGCCACCCCTCGGCATGCAATGGCAAAACTCCGAGGATATTTCTGTGATGAAAAAGCTTCTCACAAAATACATCGGTATGTCTATAGTGTAAGCGCCAAATTATTATTATATATTTATTTATTTAAATAAATATTATTATATATATTGATTGTATCGTGAAGAAAACCGGTTTATCTATCGACTTTATTAACGTGTCTATTCGGCATGTTACCAGTACTTTAGAAACCAGCAAATTGTGTTAACGAAATTTTAACCACTATGCCGGCAAAGATGGTACTGAAAAATTACTTCCAGTTTCATCGCAATTCTGTTTACTATCAATTGAATAATGGATTTGCTGGAAAGATATTGTGAAAAAGTTCTGTCACAGTTTTTGCAAGAAATAAGAAGCAAGGCTGAAATGTGGCAAAAGGAATTAGTTCGTCCTCTTTCTTTTTCGACAACATTGTCCTGCGTTATCTTTCATTTCAGCATTACTGCTTTCTTTGGGTTTCTTTTGTTAATGTAGGAACGCAATAAATATTAGCTTTTACATACATAAAGGGTGTTTTTTTTACAGGTTTGTTTTTTGAATAGAGATAAAACTGGCATTTTGTGGTCAAATCTGGCAACTCTAATGTCATTTATGTTCAGTTTGGTTTGCCATTTCATCATGAACAGGTTGACAAAAGAACAACGCTTGCAAATCGTGCAAATTTATTTCGAAAATAATGGTTCAGTTCGCGAAGTTTACCGTGAGCTCCGTCCATTTTATGGTTCAGTGATGAGGCTCATTTTTGGTTGAATGGCTACGTCAACAAGCAAAATTGCCGCATTTGGAGTGAAGAGAATCCACATGAGACCCTTGAAACGCCATTACATCCACAAAAACTGACTGTTTGGTGTGCTCTATGGGCTGGTGGAGTCATTGGGCCATACTTCTTCCGCAATAATGCTGGAGAGGCAGTTACCGTTAATGGAGACCGGTATAGAGCCATGATAACCGACTATTTTGTTCCCGAATTGGATGGCATGAATGTGGATGAGTTGTGGTTCCAACAAGACGGCGCTACATGCCACACAGCGCACGTCACAATCGATTTATTGAAGGAAACATTCGCTGAGCGCATAATTTCGCGGAATGGACCTGTCAATTGGCCACCAAGATCGTGTGATTTGACACCATTGGATTATTTTCTTTGGGGATATGTGAAGTCGCTCGTCTACACCAACAAACCAGAAACGTTAGGGGAATTGGAAGCCAACATTCGTGGCGTTATTGCCGACATACGGCCCCATATGCTCGAAAAAGTGGTTGAAAATTGGGCCTGTAGAATTGGCTTTATTCGAGCCAGCCGCGGCGGCCACATGCCCGAAATCATATTTAAACATTAATGGCATAAAATTATCCTTCCAATAAAGCCAAATTGATGGACCTTAAAACAATTTTCTTGTGTTTTATTTCAATTCGAAGTTCTATACCCCTAAAAAAAACACCCGTTATATGCGAATTCATGTAGGGTGGCAGCGATTCTACAAATACAACGCTTTGGTGAGCTATTGTCAAACTATGTACATATATAACTTGCACGAAAGCACTGCGACCAGTGGGTCTATTGTGCCCTCTGTTCCTTACAGCACTCCAACTCAACCCTAGTACCTCCACAAAAGTGTATGATCAATCCTGGGGTAAAGAGTGTATGTGCTCATCTTTTGGCAATTGTTGTCCTTGAAACTGCTGTTTTCTTTGCGCAACGATCTAAAAGTCCAGGATTGGGTGTGATGGGGTCTCCCTGACTAGGTTACAGAAGCGACATATGTATATACTATTCTGGTGCACGTGACCCTTTCGTTTGCAGGTTTGTCTTAGAGAGGCCCATAAGTTCTTTAAACCTTTAGGTGTTATACCTCCTATAGAAGTCTTTTAGCCCTGAGAAGTCCTGAAGTCTAGTGCCGTATAATCATATAAAAGGAATTTCTTTCTTGGAAAAAAAAAATTATTTTGCACTCAATTTGATATCAATTGGAATGGGAGTATCGGATAGTAATTTCTCTTTTGGTGTAAATCAGAAGTCCACGAGTTAGAATTCACACGTTTATTACTAGATATAACTATGCTACAAGATGATAGAGAAGATTGCACCTTCTCAAAATACGTGACATAATCAAAGTGAATGGGCGAAATAGAGTAAAAAATGGAAGAGCGACCGCATAACAGCATTGCCACCTTGGTAATTTTTTAACAAAACTGGAATTTTTTTTTTATTTTAGAACGGATTTGGTAAATTTTTTTCAATTTGAACATTTTTTTAAAGAGTTTTCTTTTAAGTTTCAAGTACTAAGTTACTACTAATAAATTTAAATCTTTCAACCTTCTTACAGCTGCTCAAGGAATTGGCTTATTAGCATATGGCTCATTAACTAAAAGACTGCAATAACCCAATAATTCAATTAAATTCAACCCTTCAATATAGGCCGTTTAAAATTTACGGAACACCTGCAATACTGAGCTTACAATCAGCTTAAACGACAGAGTTAAACTTACACTGAAAAAGTGACCCATAGTAAATGAGCGACATGTATGTATGTATGTACATATATGGTTGCACCTTAATGGCGATAAATATTGAAAAAAAAATAAAATAAAATGTGAAGGTTTTGACGAGTTAAACGACTTTTGGTAATATTTTTCAGGGCTTGGTAATTTTTTTTAGAGTTTTGGTAATAAATTAAAATCTTTGTGGCAACGCTCACTATCTTGGCGTCACACTCAACTGTCAAATCAAAGTAGTTTTGAGTAGCTGTACCCCGGAATGTGCGATCTTCTTCTCTATCATTATCGACTATGCTATAAATTTCGACTGTAACTTACCACTGCGTTTATGCGTTTGGTGTACATAAATGAAAATTCACAATCTTTGAGTTCCTCTTTCCTTGCTGTTATATGAAAAGAAATTAAAAACAAAAAAAAACACGCAGTTTGTTTAAAATATGCCTAATTTCCATGTTTTAAAAAATACCAAGTATTTTTCTCAGTAAGACCAATCAATTCGCACTCAACATAAAAGTTTTTATTTTCAGTTAGGGGCGAAAGTAATTGTTCATCATTTAAAATTTTTGAAATATCAATTAAGTTAAAATTGCAACTTACATTTTTTTATAAGCTCAACTCAATCATATGAGCAAATTAATCTTCAAATTCTTTACGTGGATCCAATTTGTCTCAAAGAAAAACCTTAAATAAAAAGAATAATCATAATCAATAAGTGTTATGAATATACTTTCATACGTAGAATAAATAAATTGATATAATAGAATTTATCAGTAAGACCAATCAATTCGCAATCAACATGAAAATCTTTTATTTTCAGCTAGGGGCGAAAGTTACTTGTTCATCATAAAATTAAATTTATTTACTTTAGGTCTACGTTACCGGTGACCTCAAGCCAATTATACTTGTTTATTTTTAAATTGCAGAGAAAAGGTATTGAATTCCGTAGGCAAATTCTACAAGTCTTGCAAAACTGTTGCACGGTGCATTGATTACACAGAATACACAGTAAAAAACATGTTTTGATATGCAATTCTTGTTATCCGTGCACCCTGCAAGGGTCTTGGCGAGACCTTGCTTTCGGATGGATTTTTCAAAAATGTCCTATTTCTATGAAATTTTATATACAAAGGTTTTTTGAGTTGTTGATTACAAATCTGAAGTTTTAAAAATGTCTAAATAGATAAACAATATACTGGTGGCCGCTGTGGTCACGCGTGTAGCGTTTCGTGCTATGCTGCTAAAATCGGAGATCGAATCTCCGCCAAGTCAATGGCAAATCTACGAGGGTAATTCTGCCATGAAAGTTTCTTATAAAAAACCGTAGGTCGCTCCATCAGTGGTTTCAACATACATAAGAGACGCACACAACAAATAGTAGGAGAATTTCGACCAAACACCGAGCTACATACATAGTTTAAGCGCCAAATTATTGTTTTAATAATACAATATCTAACTAAAAACTAACATGGAAAGCGTACAGACGTCGTAGCGTACAGACGTGTTTTTCGAACGATCTCTGTCGATGTTTGTAAATTTATAAAAATTTTCTTCACTATTCTAATAGTAAATCAAGTGATAACATACTTATATGTATCCGTGCTTTAATTCCAAAATATTATTACAATTTTGTGGCTTTCCACATGAGAAAGTGACTCTAATAGTTAATGCATATTTAACTATACCAGACTTTGTTAACTAACAATGCCGTGTGTGTGTGATAATAAGGTTGAGCGATCACAACCTAAAGTGCAGTGTGAAAAGTGCAATGAACTTTTTCACCTAGATTGCGTTAACCTTCAGCCAGCTGATCTTGAGTTTTTGCTTAAATCGGGTAAGCAATTTCTCTGTAATTTGTGTACAGCTGTTCGTCGTCGCTCCCTTCGTTCGCCTCCACCTCCATTTAACCTAGATGAAGGTAATGCTTGTAATGTGGAGCTGAGTGAGTTAGTCAAATTCGTCAAACAACACACATCTAAACAAACAACAGCCTTAGAGTCTGCTCTAATAGAAATCTCCGCTCTCAAGGTAGAGAACACTCACATGGTTGCTGCAGTAAATGCTCTGCGTGAAGACAATATATCGCTTGTCAAACTGACAGAATCGCTGCAAGCTGAAATCCACTCTTTGCAAAATAAATTTCGTTTTGATGAGTTGCTGTTGGCGTTCTCCTCACTTGCTAATTTAATCCAAACGCCTCGCGACACCAACAAATGTACCGATGCTAAGCTCCAAACAACCAACAACACCTTGCAAAGTACGAGTATTGCTCATTCATTTCGCTCACCTCGCTCCACTGACGTTGTACCCGCTGTTTCTCTTTGTGAGAGTGTACCAGTCAGCGTGACTAGATCAACGAGTAAAATTTTTAAGAGCACAGCTTTCTCTGATGGTGTTGATACCGCTGTTTCTCTTTCTTTGTCTGCGCCTAGACGCCCGACAACGTTGACGTACTCTACCAATAAGGGACCTCTCACGTATGCTGATGCTGCCGCTGCTGCTGCTAATGTCGCTACTGATATATCTTCTGCTCCTATTGATGCTGATATTAATAAAGTCCAATGTCAACAAAACGCTGATACTCTTCCTAGACATATATCATCACTCCCTTCGGCTGACTTAAACCTGCAATCGCCTGCACAGTGGACGCGAATGCAAAGTAAAATACATAAAAAACAGTTCACTACTGATGTGGTAATTGGGGTTAACAACAGCACGGATCTGGACGTAGTTGCATCTAAAAAATGGATTCATCTGTCGTCTTTCAAATCTTCTGTCAGTGCCGAAAATATTATAACTTATGTAATGAAAAACGCTTTAATTGATAGTAGTCAAATTTCCTGTTTCCCTCTTATCAAAAAAGATACAGATATTAACAAGCTGAAGAAAATTAATTTTAAGCTAGGTGTCTCGCCTAGGCTCTTGGACAAGGTTTTAAATCCTACACTATGGCCTGCTGATGTTAAAGTTAGACCTTTCCAATTTACTCAAAAGGCTGCCGACAAAAATAAGATCGCTTAGCAATTAACTAACAAAAAATGTTATGAATTTAATGATTTAAAGATTTACTTCCAAAATATGGGCGGCATTCGTACTAAATCCGAGGCTGTTCGCATTTTAAGCGCTCATCTGGAGTTTGATGTTATTATCTTTGTGGAAACGTGGCTCAATACTGACTTTTTTGATCAAGAGTTTTTCGATACTAAATTATTCAATGTCTTTCGTAAAGACCGAGATGCGATCAAAACTGGTTGCTCTCTTGGTGGTGGTGTGCTAGTTGCGATTCAACGAAGACTACGTGCTTTTCAAGTAACTCTTAGTAATTCTGATACCATCTTGGATCAGTTGTGTATATGTTTAATTGGATCACCTGGTTATGGCTCTTTATATCTAATTTCATCGTATATTCCGCCGAGTAGCAACTACGACATCTATAAAGCACACACAGATAATATTGTTCATCTAGTTCATAACAAGCTAGGTGATAATCAACTGTGTGTTTTCGGAGATTTCAACCTTCCCAATATCTCGTGGTCTGGAAGGTTCTCTAATTTGGGTCTTACTCCAACCAATATTACAGCTGCGCATGAGTCGTATTGCATAGATAATATCTTAAGTCTAGACTTAGCTCAAATTAATTATTTTACCAATAAGCTTAATAGAATTCTTGATCTCGTTTTTACCAGTCCGAATATTAATGCCACTATTTCCCAATGTCTTTCCCCATTTTCTCTATCAGACAAACATCATGTTCCGTTATCACTTAAGGTTGAATTTTATGAATTCTCTCATAATAACTCCGTAGATAAAGTTACTTTCAAATTTGGTTGTTGTGATTTTGCTAAACTTAACCTTTGCTTTCTTAAAACTAACTGGGAGAACTTGTTTTCTGGATTAGATGTGTATAGTTGTTTCTCTGAGTTCAAATATAGCGTAAATGAAACTTGTCTTAATAATATTCCAATTAGGAAACCAAAGCCCTACAAGCTACCGTGGTATAATTATAAATTAAAAAGACTAAAGAATCAACGCAACAAGTACTATAATAAGTACAGGAAATCTAAGGCTCAGTCTCATTTTACTAAGTACCAGCATCTTTTGAAAAAATTCAACTTTTTAAATAAGTTTCTCTACAGAAACTACATCCTTAGTGTAGAATCGAACATTAAATCGAATCCAAAAACTTTTTGGCACTACATTAAATCAAATAAATCTAATGGTAGCATTCCTTCAGCAGTATGTCTTGGAGAAAAATTTGCTAGTTCACCTTTAGAAGTCGCCAATTTATTTGCTGAATTTTTCAGTTCAAATTTTTCTAATGATGACATTGAAGATTCATTCCCTGTGTGTCATTATAACCTGCCTTCAGCTCTAAGTTTTGGTTCATTAAGTCTTTCCTCTGATGATATAATTAGGGGAATTAACTCATTAAAAGTCACTACCCAGACCGACGTTGATGGTATATGTTCCGCCCTTCTAAAAAAATGCCCAGCGCTAATATTACCGCTGAAATTTATCTTCAATATGTCGCTAAATACAGGAGTATTTTTGGATAATTGGAAAGTAACATCAATTACTCCAATTTTCAAGAGCGGTAAAAAGAATGATGTCAAAAACTATAGACCAATATCCAAGCTCTCTACAATTTCAAAACTTTTCGAGTGTATTGTTAAGGAAAAAATGTATTTTGCTGTTAAGAGTTTAATTTCCCCTCACCAGCATGGTTTCGTCGCCGGACGGTCTACGTTAACTAACCTAGCGGTTTTCAGTGAATACTGCATTGACACATTTTCTTCTGGGCTACAGGTTGATTGTATATACACCGACTTCTCGAAAGCCTTCGACAAAGTATCCCATTGCATATTATTGCGCAAGCTAGCTATGTTTGGTTTTCACTCTATATTTCTTGAGTGGTTAAAATCCTATCTAAGTAATAGGTGCTGCGTGGTCTCGATCGAAGGGGTAACCTCAACTCCCTTTATTGCATCATCTGGTGTACCTCAGGGAAGTATCCTAGGACCTTTGCTCTTCGTTCTTTTTATAAACGATATAGGCAGCTGCTTTTCGTCTTCGAGATTCCTGCTTTACGCGGACGACCTAAAAGTTTTTTCTTCGATTAAGACCCCTGAAGATGCTTCTCGGGTTCAAAATGAAATTAATAGCCTTTACTTATGGTGTTGTCGGTCTCACCTCCATCTCAATATCAACAAATGCTATCATGTTACGTTCTCGAAAATACGAAACATTGTTCGAACGTCATATAGTATCTCTGGTACTCCCCTTCAGTCTGTTGACGAGACCAAAGACCTTGGGGTAATTTTCGATGCCTCTTTTTTATTTAATAACCACATAAATTCAATCATATCAAAATCATATGCTGCGATGGGTTTTTTACGTCGAAATAGTTCTAACTTCACTGATCCATACACTCTGAAATTACTCTACACGTCTTTTGTTCGTCCAAAACTTGAATATGCTGCATTTATTTGGAGACCTCATAATAGTTTTGCTATTAATAGAATTGAACGTATTCAAAAGATTTTTCTTAAATATGCTTTATCTTCCCTTAATTTTTCCACTCCCGTCCCTTCCTACAATTCCCGAATCCTATTGATTGATCTTAAGACCCTAGAATGCAGAAGGACTATTCTTTCTTTGACTTTCGTGCATGGATTGATAAGTGGCGAAATCGATTGCCACTCATTACTGCTTTCTATTCAATTTCTTATTCCTGCGAGAACACTTCGTTTTAACTTTCCATTTTACCTCAAGACCCTTGGCACGAATTATGCAAGAAATGCCCCATTAGCGCGTTCACTTCGAGAACTCAACGAGATTTCGAATTCTACCCTGCTTGATTTTTCTTTGCCAAAGAGTGTGTTTTCTAAATTATTGAATTCTATTTTGTTTTAGTGCTTTCTGCACTTTAATCCTAAGTTTTAGTCATAAGAACCTCTGTAGTAAACTCTAATTGTTATCGTTTTAGTCAGTAAGAACTTGTAAGTTATTTGACTTTTGAAATAATAATAATGAAATAATAATGAAATAATAATAATAAAAACACACATTGCGTTCCCACGAAAGTCTGGTCTATAATACCGCAACGACCCGGTTTTATGTCCGGCCAAGGACTGTCACTTCAGCATATTTTATGCTGCTACAACAAAATTCGCTTTATCGAATCTGCTATCTTGAATTTTAGAAAATTGACTTCAGGCTCACTCCAATTCAGTGTCTCAAAGACCCTTTTGAGATAAAATTTCATAAAAGCTGACATTCTTTTTTTTAATTCATCCGCCATTTTGCGAACTTAAAACTGACTTCAGTTTTGCCATTAGCAAACTTACAACGAATGAGATAATGAATTCGCTTTGTTTTTATATCTCCACATTCATTACATGTAAATGAAATATTTTAAATCATTACTTACATTTAAAAATCGAGCAGACTTCCACTACTTCAAGACGCACTAGGATCTAAAAAAAAAAAAAAAAAATAACACTTTTTAGTATCAAAATTAATATGTACATATGTAATTTATCTATCTACTTTTTAGTATCAAAATTAATATGTACATATGTATGTAATTTATCTATCTACAATACATACATATGTATGTATGTATAAAGGGGATTTACAAGGTGTCGTAAAAGTCGTAAAGTTGTAATGTCCAAAAAATTTTAGTAGCTCGCAATTTATTTTTTTATTTTTGTTGCATTGCACAAGAAAAGGATATAAATAAACACAACGTGGGATTTTTTTTTTTAATTTTATGACTTTACGACAGTATGATACTTTGTGAATCTCCTAATTAAATTCAGTAAGACCAATCAATCGCAATCAACAAGAAAATAGTTTTCAGTTAGGGGCGAAAGTTAATTATTCATCAAGTTAACGAATATTCAGATTATTACAAATAGCACTTACGCTGTTTTCAAAATAAAGATCTGCAATATCCAAAGCGGACGCTTAAATCTGCAAAGAGGGATACAATTCTTGTAATACAAAAAACGCCGTAAAAGTATATAATTTTAAATAACTATATTTTAACTCAGTAAGACCAATCAATCGCATTCAACATAGAATATATTTCAGTTAGGGGCGAAAGTTAATTGTTCATCACATAAACTAATATAAATAATATTATTATAGTGTTTTGAGCAAAAAAAAAACAGTTCTTACTTCTCTGGATTTTCCCGGCATTGCATATTCTTTCTGTAGTTTTATGATAATTTTGGAACTAGCTCTTGTCAGGAATTCTAAGAAATTATTGCATTCAAATTGAGTTAAATTATTTTATAATTTATAAACATACCTTTGTTTGTAGACATATAAATCAGAAAATACAAGCATTACAAATTCTTACAAATCTTTGAGAACAAAAAAAGTAATATTCATATTGTTTATATACTACGTACATATATTTTTGCGTTTTCAAATAAGCCATTTCTACAGCTTAAAAATTATGATTTAACAGACTTATCTTTAGCCTTATAAACTACAGTATTTGTATGAATGGATTTAAACTCGAAATATTCTTGTATCTATTCTTATAAAAATAAACGATTTACGCCTGGTACGTTATGTTCACCTTTTTAAAAACTCCTCAATCAAAGTTACGATATTTTATAGTCATTATAAAAAACTTAAATAAAACTTAACTGATTGGATAATATAACGTAGTACTCTACAAAATGCATTGTAAACCCTATCCTCCGGAAACTATTTTACTCCTGACTTTCTTTTTCTCTATCTTTATCCTTTTTCTTCTTCTTTTTCTTTTCCTTTTTTTCTGTTGCCTCTATCTCTTCAGGCTCAACAACTAACACACTTTCTTCGGGAGCCTCTTTGTCTGATTTGTGCTTCTTCTTCTTTTTCTTTTCACTCTTATCCGGTTCAAGCTCTACTACGATCGCTGTGTTGTCATCGTGGCTGGACGTGCTAAGCTTGCGCTAAAAACACAATTAAAGGAACGTTAACCAAATGAAGGAATAACTCAACATTTTTGATCATTGTTAAGAATTATCGTACTATTGGAAGTACATAGTATGTATGTGTGTCTGTATACATTTTATTATACCTTTTTAGCCTCCTCGACGTTCGTGCCGTTTGGTGGTCCACCTTGTGGAGCTCCAGGTGCCGCTGGCTTCTTTGCATTGTAATCAACAAAACCAGTTAGCCATTCCTTTGGAGTATTTTCATTCGGACGACCATATTTGTCTAGCTTGCCCGCTGCAATAAGTGCTTTTTTCGCTGATGCCTTGGGTCCTAAGCCCCATTTACGCGGATAAGTATCTCTCTCCATGATAACTCGTTTGATCTTTGCGACAACACCGTGATCACACGACGCCATCGTCGCCGTAGTCATCTGTGCGACAGCTAAGCAAACCGCCTCACCTTTAGTAGTTACAATGACGATTTCTTGATCAATCTCTATACCATCTTCATAGCGTAATACACCTGGCAACATAATTTTTGCACCATAACAAACTGCATTTACCTAGAAGAATCAAAGTTATGTGTTAAGTAACAGTCTAATATCGAGCGAATTTCCAAAATTCGAGTGTTAAATGTACTCTGAATCAATCTTTGAAGCGACACAAATAAAAGCATTGCCACATACACACATCGGAAAACTTGCTGTTCCCAATCATAGTCACAAAGAAAACTGGCTAAAATATTTTCCGTGCCGGCTTATATCATGGGGTAAACTGGAATCTGCAGTGCTCACTAATATTTTTTTTTTTTTAATAAAAGATCTAGGGTTTTGTTTCACTTAAAAGATTCTTCATTTCAACTTTTGACAACATATTGCCGAATTTTTTTAAATTTTGTTTATGCAATTTTTGTAAAATCATGAATTAGGTCCAACATAAAAAAAAAAATGAAAAAGGAAAATTTGTCCGGAAAAACATTTATACTATTACAATAAAATTACCGTACAACCAAGAGAGTTAGTTATGTACATACATATGTTATAGATATAAAAAAATGTATTCTTCATAAAATCTTTACTTCAAAGAAGATTTATTGCTTTGAAATATACACACATCGGAATAAGGTTATTGTTCCCAATCATAGTCACAGAGGAAATTAGGATGTATTTTCCCTGCCGGCTTATATCATGGGGTATACAATTTTAAAAAAGTTTAAAATTGGAATTTATTTAAAGTAACAGCAGATTATTATACAAGGTGGCGCAAAAGTAATCCTCCTATCAGAAAATGCTATAAATTTTGCGATTGGCCCCTAATGGAAGTTTACTTTTGCGCCACCTTGTAGTTCTCTCGGATATTTAATAGGTGGCTTAATTTCTGATATTTTATTTTATATTTTATATTACAAAGAGAGAAAAGTTGTTTAATCAAATACATCCATATACATATGTATGTATGTTCATACATGTGTATGTTAATGAATATATATACCATTTGATAGCTATATTTTTCTTGTGTTCTTGTACTTACCGAACTGTCTTTCATTATAATGCGCTTGTGGTTGACAAGTAATCCTTCCAAGGGCTTTATTACCCGCCGCAGCATTGACTCGTCCTTGTGATTTTCATACATATACATGGCATCCAAAACATCATGCATAGTAACCATGCCGTCGCGTTCGCTCTGTATTCCAGAACGCACACGCCTCAGTTCCAACATTTGGCCTCCTACGCCCAAGACAAGACCAAGATGTACGCACATGGTCCGAATATATGATCCTGCCTCACAACTAACCCAAAAAACTCCTTTGAAAATGGTGGCCCAAAGAGAAAAAAAATGTCTTAACCACAAACAATACAAAATGTATTCTGCTTCTGCGCTACTTGGCATAAGGCAATTAATTTAGCATTTTTTATACAATTACAGCGGAAATTACATCACTCATTTATGTGTAGATGTGATGATATATCAATTTCAGTAATGCTTTTTTATATTAACAAACATTAATTAAATCTATTTTATATACATTTCATAAGTACTTTACTTACCCATATTGCGCGACTCATCGTAATCTAATAGTTTGCTATCGTAAACGGTACGCACTCGCAACTGTCTTTTCACCGCAGAAATCAATGGTGGTCGCTGGAACAGTGCACCACGTAACTTTTCCAAACCTTGCCGCACCTTAGATACAGATTCCACTGGAGAATGTAACTTAAATATAGCAACATACTCTTTACCAGCACTCTGTTGAGACTTAACCAATCGGGTGGCACGATCAATACATACAATAAGACACCCTACGGAACCATCCATACATTGTTTGTATTGAGTAACTTACATCTTTCTCTAAATAAAGTATATACCTGTAACTTTTGGATCCAGCGTTCCAGAGTGCCCTGTTTTATCAACCTTCAAAATTTTTTTTATCCACGCGACTACTTCATGTGAGCTTGGGTTAGATGGTTTATCCAAGTTAATGAAACCTGACTTCATATATTCTTTAATATCTCTACTAAGGGGTGAGGATCCATGTGGTAATGGTGTATAGTGATTAGTGCGAACGTTTAACTTGTCGAAATTTTTCAATAACAATGGCCATTGTGAGGCATCCAATTTAGCAGATTTCTCTGATGGTTTCACAGAAAAGTCACCAGTTTTCTGCAATACACCAAGATCCTCTACATCGATAGGTTCTTCCTTGATTTTCTTCTTTTTCTTTTCCTTCTTGATTTCTGGAAATAAATAAATTTGATACGACAAGCAAACAAATACAAAATAGCTTAATTGCATATAAAGACCTTTTTAAATAATTCATGATATATTTTACATTTACTTACCAATTTCCGCCATAATTCTTGAAATCACTTATAAAAATTCAAGCCAGATTCCCCGAACACGTTTTGGAAGCAACACGTCTACCGCGTGAAAGAAAGGTTAGAAACACTAGTGTCAAAAATCAGGGTTGCACACAATAAAGAAACACGTGTTTAAAATAGAGTAGCCATTTATAATGTTAAGGCAGTATCATACGGCGTTCATGATGCGCTTAAAATTCACATAAAGAAGTTTCGGATTGAGAACTTGTCGTAAGAGTCGAAATTGATAATAATTTTTTATTTCGTTTAAGAAGAGATGCTGACGCCACTAAATCAATAAATATAAACTCCTTTAATTTGCCTCCGGAACAATTCGGAGTTTCATTGCGTTAAACTTTACTTTTTTATATAGTTCCAAAGCATATTAACAAGGTCAAAGCATTAGTGAAAACACAACCCTGTCATGTAGTTTGTTATTTTGTTCGGCCCTTGATACGTCAAACAAGAATTGTCATTGTTGGCGAGTATGACAATTGAAAGTAGTGAAATACAGAATAATTACTTAAAACACATATTGTATCAAAAGAGGTGAAAATGTTTTTTATGAAGGCTCACAGGCCTATCATGAATTCCGTCGTAAGAATGTACTTTGGCACTTTTTATTTGTGTTAAATACGAAATATTCAATTCAAATAAAAAGCACTTTCTTGTGCATATACATATGTATCGATTCACTATGAAGACTACGAAAGTTGTATCCTTAACTGGAGGCCCAAGGCTTTTCAGCTGCACGGGGTTTTTTGGAAAATCTTTCACTAGTCTCATACTAACTCCGGTTAGTGGATGGTCTTGACCTGTTCAAAAATAAATTAAAATTTATGCCCTACAGCCATTAATAAACACTTTTTACATTTTTAATTACTTAAGTGAAAAATATCCACTTAGTTTCTAATTTACTTGTATTTTTTTGTTTATTTTAATTATTATTTTCACTTCTCCTGATAAAGGAGAGCGTTCGTAGATTATTCTCATAAATGTCAAAATTGCGTTTCACTCCGTGATGGCAATCTTCCGAATTTCGAAAATTTCGTGATCACGTCGGAATTGATGATAGCAGCTCCGACGGAATTCATGATAAGACTGTAATACTAGAATTGCCATTTGTGTTTCGATGGTGCGCGAGCTAGCAAATACTGTTTGTTTTTAATAGAAATTAACAACCCTAAACGCAACAAAATAAATTGGTGTGCTGCAATCTGATTCCATGCAATATCGTAATCAAGTTATATTGTCCGCGTTACCAACAAAAAACAAGAATCTCGAAGTTTCTAAGGTCTGGTATTACAATGCCTTTTTAGAGGCCAGTTTTTCAGTCCTGGTTTAAACTCAGTTTAAGCTAGGTTTAGTTAAACTCAGTTTAAATTTAAACTTAGTTTCCTTGCGCTCAATTAAATTTGTTGCAACCAAAACTAAGTAGTCAGCAAACAGCTGATAAGTGAAACTAATACTATGTTTCCACAGCACATGATTCGCTCTCCCGTTCGTAATTCACTCTCTCATTCGTAATTGGCAGCCCAATCACGAACCGAATCCACTCGATTCCCTGTACAAATTTTTGTTAGCGAATCATCTCATTTGTAATTGATTCAATCTAAATCAACATGCGAATCAAGTAAAAATCGATGCGGTCTCTAATTTTATTCTGAAATTTATCGAAAATGGCTGACAAAGTACATATAAATATTAAAACAACACAAAACGTAAACAAACAAGAAACAATTAAATGCTTAAATGGTGAAGAAAATAATCATGTAAAAGAGGATGTGGGGCAAACCTAGAGTGAATGAAGACACAAAAGTTTGTATGTAAGTATTACAACAGCAACAAATATGCCAAACGAATCACGAATGTGTTGTGTAAACGTGTTGATTGGCCATTCGGAATTCAAACATGATTCACTTGACGTGGAAACACCGTTTAAGTTCAACCGTGTGCGATCGGCCACTTAAACTTAATTTAAACCCCGTTAAAAACTGCATACTGACATTTTGCGTTAACGCATTTGACTGCGTCGCTGCATCAGGCAAAAGAGGCGTCACATAAGCTCCCGTTTATAACAAACCTTGTAACAAACACAGCTGCTTGTATAGCGTCGTGCTATTATTACATTTTAGGGAAATTTAAATGGAGAGTTAAAAAATTTTATACAATATTATATTTTATATAAAAGAGAATACGCGCGTCGTCAAGTCAGTTGTAATCAATTGTCATATTTGACAGCTGACAGTATTGCCGGACTTAATTGCGGCAAAAAATGAGAGTTGTGCGATTTTTTTAGTTGTGGTAACGCATGTGGCGTTGCCCATGTGGCGTCTTCTATTAAACATCTCAGAGTTAACTTGGGTGTCAGTTAAAAGCATCCCTGTGACGAAGGAAAGAATTTCTATATGTTGGGGCCTTTAGTTTAAATGCCTAACATAGTTCAACTTGCACTGAAAAACTGGCCCTAAGTTGAGTTAACGTCGCCAGATTTCTTGTCTTTGTAATGGAAACAACAATGGCGCTCCACATCTTAAACTGATCTTATCTCTGCGAACAGCTGATTATAGCTTGACAAATAAAATTATAAAGATCTAAATACAAATAATTGAAAAAATCTAAAGAATTGTCGAAATATGGAATTTGATTGGAGTAGTTATGAAGATAGTGACTTAGAGTACGAGGAAGTAATAAATGTTATTGAATTATGAGAACTAAAGTAATTACAATTGTACGATGAGAAAGATTTTCGCAACTGATTTTATTTCAATAATGCTTGGAATGTCCTTAAATTGATAATGTCGAATTAAAGCATAATATTATCAAAGAGAAAAAAAAAGACAGTGTCAAAATTTAGTTTGCCCCTAGATGACCCACCAAGTCAATCTAATTCGGAGCGAAAATGCTTCTTCTCTTTGTATTTTCAAGATTGTTTCAATTCAATAAATATATTTCTGTAATATTTGAACTTGAAAATACTTTTTTAATTAACCGCACACAAACCTATTTATATGAGTTATCTTTTATTTGCACAAATTTCGAAATATGGAATTTGCTTTGTATTCTTGTGATACTACCATATTTCTGAATAAATGGCCTGATTCTCTAACTCGAAACGAGCGTTCAAGGGCTGACAGGCGGGCAAAGTTATCTAGATAAGTAGCCTTGATTTTAATTAACGTATGCATAATCCTCTTCCAAATGCGCATAAGCACTCTTATAAATGCACGAAAATTATGTGCATAAGTACTGAATATTGTGATTTCAATATGGCAATGCTGCCACTTTTGATAGAAAAATTCTATTGTGAACCAGTAAAATGAGTACAGCTGCTGTCGAAAGTGTTTATAATTAAAAAAATAGCTGCAAATATCAGCAAATTAAACCAAATTATAAATTAAAATGCGATTTTTTGTGGTTTTGGAGGATAGGAATTTATGCAATCCGAACGATTTTCGCAAACTGCTTGGCAAAAACCCACAACAATTTCACCAACAGTACTGCATCCTATAGAATTGCAAAAGTTCTTTATTCCAAAGCGAACAATGAGATAGCCACTATTTTATGAAGTGGAATACATTGCCTCATATTCCTGTTCACCTTTTCAATGTTCTCAACTTTTTCACAAATTTTGCGAAATGCATTTGCCTTGAAATTAAAATTTTCTTTGAAACGATTTTCGTCCTTTGAAGGTTCGTCTCGTTCCCAAGAGTAGCTAAAGCGATCATTCATGGAATAGTATGCATGTGTATACATTTTTTATATCTTTACAGCAAATAAAATCTTCTCACACATGTGCACAACTTTGTTTCTCTAATGTCGATAAGTGTAACCACACAAGGCTTTAGCATCCTGTTAAGAATTACGTATGTGCCAATGTACTCGTATGGCATATTTTGATTTTATTAAGCAACTTTAAGATAACCATTTTAAGCTTTTTTTAATTCGTATGATTTTTTGTCATTTAATTAGCTCCCAATCTTATTTTCCTTACTTCCCATATTCAGCTCAATTTCGTTTGTGAAATGTAAATAGGTGTCGTCTGTCAGGCCTAAAATATTGAGCAGATATATGAGCTCGTTTATTTGCATAAGTGCATTTGTATTCTCTAATGCGAATTCGGTTCCCTACCGACAACTAGTCGATAACATCTGATTGTTGCGAACGAAAACGTAGCAAATGTGAACTCTCTATCACGAATACGACTGAAAATAAAGAAAAGAACTTTCAAAATCAAACGAAGAAATAATGGAAAAAACATTAATTATATTAAATTTAATACTTTAATATATTTTACAGTGATGATTTTTTTTTTTAATTGCTCCTTCACTTCGTTTTCTTTCTCCTCAGTCCTGCACATACTTACACAAAAATGCTTAAGCATTCAGCTATTCAGGACCGAGGAAAAAGAAAACGAAGTGAAGGAGCAATTTAAAATTACATTTACATTTCTTACGTTTTCGTTCGCAACAATCAGCTGTTATCGACTAGTTGTCGATAGGGAACCGAATTCGCATTAGAGAATACAAATACACCAACAAACGTAATTTGGACGAGACGAACGCTCGTTTCGAGTTAGAGAATCAGGCTATAAGTTTAAACTCAGTATGCAGTTTCTCAGTCTTCTTTAAACGGATTATGCACGGTTAAACTTAGTTTAACTTATCAGCTGTGTGCTGACTACTTCGTTTTGGTTGCAACAAATTTAATTGAGCGCAAGGAAACTAAGTTTAAATTTAAACTGAAGATTTGTCTTAACTAGAACTTAAGTTCGACTTAAGATTGGATTGTAAAACTGGTCCTTATTTGCTATATAATGTTGCAGAATGTCATTTAAAATTGTGCAAACTATTGAATATGGGGAAATATGCCAGAATGCATCAACCAATGTTAGCAATCGCAAATATCAAGTTTGTTTGTGTAAAAGTCCGGCAAGAATTATCCAGCAACGAAATTTTTTTAGAATTTTGGAGTATTCTCTCGCAAAGAGAGATTTTTACAAATTTTTACTCGAACGCAAAATTTGCAGAAACTTGCAAATTTAACGAACAGCTGATTGAATTCTTGTCCGCATTGAAATATCCAAAATGAAAAACACTGCATTAGCGTTTTCCTGAAACATTTCACTAACGAAACTTAACCGAACGAACCTGTATCTTGCATGTTTAACACGCATATTTTATACTTTTTATCCAAATTGCAATCAGCTGCTTTTGATTAGCTGTTTTCTTGCTTGCAAATTTGTGCTGGGTAAAATTTGTCCAGCAAGAATTTGCTACTTCCCCTCAAAATGAAATGTCATTTTGCGCTCTCACTTTCCCCTTCCTAGCAAATTTGTTTGGTCACAGCGAACGCGATTTGACAAAAATCGTGATATTTCGTAACAATTATCAGCACCGCGAACACTCTTATCATCATCATCAAAGATAATATGATACGAAACTCTTTGTTTCGAGAGAGCGCTGTCAAAAGGCGCATTTTTTATAACATTTTCCATAAGAGCCACTCTGTAGAAATAGTATCTGGGGCTTTTTATTTAATTTTTTTGGAGATTTTGCAGTTGCTTCGCCACAGTTGAGGTTTGCTAAAAGAATGAATGAAAAAGCAATAAAAATAAGAGTAAATAAGAGATGTTATTTACCTTAATGCCAGAAGATAATATATATAAAATCAAAACAATGAAAACAATTAAAATATCGCAGAAATTCATATTTCGCAAAAATTGCTTTTATATATGCATTAAACATAAATGTAAGATATAGCGTGTTTTCTTATGAACATACATGTTTATTCATGCATATTAAAATGCAATATTTACCCAGTTCGCTTTGAAAAAATAGTTTTGGTATATATTTTTAAAATAAAATACAATATTTGTATGTAAATCAAAACCTTCATAGTTTGCTAAAACTAATGTATTAAATTTAACTCTTAATTTAGAGATTTCAAGACACATTCTATAAAAAAATAACATTTACTCGCTTTTTTTATCCAAATAAAATTTATAGCTATTTCCACGCTTTTGCCTCTGGTAGCCCACCTTTTTGCGTGCCAGCTGTTCAGTAGCCCATGATTCGGCTTTGTTGCCAGCCCAAACCGCAAACCGCTATTCGCTCTCAGCAAATTTGACAGAATCAGCTGTGTATGCTACGTCACAAAACGCGGTAGGTTTTGTTCGTATGTATGTAAGCATACAATTGTTTGTGCTTAAATTCAAAGCTTTAAAGTGATTTTATTTAAAATAAAGTTATTAAACATGAAGTGCGCAGTGTTAAGTATTAAATCGCAAAGTCTATCAATGATAAGGGGCTATAAAACTTGCTAAAAATGATGTGAAGGTGTAGCTCTGCACACTTGGTAGCAAGTTAAGCTTCTTGTGTCTCCTAATGCTGCACTGCAGTTTCTTTTCAAAGCATTCAATCAAACACAGAGCATAAATGAAGTTATTTGAATATAAATATGTTGCATAAAGTGCCGAAATTGGTAAAAACTTTAAAATTTACAAATCATAGGAGAACCTAACCTCATTTTTCTTGCAATTTCTTCCGATTCTCAGTCAAATCATGTTCATGACGTTGCACGCATTTTGCTTCACATCATTTTTCGTCGGGAAGACTCAATCTTGTATTCTATCGTTCTTGCAATACGAGTGTATTGTGGCGATATTCCAAAACACGAATGACATACGAAAGAGAAACCGAGAAAGAGATAGAGACGTCGAGAAAAAGCAAATAGAACAATCGCAATCGAGAACTTTCGATAACGATCGATAATGTTCTAGAGCTGCCACAGTGTACGCAGCTCGGAGTATAAAAAGGCGTTGCCACGCCGTTAGGTAATTCAGTTTGTAATTAAACCTTGAAGAGTAAAGTTGTAAAGTTGTAAGCTAAGTGTTTTAAAGTTGCGAGTGCGCAAGTACAAGTATCCGTGAATTAAATAGCGTTGTTAAGTGTTGTCAATTATTTGTAAACAAATAAAGTTAGCATTAAGGAAATCCGAGCGTGTTTTATTTAACAATCCAGTGGTCGAACCTGAAGGATTTAGGAAATCATCGGCGTTTCAGGGTAAAAACGTAACAATTGGTGTCAGAAGTGGGATTGTTAAATAAATCCTAAAGGATAATAGCGGAGAAAATTACAAAGATTCAGGATCTGAAGATTGAAGAGCTCAAGCAGGAGCTGGAAAAACGTAATTTAGCAACTTCTGGGAGAAAAGCTGAATTGGTATCACGATTGTGGGAAGCTATGGAGCAGGAAGGAGTTGAAGTTGGCAACCACGAATTTAAAGGTAAACCTGAGGATACGGAAGACGAACGCAGGATGGTTGAAGAAAAGGACAATGCTGCTAATGGATCAACAGCTTTAAACATGAACATGTTATTAGCTAGCATTTCACAGATATCATCGCAGATATCCGCACAATCATTGCAACAGTCTGCGGAAATTTCAGCACTACGGGAGCATTTAAGCAACAATAATGCAGTATTACAGGAGAAGCAGGATCAACTCGAGGAGCGGCAGGATACATTTGAGGCCAAGTTAAATGAGATTGAGGGTCGTCTTCGTAATATGCAGCTGAGTCGTACAGCTATTTCAGTGAACGGTCCTAAGGTAAAAACTCCATCTTTTGATGGTACAATTCCTTTCCAGGTTTTCAAGCTCCAATTTGAAAAACGGCTTCGGCAAACAATTGGAGCATGGAAGACAAGACTGCCGCACTATTTGTAGCACTAAAAGGACCGGCAGCTGAGATCCTACAAACTGTTCTCGAGCGTGAAAGGGATAACTACGATGCGTTAATGGGTGCCTTAGAAAGACGTTACGGTAGCGAGCATAGGAGACAAATTTACCAAATGGAGCTGGAGAATCGCTTCCAGAAAACGAACGAGACTTTGCAAGAATTTGCTTCCGAAATTGAGAGGTTGGCTCATTTGGCTTTTGGAGATACATCTGGAGAATACCTTGAAAGAGTAAAAATGCAGAAGTTTGTCAATGGAATACGAGACACATATACGAAGAGAGCAACATATGCGAATCCGAGAACAACGTTTGCTGAAACTGTCTCATATGCCCAAACCCAGGAAACAGCAGCGCTCTTAAGTGGTCCAGCATATAAAGCACACCGAGTAGAAGTAGAATCAGCGGATGTAATGAATGAAATGCTTAAAACACTTAAGGCGATCGCAGGTAAAATCAGTCCTGATTCAACAGGAAAAGAGATTGGCACTGGAAAATGCTTCAGATGCGGAGAAGCTGGCCATTTTGCACGCGAGTGCGAGACAGCTTATGACAGACGTAAGAATTCAGCAGGCTGTATGCGCAGAGCTGAAGACGAACAGATTCCTAACCAGTCGTTAAACTAAAACGAGTCAGCCAGAGAGGGCGTAGGCTGGCTCCTGCAATTGAATGCCCTAGAATCGATATGCCTCGAATTGGCAGGACAGCAAACAACATCACTGTTTGCGGGAATGTGGACGGACATAAGCGAGTACTAAGTGTGGATACGGGAGCATCACATTCCATCATTCGGTCAGATCTGGTCACAAAGGAGGTTAGATCCTTATCTGGAGCAAAGTTGAGGACAGTAACTGGTGAGGAAACGCGAGTTATAGGAGAAGTAATCTGCAAAGTTGCGATTGGGAATGTGGTAGTAGTACACAAGTTTATCGTGGCCGATATTTTCGACGAAGTCATATTGGGTATGGACTTCCTTATGAGTCAGGGAATGAACATCGACTTGGGCAAACGGATGATGACGAATAACAACGTGAAAGTACCACTTCGCTTTGGGCATGACAGCCTATTCAGCAGTAAGCAAGTGGTCTTGGAAGGTAGTTCTGAGCGGGCTTTTAGCTGTCGCAGATCGGAAGCGAACCCTGCGGATAAATGGGAAGTAAACCAATTGAGGAAGTGCCAGCAGAAAGATCGGCATTTGAGAGTTGTAATGCATGGGTTGTACATGGGTACACGGCCAACCAAAGAACAAATGGCAGCGGAAAGTTCAATCGCAAAGGCGTATTGGGCGCAATGGAACAGATTAAGGTTAATATCTGGATGTTTGTATAGGACTTGGGAGAGCGGGGATGGCCAATTTTCTCGAAATCTCATAGTTGTCCCAAGGGTAATAATTCCCGATGTTCTCAAAGAATTCCACAATGGACCGAGTGGAGGACACTTGGGAATCACGAAGACCATGGAGAGAATCAAACAGAAGTTCTATTGGGTTAGATGTCGACGATCGGTAGCAGAGTGGATCGGCAAATGCAGTGTTGCATCTGAGGCACCGAAATCACGAAGTCATGGTCAGACAAAGTTTAAGCGTATTACGACGAATGTGTCCAAACCATTTCCTACGAGTAAATTAGGGTGTAGGTCAGCAGTACACGAAACAACGGATAAAAGTCCAGCAAAGGTAATTTTTGACAGTGAACTTCGGTTACCAAGCTATCCAAAGTTTGGTGATGCGCGCAAGAATTGTAAGGAAACGTCCAACACCCTGGAGGAGGAGTTGCGAGAAGTGCATGATCTTGTTAGGCAGCGTACACAAATTATGAGTGATAAGATGAAGGCCAGGTATGACAAGGCAATGAATTCTCAAGGATTCCACAAAGGAGATTTGGTGCTGTTGTATAATCCACAACGAAAGAAAGGTTTGTCCCCAAAATTGCAGTGCAACTGGGGAGGTCCGTACAAGGTCATAAAACGGCTAAATGACGTGGTTTATCGAATCCAGACAATTGGGAGACCTAGGAACAAAATGAAGGTAGTTCATTTGGAAAGGCTTGCGTCATTTGGAACAGTTAGTGTGTCTGATCGGGACGATCAGACTTAGGTGGAGGGCAGTGTGGCGATATTCCAAAACACGAATGACATACGAAAGAGAAACCGAGAAAGAGATAGAGACGTCGAGAAAAAGCAAATAGAACAATCGCAATCGAGAACTTTCGATAACGATCGATAATGTTCTAGAGCTGCCACAGTGTACGCAGCTCGGAGTATAAAAAGGCGTTGCCACGCCGTTAGGTAATTCAGTTTGTAATTAAACCTTGAAGAGTAAAGTTGTAAAGTTGTAAGCTAAGTGTTTTAAAGTTGCGAGTGCGCAAGTACAAGTATCCGTGAATTAAATAGCGTTGTTAAGTGTTGTCAATTATTTGTAAACAAATAAAGTTAGCATTAAGGAAATCCGAGCGTGTTTTATTTAACAATCCAGTGGTCGAACCTGAAGGATTTAGGAAATCATCGGCGTTTCAGGGTAAAAACGTAACAGTATTGTATAAATGCTTTTGGCATACAGATAATATAAATTCCGTTCCTTACAGCAAATAAAATCCTCTGACGAAGTCAAGGAAATTGAAATTTGACCTTTACTAAGGAATGTTAGTGAAAGTCTGACTAAAATCCAACAAAATAAGATTATTATGCGAGAGCTTGCGAAGCAAAGTGCCTTCATAGATATCGTTATTAACCACGATTCAGAGGTTGCGCCTTCCGCAAACCGCTATTCGCTCTCATCAAATTTGACAGAATCAGCTGTGTATGCTACGTCACAGAACGCGGTTAGTTTTGTTTGTGTTTGTAAGCATACAATTGTTTCTGCTTAAATTCAATGCTTAAAAGCAAATTTCTTTAAAATAAAGTTATTAAACTTGAAGTGCGCAGTGTTAAGTGTTAAATCACAGAGTCTATCAATGATACGGGGCTATAAAACTTGCTAAAAATTAAGTGTTTCCTAATGTTACTCTGCAGTGTTTTTTTGAAGTTCTCCAATTAACGACAGAGCATAAATAAAGTGATTGGAATATAAATATGTTGCATAAATTGCCGAAATTGGTAAAAACTTTAAAATTTAGAAATCCTAGCAGAACCTAACCTCACATTTTTGTTTGCAATTTCTTCCGATTCTCAGTAAAACCATGTTCGTGACGTTGCACGCATTTTGCTTCACATCATTTTTCGTCGGGAAGGCACAATCTTGTATTCTTGGTTATTAATCGCATTATTCTGTTTTCTAACAATAAAAAATCTACCGTTGAAGTTGACTTTTGACTGACAGAATGTTTTTCTTGATATAAGGGTCCTCTTGTAGTTTTTATAAGAGTTATGATTATTTTGTACTCGTAACACTTTTCTTATACGTGTTTTAAAATTTTGCATCTAATAAGAGCATATTTTAAAATAGCTTTATACTTGATCTCTTACAAGAGTTCTCTTAGAGGTATCAAAAAAATTTACACTCATACGGGCATTTTTCTAAGAACATAACACTTTGAGACAAAGATAATATGATACGAAACTTCTCTCTTTTGCTTGCTGCGAGAGCCCATGATCTCACATTTTGGGCTGGCAACAAAGCCGAATCATGGGCTACTGAACAGCTGGCACGCAAAAAGGTGGGCTACCAGAGGCAAATGCGTGAAAATAGCTATAATTTTTATTTGGATAAAAAAAGCGAGTAAATGTTATTTTTTTATAGAATGTGTCTTAAAATCTCTAAATTAAGAGTTAAATTTAATATATAAGTTTTAGCAAACTATGAAGGTTTTGATTTACATACAAATATTGTATTTTATTTTAAAAATATATACCAAAACTATTTTTCCAAAGCGAACTGGGTATATATTGCATTTTAATATACATGAATAAACATGTATGTTTATAAGAAAACACGCTTTATCTTAAATTTATGTTTAATGCATATGTATATAAAAGCAGTTTTTGCGAAATGTGAATTTCTGCGATATTTTAATTGTTTTCATGGTTTTTATTTTATATATATTATCTTCTGGCATTAAGGTAAATAACATCTCTTATTTACTCTTATTTTTATTGCATTTTCGTTCATTCTGTTAGCAAACCTCAACTGTGGCGAAGAAACTGCAAAATCTCCAAAAAATTAAATAAAAATCCCCAGATACTATTTCTACAGAGTGGCTCTTTTAAAAAATGTTATAAAAAATGCGCCTTTTGACAGCGCTCTCTCGAAACAAAGAGTTTCGTATCATATTATCTATGCTTTGAGAGTTGAAGTTTTATAAAACACACTCAAGAAGATTTATATTGGAACAATTTTCCGTCATCCCTTGTCAAACGCCGAAACCGGTATGTCACAAAACGAAATTTGACAAGGGATGACGGAAAATCGTTCAAATTTCCACTCAGTCGGAAAATCAGAAGAAAATCAAAATACTCAAGGTGATCTTATTATGAGATTTAAAAGCTTAATAACTCTTATTAAAGGCTTAATAGCCTTATTATCTTATCATAACGGTACGTTGAGACTTAATTTAAGTCTTATAGCAAGAACTATATTATGAGCGTATTTAAGTATGTAAAAAGAGCCTTATGAGATCTTTTCAAGAGTATTGTTCTAGAGAGTTTGTTAGTTGGGTTGTTAGAAAGATAGCTTGTTTCATCACGTTCACGGAAACAATGTGGTGTCCATAAATCATTTCGCGAGCTGTGAATTGATTGCTGGCGCAAAACGTGTACACTTGATGCCCAACTTAACAATACTTTTAAGTTCTGAAATAAAAAAAATTGTCAATTTCTGTTTTCATTAGACTGATTTGATAGTTCTTATTGACAATAAAGGAATATCAAACAACCTGGCAGAGTTGAAATTTTTCTACTGTGGTTACCGGTTAAACTGTAGAATAGGGACTACTCTACGCGTGAGGGGCCTTCGTCCGCGCTTTAAAAATATATCCTTGGCTGGACAAACTCCGGCTACGCCATTAACAGTATTTTGGCGCAGAACTGCTTTCCGCGTGAGCGGATTTCGGCCGCGCTTCAAAAAAATAACCCTGGCTGGACAAACTCCGGTTACGCCATCAACAGTATTTTTGCCCGTAACTATTTCCGTGGGTTTGGCCTTCGGGCCCAATTTAATAATACCTTATTATATTTATTGTATTCGCAACGGTGGAGGGGAAACTGCAAGATCCCCAAAAAATGCAATGAAACTTCTTAACTTCATTTATTACGTAGTGGCACAATAGGAATCTGTTATAAAATATGCAGAGTATTTCTCATGTCATAAAAGTGTGTACTTTGAAAGATTTTAAATTTAATAAAATTAACATTTTAAGTTAAAGAGGAAGTAAAAAACGTGAAGGGAAAGTGCAGTACACCTAAATATTGTGTATTTTGGGTTATTTGAGTGGTTTTTATAGTGAAAAAGTGATGAAATACAATTAACAAATATGAACTTCTTAAAATTTAAAACGCAAATATGTTAAAAATAACGAGGAATCCCACCTTGTGAGAGATATTTTTAGAAAGGAGAGACTCCCTCCTTTGATCCGATACCCTTCTTACTCTACAAATTGTGGGTCCTTATTCTCTTAGATCTGCCTTGCCAGTGAACAAATCTCTATATCGCTTGCGACAATAAGCAGAAAGCAAGCGAGAATTGCAAGCAGGTGAAGGTTGCTCGTAAGGCATGTGTATCCCCATGCAGCTCTGCATATTTTTGCTGAATATTGCTCACAATATTTGCTGAACGTTGAGGTTTATGAAATTCAAAATGGCATTTTTCTGACTTGGTTAGAAGGGTATTGAATTTGTAATATTGTGAGAATATAATTTTCATTTCAATACAATACTATATTGATAATAATAAAATAAAGAAAAATACCATTTTTTGTTTTGTGATAACACAAACAGTTACGAAATCAACATTTTAAACAGCGGTATTTTGCAAACTTAAGAATGCCGCGCACTAAAGTTTCCAAATCCAGTAAACGGTTTCGGGAGACTTCCAACTCCCAAGAAAAATTAAGGGAGTTCGAAGCATCTTTTGATGGGTTTATGATCGCACTGGAAGCAAATGGTCGGTCACATATTAAAGCCATTGAACAGAATCTATATATGCTATTAATGGGTTCGGATTCAAGTGTACTGAAATTAGTAATGGGAGATATACTGAGTTTGGTAGGTTCAAGTCTGAATATACATATTCTAAATGAAGTAATATTGCTATGTTTTTTTATATAGAATTTAACAAAGCTAGAAGATTGCAAAATATATGCAAACACTTTACCAGATAATAACAGTGGCGCTATGAAGCAAAATTGCAGCAAACAATTAAACCCTAATGATGAAGGTAATTCTTAATTTCGAAAAACGTTATGCTATATACATCTCTAATTTGGTGACGGCTTATGCATCCTAATGTCTCCTTATTTCTTTCGCTTTCATATTTCTACCATCTGCTAAAACATCACTAATACCACACATCATGATCCCCCACAATGTATTTTATAATTAAAAACGAAACACAAAACAAAAATTGGTAAAAGGTTACCTTACAGAGGACAGCGCAAATGGGGGTAGTGCAATCGGTGTAACTGTGTCAAATTTGACTGCTTACAATCAGTCGGCTGTAAAGCAACAACCTCAACGTGGTCGGACTCCTGGTCCATTGAGTTCAGCTCGTATTCGTCGTCCACGTCGTAGCCGCTCAGTTTGCGATGACATAGTACATGCCTCCGCAATGAAATCCACCAGCTCGTTTGGAATAGCAGATGCACGTTTTTCTCGCAGCAAAATGCGCACTCCAACTACGTTACGTACTAAAGCCTTTAGTGCAGATCGCTCATCACAGATCTGTGGGCCGCAGTTTTCTTCGACAACGTCGGCACAATCTCCGGCAGCAGCATTTTTACGTTGGCCAAAACCTGGGGAAGTGGTTTTGTCCAAATGTGGAAGTCCAGTTGTAGCACATGTGTAAGTACATACATATATAAATTTTGGAATGTGTTTGTTTATCATACAGAAAAAATTATTTTTGTCTAGCTTGCCTGACAGATACGCTAATGTTAACATTCCCACACGGAATGGAATATTTTCTTTGCGACCAAAAAAGCTACATGAATTGAAATCAGATATCATCAATGCCATCGATCAAGACACATTAAACCAAATCCGAACGCTGCACGATAATCTTAATTTGATAATGAAAATGGCAGATGCTTCTGTACCAAAATAGGTCTACGTAATCTATTTATTTTTAATTAAAACGTCTTTTATAATACTTGAATCATCTTATATTTCTACAACATATAATATTAACATTATACTTTCAATAATTTCATTTATCTTGCACTGATTAGAATTTGATAAAAATGTACAAATGTATGTGGTTTTAGTATGCACATTAAGTACAAGAAACTTTTGATCAAACAAAAGGAAATAAAATAATTTACATATATCCTTGGAAAGTACTATGTATGAAAAATGCAATGCCATGCTGAAAAATTCTGTTGTGAAATTGTTAAATAACGCAACGATGAGGACTGTAGTTTTGTAGAATTAGTTTAAATTATACCACTTTTAAAAGCAATAAATATGCATTATATAAGCATTTGAAACTTCTTTAATTTAATTTTTTTTTTTTGGATGTAAATCAGAAACAAAACTGGGATCAGACCAAGGCACATCCAAGTAGTAGCAGTAGTAGAAAAAAAAAAAAAAAATTGAGATCTGTATATTTTGTTTTTGCTTTTAAAAGCTAAAATTTCAAAAATATTTTATCAACTACCTTGAATTGTACTGAAAGTATTCCTATAACAACGAAATTCAAAATTTGACAATACAAATTCAAATAAAATATGAAAAAAGTTTGCTGCGGCTACCTATTTGATGTGCCTTGGATCACACCAAGGCAGATTTAACAGGTAACCTCAGTAGAGTTAATAATTTGATTTTTTGGCGTAGAAGACGTATTCTACGGTATTGGCCCCCATGTCAGGTTTTTATTGTTGTAATCTCTATTTCTTTAATTATACGGCACGGTAACTTTTTTTTTAAATTTTTTTGTAGTCAAATGAAGATGTTAGCTTTCGTTTGACATACATTTCATGTTGGTTGATATCTTCCTAATATTTAAATTTCTCAAATGAAAATTGTATAAACACATGCACACAAATATGTGTGTGGTGTTTGGTTGAGTGTGTAGTAGCAAAGAACATAAATGTATAAGAAGGGACAACACGTTACTTTTAGCAACGAGTGAATCTCCAGGGGCATGCTTTCTCTTTTGCTCAAATGAATTTTTTGATTGGCTAGAGTAAGAAAGCACGCCCCTGGAGATTCACTCGTTGCTAATAATAACGTGTTGTCCATTCTTATACATTTATGTTCTTTGGTAGTAGTAGTTTGTAGCGTGAATAGACGTTTATTTTATTGCATAATTTTAGGCGGGAAAATTTAAGTAGAGTAAAGGCAGAGAAAGTGCTGCCAACTACCAAAGAACATAAATGTATAAGAAGGGACAACACGTTACTTTAAGCAACGAGTGAATCTCCAGGGGCATGCTTTCTCTTTTGCTCAAATGAATTTTTTGATTGGCTAGAGTAAGAAAGCATGCCCCTGGAGATTCACTCGTTGCTAATAATAACGTGTTGTCCATTCTTATACATTTATGTTCTTTGCAACTACTGCTTATTGGTGGTGATTTTAACACAGAAATCACTTCAAATCCTAAATTGGCGAAATTTATGAGCGATACGTTTAATTTGGATTATATTCGAAATGATGCTCCCACAACTATTGATAACACAACCATTGACTTAGTTTTTGCGAGAAATTTAAATGTTAATTTAAAAACATATTTATCCTATTTTTCCCCATCATAAGCCTATATTCTCAAAAGTAACTTTCAAATAATCAAATAGATTTGGGTCTGTTATTTATCATTTATCTTTACTATTGATAACTACCATTGACTTCGTTTTTGCGAGAAATTTAATTGATAATTTAAAAACATTTTTATCCTATTTTCCTATCATAAGCTTGTGTATATCATCAAAAGTAACTATCAAATAAAGAAATTCATTTGCTTGCATTATTTATCATTATACATATGTTTTCTGTCTTATCGGATGGCGTTTCTACGTTAAACTTAATGGCCGTGTCTCTGACACAGCCTCCTTCTTTTTGAACATTTTGAATAAGACAAAAAAAAAAATTTAATTCTTAAGCGAAGCTTAATCACTTTATTTGAAGAGTAATATTTAAAACTATACATACACAAAAATATATACATACATACGTATACATAAATTGGCATTAAAACCTCTATCTCTCGATGACTAAAGCGACAGAGTATTTTTCATTTATCTTAATTGTCAAACTTCGTTTTCATTTGTTTACGTCTGTTTCGTGCTTTGTAGTGAAAAAATATATTGTGCATTTTACTCATGAATATTTTGTATATTTGCGTTGTGTAGTTTTCACCACATTTCCTCATCAGACTTCTTTTTATTCAATTAATTATATTTATTCTTCATAACCACATCTCCCAGGCTTTGAACCCAGGAGCTCGGAGTTGCAGAGCTAACACGCTACATGCTGCGCTACGCTAGCCGAGTGAACTGTTGTGTTTATTGAATTTGTGAATTGTCAACTTTTGTTTTCATTAGAGTGATTTGATGGTTCTTATTGACAATAAAGATATATCAAAAAATCAAGCAGGGTTGGAGTATCTCTACTACGGTTACCTGTTAGATCTGCCTTGGATCAGACAAACAAAATTGTTTTTTAGTAAGATGTAGGTAAGGCTCACTTAAAAAAAGACACAACTATTCCAAGGTTAATTTTTTCATTGTTCGGCCAAATCCAATGTATTCGATGTAGCTTTAACCCTCTAGCAAGCTGGTTTAAACTTAACAATAGTAGTTGAGACGTGGAAGGCACTTTGTTGATACTTTATCTTGAAGCCATTGAAGATTGGAATTGTCAAAACGTATGTATGTACATATATTCTTTAAAAACTGATTTGAATACCAGCAAAAAAAAGTGTTTTTTTGAGCGCGGGATACCAAGACTATCTGCTCTATGTTGTCAGTTTTAAGGTTTCATTTCGTATCTTTATATTGTGATTTCTTTTGGATTTATAAGAAATGTTTGACTAATGGGGTTTGCTAAGATGTCACTTAAGTCTGAATTCAGAAAACTCTTCTTGTTAAAACCTGTAATATATTTATGTATGTATATTATTCAAATAAATAAATAAAATTGCAAGATTTACATTTAATACGATGCCGTAAAAGAGCAATATCAAGATGTTTTTTTTCAATATATAGATATAAAGCAACAGTACGTCTTATTTCTATACAACAATGTCATGACACATATCTAAATATGTTATTTTATTATTATTTATTAAACCAAAACCATTAGTAAAAGAATTTTATTTTTTAGGACAACAAATGCAATGAAATGATTAAAGGTATGAGTTTTTAAGCAATTTATCACAGACAAAAAATAATGTTGTTTGTTTTAAACATAAGAGTACATAATTTTTTTTTTTAGTTCCTTTTGTTTAAATTGCCTCTTGTTATGGATTAAATAGAATTCCAAGTTCTAATAGCGCTAACGAAAAAAGTCTAGTCGATGTTATTAAATTAAAGATGGGTGCAATAAGATCGGTTGGTCGCTCGGATTTGGGAAATGTTAACTTCTCAAAAATATATTTAGGGTCTAAGTGAAAAAGTCGTAAGAAAAAATTCTTCTCCTAAAACATCTGCCATACACCGATGTTTCTATTCAGTCTATGATTGACAATATTCTTTTCAAACTTATAATACCGGGTTACCTGATTAAATAATACACTGAACTTTGTATCCGAAACTCCCGAGGTAATCGTTCAGTTGAATTACCAGGTACCGTCTGTTACAGTGGTTATGTCTGCGGTTTCTCATCGTGCTATATAAAAGCTTCATGCATTTCCGAATATGGTCATAGTTTCTTATCCCGTTAGAATATGCTACTTCTACATAGGTATAGCTCAAAATATCAATATTACCATTTATATTATATTATTAAATATCTTAGTACAAGGCTTCAAAACAAATAAAAAATCATTTTGTTTTAAGGTGTATTTTCAAGTTTAAAGATGTTTATTTTCTCTACTTTCTTGGCTGATTGCGAGCCATATCTTTGGGGAAAGTTCGGACAGGTGGCGTACGAATACGACGAGCTTCCTTTGAACGATTTCTCACCACTTTTGAATGGATAGCACATGAAACGCAGTAATGAAGTTTTGCATACAATTTCGGCAGGATATATGCTATACGAGAAAATATAGTTAATAAAAAAAATTATATTAAAAACTCGCAGAATGTTAAACTCACTTTCCCAAATGGAAGCCTCGGAAATATCACGCACAGCCGCTGCTTCTACAATATTGCGAATTACAAACTTTTTAATAGCTTTATCTTTCGGAACGCAGCGAGCACAATTAGTACAGCGCACAGGCTTCACATGGCCTCGATTGTGCTTGCAGCGTCCTCCGTTACGGCGTTTCTTCGTCTGTAGGGCAAGAAAAAATAGTAAGAAATGAATGAACAAAGTCAACAAAGGTTTTAATATTTATAAAATTATAAAACCACGCACCATTTTCTGAACACTTGTCTTTATTTCAACAGGAAGTGAAGAAAGGAAAGAACTTACCGAAGTTAACTTAGTTGCAGTTCGACAATCGCACAAGCAAACTTTTGCATACCAAAACTGTCAATCAAAATTATTTTGTAGTTCCGAATCAAACTATACGTTCAATTTAGAACCAGTTTTTCAGTACAAGTTAAACTCTGTTTATCGTTTAAACTAACCCCGACAACTCGACACGCAAACGCTAGACAATCATTTTGACAGCTAAATACGTCAATTTGATTGCTAGGTTTTGTGTGTGGGCAATCTGATATCATAACATAATCATTTGTAAGATGGCGTCAGAGAAGTACGTTCTATGCATTAAAGCGAAACTATATTGTATATAATATAATTTTGGCGCTTACACTATTTAGCTCAGTGTTTGGCCGAGCTTCTCCTACCATTTGTGGTGTGCGTCTTTATATTATACCACAAATGGAAGGACCTACAGTTTTGTGCCGACGCCGAACGGCAGATGTATTTAATGAGAAGCTTTTTCATGGCAGAAATACCCTCGGAGGTTTGCTATTGCCTGCCGAGGGGTGACCGCTATTAGAAAAAACTTTTTCTATTATTAAGATTTTGCTTGCCCTGACTGAGATTTGAATCTCGAACTCACCGGCATATCAAGTTATAGCACGCACCGCTACCAACTCGACCACAGCGGTTACATCTTTCCTTTAAGTATTACAGAAGATGTGATATTTCCCTTCTAAGTATATACTTATAGATAATCAAATAGTAAACAACTCAATATTTGCTTTCATATTTATTTATTTATTTATTTATCTACCGGACAAATGCCCTCGCAGATAAGAGAAAAAAAAAAGAAATCATAAAAAACTATACAAAATTTTATCAAAGGACTTACATGTATATGTCGAATCAATAGTAATGAAATAACACAATTATTTAAAAAGAAAGTGATTACAAATATCAATCTTAAAACATTCTCTACATGAATAAAAATCGACACAATTGCAGACAGAATTACACAATGAAATGGACCTGTGAATGGGCTCATTGTTAGCAAACTTTGTTTTACGCATATGAACGTAGAAAATGTATTTCTCTCTAAGATGCCTTTCCGGCGCATAAAAAGGTAGAAGCGAAAGTAGATCTGGCGAATCAACTTAGTTATCACATATGTCTTTGATGAAGAGAATAGCACAAATGTTTGTCCGATTTGCAAGGAATTGTAAGTTCAAGATTTTACACCTCAGTTCATAAGATGGCATAGATTCAGAAGAAAACATGCGCCGAAGGGCGAGTTTGGTAAACCTCCTCTGAACTCTTTCTATTCTGTCCGAATGTGTGAGAAAATCTGAGTCCCAAACGATGCACGCGTATTCTAAAATAGATCTCACCAAAGATGTGTATAGACTTTTAAGCGTAAGCGGATCTAAAAAGTCCTTAGAGTTTCGCTTGAGAAAGCCAAGTTTAGAGTTTGCTGCACAGACTATATATTCTATGTGAAAGTCGAAATTAAGTTTCGAGTCTAAGTAGACTCCTAAATCCTTGACGGTGGTTTTACGGCTAAAAGTATCGCAGTGCTTAAAAGTGTAGTTATTCATTAAACAGAGCTTTTTCCAAAAAAAAGAAATAATGTTACACTTTGAGAAGTTCAGAGAAAGACCGTTGCAAGTACACCACTCTATCATAGATAGAATATCTTGCTGTAGTCTAAAACAATCACCCAAGTTTTGGATTCGGTAATACAACTTCAAATCGTCGGCATACATCAAACAGTTGCAAAATTTCAAAGTGACTTCCTTGTGGAACCCCTGAAGTAATTTTTATAGATTTAGATATATTGTTGCCAATTTTTACCACCAATTTTCTGTTTGTCAGATAAGATTTCAGCCACCTAAGCGCGTTGGAATGAACTCCAAGTTTCTCCAGCTTTTTAATAAGCAAATTATGGTTTAGGCTGTTAAAAGCTTTAACAAAATCTGTGTAAAGAGTATCCACTTGATCGCCCTCTTCAATCACTTTGATTACAGAATTTAGGAATATAGCGAGATTTGTATTGGTGGATCTGCCCGGATAAAAACCGTGTTGCTGAGTAACAATATAGTTCTTAAAAGCCTTAAATAGCTGGTTGTTCACAATTTTATCCAACAGCTTTGGAATGATAGACATTTTTACAATGGGGCGATAGTTTTCAACTAAATTTCGTAATCCAGATTTATAAATTTGGGCAATGAACGAAATCTTCCATTCTTCAAGGAAGCAACCATTTTCAAGAGATTTGTTGTAAATTTTTGCAAGAGGCAAATATAGAGAAGTTGCCGCCACGAACTTTTCGTGCAAATGAAAATTTAGCTGTCAAAGCATCACTTTGGCAGTTGATTGCCAGCAATGTGTTGGCAATTGATAACTTAAAATATTTCAAAATATAAATTGCTAACATCATTCAATTTACTCTCTCCATTTGGCAATTTGCTTCAAAATTGCGATTGAACGACCACAGCGGTCACATCTTTCATTTAAGTATTACAGAAGATGTGATATTTCCCTTCTTAGTATATACTTATAGATAATCAAATAGTAAACAACTCAATATTTGCTTTCATATTATTATACCAATGATGTTGCCGCCAAGAACTTTTCGTGCAAAAGAAAATTTAGCTGTCAAAGCATCACTTTGACAGTTGATTGCCAGCAATGTGTTGGCAATTGATAACTTAAAATATTTCAAATATAAATTGCTAACATCATTCAATTTACTGTCTCCATTTGGCAATTTGCTTCAAAATTGCGATTGAACGCATTCATAAATTGCGTGTCGAGTTGTCGGGTTAGTAGCTAATACCAATATCGCAATATTTATTAAATATTTAGGGCCGTTTGCACCACCTTCGGTTAAGCGCTTAATCGGAACTCAAAGCGCCGGTTAAGACCATCCGTCAATTAAGCAAGCGCTGAATAGTAAGCTGAATTGCTGCTAACCGCCTGTAATTGTAACCAGAGATGGTGCAATCGGCCCTTAGGGTCGGTTTTACAATCCAATCTTAATTCGAACTTAAGTTCTAGTTAAGACAAATTTTAGCTAAGACCAGTTTAAGATTTTGCACACATTTGTGTTTCACAATGGGACTTTAGTAAAAAAATAAAAAAACGATTTTTTGAATAATTTGGTGATAATTCGAGTCCAAATGCCTCATACCGAGTTCTTGCAAAGGCGGGGCAGAATCACAGAAAGTGTTCCGCCGCCTCTTCCTCTTGAAAACAGAATGGGCATACGGAGTTGTTATGTACGCCTGTCATTGTCAGGTTTCTATGCCACGTGAAGTGAGCGGTCAACAGTCCAACCAGTTGCCTGCAATCTCGCCGGGACAAGCAGGTCCCCCACGCTATTAATTGGTAGTCTGTTCTACCATGCCACTGAAGCATAGCTTATTATGGGCCTGATCATAGAGGTATATATCCAGAGGATACCCTTCGGTGATTGTCCCCACGTTTTGCCGAAGACTCGTTTACACTACCAGAAGGCTGCTTATGCTTTAGAGGTATTGTGCTCAACGTGAGATTTCCACGACAGTTTTTTATCCAAAATTACTCCTAGGTACTTCACTTCGGGAGAAGTCTGAATTGTGACTCCCCTAAGTGTGAGGAGAATGAGGCCATCCAAACTTCTCTGCCTATCAAAGAGCGGATAGCAAATTATCATCACACCAAGTGTCAATCTCATTCAGTATTGTCTGCGCTTTCCTGCAAACAGCCGACAGAGATGGGCCCGTGACTAGACAGACCACATCTCCGCTTAGGCCTTAGCATAGATATTCGAGTTATCAAGAGTGACAAGAAGAGAATGAATTAGCAAGCACCAGAGCAAAGGGGAAAACACACCACCATGAGGAAAACCCTTTTCAACTCCGCACTTTAGGTTTTGATCCCCTTCCGCCTGAATCATGATAATCCGCTGCGCCAGCATTGAACGAATCCAATTTACCAGCGAAGGATCTACCCCATGCCGTAGAGCAGCAGTGCACATGCTATCGAAGGTGGCATTGTCAAAAGCACCCACAATGTCTACAAAAATGCCCAAGGCGAACTGTTTCCTATCAACGACCTCGCTAATTATGGCAACAAGATTTTTCAAAGCCGTCTCACAGGAATTTTTCGCCGATAGGCATGTTGATGCAAAGACAGAAGATGTTATGAGAGCGCCTCCCTTTAAATGCGTTGCTTTACGAATCTACTACCTTGCCAGCCTTTGGTATAAAGGCGACATTTACCAGCCTCCAAGATTGTGGTATATAAGCAAGTGCGAGAGATGCCATCCGGACCGGGCGATTTGAAACTGTCAAAAGATTCAATAGCATATCTCATGGCATCTTCCCTTGCCACAGTTCTGGCAGCAAACCAGTTATACCTTGTCGTGGTGGTTCTCGCATTCCCTCCCTCCCCTGTCGAGGGAGAAGAAATCGTAACCATCACTTGATTCCAGGAAAATTAATCTCTAAAAAAAGAAGAGAGTAAGTCTCAGTCCTGGTCTCAGTAAAAGAGGCATCAGGGCTCTTGAGTTAACTCAGCTTTACGGATTGTTCCTTTTTCAGAACTTTTACCAGTCTAGCTGTTTCACCTAAGGTTTCAATCGCGGCAGTTTTCTTTAAAAGAGTCCCTTTTCGCAAAGGAATTAGCCTTTTAAACTCTCTTTGCGTACAGCGATATTGTTCCCAGTCCATCTCAATATTAGTTTTGAGGGCCCGGTTAAGATATTTTCTCGATTCACCTCTCATCTTCTGCAGCTGCTTGTTCCACCAGGGAATAGGCGTGCGGTTAAGAAGTGTTCCAGCCGGGCAGGCCTTATCCAAACTATCACGTAGAGCAGTCGTTAAAAAACTCACTGCCTCATCAATGGCATGAGTGGATCGCATTCTAGGTGGCGCCGGAATCTGATTCCTAAGCTCCTCCCTAAAACACGACCAGTCCGTTTTTTTCAAGTTTCATACTGGCGCAAAGCACATACATAGCATCCTCAACAAGTGGAAACTGGATATATCTGTGGTCCGAAAGTGAGTCTTCACTCAGCACCCTCCAGTTGAGGACTGACCACCCTAATCAAGAGTTAGAAAGAGTAAGATCAATCACTTCCTGTCTCCTTTGCGCGAAAAATGTTGGCTTAGAGCCCACATTCAAGATGCTCAGCCCACTTAACAGTATATACTCGAAAAGCCGATCACCCCTTGCGTTGCATTTGCTGCTGCCCCAGATTTTATTCTGGGCATTAGCAACGCAACAGAGGATCAATCCGATGATTCGGTTTTCGCAATACTCCACAAGACTCCGCCTTCTCCGGGGGTAATAAATATTTCCACCCATTTTTGCCTTGAAGGTCAGTCTCGCTGCCACCAAGTCCTGACAGCAGAACTGTACAAGCTTAGTTACAGTAAACGAATTCTGTTTTGCCTGTCACTAGTAAAAGTCCGTGATCGTTTATTCACCCGCTTATTCCATTCAGTTTGTGAAGCAAAAATTGTGCCAGTTTCCATTGGGAAAAAAGGCCCCTACTCTAAGGCATCTATTACACATTTCCAGCAGGAGTTCAGGCCAGCTCATATCGTTGACTTGATTGTCTCCGCTGGTACTCCCTCTTGGCCCGGAGGCTTGCCAGATTTCTGGCTTCGCAGAGTAATCGCGAATCATCCTCATCCACCATTTAGGTTAGCTTATGGTGTTTATTTGTTACGATTTTATATCCCTGATCTCAGAGGTCTTGGTGTACTTCTTCGCAGAGCGACTTGCAGTAGTCTTCTTTGCAGTCTTCTTTGCTTGTCTAGTAAGAGCCTCCGGCCTACCTTCGCACTTGAGCTTTTTCAGATCTGCGAATCGGTCATTTCACCAGCAACCCTGATTTTTGCCTCCATATTTTTCTTTGTGACATGCGCACAGCGTACAGTACATGGTTGCTTCAACCATTTTCCATATAGATCCCTCGTTAAGTCATGTGTAAAATCGATTGGCATACTAAAATTTTTTAGCACATCAGCTTCTGGTAGAGTTCGTTTCTTCATGCCCTTGTGTACGCGTATCATCAGTGAGTCTTGAGTGATGTACTCACTGTCGCTACTTATAACATCCTCCATCACTCTTCAGTCGGCTCCTGCTTATATACTGTCATAAACATCTGAAACTGCGCTACGAGAACATTGTAGCAAACATGACAGAACTCATCCATAAACTGGCAAACATGAAAATTACAAAGCAAAGCAGGCTAGTATCATTTGATATTAAGGACTTATATCCATCGATATGGTCCGGAAAACATTACTAGAAAAAACGAAGGACCAGATAAAAACAACCCGAATCACAAACACATTACGAACTACACTGCGACAAACAAACGGACTCGAAATGGGAAACCCAACTTCGGCCATCCTCATGGAGGTATTTATGCAAAAACTGGAGAGACAGTATATGAAATAACTAAAAGCCAAGTTAGGCGTAGTATTCTATGCAAGGTACGTGGATGACATTATCTGCATGATCACCAAGGACAATGAAGAGCAGAAAACCGATAGCTACAGACACCATAATACATGAAATCATCCTCAAGAATACAAATATGCCGCTATAAGACAACTGACAAACACACTTGAACGAATACCTCTATCGCAAGAGGCATACGGAAAGGAACTAAACACAATATACAACTAAGCAACAAACAACGAATACAAAAAGGAGCTCGTGGATATATTCAGAAAAATGTATGCAATTCAAAAAAGAAGCGACAGAGAGCTAGACGAAAAAATTTGGACAGTAATAACTTATACAGGAAAAATTACATACAAACTTGCAAATTTTTTCAGAAAGTATAGTATTCACACGGCGTTCAAAACTGGAAACAAACAAGCCGCAGATTCGAGCTAAAATATACCCTTTTGGACTCTAACCGCGCGAGACTTCAGGGCACTTTGTTAACATTTACGATTATGCACCAATAGCTGCTTGACCAAGAAAACCGAAATAACTACGGAACAACAGACCTAAACCAAACAGGACGAAAATTGACACTGAAGATGGCACAACGCCGAAACCGGTTTGTCTCCAAACCAAACTTGACAAGGGATGACGGAAAATCGTTCCAACAAATATCAATATATAAACTACTTTAATTTGCCTCAGGATCAATGCGTTGGGTCTCGAGAAGATGCTTTTATTAGGATTTCTACAAAGCTACTGCTTCAAGATGGCGATATTTATTTATTTTATAATATATAATGAAGTTTTATGTATATTCATTTCATAAGTTGTATGAAAATTCAATAGTTGTGGACACAATCGGCACTGTCGTAGAATTCGATTTTCTCGGTATCGGATATCAATCAGCTAACTTTTTTCGTTCGGTGACGCGCAATCCGATCTTATCGATTTTCATGTTCGAAACACATTTGTATCGATTTTTGGTATCGCAAAAACCGAGTTTATAGGTTTTCTTATGGGAAACAAAACGGTCAGACGATCGGTAGCGTTTTTGTTTATTTGTACGTTATTTACTTGCTGTAGTAGGTATTTTTTTTTATAAAATGTAAGTATATTTTGTACAAAATGCAATTCATGTTTTAATATTAAAGTAAATTGATATCACTAGACTGGAACAGCGCGGCCAGCACAAAATTGAGGCGTGAGCCACTGGTATGCACCGAACCAACCAGGGGAAACTATTGTTTTTTTCACAATCTTTACAACGTATTTCGTTGATGTCTTATAAAAATATAGTCCATTCTCTAAATAAAGACATTAAGATCCAAGTTTTACACTTAGTACAAAATGTCCAAATAACTGTCATAAATTAATATTTTTTATTCAGAATATTTAGAACTTTCTTCGTATGCAGTTTCGTTTATTTTTATAAGAACTAACAAAAGTTTGTGTGCAAATTAGAATTAAATGAAGATTATTATATATGAATGTATTATTTTATTAAATTAATGTATTATTTAACTTAGTATATTTACATATGAATTTATGTTCAATCCATGGTACAATAAACAGGTAGTATAATGTTAGCAGCTGATTGGACTTTTTTCTTATATGTGGTATATAACAAGTCAAACTTTGTTTACAAAACAAATTTTGTTTAAAAACAAAACAAACAAAAAATTGTTAACAAAACAATCTTTGTTTACATTTTGTATAATTATAATTTCTAATTTATATAAATCTTGCGTTAACGTGATTTGGAAACATACATACGTATGTACATACGCTGAAATGGGACATTGTGTTATAAAAGAAGAGGAAAGGTCGATTTCTGCAAACAGCTGTGTGCGTTCTTACCATTTTTGGCATTTTTGAATGCATACCAGTGACCAGGAGCAATGCTTCCTGAGGATACGTTGTAGTATGATGCGTCTGGCATTGTTTGCGTTGAAAACAAATGAGTTTTTCATGCAAAATATAGAAACGCCTATATTTTGTTTACATTTAGAATTATCAAACTCGTCAAATTTGATATATCTATTTTGAAGGGTGATGGACCACAACAAATCACAAAATATACCCCAGGGTTGTATTTTCTTTAATGCTGCTACCTGTTTAATGTGCCTTGGTTCAATCTCATTTATTTCGATCAAGTGAAAAAAATTTTAACAATAGAAAAAATATATGACAAAACAATCTACAAATAATTGAGTCTTTTATGATACAAGTTTGTAAGGAAAAAACTACAAAGTGGTTGTACCATGATATATATCATAAAATCTAATAGTGTTTCTTAATTATTGCGAATTACATTGGAAACAAACTTATATTTAACACCCTTCTCAGTGTGATTCTGTTTACATGAAAGTATTACATTAGATATTTTAAACTCAATAATTTTACAAAAAATGAGTGCTTTGTTTTAGACAAGTTTTTAGTAAAATATCTCTGCTGTCATATTATCTGTTGAAATATATTTTAATTCTACTCCATCATTCTGAATAACCTCGAACAAAGTGATGTCTTATGTCTATGTGCTTCGATCTAACATGGTAAACTGGGTTCTTTGATAGATTTTGTGTGCTAAGGTTATCACTATACAATACAGTCGGTGTATTAGCTTTACCACAACGTACCTCAACAATTAGGCGCCTCAAATGCAACGCTTCCTTCGCAGCTGACGAAATTGGCCCAGCAGCCAGGAAAACACGTACCCAGTGTACTTTCGTACAAGACTTTCGTTTTGAAGTTTGTTGAAGAGAGAGCGACAAGTACAGAAGAATGGCACCGAATTGTTCGTGCTCGGGTAACACGCTTTGTGTTTTTATTCGTCTTAATTGGCTGCTAAAAAATTTGACACACCTTTTCATTTGCAACTTATTTCAGTGGTTGCAGCTATGTATGAATTTATACAGTAACGGGTTAATGTCGATGCTGCCGTCTCCAGGGATAAGAGAGCACTAATGGTGTGCAGACGACTCGCAGGAAAGTCCTGGGGCTGCAGCCCTAGAATACTGCGATGGATGTACATTATGATAGTGAGACCCATGGTCACCTACAGGGTGGTGTCTTGGGGAACCAGCGTCGCCCTGTCTTCAGTTAGACAGTCTCTTGCCAAGCTGCAACGCTTGGCGTGCGTATATATTACGGGAGCGATGCGCACGTGCCTAACAGCTGCGTTGGAGGTGATTCTGGAACTTGAGCCGCTGCACATCACCATTTACCATGTGGCTAAGCGAACCCTAATGAATTTCTTTAAGGAGGGTTTTGGAAGGGGAAAGATGATGTCGTCCAAAGCAAGGGTTAGATTAGATTAGATTATAAATGAGAGGAATGCACTGCGACCGATGGGTCTATTGTGCCCTCTACGGCTCATATCACAGTACTTCCATAAGCCCCAGCACCTCTAGAAAGCCTAGTATGGTTGTCGGGGGTAATGAGTGTAAGTGTTGCTCATCCGGCCACGGCCGTCTAAGGCCGTGCCTCTTCTGCGCGCCACAGCAACGCACTCCATGAGTAGATGCTGCGGGGTTTCTGTTTCTAAGTCACAGAAGCGACAGAGGTCGCTTGACCAAATCCCTAGCTTGTGTAGGTGGCCCCTTAATCTGCAATGACCCGTCAGAATTCCTGTCATGATTCTTAGTTTCTCCTTGGGGAGGCTCATCAGCAACCCGTGCCTTTTCATATTGTATCCCCCAAGGAGAGACTTTGCCTGTCTAAGGCCTGCTATATTGCGCCATTGTTGGTTTCGCAGTCTGTTAGTCTCATCTCTCAGCATTTCTTTCACAGTGCTGGGACCTACAGCCAGGATCGGCTCTGGTCCCACCGGAGTAGCTGAGGCTGCTGTTCTGGCTAGGCGATCGGCTTCTTCGTTGCCACCAACCCCTCTGTGTCCTGGTACCCAGAGGAGTTGGATCTGGTTTCTCTCCGCCAGGGCATTCAGTCTCTCAAAGCACTCCATTACCAGTGATGATTTTATTTCATAGGAGGAGAGGGCTTTGAGCGCGGCCTGGCTGTCGCTTGATATGAGAATGGTCTCACCGCGGTAATTTCTTCTCAGGTTGATCTCAGCGCATTCACTGATGGCAAAGACCTCCGCTTGAAAGATGCTTGGGTAGGCCCCCAATGGAACCGAGATGCTAGATCTGGGACCATGGACGCCCGCTCCAATGCCTTCGGGGGTCCTGGAGCCATCAGTGTACCATTGTAGGGTGCTTCTCTGGACGTGATTGTCCAGTATGGATGCACTCCAGGTAGCCTTGCTGTATATTTCCACTCCAAACTTTCTGTCAAACCTTATCTTTTTATGAATCTCATCTCTGGGGAAGCCCAAGAGAGGCAGCTGAGGTTCTAGTCTGTCCCTTGCTTTGGATGACATCAACTTACCCCTGCCGAAACCTTCTTTTGAGAAGTTCATCAGGGTTCGGTTAGCCACATGGTCGATGGTGACGTGCAGCGGCTCAAGTTCCAGAATCACCTCCAGCGCAGCTGTCGGGCACGTGCGCATCGCTCCGGTAATGCACACGCCCGCCAAGCGCTGTAGCCTGGTAATAGATTGCCTAACCGAGGTCAGGGCACTTCTGGATCCCCAAGCCACTGCACCATAGGTGACCATGGGTCTCACTATCATGATGTACATCCACCGCAGTATTCTAGGGCTGCAGCCCCAGGATTTTCCTGCGAGTCGTCTGCACACCATTAATGCTCTCCTAGCCCTGGAGACGGCAGCATCGACATGAGCCCTCCACAGAAGCTTAGAATCTAAGATGAGACCCAGATATTTAACTTCCGTGGTGACCTCGACCGCGACCCCCCCCAGAGCTATAACTCTACTACCTAGTATTTTTCTCTTTCTGGTAAAGGGAACTATGGCCGTTTTGGCAGGATTGATATTCAGTCCTACCTCCAAGCACCATTTCTTTGCCAGGTTCAGTCCTCTTTGCACTATGTCAAAGAGGGTGCTCACGAATTTACCCCTTGCAATTATCACTATGTCATCCGCGTATCCTTGACAGCGGATTCCATTACTGGTGAGAATATGCAGGAGGTCATCCACCACTAGGCTCCACAGAAGCGGGGATAGTACCCCGCCCTGTGGGCATCCTTTGGTCGTCTGTAGCTGAACTGTATCTTCGCCAGTATCAACTTCGGCTATTCTGGTCTCTAGCAGCCTATTTATCCAGTTACGAATAGTGGGCTGCACTCCCCTTTGCTCCAAGGCTCTGTTCACCACTGCATGCGAGGTGTTGTCGAAGGCCCCCTCGATGTCGAGGAAGGCACAGAGCACTGTTTCTCCATTCTCCAAAGCGTCCCGAATATCCGTGGTCAATGCATACAAAGCCGTTTCCGTCGAGCGGCCGACTCTGTAGGCATGTTGATCCGGATGTAACGGTGCATCCCCGAGAACGTTGGCTCTTATTTCCAGGTCAATCACCTTCTCCATAGCCTTCAACATGAAGGAGGTAAGACTGATCGGCCTGAAAGATTTCGCTGAGGACATGTCCCTTTTGCCCACTTTCGGTATGAAAACTACCCTAGCTCTTTGCCATACCGCTGGAATGTGTGCCAGCGCTAGGCTATCTCTCATTATTCTTACGAGGTAGGGAAGAAGCAATTTCCCGCCCCGCTTCAGCAGCACCGGGCTGATGCCGTCTACCCCCGGGGCCTTGAACTGTTCAAACGTGTCCAGAGCCCAGCCGACCGAGTTGTACGTGAACAGACTCCTGGCTACTTTCCAATCGGCCGAACTTGGACGCGACTCACAGTGTCCAGCCGCGGGTGGGATTCCGACAGCACCAGCGAAGTGGGCCGAAAGTAGAGCGAGGGCCCTTTCCCTCTCGTTACCAGTGTAGGACCCGTCGGACCTTTTGATAGCCATTATAGTCCCCGGATTGTCCCTTGCTAAGGCTCTATGCAGCCTGGCAGCCGCAGGAGTCGAGCTAATGCTCTCACAGAATTTCCTGAAACTGCTACGCTTTGATTTTCTGATTTCTTTGCTGTACTTCGTTAGGCATGTCGAATACTCTTCCCAGCGTCCCGTGCGCCTGGCTCTGTTATAAAGCCTTCGCACTTCTTTGCGGAGCGCCGAGAGCTCCCGAGACCACCAGCCAGGTTGGGTTTTATCTCCCGGCCTCGTCTCGGGACAGCTAGAGTGAAAGGCGTCCGTAATGGCGCCGTTCAGACCACTGACCCTGCTTTCTAACTCCATACAGCTTGTTCTCTTATTGTTACGCTCAATGTTTGCTAGGTTCGATTCTAAATGCTCATGATACAAAGCCCAGTTTGTTCTTCTGGGGTTGCGTCTGATTGCTTCTACCTCGGTCCTCGCTCTTAGCTCGAATTGGATGATCCTGTGATCCGAGAGGGAGGGTTCCGATGAGACCCGCCACCCCGAAATCAAAGGATTGGCCAAATCGTTGCCAAGGGTGACATCCAGTACTTCTTGTCGTACTCTGGTCACAAACGTTGGAGTATGTCCAACGTTGTGGATACCTAAGTTCTCGCTTAATATATACTCTAAGAGGCACTCACCGCGGTGGTTGGTATCTGTGCTGCCCCACTCCACGTTGTGGGCGTTCGCATCGCAGCTAAGAATTAGCGGAAGCCTTCTGCGTCTGCAGTGCCCTACCAGCTGCTGTACTTCAAGGGGAGGCACGTTGGTGTCGTCCCCCGGGCAATATGCAGCAGCGAAGACGACGTCCGTAGTCTGTTCGCCTACCATCACCGTCGCCTGCACCGCCACCAGGTCTTGTGTTAAAAACTCTGTAATGCAGAAGTGTTTAATGTTGTACTTTAGCACTACACATGCTCTAGGCCTGTCACAGGAGATATCCCAAATTACCTTGTTACTCCTGTGGTTCAGGCCTCTTACCTGGCCCCTGAAGACCCACGGCTCTTGTATCAGTATAATGCCCAGGTCGTCCGTAGTAAACCTCCTTGCGATGACTGCCGAAGCGGCCACTGCGTGGTGGAGGTTGACCTGGGCTACTGATAACGCTGCATTGCTCATAGCACTGGCTCCTCGAGGTCCGAGAGCAGTATATCGCCCTCGCTGACCCCGTCCAGCTCGAGTCGCCTCAGATCAAGCTCCTCTAGGAGCTCCTCGGAATCGGGAATGTTTAATTCCCGGCTGCTGTCGTCTTTGGCTGCATCCTTTGGACCTGGCTGGGCAGACGACTGGGTGCCTTGCACTGGCGCGTTTGCAGGGGGCAAAGTCGCGGGAGGAACGGCAACGCCTTTGGCACCTGAGTCCAAGGAACCCTGGGCTTTAGGCTCTTTGTTGCCGGGAGGTTCTCTCCTCCACGGCCTCACCACAACCATGCCGAACCTGTAGTGCAGGATGAAGCCTGCCCTTTTGATGGCAAGGTAAGACCCATCGTCTATTCCCAAGTTTAGCCTCAGCCCGCCGTCTTCGGAGCTGCTGGAAATGACCCTCCAAACTGAGGAGTGAATGCCCTCGTTTTGGGTCTTCAGCAGCTGAAGCGCGTACTCCGCTGTTTCATCGGCACTTCTCGGTAGGAAGACCGAAACGTTGTGCAGTAGGGGAATCTGATCCCCCCTCTTCACGCACATCACCGGCCCCTTCCACCTTTCCAGTTCGCCGGCTTTCTCGGTTAGCCAACCTACCGTCCTGTCATCCTTACAGTCCACGAGGAGCAATCCCGACCGGAAATACACCCCGTAGAACGATAAGGGAAAGGACGCTCCCTTAAAGACCTCGTGCACAATGGCGTCCTGCAGCTTTGTGAGGTCGTCTGAGTTGAGGGCCGCCGCTGGGTAATCTCTCGGCAGCACAGCCACCCGGATGCCCCTCAGGGCCGCCGAGTAGCTGGACTGCTGAGAGGCCTGCGGCCGCCCCTCCCCCATCTGGCCCCCCTGACTACCTGACGCCGTGTCGGGAGGTGGCGGTTGCTCACGTTGTCTCTTGCTGGATGGTTGCTCTGGAGGAGTAATCAGCTCACTGCCGCGCTTAATAGCGGGCTCAGCTAAAGGCTGCTTCGATGCAGGTTCTGCGGGCGCAGGTCGTTGGTACCCAGTGGGTTGTTCCCCGCTTCTCTGCTTATTAGCAGGCGCGGTTACACCTGAGTTGTTGCTTGGCCCGCTCGTCCGCTCAGTGGCGTGCACGGGTGGCTCTCTCGTGCGCTTGCGGTCCCTGCGCTCTCGCTCTTCTTTTTCGACCTCCATCCGAACACCCGCCATGGCCCGAGCTTCTTCTGGGGTTTTCCCCTGCTCAAGATAGCGGATGTACCACTTCGCCCCGGCCCCGCTCAACCCCTTGCGGTTACGGTCATCGAGGGCCCCCGGTTGGCCCCGGGGGGGAAGTGGAGGTAGTCTCGCCCTTCGGTGCTTTCTCCTCTGCTGCTGCCACCCTGCTGCTTGGGATGTCCGCGAGCCAGAGCGGCTGCGTGACCTCTCCCGCCTGCCTGGCGATCTTTGCCGCTGAACGCTACCCGAGCGCAACTCACTCCTGGACCTACGCCGGCTTTTAGACCGGTTGCGGTCCGGGCGGTGCCTGCTGGGTGCACGTTGTCTGCTGGGGCTCTCTCTCGCTTCGCTCTCTCTGAAATTAGAAGAGCAGAAAGTGCCGGGTCGGCTTTGCGACCGATCTACTCCGGCGATTAGGTTCACACCGGTTGACTCACCTTCAAACCTTTCCTTACCTCCGCTCAGAGCAGTTTCCTTGCGCTTGCATGCGCTGGTTCTAGGTGCCTCATCATCATCCCTTGCATGCTCAATGAATAGGGCAGCCTCCTGCTCTGTTAGGCGCTCCATGAAGCTGCCTCTTCTCGTTGCCGCCTGAGGCACGTTCGCGCTGCTGCCCGCCGTAGGAACACCGCTGCTGCCACTATGCGCTTGCTTAACGTTGCTGTTATGCTGCTTTTGCTGTTGCTGTTTTTGTTGTTGTTGTTGTTGTTGTTGTTGTTGTTGTTGTTGTTGTTGTTGTTGTTGTTTGTTTGTTGTATTCATCTTGTTCGTACGACCGCCAGCTCGGCCTAAGCAAAGCTCAGCGGTCAAAAATTTAAGAAGGGGATCTCTGATGGTCCACCACGCCAGCGCCCCGTAGCGCGGTAAGGCCTAGTTACTCCTCGATGCGGCCCGGTGTCGAGGAGGCGCCGTGTGAATACAGCCGGTTTATCCCCTCCTGGCTGCAAACCTTCCAATGGGCACGGTGTCGCATTACACCCTGGATTAGGAGGTGGCGGTTCTTGGTCAGCGCTCCCACTTGAAGCCGGCATGGAGATAGATAAACAATTAAACATCGTCACTCCGCTCCATACACAGCTCCTGGTGGGAAACGCCTAAGCCCCTGCACCACGCCAAGGTGCCCGCCCTCGCAGGGGAAAGCAAGGGTTAGACTCGAACCTTAGCTTCCTCTGGCAGGCTTCCCTGAGACGAGATTCACAAGGAGATAAAGTTTGATAGAAAGTTTGAAGTGGAGATACACAGCAAGGCTAAGGAGTGTATCCATTCTGGACAACCAAGAACCTAAGCATGAAAACTACTGAGAAATTAACACTGGCACAATTTAGGCATGCCAAGTCTCTCCTTGGAGGATGCAACCCGCAGAGACACAGGTTGTTGATGAACAGGTATTCTTAGGCAGAGTTAAGGGCTAGAGTTCTGGTCAAGCGACCTATGTCGATTCTGTTACTCAGTAAAAGAAACCCCACAGCATCTGCTCACGGAGTATGATTCCGTGGTACGCAGAAGAGGGATTTCTCTCGACGGCCGTGACAGGAAGAGCAGCATATACGAGTACACTCACGATCCCCGGCAACCATTCTGAGCTTCCTATCTATCTACCCAATGGAACGGAGTTGTGCCCAAAAATACTGTTAATGGCGTAGCTTGAATTTGTCAAACGAGGGCTTTTTTTGTTGTGTTAAATTTTTGTGCAATGAATTATAACTTTTCAATTAGGTTCAACGGATTCAAACTTTTCAGATGTAAGTTTTTAATAAATTAATATCATTAAAAGGCAATATCATTCGAAGCATGCGATGCCGCAACGTTCAACAGTAGCCCAACTCTCTACTTTTGACGCATTCAAATCCGTCGCTAGTGTTAGCTGATTGGTTTTTTTCAATTATTTTCATTTTTTTTATAATCTTTACACAAATGTCAGCACAAATTTTAAGATATATTTGATTTGCATACAAAAAAAAATTAACCGCCAGTACAAAACAACTAATTTGTTTACATGCGACAACGCTTTTAATGTGGCGTACCTTTGCGTTTCTTACGCCTTGTCAGTTTAATGCCTCGTTGGAGCGGACTCAACGTATTCTATCTGGCAGGCCTTTTACTTTATTGAAAATATATAAAAGATATGAGTAAAAAACAGTTTAAAATCATGTTTTCATAGTATTTTCATTGTAAACTGTGTTTTTCATAGTGAGAAAGTGATAAAATTCATTGTTTTAAAATTATAATGTAAAATAATTAATTAAATTCTTTGCGCATGATGTTGCGGGTTCCCGCAGAAACCTAGAAGAAAGAAGTCTGATGAGGAATGTGGTGATTTGTGAAATAGTACTATAACTTATATCGCTTTGATTATTGTCGTTTTTTCCAACATGGCCAAACAATAACGGAAAATAATTTACAGCGAAACCTTTTTACCGAACTATTTAAATAACGAAATTGATGTGAAATTCCCTAATGTGTGAATTGCCTTGCAGCAAGTCATTTATATATATTGAAATATTAATTTAATGCTCCCCCTGTACTATGTTCCTCAAATAGCGGACAATTCATTACCATAGTAAAGATACTACTATTGCAACGATATTATTTCTAAGCATTAATTCGTACTATGTAATAAAGTTATCCAATTTCTATTTGGGATGGCGATTCGTGATTGGACATCAACAATAAATTGAGCAAAGTAAGCTATATTGAAGATAAAGAATGGTACTTTAAAATTTAATTATGTAACACTTCTAATTTCAGTTCACATTGGATACTTCAAAATCTGATAACTCGGCACAGAAGTGCGTTTAGTTTTACAATGGCATCGGCAGTCCTCTCCCACGTTTCTAATTGCATTAAATTGCATCCAATACAAAAATATAGCTGCCAACGCACAATAAGATTGGTTTACACATTAAATGACTCTTACAACAATTTTATACACTCCCGGCTCAATCGCAACACCTTCAAAACGTGTTCGATTAACCGACCAGACACACAAATCTTGGAATCAAATTGTCAAAATATAAGGCAGCTTCACAATGAAAACGTTTCTAAAAAGATAAATCAACCTCGACCAGAGGATCTTGATAGAGTTTTCAGGGTTCTTCAGGAAACTTTGCCTAAATTATTTGTAGAACCACTTGATTATTCCATCTATAGTCCGGATTTGGTATTCGAAAATAACATAACAGGCAAACAAACAATTGGTTTGTATCATTTTGTGAAACAAATAGCTCTCCTTCGTACGGTGGGCCATTTAAAATATGCCTATGTAAGATTTGAAGTGCTTAAAATTACGAAACACACTGAAGACTTTACTGTAAGGATTCGATGGAGAATACGAGGCATTTCTGGATTGAAAGTTATGTTTTCGTTTTGGAAATACAAACTTTGGGCTATGAAAGAAATGTTCGAGGACCAAGAGTCCTGGTATGATGGATTTTCGGTTTGTTATTTGGGAGTTGACGGACTAATCCACAAGCATGTCGTGGATAGAGTAATGCCTGATGAAAGTAAACAGGTCGTTGAACCTGAGTCTGGGACAGCAAGCCTGTCCACTGGGTCTGTGGCTGTTACTTCACCCAAACTGTAAATATTGTTCATTTCAAAGTAGCAGATAAAATATTTATTAACATTGTTATTACTTAAAGTAAATATAAAATAAATTGATTTTAAGTATTTGACAAGGCCGTGTCGAAGCTATCCCTTGTTCGAAAATTCGCACTGCCGAATTTGTGCAAAAAAAGCCTTTCATTCCTAAACTGAAGCGTATGGAAGGGTCCGATTTTAAAAATAAAGTGCCAATTGGGCATTTGAGCAGAAACATTTTAACCAGACGTATCCGTTTGTATTACGTAGGAAGGAAGGAGGCAGTTTTTCTGAAACATTTTTGTGCGACAAACCTAACATTAATAGTTGATTTTAGTCAATGTCATTTATTAAACATTTGTCAATAAAGAGATTGGGATTCTCGAATATGTGACATAACTGATGATATTGCAGGAAACGGCTCTTTGGATATACGGAAGATAGGTAGATAGATTATAAATGAGAGGAATGCACTGCAACCGATGGGTCTATTGTGCCCTCCATGGCTCACATCATAACACTTCCATTACCCCAGCACCCCTAGGAAGCCTAGTATGGTTGTCGGGGGTAATGGGTGTATGTGTTGCTCATCCGGCCACGGTCGTCCAAAGGCCGTGCCTCTTCTGCGCGCCACAGCAACACACTCCATGAGTAGATGCTGCACTTCCACAACAGTCGGTTCTACGCTACCGAAGTGACTCGGATTTCATCCGACCAAGGACTGTTTTTTCGGCGACCTAACCCCACTTAGGCTGCCGGACACCCCCAATCTTATCTCCCCCTGGGTGCAATACCTTGCAGCAGGATTGCTACTCATACTTCTGGCCAGGGCGGGCGTCGAGCCTAACCCTGGCCCAGAAACCTACTTCTGCTGCATCTGCCAGAGAAGGCTCCATCCGAATTCCACGTCGGTTAGGTGTAATTCGTGCAACGGATGGTGCCATCTTAAGGTCTGCTCAGGCCTTAAGAAAACTAGGGAGTGGTCCACATCCTATGTGGGCCAGTGTTGCTCGCGCACTCAAGCGCCCCAAGCCTCCACGGCATCCCCCCTTGCGCCCCCCGCGCCGGTTCCTCAGCCCACCCCTCCTGCCTCTACGGCCCCGGAACTGACAGCAACACCAAACCTCCCCACCCCCCCTCGCTCCACCACACGTGGCGCCAACCAGCAACTACTGGTTGTCCTTACCATCTGCTGTGTATGCAAGGCCAGAGTGCACCGGAATGCCTGCTCCGTCAGGTGTAACGCCTGCCAGGGCTGGTGCCACTTCCGGGTGTGCTCTGGCCTACGCACCACAAGGGACTGGTCCGAGGGCTTTACCGCTTCCTGCTGCCGCAACAACCCCCCGCCAGTGTCGCTCACGACACCGCCCACAACAATCGTTGGGCCCACACAACCACAGCGGGATGCGCAGCCGGGACGGGCCGGCCCTCGGATCCAGTCCCTCACCCCACTCAACGCGACAACCTTACCGAGACAGACGAGACTCCTACAGTTCAACTGCAACGGACTCTTGAGCAAGATCTCGGAGGTGGTTGCCTTCATGGCTCGGCACGGGCTGTTAATAGCTGCGGTCCAAGAAACGAAGCTACGTCGCAGCTCAACTTTAACGAACTGCGACGGTCACAACGTGCTTCGTAGAGATCGCCAGGGAGATAATGGTGGAGGCCTAGCCTTCATTCTACACAACACAGTGCAGTATCGTCTCATCGATGTAGACATCGACCCAAGGGACAGCACCTTAGAATGTCAAGGGATTGCAGTCCGGTCAGGCGATGTCGAGCTCGAAATATTTAACATATACATACCCCCTGTCTCCTGCTGCCCCGCTGGATATCACCCTGACATAGGTGCGCTCCTCAGTGGTGAAAACCGTTTGGTAGTTGGAGACTTTAATGCGCATCACGATCTTTGGTTCTCAAGCCTATCAAATGATCGTATGGAAATATTTTTGCAGAGCAGATAGACGATTCGACATTCTGCACCATGAACGACGAAGCCCCAACCAGGATTGTGGGTAGTTGCAGCAGCTCGCTAGATCTAACAATAGCTAGCGCAGGTCTGATAAATAGCATAACGTGGCGACCTATGCTATCGCTTACATCAGACCACCTACCCATAGTCATCTCGATTGACAGACCTGCCAACTATGTTGCCTCGGACCGCTACACCTATGTCAACTTCAAAAAAGCTGACTGGGAGCGGTTCGAGGACTTCACTGAAGACGCCTTCAGTGCTCTCTCAACTCCAACCGACGTTCGCGTAGGCGAGCGCTTGTTCCGCAGGGTGGTGAAGTCCGCTGCAGCCCGTTTCATCCCGGCAGGGAGGATCCCCGTGATCCGTCCTGACTTCCCGGGTGAGGCGGTGTCTCTAGCGGATGAACGCGACCACCTCCGGCAGGCGGACCCCGGTAATCCCCGTATTAGGCAACTAAACGGGGAGATCCAACGCCTGGTCAACGTTCATAAGCGGAACAAGTGGAGGGAGCACCTGAAGTCCTGCAACCTCGGTGCCGGAGTGGGCAAATTATGGTCGACCGTGAGGTCCCTGTCTAACCCGACGAGGCGTGATGATCGAAGAGAAATCTCCTTTGGAGACCACGCCTCGTCGGATCCGAAGCGATGCGCGAACTATTTTAGTCGACAATTTACGCTGCATCCTTCGGCCGACAGAACCAAACGGTCAGTCATCAGAAGGCTGCGCAAGTCAACACCAAGCGCACCAATTGTCCTCTCTACCACTGAGGTGAAGGAAGCCATCGGGAAGGCGAAAGCCTCCAAATCCATTGGCCCCGACGGGTTAAGTATGTTGATGCTGAAAAAATTGGGCACCGCGGGAGTAGCATATCTCACCAAGGTCCTCAACCTGTCGTTGAGCACCTTGGTCATTCCAGATATCTGGAAGACCAGTAGGGTGATACCACTGCTGAAACCAGGGAAGCCGGCCGGCCAAGGCGAGTCCTATCAGCCGATCTCCCTGCTTTCTCCAGTGGTTAAGACAATGAGGCCCTGCTGCTCCCGCATTTCAATCACCACCTCAGCCCGGCGAAGCATCAACACGGCTTCCGGAAAGTGCATAGCACCACAACGGCACTTAACGCTATAAACACTCAGGTTAACCGTGGTCTCAACGGCAACCGCCCCTGTGAGAGAACCGTCCTCGTGGCTCTGGACTTGTCGAAGGCCTTCGACACAGTCAGCCACTCCATCTTGCTGAAGGACGTGGAGGCCTCACCTCTCCCAGCGGCGTTGAAGCGATGGACCGCGAACTACCTGTGTGGTCGTCAAGCGTCGGTGTGCTACCGTTACTCAGTGTCAAAAGCGAGAAGAATTAAGCAGGGGGTACCACAGGGTGGCGTCCTATCCCCCCTATTATTCAACTTCTACATCTCGCGACTCCCTTCCCCGCCAGAGGGAGTCACACTGGTCTCGTATGCCGACGACTGCACGATAATGGCTACCGGCAATGGAATTGATGGCTTGTGCTCCAAAGTGAACAGCTACCTCCCAGACCTTGCTCACTACTTTACGGGACGGAATTTGACGCTGTCTCCTGCTAAGTCCACGGCGACCCTTTTTACATCTTGGACGAAGGAGGTCGGGCTCACCCTCGACATCCACATCGAGGGGACCCCATTCCGACGGTTAACCACCCGAAGATCCTGGGAGTCACCCTCGACAGCCTGGTCTCCTTCTCAGCGCATACAACCGCAATCGTCAACAAGGTACAGAGCCGCAACAAAGTCCTCAAGTCGCTCGCCGGCAGCACTTGGGGCAAAGACAAAGAAACGTTGTTGGCAACATACAAGGCGATTGGCCGGCCGGTTCTAAATTATGCCGCGCCAATTTGGTCGCCTGGAACTAGCAGGACTCAGTGGTCAAGACTAGAGACCTGTCAGAACGCCGCACTCAGGACAGTGACGGGATGTCTCCTGATGACGCCTGTGGATCACCTCTACCATGAGGCTAACCTGCTTCCAGTGCAGGAGCACAACATTATGCTCACAAAACAGTTTCTACTGGGATGCCACCGTCCGGGGCACCCCAATAGAGACCTGCTCGCACTGGAGCCGGCACCCAGGCACATCAGGGGACATCTCTCACAACTGACGGACGAGGTCCAGACATACATACACCTACCACTGGACCCAAGGACGTACCGACAGGCTCTGGACAGCATCCACAGGGAGTCGGTGTCCAAATACATCGACACCCGCCCTGTGAGTGCAGTCCTGGGAGTCCAACCACCACCTATAGCAGCTGAGGAGCTCCAGCTGCCTCGTGAGACCCGCGTCACTCTGGCCCAACTCAGATCTGGATATTGTAGCAGGTTAAACTCCTACCTATCCAGGATCAACCCCGACACCCCCAACACGTGCCCGGCATGTGAAGAGTCTCCGCACGACACCAATCACCTATTCACATGCCCGGCCAAACCCACTCAACTAACACCCCTCTCCCTATGGTCCGACCCTGTTGAAACGGCTCGTTTCCTGGACCTTTCGTTAGTTGAGCTTGACGATAATGATTGAGGGAGTCCGCCAACCCTATGGGGTGTAGCTAGCCGCTACAACAACAACAACATGAGTAGATGCTGCGGGGTTTTTATTTCTAAGTCACAGACGCGACAGAGGTCGCTTGACCAGATCCCTAGCTCATGTAGGTGGCCCCTCAGGCTGCAGTGACCCGTTAGAATACCTGTCATAATTCTTGGTTCTCCTTGGAGAGGTTCATCAGCAACCTGTGTCCTTTCGTATTGTATCCACCAAGGAGAGACTTTGCCTGTCTAAGGCCTGCTGTATTGCGCCATTGTTGGTTTCTCAGTCTATTAGTTTCATCCCAGCATCTCTCTCACAGTGCTGGGACCTACCGCCAGGATCGGCTCTGGTCCAACCGGAGTAGCTGAGGCTGCTATCCTGGCTAGGCGATCGGCTTCTTCGTTGTTCTATGTCTTGGTACCCAGAGGAGTTGGATTTGGTTCCTCTCCGCCTGGGCGTTCAATCTCTCAAAGCACTCCATGACCAATGATGATTTTATTTCATAGGAGGAGAGAGAAATGAGAATGGTCGCACTGTGGTAATTCCTTCTCAGGTTTATCTCGGCGCATTCACTGATGGCAAAGGCCTCCGCTTGGAAGAGGCTTGGTTAGGCCCCCAGTGGAACCGAAAGACTGGATCTGGGACCATGCACGCCTGCTCTAATACCTTCGGGAGTCCTGGAGCCATCTGTGTACCATTGTAGGGTGCTTCTCTGGATGGGGCTTTCCAGAATGGATGCACTACAGGTAGCCTTGCGGTGTATTTCCACTCCAAGCTTTCTGTCGAACCTTATCCTTTTGTGAATATCATCTCTGGGGAAGCCCACCAGAGGCAGCTGAGGTTCTAGTCTGTCTTTGGAAGACACCATCTTACCCCTGCCAAAACCTTTCTTGGAGAAGTTCATCAGGGTTCGCTTAGCTACATGGTCAATAGTGACGTGCAGCGGCTCAAGTTCCAGGGTCACCTCCAGCGCAGCTGTTGGGCACGTGCGCATCGCTCCGGTAATGCACACGCCCGCCAAGCGCTGTAGCCTGGCAAGAGATTGTCTAACTGAAGTCAGGGCAATCCTGGATCCCAAGCCACTGCACCAAAGGTGACCATGGGTCTCACTATCATGATGTACATCCACCGCAGTATACTAGGGCTGCAGACCCAGGACTTTCCTGTGAGTCGTCTGCACACCATTAGTGATCTCCTAGCCCTGGAGATGGCAGCATCGACATGAGCCTTCCACAGAAGCTTCGAATCTAAGATGAGACTCAGATATTTCACTTCCGTGGTGACCCCGACCGCGACCGCGGCCCCCCCAGTGCTATAACTCTACTACTTAGTAATTTTCTTTTTCTGGTAAAGCGAACGATGGCAGTTTTGTCAGGATTGATATTGAGTCCTACCCCCAAGCACCATTTCCTTGCCAGGTTCAGTCCTCTTTGCACTATGTCGTAGAGGGTGCTCACGAACTTACCCCTTGCAATTATTACTATGTCATCCGCATATCCCTGACAGCGGATTCCATTATTGGTGACAATTTGCAGGAGGTCGTCCACTACTAGGCTCCACAGAAACGGGGATAGTAACCCCGCCCTGTTGGCATCCTTTAGTTGTCTGCAGCAGAACTGTATCTTCGCCAGTGTCAACTTCGCCTATTCTGGTCTCTATCAGCCTATTTATCCAATTACGAATAGTAGGCTGCACTCTCTTTTGATCCAAGGCTCTGTTCACCACTGCATGGGAGGTGTTATCGCAGGCCCCCTCGATATCGAGGAAGGCACAGAGCACTGTTTCCCCGTTCTCGGGTCTGCACCGTTATATCCGGATCAACATGCCTACAGAGTCGGCCGCTCGACGGAAACGGCTCTGTATGCATTGACCACGGACATTCGGAACGCTTTTGAGATCTTATTTCCAGGTCAATCACCTTCTCCATAGCCTTCAACATCAAGGAGGTGAGACTGATCGGCCTGAAAGATTTCGCTGAGGACAGGTCTCTTCTGCCTACCTTCGGGATGAAAACTACCCTAGCTCTTTGCCATACCGCTGGAATGTGTGCCAGCGCCAGGCTATCTCTCATTATTCTTACGAGATAAGGAAGAAGCAGTTTCCCGCCCCGCTTCAGCAGCACCGGACTGATGCCGTCTACCCCCAGGGCCTTGAAGTGTTCAAACGTGTCCAGAGCTCAGCCGACCGAGCTGTACGTAAACAGACTCCTGGCTACTTTCCAATCGGCCGGACTCGGACGTGAATCACAGTGTCCAGCCGCGGCTGGGATTCCGACAGCACCAGCGAAGTGAGCCGAAAGAAGGGCGAGTGCCCTTTCCTTTTCGTTGCCTGTGTAGGACGCGTCGGACCTTTTAATAGCCATTGTGGTCCCCGGGTTGTCCTTTGCTAAGGTTCTATGCAGTCTGGCAGCCACAGAAGTCGAGCTAATGCTCTCGCAGAATTTCCTGAAGCTGCTACGCTTTGCTTTTCTGATTTCTTTGCTGTTCTTCGTTAGTCATGTCAAATACTATTTCCAGCGCCCCGTGCGCCTGGCTCTGTTGTAGAGCATACGCACATCTTTGCGGAGCACAGAGAGCTCCCGAGACCACCAGCCAGGTTGGGTTTTACCTCCCGGCTTTCGATGAGACCCTCCACCCCGAAATCAGAGGATTGGCCAATTCATTGCCAAGTACTTCTTGCCTTACTCTGGTCACAAATGTTGGAGTATGTCCAAAATTACCTTTTTACTCCTGTGGTTCAGGGCTCTTACCTGGCCCCTGAAGACCCACGGCTCTTATATCAGTATAATGCCCAGGTCGTCCGTGGTAAACTTCCTTGCGTTGACTGCTGAAGCGGCTACTGCGTGGTGGAGGTTGACCTGGGCTACTGACAATGCTTCTTTTCTTTCTTTCATTGGCTCGATAACCGCCTATGCGATTTTGGCCGAGCTTAGCACAGCACGCCAGTTATTTCTTTCTTTCGCTAACTGGCGCCAGTTGGAAATACCAAGCGTACCCAAGTCCTTTACCGCCTGGTCTTTCCAACGCAGAGGAGGCCTCCCTTTTCCTCTGCTACCACCGGCGGGTACCGCGTCGAATACTTTCAGAGCTGGGGCGCTTTCATCCATTCGAACGACATGACCAAGCCAGCGAAGCCGCTGAATCTTAATTCGCTGCACTATATCTATGCTGTTATAAAGCTCGTACATCTCATCGTTCCATCTTCTACGGTATTCGCCATCGCAAAGGCGTAAAGGCCCATAAATCTTTCGGAGAATCTTTCTCTCGAACACTCCCAGATCCTTCTCATCAGATATCTTCATCGTCCATGCTTCTGCGCCATACATTAGGACGGGTATAATGAGAGACTTATAGAGCGTGATTTTTGTCCGTCGGGAGAGGACTTTACTGCTCAGTTGCCTACTCAGTCCGAACTAGCACTTGTTGGCAAGAGAGATTCTGCGTTGGATTTCAAGGCTGACGCTGTTATTGGTGTTAATGCTGGTTCCTAAGTAAACGAAGACCTCTACTTTTTCAAAGTTATAGCTGTCAACAGTGATGTTAGATCCCAGTCGTGAATGCGCCGACTGTCTATTTGATGACAGGAGATACTTCGTCTTGCCCTCGTTCACCTCCAGACCCATTCGCTTCGCTTCTCTATCCAGTTTGGAGAAGGCAGAACTAACTGCGCGGTTGTTAAGGCCGATGATGTCAATGTCATCGGCGTACGTCAGCAGCTGCACACTCTTATAAAAGATGGTGCCTGACCGATTTTGTTCTGCGGCTCGAATTATCTTCTCCAGCATAAGGTTAAAAAAGTCACACGACAAAGAGTCACCCTGTCTGAAACCTCGTTTGGTATCAAACGGCTCGGAGAGGTCCTTCCCAATACTGACGGAGCTGGTGGTGTTGCTCAACGTCATTTTACATAGCCGTATAAGTTTTGCGGGGATACCAAATTCAGACATTGCGGCATAAAGGCAACTTCTTTTTGTGCTGTCGAAAGCGGCTTTGAAGTCGACAAAAAGGTGGTGCGTGTCGATTCTTCTTTATTTATTTATTTATTTAGTCTATGAACAGAAAGTTTCTTACAGACTATTTACAAAGTAATTAATAATTAAGATTTAAAAACCTAGATAGCTAAATTTAGAATATGAGAAAAAACATTTTTTGGAATTGAAAAATCAAGTTGGATGGAACTCGAGAGTGAATTAAGTTCAATTAGCGCTCGAACAAGGGGAGCATTACGCGAATATTCTGTTTTAAATTTAACACCATAGAAAGGTAAAGAAATACGAAGATTACGTTGAGGGATGTTGAAATTAATTCTTTCCAAAAGAAAAGAGCAGTCAATGTCACCATTGATGATATTACGAACAAAAGAAAGTGGGAATTGGCTCATCAAAAAACAATGAACGTAAGGCATATTTAAGAAAAACTTTTTGGACCCGTTCAATCCTAGTTATGTAACTTTTTTGATTAGGCCTCCAGATGAAGGTAGCATATTCCAAGTTGGAACGAAGAAAAGCCGTATATAATAACTTCAGAGTATACGGGTCAGAAAATTTGGAACTGTTTCGCCTAACAAACCCTAAAACCGAGTAAGGTTTCGAAATAATATGACAAATATGCCTATTAAAAGAAAAGTTACTGGAAAAAATTACGCCAAGATCTTTAATTTCGTCCAAACTTTGTAAAAAAGAATGAGAAATCATATAAGACGTCGGCAAGATGTTATGAGCTTTCACATACGTGACTTTAAAGCACTTTTTTATATTTAAAGAGACCTGAGAGTTAACACACCACTGATGTAAGCTGTCAATGTCATTTTGAAGCTGAAGCGCATTACGCGTTTTTTAATTATCGAAAAAACTTTCTTGGGTCTTTTCCAAGATCTGGCGCACTGTGAATATCTGTTCGATAGTAGATTTACCAGGTCTAAAGCCACACTGATAAGGTCCAATCAGTTCATTGACGGTGGGCTTTAGTCTCTCACACAATACGCTCTACAGAATCTTATATGCAATGTTAAGAAGGCTGATACCAAGATAGTTGGCGCGAATTGCAGTATCACCCTTCTTGTGGATTGGGCAAAGTACACTCAGATTCCAATCAGTAGGCATGCATTCGTTCGACCATACTCTACAGATAAGCTGGTGCATGCGCTTTACCAACTCTTCTCCACCGTATTTGAATAACTCAGCTGGCAGCCCGTCAACTCCGGGCGCTTTGTTGTTCTTTAGCCGTGCTATTGCTATACGAATTTCATCGCAGTCGGGTAACGGAACATGAATTCCGTCGTCATTGATTGGGGTTTCGGGGTCATCATCTTCTCCAAGGTGGTCTCTGTCACTACCACTAAGTAGTGTGGAGAAGTGATCCCTCCATAAACTAAGTATATTCTGAACGTTAGTTACTAGGTCGCCGTTGTCGTTCTTACAGGAATTCGCCCCAGTCTTAAAACCTTCTGTTAGCCGTCGAACTTTTTGAAAAAAATTTCGAGCGCTTTTCCTGTCGGCCAGCATTTCAAGCTCTTCGCACTCACGCATTTCGGCCTTTCTCTTCTTCACTCGAAAAATGGGTCTCGCTTCCTTCTTCAACTCACGATATCTCTCCCGCAAGGCTCGCGTTGCGCCCGATCGCAACGTGGCCCTGTAGGCAGCATCTTTCCGTTCCGTGGCAACGCGACATTCCTCATCGTACCAGTCATTTTTCCGGGCTCGCTGGAAACCAATAGATTGTTCAGCGGCGGTACGTAAAGAGCAAGAGATGTGGTTCCATTGCTCTGAAATATCGATTTGGTTTCGTGTCTTACCATCTGGAGACAGCCACGTAGCCTGATGTATCCTCCTATGCTGGAACCTGGTACTACAAACTACCATGTTTCAGGCCCCGGCGAAGTCGAGCAGTCTCAATCCATTATCAATGCTGCAACACTCATAACACTGGCTCCTCAAGGTCCGAGAGCAGTCGCCTCAGATCAAGCTCCTCTAGGAGCTCCTCGGAATCGGGAATGTTAATTTCCCGGCTGCTGTCTTCGCCTGCATACTTTGGACTCGGCTGGGCAGATGACTGGGTGCCTAGGCTCGGACAAGCTGGCGCGTTTGCAGGGGGCACAGTCGCGGGAGAAATGGCAACGCCACTACCATGCCGAACATGTAGTGCAGGTTGAAGCCTGCCCTTTTGATGGCGAGGTAGGACCCATCGTCAATCCCCAGATTTAATCTCAGTCCGCCGTCTTCAGTACTGCTGGAGATGACCCTCCATACTGAGGAATGTATGCCCTCGTTTTGGTCTTCAGCAGCTAAAGCGCGTACTCCGCTGTTTCATCGGCACTTCTCGGTAGGAAGACCGAAACGTTGTGCAGTGGGGGAATCTGATCGCCCCTCTTCAAACACATCACCAGCCCCTTCCACCTTTACCGCATTAGCATTCCCCATCGAAAATACACCCCGTAAAATGACAGGGGAAAGCACGCTCCCTTAAAGACCTCGTGCACAATGGCGTCCTGCAGCTTTGTGAGGTCGTCTGAGTTGAGGGCCGCCGCTGGGTAATTTCACGGCAGCACAGCCACTCGGATGCTCCTCAGAGCTGCCGAGTAGCCGGACTGCTGAGTGGCCTGCCGCTGCTGCCACCCTGCTGCTTGGGATGTCCGCGAGCCAGAGCGGCTGCGTGACCTTTCCGCCTGCCTGCCCATTTCTGCCGCTGATCGCTACCCGAGCGCAGCTCTCTCCTGGACCTACGCCGGCTTTTTGACCAGTTGCGGTCCAAGCGATGCCTGCTGGGGGCACGGCGTCTGCTAGGGCACTCCCTCAATTCACTCTCCCTGAAATTAGAAGAGCGGAAAGTGCCGAGTCGGCTTTGCGACCGATCTACTCCGGCGGTTAGGTTTGCTCCGGTTGACTCACCTACACTCCCTGCCTTACCTCTGCTCAGGGCAGCTTCCTCTCCTCTCCTGGATTAGGAGGTGGCGGTTCTTGGTCATCGCCCCCACTTGGAACCGGCATGGTGATAGATAAACAACTATACATCGTCACTCCGCTCCATGCACGGCTCCTGGTGGGGAACGCCTAAGCCCCTGCACCACGCCAAGTTGCCCGCCCTCGCGGGGAGGGATACGGAAACGGAAGATTGCTATTTACAGTGTATCACAGCTCATTACAAACATGTGATTATATTCTGAAAATATTGCGTTTGAAAACTTATGCCGAAATTCAGTAATTTGGTATAATCTCACATCAATATTTAAATTAAATTATCAAAATTTCGCTAGAGACTAATTTCTTTCATGTTTTTGCGTTTTTATTGTCTGCGATTGTCTTATGCCAAAATTCAGTAACTTAGTATCTCCTCAAGTCTCAAAATGAGCTAATAATTATGGCTTTTCCTCGTTTTGACTTTTTTTTTTGTTTTTCATTGAATTTTTGTATGATAAAGAGTTTTAACTGTCAAATTTGGGTACACTTTGGCTCAGGGCCGTGCACACGGGAGGGTTTGGGGGTTGAAGCACTTTTCAACGCACCCAATAAATTAACCCTCCCCCCCGTTACAAATTAACGTATATAAAAAGAAGCGAATCGTATTTATTAAATTTTATTCGTAAATAAAATTTCAATCCAGAAGAGCCCCTCCGGCTGAGTCCTGCGCACGGTCCTGCTTTGGCTCAAACAAACTCACAGCATCCTGGTGATTTTGATTATTATTATTTTTAATGTTTTTAGCAAATGAAATGGAACAAAAAGAAAAAAAAACATCAGCGGAACAAAAAAGTTATTTAATGAAATTTATGGAGAATAGTAATAAATTCGCCAATGATAGTTTTAATATATTTATTTTCATGTACGTATACATATGTATCCAACATATTTTACGTAAAATTCAAGGCACATGAAACCGGTAGCATCATTAAAGAAAATGCAACCCTGGGGTATATTTTGTGATTTTTTGTGGTCCATCACCCTTCAAAATAGATGTGTCAAATTTGACGAGTTTGATAATTCTAAATCACGTTAATGCAAAATTTGTATAAATTAGAAATTATAATTATACAAAATGTTAGCAAGGATTGTTTTGTAACCAAATTTTTTTTTGTGTCTGAAAGAAAAAAAAAATGTTTTAAACAAAGTTTGACTTGTTATGGACCACATATAAGAAAAAACTCCAAACAGCTGCTAAAGATTTAAGACTTCTTTAAGACTTTTAAAAGCCAAGAATTGGGAGGAACTGGCAAAAGCTCTTAACGGAGTAGGGGGAGTAAAAATGCTTCAAACGAAAAAAATATAGGTCGGATCAAAAGTATAGAAATAGTATTACATTCATAAATTTGTTATTATTAAATATATTTTTTTAAAAAAAACCACGTAAGGGATGGATAAGTCCTAAGAAAAGCCCACAAGTTGGGTTAATGATTTGGTGAGGAAAAAGGAACCTTTCGATATTAGGAGGAGGATACAAGAAGGAGAGGGCCATTGCTCTGCTTTCGGCTCACTTTTCTGATGCCGTTACGATATCGCCGGAAGCCGGGTGCTGCGAGACCGGTCCGACTCCGGCTGACTAGAGGGTGGCCAGGGGTATTTTCACCCGTAGATCGGTCGGCTGGGCACTGGACTCGTTTGACCAGTATAAGGCTCCGGGTGTGGATGGCGTCAGCCCAGTGCTGCTGAGGCGGGGCAGGGATCTGGTAGACAGGAGAGATCCCTCCTTAGCTAAATCCTTTAGGCCGATATGCCTCACCTCCTTTCCATTAAAGGCAAAGGAGAAGGTTATATACCTGGATATCAGATCCAACGTTCTCAGGGTGTCGCCATTGCACCCATATCAGCATGCGTACAGGGTGGGTTGATCTGCAGATACTGCCCTTTATGCGCTCCACGGTCATTGGAGATGCCCTTGATACCGGAGAGACAGCGCTCTTTGCCTTCCTGGACATCGAGGGGACCTTCGATAGCACCTCTCAGTGCAGTATATTCTAATCGATGAAGACACCCAAGTGACAGCACGTTCGAATGTCAGGGATAGCTGTTCGGGCAGGCGATTTTGATCTCGAAACCTTTAATATTTATATACCCCCTGTCTCCTGCTGGCCGGCTGGATATCAACAACGATTGGTAGTCGGAGACTTACCAGGATTGTGGATAGTTGCAGCAGCTCGCGTGACCTAACAATAGCTCGTGCAGGTCTGATTAATAGCATAATGTGTCGACCTATGCTATCGCTCGCATCAGACCCCCTACCCATAGTCATCTGTATTGACAGGCCAACCTGACTGGGAGCGGTTCGAGGTTTTCACCGAGCGCTCTTCCCGCACCAACCGACGTTGGTGAACGCAAATCCGCAAGTTTGAGTAGTTTGCCGCAGCCCGCTTCATCCCGGCCGTGAGGTTCCTTAAGATCCGACGGAATTTCCCGTGTGAGGCGGCCACTCTGGTAGATGAACGCGACTACCTTCGCCAGGCGGACGCCGGAAAACCCCGTATAAGGGGGTTAACAGGGAGATTCAACGCTTGGTTGACAAACACAAATAGGAGGAGCACTTAAAGTCCTGTAGCCTCGGGACTGGAGTCGGCAAACTATGGTTTATCGTGAGGTCTCTGTCCAACCCGACGAAGCGTGGCGACAGAATTGAAATCTCGTCGTTAGAACCGAAGTGATGCGCGTGCTACTTTAGCCGAAAATTCACCCTGCATCCTTCGGAAGACAGAACCAAACGATCAGTCACCAGAAGGCTGCGCAAACAAAAACCGGGCGCTTCGATTGTCTTCTCCAGCAATGAGGTGAAAGAAGCTATCGGGAAGGCGAAACCCATTGGCATAGACGGTTTAAGCATGTTCATGCTGAAAAAATTGGGACCCACGTTAGTAGCTTAACTCACCAGGTTTCTCATTTTGTCTTTGGCCACTCTGGTCATTCCAGAACTCTGGAAAACGGGTAGGGTAATACCACTGCAGAAACCAGAGAAACCGGCCGACAAAGGTGAATCCTACCGGCCGATATCCCTGCTTTATCCAGTGGTTAAGACAGTTGAGGCACTGCTGCTCCAATACATCAACCAACACCTTAGCCCGGGGAAGCATCAACATGGCTTCCAGTTTCAATGGCAACCAAATTTATCAATACCCGACCTGTGTGTGTCGCCCTGGGAGTCCAACCTCCACCCTTAGCAGCTGAAGAGCTCCCACAGCCTAGTGAGTCCCGCGTCACTCTGGCACAGTTAAGATCTGGATATTGTAGCAGGCCAAGGCTAAGGCCACTCAACTAAAATCCCTCTCCCTATAGTCCGACCTTTTTGAAACCGCCCGTTTCTGGACTTTCCGCTAGTTTAGCTTCATGATAACGATTGAGGGTTCCGCCAACTTTAGTGGGGTTGTAGCTTGCCGCTACAACAACAAACGAAGTTGGAGAAGGTAACCAAGACATCGATACACGGCCTTCCACATCAAAATCCAACAGGAGGAATCAGTAAACACTTGAAACAGTTACAGAATCCATCCTTGGTCACAACTCAGCTGGAGATTATTGCTTTTCCTCGCTTTTACGTTTTTTTCTTTTCTTTTTATTTTAATTTTTTGTGAGCTGCTCATCACCAGGTCACAGTTACAGGCTTTATTTTGAGTCAAGAGGATTTCTTTTGAAACTAAGCCCCGAATTCAGTAAGCAGTCTCAGTCTCTAATAGAGCCAAAAGTCACAATTTTAGACCAGTTGGTATTCATTAGATTCAAAATAAAGCCACTAGTCTCAAAATAAAGTCTCTAACCCCCGAATTCAGTAAGCAGTCACAATTTTAGACCAGTTGGCATTCATTAGTTTTAAAATAAAGCCTCTAGCCCATAATAGAGTCTCAAAATTGTGACCTGGTGATTAGCAAGTTATAAAAAAAGCAATAATATGTAGCTCATTTTTAGACTTGAGATTTGATTGAGTTACAGAATTTGGGTATAAATTCATGAATGCCAACTGGTCTAAAATTGTGACTTTTGGTTCTATTAGAGACTGAGACTGCTTACTGAATTCGGGGGTTAGTTTCAAAATAAAGCCTCTGGACTCAAAATAAAGTCTGTAATTGTGACCTAGTGATGAGCAGCTCACAAAAAAATTAAAATAAAAAGAAAAAAAAAACGTGAATGCGAGGAAAAGCAATAATCTCCAGCTCATTTGAGACTTGATATTATACCAAGTTACTGAGTTCGGACATGAGTTTAAACGGCCGATTGCGTACGGTTAAATATAGTTTAACTTATCAGCTATGTGCTGACTACTTCGTTTTAGTTGCAACAAACTTAATTGAGCGCAAGGAAACTAAGTTTAAATTTAAACTGAGTTTAACTAAACTAAAGCGGGGAAACTTGTAACTTATGAATGCGAGTGTTCTAATATTACCCTCTTTTTGACTTAATCCTCGAAAATCTGTAAATCCTTCATGTAAGGGAACAAATCAATTATCTGTGGCAGCGCAAATATTGAATTTAGACAGACCTACCTGTAAATCCTGCGACCGAAAATCAACAAACTTTTTTGGTATCATCCGAAAATTTATTTTTCTCAGTGTAATCAGGTTGCATTATGTGCGTAATTTACAATTTAAAAAATTTTAATATCGATAAATTGTTGTGATTTCAAGGCGAAATTCGTGAATTCGCTTTGTGTGGTTTGAAGTAAATTTTTGGGGAATCGTAGCTGAGTGAATTGTGATTGCACGAAAAATGGTTGCATCAACGTAAACGAAAAAATTATCAAGCATAATGAGTTGCAAAACAGAAAACTCCGAAACCGTCGGTAAATATGATTGAGCGAAATAAAAATTGTCGTGAAACTCACAGTGAGATGCAATTTGGAAAATTGCTTATCCTAAAACCATCCTCATGCCTTTCGCAGGTTTTATATAAATTTATTTAGCTGGGTACCTAAGTATAATAAAACAGTGGTAAAAACGAAACAGTTTGGGTGATTTTCAATATATTGAATGACATTTTTCCTTGCAATGTCTAAAAGTATTGATATAAAACTGAAATACATACATATTCATATGTATACATACATACATATGTACATTCTGCGTGAATTTGTAAGTTGGTTGGAATTTTTTATATGAAAACGAAACGAGACCTAAATACATATAAACATACATATGTACATATATGTATTAAATATAGTTTGCAACATTTAAGAATTGTGAGCGACGAACCGTACACTAAAAGTAGGTGCATAAAGTTAGGTCATTGTGCAAACTGGACTCTACGTATTTACATACACATGTGTATGTATGTATGCATGTATGTAGATATATGCAAGAATTGAAGTTTTATTTTTTCGCAGGTGTGTCAGTCCAATATTTACGCCGCCATACAATACTAAACGCATCTAAGAGTGCTTCTTTTAGGATTCGAAATTTTTGTTATGCCACAATGAAAAATTGGAAATAAATTATTTGGGTTGACTTTCAATTACGGTCACAAACGCTGCTGACAAATCAACCTTTTATTCGAAAATATATTTTATGGCCTATTAAAAATGGTTTTACGTACATATTTTATTTGGATAAGAACACCTTTGTTCTCTGGCTCTATTTAAGTATCCATATTACACGAAGAGTTCTTAATTAAAAAGTTGTTTCCTAACTAGGTATCTCTCATACATTTTTTTGTTGAGGGTGCTGCGTTTTTTTTTTCATATAAAAATAGATTTCAGGTACGTTGCAAGAAAGTAAACGCGACAAAAAAAATATAATAGCCGTAACTTTTATACACTTAAAAGTTGCGAAAAAGTTCGAAATTTTGATGAAAATTTGTTTAATTACTTAAAATTTTCAATTTACTAAAGATTATCTTTGTTATTAGAAAATGAAAATAAAAATAATTTATTGCTATTACAGTGGTATGTATGCATATCTATGTATGTATATCTTCAAAATTTTAGCTTTCTTAAAGCGGGCATTTGAATCGTAGATCGACGGAATCAACAGAAGGGCAACTGAGAAGTTTGATCTCTTCTGTCTTACGGGTGGATTGGGAGGAACAACCTCCTTAAACCCCACCCAAAATTCATGTCAATATGAACATGACGACCACATTTGTCCACTTTTTTGTCCATTAACACAATATCAAATACATATTCATAAGTAAAACCTTTCTACCAAGAAAACAGCAGTAGAGCAAACACATAAACTTTATTGTTTCTAATCAAAATATTTTTTTTTGTTTTTTTAAACACAAAGCAGAGTTTTTAACTAACTTGCTGAAATTAATCTAAGCTAGGATTCCCTGAGAAGTGTGCATATGTATGTACATCCTCCGTTGATACATATTGTTAACAGTCATATTTTTCGGCTTGCGTGAAGCCGGGCATGTCAATAGGTGATTGGTGTCGTGCGGAGACTCTCCACATGCTGGGCAAGTGTTAGGGTGTTGGGGTTGATCCTGGATAGGTAGGAGTTTAACCTGCTACAATATCAAGATCGGAGTTGAGCCAGAGTGACGCGCGTCTCACGAGGCAGCTGGAGCTCCTCAGCTGCTATGGGTGGTGGTGAATACAATTAGTCATTCATTTTGCTAACGAAATGCATTACTCACCTGCAAGAAAAATTCTTAAAAAATTGCATTTTTTAGATGTCTTGTTACGAGTATTTGATAAAATAACAGCTGTCAACTTCAAATGTTTAAACGTGCCATAGAACTCGAGATGGTACGTTTCACCGTGATCAGAGATTTTAACGTCAATTATATAGTAACTGGTCCCCAAAACATATTTTATAAACGCTTTTATTAGATTTCAATCAGTATAATAAGTGAAATATTTGGTAATGAATACCAATAACAACAATTGCAGCGCTTTTATGGTTTTTTTTTTATTACCTTTTTATATGTACTTAATTCCAAAAGCACTACATACATACATACATAAGTATATACATACATACATATGTACATATGCACATACATATGTAGGTGACAACCAAAAAAACATTGATTTTCTTTTAAATGCCGTGATCTTTTCTATTTTGTTCAAGGTAGGTTTAATTTTTTGGAAAATTTCTAGAGAATTTAACAAAAAAAAAGACTGACTTACTAGCGCGAATTCAAATTTATGAGCAGCATTTTAAAAAAGTTTTAGCATATTTTTAAAAAAATTGGATAACTTCCAACACTCGACATTTTTAATTTGACATAAAATCCGCGACTTTTGTGCGTAACTATAAAATTAACGACTTAGCATTACAAAAATATTTTCATCGTACAGTTTTATTAAAATCATGACATGCCGTTCGAAGCTCACTTCAAACTGTTGTTGTTTGAGAATTTAACAAAAAAAAAGACTGACTTACTAGCGCGAATTCAAATTTATGAGCAGCATTTTAAAAAAGTTTTAGCATATTTTTAAAAAAATTGGATAACTTCCAACACTCGACATTTTTAATTTGACATAAAATCCGCGACTTTTGTGCGTAACTATAAAATTAACGACTTAGCATTACAAAAATATTTTCATCGTACAGTTTTATTAAAATCATGACATGCCGTTCGAAGCTCACTTCAAACTGTTGGTCCCTCTGTGTGTTACAATAGAAACACGCACAACACAACCTTTAGGTGGGCTTTGTGGTTTAAGCGCTTAATGTTAATATCTGATACCAAAGATATACAAACATACGCATATACTCGCTTGCCCATTAATGCACATATACATACATATACATATGTACATATAAAGCATTAATCAAAATTCGTTTGCATTTGGTTTCTTTAAGAATACAGCGGCAATAGATTTACAAAGCGATTGAAACTATTGGAGTCGTTAATATTTCAAAAAGGTATAACTAATGGATTACTAACTGTTAAAAGTTATTTGCAAGAAAAGACCGATGTTCTCTCGAATCTCGACGGGAAAGCTGTTTCGATTGAGACACTGCTCGACGCTCTCCTAGTTCTGTATGATGAGTGCTGTAATTCATCATTGAGGCGGGAAAAAACTTTGGCTGATTTCATAAAACTGGGTAAGTAATGGTATTTATTTTTTTTTAATTAACGACAATGGCTTTAAAGCATATCTAATTTCGATGCGGCCAAAAAAAATTGTGTAATACAAACATATACCGTATGGGCATATTTTATATATGAAATTTTAAAATATTAAAAGTAAAAATTACTAATCAGATTATCTTTGTTTCCACACTTTTGCAATTTCAGTAAAACCAGTAGCTACGTTAATCAAGCAACTTCGACTGTCTAGAGATGATTTTGAAACGATCAAAATTATTGGTCGAGGCGCCTTTGGCGAAGTGTGCGTTGTTCGCATGCTGGCAACGCAACAGATTTTCGCCATGAAAACTCTAAATAAATGGGAGATGCTTAAGCGTGCGGAGACTGCGTGTTTTCGAGAAGAACGCGATGTTTTGGTTTACGGTGATAGGCAATGGATAACAAATTTGCATTATGCATTTCAAGACGATAGCAATTTGGTGAGTCAATTGTGTATTTATAAAAAAAAATTTATTTATGTAACTTTCCATGTGTGAGTTCCTAAGTTGTAAGCAGTCAAGAATTTTTTTTTAATTACATATATTATATATCCTACGGAATATTTATGGTCTAATCATTCGTTTCTAATTTTTATTAGTATCTGGTTATGGACTATTACTGTGGTGGCGATTTGCTGACTCTTTTAAGCAAATTTGAAGATCGTTTGCCTGAGGATATGGCAAAGTTTTATATTGCTGAGACGATATTGGCAATAGATAGCATACATAAACTGAAATATGTACATCGTGATATAAAACCGGATAATTTGGTGCTCGATATGAAAGGGCATATTCGGTTAGCCGATTTTGGATCTTGTTTGCGCATAGGGCCAGATGGTACGGTTCAATCAAACGTCGCCGTTGGTACTCCAGATTACATTTCCCCTGAAATTCTTCGAGCTATGGAAGATGGACAGGGCAGATATGGCGCCGAATGTGACTGGTGGTCTCTCGGTGTTTGTATGTATGAAATGTTGTATGGCGAGACGCCTTTTTATGCCGAAAGCCTTGTGGAAACTTACGGAAAGATTATGAATCATCAAAATTGTTTCGATTTTCCACCCCAAGAGAGTCTGGACTATATTGTATCGGAAGCTGCAAAAGATTTAATGCGGAAGCTTATCTGTGCACCTGAGAATCGATTAGGTCAAAACGGCACCGATGGTTTCAAAAATCATCCCTGGTTTTCTGGCTTAGATTGGGATAGTCTGAGGTACAGCCAAGCTCCCTACATACCAGAAGTATCCAGTCCAACAGACACTTCCAATTTTGACGTAGATGACACCGATATACATCTATCAGATACTGTGCCGCCCGCAGCGAATCTTGCTTTTTCGGGCCTTCACCTACCATTCATTGGATTCACTTTTACACAATGTAGTTCGTTGTCGGATTTAGGTAAAGTAGAAAATGCATATAGTAATTTCAATAATGACATAGATAGAACTATGAATCTTGAAATTACGGATGAAAAATGTACGCTCATTGAAGAAATAAATACGTTGAAAAAGAAAAACTATGAGCTCGAAAACAAATTGAAAAACTTCGAAATTATTGAGAAAACAACATCCGATGAATGTAACGCAGCTTATTTGGTACGACTCAAAGAGTTGGAGCAAGAGTTGAACGATGAGAGGCGAGAAAAATGTGACGCAACAAAAGATTGCAGCGAGGCACTGGACCGCATAAAAGCTCAAGAAGATGAATTAAAAGATGCAATTTGCCAACGGAAATTGGCAATGATGGAGTACGCAGAGGTTACCGACAAATTATCCGAATTACGTTCACAGAAACAAAAATTATCGCGACAGGTATGTTTCAAAAATTTTGGCGTAATTTTAAAACTGAATATCGTTTTCGATTCATTTAAATATTAACTTTAAATCTATAAATTTCCAACATAAAAAATACTTAGTAAAACGTAAAATGTTGTACACGTATCATGGTTTTTTTTTTTTAATAAATACTAGTTTAGAAACCCTTGAACTAAAGTCTTACATACATACATATGTACATACATATATATCTTACAGGTTCGTGATAAAGAGGAAGAACTCGAAGCGGTTATGAAAAAAATCGACAGCCTTCGAAATGATCTTCGAAAAGCCGATAAAAATCGGAGGGAACTTGAGTTGCGTGTAGAGGATGCGATAACAGATGCGGCAAAGGAAAAGAAGCAAAGGGAACGCTCTGAGGAATTTTGTCGCCAGTTGCAATCAGAGTTGCGCAGCAAAAGTAATTCAGATATGAGCTCCGCATTCCCAGCCAATGAACCGTCGCGTTACGAAATCGAACGAATCGAAGTGCAATATTCAGAAAAATTGAATCAACAACAAACGCGCTATAACATGGAAATATCTGAACTAAGAGAACAACTTGTGGAATCCGAAAAGAATCGCGATTTCTTGATAATTGAACTACAAAAAACTCGTGAAAAGTGCGATCTAAGTAGATTAGAATCTCAAAATGATACAGTAGATACTTTAAGTGAACAAAAGAAGATTTATGAGCAAGAGAAAAGCATGTGGTTGGAGGAGAAAAGAAGACTTTTAACAGAAATGGAGAGTCTCAATCAAGCCATAAGACAGCTACAAACAAAGCAAGTCGAAGATCAAAGCAATAGCGATGAACTAAGGTATAAGCTCATCATTGGTTGTATGTAAAACAACAAACAGCAACACTATTTTTACATCCAAATATTTGCACTTATTTTTTTTTTTTTAATATTAAGGACAAAACGTCATGCAATTATGCAATGGGAACGTCAGATGTCCGAAATAATACAGTGGGTATCAGATGAAAAAGATGCTCGTAGCTACTTACAAGCCTTAGCAACAAAGATGACCGAAGAGGTTGAATATCTTAAACACTCAGGTAATAAATTTTTTGCCATTTCGTATGTACATAGTATAATATTAATAATCTTTCATTAATTATTTGTACAAACAGGATCATTTCAACAAACATACGATACGAAAAATTGGCGGAATAGGCGTTCTCAAAAACTTGATAAGATGGAGTTATTAAATTTGCAGAGTTCTCTTCAGGCTGAGATTCAGGCAAAAACACTTATTTCGGAAGAACTAAGCCGGACACGAGCGGAATTGATTGCAACTCAAAAGTAAGTTTTTTTTTTAAATTGGCCTGTGTAAAATTATGCTGGAAGTTCGTGGTAAGTCTCTCCTAACGTGAACGACGTGTCCTAAACTGAGAAAAGATACAAGTTTTTTTTCTCCTCAAACAGTCAAATGTGATTCGTGACAATAGCAAAGATTTCAGTTAAATAAGCCTAATAATCTTTGTATTCGAACTATTGAGACACATAGATTTGTAAATTAGGGACACAATTTCCGATTAATCATTCCTACCTCGGAAAATTTTACATTAACACAAGAATAGCAATAGAGAAATTCTACTACGCTCCGAACCAATTTGAAATTGATATTCCGAGTTTCGATTCAATCGAAAGAAAACAAGTAAGAAAATCTAAATTCGGGTAAAACCAAAATTTATATACCCTCGCGATGTATTTTTGTATGGGCGGTGCCCATTTTTACTCAATTTCTTCAAACAAATACTGAAAAACGAAGTTTTTTTGCATTTTTCAAAATTTCCGTTATTTGGAAATTGAGCGTGGTTATTTTGACGGTGATGCTAGTGATATCAAGGACATTATGTTCACCAAATTTTGTGACGATACCTTACATCGTTATTGAGATACCTACAGAAGTTTTCAAAATTTCATAAAAATCAAGTTTCTTAATTAACTATCTCTCTAAATATCAAATTTTAATTAATATGTTCCAATGGATAAAGAAATAACGAAATTTTGCATTTTTAACGATGATAACAGCGATATTGAGGAAAATTTGTTAACCAAATTTTGTGACGATACCTTACATCGTTATTGAGATACCAAATTTTTTTCATAATAAAAGCGATATCAAGAAAAATATGTCTACCAAATTTTTTGACGGCACCTAACATTGTTACTGAAATACGGAAACTTTTTCATTAGTGAGCGTGGCAACGCCCATTTTTCAAAATAAATTTCTTAGTTCAAAATCGCTCCAAATACCAAATTTCAATCAATTTGCTGTAAGAGATACCGAAAAAACGGAGTTTTTGCATTTTTCAAAAACTTCCGTTATATGGAAGGTGGGCGTGGATATTCACCATTTTCAATACCAACCTACCCTGTCCAAAGAGCAATCTATGTACCAAATTTCATTGAGATATCTCAATTTTTACTCAAGTTATTGTAACCACGAACAGACGGACGGACGGACGGTTGGACAGTCAGGGCTAAATCGATTCCTCTTTTCATTCTGGTCATTTTAGTATACATATACATATAAATGTCTATATCTGTCTCGATTATTTTTTGCTGTTACAAACAACCGTTATGCAAACAAAGTTATAATATGATGTATATTGGAACGATTTACCGTCATTCCTTGACAAATTTGGTCGCTCGAACGAAAACGACACTGGCACAAAATCAAATTTGACAAAGGATGACGGAAAATCGTTCCAATATACATACAATTTCCACCCTGTCGGAAAATCAGAAGACAATTAAAATAAATTTATAATACCCTTGTGTACAAGTACGCTCGGGTATAAAAAAAGGAGAGCGGCAACCTTTTCGAAATCAGCTGTTTGCCTTGGAATATGTGAAATTGAAACATAAAGCAAACAGATACAAACTTGTGTCTAAACTATTTATGAATATAATACATTGAGGAAGAGGGCAACGCATCCGAGAATGTTGACACAAAAGTTGAATGGAGAAGATTGAGATATATGTATGTGTGATCCATTTGAGATGAGTGACGAATTGTAAGGTATTGAGTTTGTAAGTGGTACAACTTAATTAATCATTTGCTTATTTAGATTCAAAAAAAAAAAACTTTAGACTTAATAAGGACGCTTTCAAGTATATCCGGAATGGGTCAGTCAACCATGTCAAAGTCACTTTTTCGAAGTCATGCAATGAAAGCTTTGCCTTGAGTGTATAAAATTTGATCAGAGTGAAGAGGAAAAAATGTAAGCGAAGCAAGAGCTTTATGCGAAGGCTGGCTTCCCAGGAGTCATCAGGTGCGCAGATGATACGCACGATTTTTATGTCAAGCCATTTAAAGAGGGTTTTTTATTGGTTAGAATACATATACATAGCATCAGTGCCATGATTTTATAACAATTACTTCTTCCTCGGTCGCTTTTGCAAATCCTGCACAATATCTCTTTTTAATAAAAATTAATTAATTTAGCGCTGACACTATATAGCTCAGTGTTTGGCCGCGCTTCTGCTACCTTTTGTAGTGCGCGTCTTTATATTCTACCACAAATGGGGACCCACATATTTTTTCATATTACTCAGCCGTTGGTATTTTAGACCTGCAAACATCATTTAAATACATGATGAAAACATTATCATGACTGTTACAACTATCAACAACAATATTTACTTAAATTTTTGTGAAAATTATATTCTAAAACTTTGCGAAAATAAAATTCCAATCGTTATCCGCCAACAAAATTTCGACTTACAAAAACGTAACTACGATCGCAATGTAGAATACATAAAATTGTTAATTGATCGAAACACTATAACAATGTTGCCAAACCGAGAAAATTTCGATTCGAGTCGAATTGCTCAATAAGGCTCTATTTTTCTAGTAAAATTATGAATTCTAAAAGGCACACACACTGCCGGTTTGTAGATTCGCGAATACGATCCTTATATGTACATACGTATCTTAAAAATTTCAACACTTCATATCTGAAAATTTGTTGTCATAACGATTGCCAATATTTCAGCAGAAAGCTTATGTTTATGCTTATATTTTTTTGCTATATATTTATTTGGGATTTTTATTTCATTTTCAACTTATATGAAATAGGATTTAAATAAATAACTCCAAGCAGTTTTTAGTTTTGGAATAAAGTAAGTGCTAAATGAACATTCACAAATTCCACAATAAAAATTGCATGAAAGTTACATAGATATTCGAAAAAATTGTTCTCAGAATTGGTTTGCGCTTTTGACAAATCTCAAGTAAAAGTGAACCAACTTAAATTCGGTAAAACAGTTAAACCAACTCATTTCTTTCTGGTTTTTGGTACTTTATTTATTAAACCGCTCTCTACATTTGATATTTAAAAAAAAAATTCGAAATTAAAATACCCTTGTCGCTAAATATTAGATTCACTTTGTTTTTCTTTTCTTTATATTATCTGTTTTCTTTAGCTTGAAATATGCCATCAGCCAATCAAATTGAGTTTTTGAGTATTTCAAAAGAATAAATCAGAAGTACATGACAATTTTGAACACATTCCATTAATTATTCGTCGTCACCATTACTGTTCTTCTGAATTACCGAATGCCAATTCAAAATGGAATAGTGATACAATATATTTAATAGTACATACAGCGTTGCTTTAAGGTGTTGTTCAGTGACGATGACGATCGCCAGTCTGGTTGTTCTTTTTCTTAGCTCTTGATTTTCAGGTAAAGATATATTTTTTTACTGTAGGTCCTTGGAAGTGACGGAACTGCGACGTGCCATGACTGAAGTGTTTAGATCGGCTGCGTCCAAGGTACATTCAATAGGTAGGAGCAGTAGAAAAATTGAAAAAAAAATTTTAGCTCTGTATATTTTGTTTTTGCTTTTAAAAGCTAAAATCTCAAAAATATTTTTTCAACTACCTTGAATTCTACTGAAAGCATTCTTATCACAACGAAATTCAAAATTTGACAAATCAAATTTAAATAATAAATGAAAAAAGTTCAACAAAAAAGTTTGCTGCGGCTACCTATTTGATGTGCCTTGGCTGCGTCTAATAAACACTTAGTCCACAGGGTTTTTGTTTGAAAACCCAAGGCTCCTGAATGGCTGTTATGTGCTTACTGCTTACTGTTGTTGTATGTCGTTTGGCCGTTGGTGTGGGCCTTGTTTAATCGTTGGTCAACTGGTAGGGGACTTGCTGAACGATGGTCCGTTCCTGGGATCCTTGAGGCAAACTCGTTAGGCCGTTGGTGTGGGCCTAATGATTCCAGGGCTCCTAATGATTCCAGTGCCGCTCTGCAGCAGTCTACCAGTTTTACTCCGTTTTGAAGGAGTCTAGTGCCCAAAAGGCTGCCTGGCTGTCTGACATAATGTTGATTGTGGCTCCATTTCTCTTTCTGCGAAGACATTCGTGTGCACACAGCTCAATAGCATAGATTTCCGCCTGGAAGATGGTTGGGTACGGCGGCTAACAGAAGGCTGCAAGACCGGGGCGAATTCCTGTAAGAATGAAAACGACGACCCGGTGACTGATGTCCACAGCATACTTAAATTATGGAGGGAGCACTTCTTCACACTGCTTAATGGAAGCAGCTGCAACAACGATGGAGAAGATGTTGAACCCGAATCCCCAATCAATGATAATGGACTCGATGTACCACCACCCGGCTATGATGAAATTCGGAAAGCGATAGCACGGCTGAAGAACAACAAATCCCCCGGGGCTGACGGGTTACCAGCTGAGTGCCTTGGCTGCGTCTAATAAACCCAAGGCACATCAAATAGGTAGCCGCAGCAAACTTTTTTTTTTGAACTTTTTTCATATTTTATTTTAATTTGAATTGTCAAATTTTGAATTTCGTTGTGATAAGAATGCTTTCAGTACAATTCAAGGTAGTTGATAAAATATTTTTGAAAGTTTAGCTTTTAAAAGCAAAAACAAAATATACAGAGCTCAAATTTTTTTTTTCAATTTTTCTACTGCTGCTACCTATTGAATGTGCCTTGAATAAACCTATGTATGAACCTTCTTGTCATAATATTTTCTTAAATTTATATGTATGTATGTATGAAAAAAAAAAATTTTAATCGTGTATGCGTTTTCGAAAACTTGATATGTATATCCTGTAATTATAGCTTCTATAAGAAGCAAGAAAAAATATGCGATCCATACACAATTAGAAACAAAAATGTGAAGAATTGTCTCATATCGGAAATAGGTATTTTATGTTTGCCATGTATTAGGTTCATCCTTTTTCTTTTACCGAGTTTAGCCAACTAGAATACTTACCGCATTTGTGTTTTTATCTTGCATTCCGTTAGAAAAGAATATCACTAAAATAAGCAACTCTTATGTATATCAGTTTATTTATTACACTCTTTCCTTCAGGGATCTACGTGAGAGCCGTAACCGATGTGACTCAGCACTGCATGAACTTCATCATAAGGAAAATGAGATCCGAGATATACAAAAAACATTAGAAACTTCTGAAGGATGTAAGTACATAATCTTTTCTACTAAATATACTAATAAAATATTTAATATAAAATTTAGAATATGTATGTACATACATTTAAATAGTATGCTCCGTTTTTTTTCGATAACCGCTTATGAAAATGAGTGCGCTTACCATTTAGATAAAAATTCTAACTTCTTTTAAGATCTCCAATTACTTAAGTACTTTTAAAGGTTTGATAAAAAGGGGCGAAAGTGTCATAAAAAATAACGCATTATAGTCTTTTATATTGTATTTAGTGCTATTTTTGTACATGTACTAATAATAATGATAACAAATTCCATGAATCTTTAAATACGAATATTTGGGGGTTTGATTATTCGACATTTTTGTAAAACCGGTTTTCGAATAATTCGAGAAAATCAAGAAAAAATCGGGTAAACCGATTCTTGTTCCACGTAAGGAAAAACTACATCAATGTACATACATACATGTAACTAAATGTAATTATTTCTAGTAGCCAGTACCAGTCTCTAATAGGTAAAAGTCACAGTTTTATACGAGTTGGCATTAATTTGACTCAAGACTCAAGAAAGGTAATAACCTTAAACTCATACATATGCCCGAATTCAGTAACTTGGTATAATCCCAAGTCTCAAATTTTGAGAGTATGAGCTTTGAGATTATTGCCCCTCCTCGCTTTCATGTTTTACTTTAATTTTAATTTTTTGTGACCATCACCAGGTCACTATTTAGAGACACTATATTGAGACAAGAGACATTATTTTGAAACTAATGAATGCCAGCTGGTCTAAAATTTTGACTTTTGTCTCTGCTGACTGAGACTGCTTACTGAATTCGGACAATAGTCTCAAATTTTAAAACTTGAGGTTATGGTATACCAAATTACTGAATTCCACATGGATCTCATTGAGCGAGCAAGAAGGATTAACTTTTTCAAGGTTTTGCCGTCCTCTTATGACACTTATCTAAATATATATAATCCTCTAAAATCATATACATATATGTATAATACTCATATATTGGCAGTATGAGCAAGTGCAGTCAGCAAACATTACAGTACAGATATATAATATTAGAAAAGAAAAACCGAGTAAACGTAAGTCAAAAATGACACTTGAATTCAAAAGAAAATCCAGTGGGGTAGCCAAAAATTAGTTGTCAAACCCTAAATTGTTTTTATAGTTTCAAAATTTTTCGTTTATTTATTTTTTATTTTCAATTATAGTTCATTTGACAAAAAGCATATGCTTTTAAATTATATACTAAATATGTGCAAAAATTAGAAATTTTCATCAAAAAAATGAACAAACAAATTCCAAATGAACGACATTACGAATATTATAAAAATATCACTTCCGTTTTGAGTTGAGCCAACAAAATGTTTTTTCACTTTAGTTGAATAGTCAATGATTAAATTTTTACTCACTAAAAATTTAAATTTATGAATATGCATATGAATTAAACATTTAAATATAAAAAATTGCTTATCAATGCAAATCAAATCGTTTTTGTTTGATTTCCAAGGAGCTACAAAATAAAATTTTAATACTCCATCAGCACATTTTATTTTGTATGAGTAAATTTCGTGGCTTATACCCGCCCCCCACAGTAAAGGAACCCTCTTTTAATTTATTTTTTGGCGCATGTATTCACAGATACTAATACAAGTAAAACCTGCGCATGCGCACAACGTACATTTACACTAAAACTATCTCCCTTTGATTGCTGAATTTTTACACATTGCGCAGATAGGTTACTGCCAATAGATGAGTATTATAAATATATATGTCTAAAATACATTTAAGTTTTTCTACAAATTATTCGGATTTCGAATATAGTCTTATCTAATTGATAAACACTTTGTGGTTTCCATTTCAATAAAAATATAATGAATATAAAATTAGTCGATGCGCTGCCGTATTTTTTATTATTTATCAAAGGCTTTAAATTTACAACTAGGTAATAAACCGGATTTGGAGATTAAAAAAACAGGTTTATTCAGTATTTGAAAAATCAAGATTTCAAAAAAACTTACAATATCGTACAAATATTTATGTACAAACCGAAAAAAACCGGTTTGATGTGAATAGAACTTACTAGTGAACCTATAAGGCGCAACATTTAGAATTCAGAGAGATATGCACTTCAAGGCCCATGGAGCGAGCGATTGCGCTCAATCGAAAACTTAAAAAAGGATATTCGAAAATGTTTGTCTATCCTAAAAGTATTTTATGAGTTGCATACTTTTAGCGTTTAGTTGGCGATATGTAGGTTTTTTTTTTTTTACGAGAGGAAGCATCGAAAGCCTATACCCCGTCAGTGTGGGACTTTAACCAGCACTAAACCTCCTACTGTCATGTACCGATCCCCCCGGTACCACCGTCAGGTATTCCGTCGGGAGGTGGTTTGAGCACTAAGCTCGATCGTTCGTTTTAGGTCTACTGTAATCTGTCGTGGGCCGCAGCCTCGTCCCCTTTATGATATTTATTATAAAAGACATCAATGTACTTACATATGCATGCATCGAATATCTCCACACAAACAAACAAACATAATATGTTTGAACGTTACCAGCTAGACTAGGCCAATTTTGCATCTGTTGGTCATGGCGGTTGGAGCGCCCAAAGTTCCAATCCGCCCCAACTCCTTGGAAGCTTGGTTTCCTTGCTGCATCTATGTCTAAACAATACATTTGTATTATTATATATATATATTTCCGGGATTCCAATCTACTCGTTCATTGAGTCAAGCTTTTATATTATTATAATTATTTATGTATTTTTTTTCTCGTTGCATAGGTTGGCGGTTGGAACGCCCTAGGTTCCAATCCGCATCGACATGTGAGTGTGTGTTTCGGAGAAAAAAAAAAAACCTTAAGCAGTCGGAAAGTCCGAGATTCCAATCTGCTCGTTCACTGGGTTAAGCGATCGATCTGGATGCACCACATGGCAGTTGGAACGGCCTAGGTTCCAATCCGCTGTGATGCATTTGGGTACAATTTTGTGTGCCCTCTTACTACGTCTCATATGGTACTGGAAATTCTGCGCCTTCGTCTTTCCTCACTTCTTAAAACTTTCATCGTTGATGAGATAATGCCATTGACCTGGTTCCATTCATCTTTGCCTATCAGCATGTAATTTACAATTGCTTCTGGAGAAAGGTTTACTCGAATTACTGATTGCAGTATGCTCATTTCGTCGGTAAAGCGCGGGCACATCAAGAAAACATGTTCCGCATTGTCTACTACTCCGATACCGCAGAAATCACAGTAAGGGTCGACCTCGTGTTTGAATCTGTGGAGATACGATTTAAAGCATCCATGACCGCTTAGAAATTGGGTCGTGTGCAAATCTACTTCGCCGTGGCTTCTTTGAATCCAGTGCTCTATGTTCGGGATACACCGGTGTGTCCACCGTCCATTTATTTTGCCAATCGACTAGGCTATTTACTCTAGCTTCCTTGCGAGCGGCTTCAATAGTTACCTCCGTCCTTGTGAAGATATGAGCAGACTCCGTAGCTATTATGTCTAGTGGGCACATTCCAGCAATTACCAGGCCCCGAAAGTACGATGAGTGACATACTGCATCGAACCACACCGGGGCTCCATACAAGATTTGACTTCTTATTACGCCTGCAAGCAACTTTTTGCTTCGTTGCTTTGGTCCTCTCGCGTTGAGCATTATTCTTGATAAAGAGGTCATGGTAGCGGCCGCCTTGTCTCTAGCGTATTCAAGATGCATTTTGAACGACAACCTTCTATCGATAGTGATACCCAGATACCTTATCGCAGGCTTCGTGGACACAGGATAGCCATTTACTCTGAACGTTATATCTTCCATATTTTTTCTAGTTGAGTTGAGAACTGCCTCTGTCTTCTGTTCCGCTAGTGTGAGCCCGTGGTTGTCGAGCCATGCTTTAATCTTCTCCACTGAAGCAGTAGCTCTTTCGGAAATCTGTTGCAGCTGTTTGCACGTTATAACCACAGCAATATCATCGGCGAAGCCAATCACCTTCACTCCCTTCGGTAGCTGCAGGCGTAGAATACCGTCATACATAATATTCCACAGTAATGGGCCTAGGACTGAACCCTGTGGTACTCCGCCTGTAATTACCAACTTCTTCCTTCCTTGCTTAGTGTCATACCACAGTATGCGATCTTGGAAGTAACTCCTCATTAGCCGTCGCAAGTAGTATGATACTCCTAAGCGTTCTAAGGTGTCCAAAATTAATGCGCTCGAACAGTTTACCCGCAGAGTCTAGCAGACAAATAGGTCTGTAGCTCGATGGGTCTTCAGTGGGCTTGCCAGGCTTGGGAAGCAGCACAAGCTTTTGCTGTTTCCAAATCGAAGGAAAACGACCTTCGGCAAAACATGCGTTGAAGACTGAGACGAACGACGACATATTATGACCGATAGCCACTTTTAATACTTTGTTTGGCACACAATCTGGTCCAGGCGCTTTTTTTACGTTGATTCTTTTTGCGGCTTGTGCTACTTCTTCTGCTGTTACCTTTTCGAATAGGTGCAGATTTACTTCCTGCACTAGAGAAACGAGTCGTCTTTGTTTGGGAAACAGAGTATCTACTACTGTTTGTAGAAACAGTGGGCATGTTGGAACTGTAGCTTTGGTGACTTTGAGCTTCTTCATAACAACTTTGTATGCGGTTCCCCAAGGGTTTTCTTCCGCGTCATCGCACAGCTCCAGGAAACACTGGCGCTTACTTTCCTTGATAGCCTTTTTGAGCAAGTTTCGTGCAGCCTTATATATAATTTGGCATTCTACAAAATTTGTCTTTCCTCTTGAGCGTTGAAAAGACCTTCTATGTGGCTTGCAAGCAGCTCTTTCTCTGCGATATGTAGGTACATATGTATGTATGTATGTATGTACAGTGCCTTATCAAAATATTTTACATGTGAAGAAAATAAACAAACAATTTTATGTTCGCATTTTTCCTGTGTTATTGAGAAATAATGTATTCAATTTAATAACATAACAAGACTTATGTAAGACTTAAATTAAACATTAACAACTATGGTACACAAACTGTAAACAATTCAGAATTTATTATTCGCAAAAGTAATTGGTTTCTGAAGGCAAATCCACAAAATCCAAGTTTCATCCAAACGGACGAACAGTAGGACAGACGGAAATGGCTAAATCGACTCTGCTCATCATCCTGATCATTTCGGTATACATACTTTTTGATGGCTCTAATCTGGTGCATACAAACATCGGACCAAACTTAAAATACCAATTCAATGAAAGGTATAAAAAGCGTAGGTTGCTCGATATCCGAAAAATATGGCCCAATCTCCCCACGAATTTTTCACATCCTGTATGACAAATTCGAGTTGATTTACTGCCGACTTCCGAATTATTGTATCGTTCTTGATAAGTGTACAAAGTTTAAATAAAATCTGTCCGTTTAAAGTGGGTCAAAATCCAGTCCATAGAGTCGGTTACAAACATAAATACATACATACTTCTTCTTCTTTTATGGCGCTACAACCGTTTGTCGGTTTGGACCGAGACCAAAAATCTTCGTCAGTTTCGTCCCTCCTTCGCTAGGTTTTGCCAATTATTCACACTAAGTGAAGACAGGTCCTTCTGCATTTGCTCTTTTCAGCGTATTCGTGGGCGCTCTTATCTCCATTGTCCACCCATGGGTGCCGATTCGAATGACTTTTTCATCGGATGGCCAAGCCATCGCAGTCGTTGAATTTTTATTCGCTTGACTATGTCCATATCATTACACAGCTCATACAGTTCATCATTCCATCTTCTTCGGTACTCGTTGTTGACGCGAACAAGACCATAAATCGTGCGTAGAAAATTTCTCTCGAAAGCCACCAAAGCTTCCTCATCGCTGTTTCTGCGCCATATAAAAGGACTAATTTGTAGAGCGAGATTTTCGTTCGTCGAGAAGCTAAAATAAGTGTGTTAAAAACATAACTCTATACATTTGTTATATGTTTGGTCGATATTGTCAAGGGTGCAGTTGGAGAAACGCGAAATACTGAAATCAAACCGCGAAAATCTACATTTATCAGCACGATAACTAAACGACTTTTATTTGCCAACTAATATAAACGTAAAAGTTTCTAGTTATGGAAAACTGTAATATTCAATCGGATGACCATCGTATGGTTTGACGGAAACCAAGTAACCGTTAACCACGGCAGAGGTTCTGTCATGGAAATCTTGTGTTTATAGACAGCATAGATAAATATTTATATTTGTTTATTCTGTAAGAAATTTTCATTTAAGTGCATAAAGATGTATTTGCCAAAAACCGGGTTTCTGTTTCAGCATGACAACGAAACGAAACATACGGCGCACGATGTTAAAGTATTAATACTATTCAACGCTTAATATTTGCCAACACCAGCTCAAAGCCCTGACATAAACCCAATAGAAAACCATAGAGCCTGATTCGAAGATAGAGCGCGTGAACACAAAATTACTTAAAAAATTTGTCTCAAGGAGGTTTTGCGAAGAGAATGGGTAAAAATACTACCTGAATTTTGTCGAAAACTGGTTTAAAATAAGGGTTATAATAATAATAATAATAATCCCAACGGTTTTATCCCTCCATACCCGCCCGACCAACGCGAGAGGCGCATCCGCATGACGCACGGATATATAAAGAAACATTTTTCTTACGAAATATTGAATAGGTTTTACATAAGTTTATATATCACTTCTACATAGTCCACTGCAAAATACTTTTGTGAGTTAATAAAGTATAGGCGAAGTAATGTATTGTTATGTTATCGAATTAAGTACGTTATTATAAAGAAAACACGCCGTATTTATTTTCAAAACGGGCTATGTACATACATACATATTACATGCTTACTTGTACATTTCTAATACACTTTTTGTTCATTTTAAATATAGACTAATATAAATATTTTGGAAAAAACTAAATTTTTTCCTAATTCATACGTCTGAGCTTATGTAATTTAAAACAGAATTGTTATGGCAAAGAGAATGCATTTAGCGAAGCGAATGAAAGAAAGGTCAAAATATTTTGAAAGATCCAAGTAAGTGGACGGCGAAAATGATCTTGTGATGATGCTAATACCTTGAAACATTGACTCGCGCTTTTTCGCCGTTCGCTTCGTTATATCTATCGAAATATTGCGATGTAATTTGTATTCGCTTCACATTTAAGTGTTTGCTGCACATGTACCTCACCTCATTTCAACTCATCACTGCCCATAAAAGCAAATCACATACTTTACTTTTTGTTGTTGTTGAAGTTTCCAACTGGAAAGGAATCACACATCTTTATATATTTTCTCGCTCATACATCCAAATTTGGTCGATGTAAAGCAGTTGCCGAATTACATTAAATATCAAATTAAAATGCTAAAGGAACATATTAGCCAAATCGAATTTCAAATCGGTGGATAGAACAAAAATACAAGTATTAGCCCTAAGGTTTTCGTGCAGAGCATATAATTAACAACGAACATTCGATTCACTAAAAATGAGCTCTCAATTAAATGGTGTTAACGTGCAAAAGGATTTTCATTTTTTTAAAGGATTGCAACTTACTTACTTAATTGGCGGAGCCGCTGATTCTTAATCCGCTGCACTATATCTACGTCATTGTACAGCTCGTACAGCTCATCGTTCCATCGTACACGTGCGTCGAGAAAGGACTTAACTGTGCAATTGCCTACTCAGTCCGACGTAGCACTTGTTGGCAAGAGAGATTCTGCGTTGGATTTCAAGGCTGACGCTGTTATTGGTGTTAATGCTGGTTCCTAAGTAAACGAAGTCATCTAATTTTTCAAATTTATAACTGTCAACAGTGATGTTTGATCCCAGTCGTGAATGTGCCGACTGTCTATTTGATGACAGGAGATACTTCGTCTTGCCTCGTTCAGCTCCAGACCCATTCGCTTCGCTTCTCTATCCAGTTTGGAGAAGGCAGAACTAACTGCGCGGTTGTTAAGGCCGATGATGTCAATGTTATCGGCGTACGCCAGCAATTGCACACTCTTATAAAAGATGGTGCCTGACCGATTTAGTTCTGCGGCTCGAATTATCTTCATCAGGTTAAAGAAATCGCACGACAAAGAGTCACCCTGTCTGAAACCTCGTTTGGTATCAAAGGCTCGGAGAGGTTCTTCCCAATTCTGACGGAGCTTGTTGTGTTGCTCAACGTCATTTTACATAGCCGTATAAGTTTCGCCAGACATTGCGGCTTATAGGAAACTTCTTTTCGTACTGTCGAAGGTGGCTTTGAAGTCGACAAAAAGATGGTGTGTGTCGATTCTTCTTTCTCGGGTCTTTTCCAAGATCTGGCGTATTGTGAATATCTGGTCGGTGGTAGATTTACCAGGTCTAAAGCCACAATGGTAAGATCTAAGCAGTTCAATGACGTTGGCCTTAAGTCTTTTACACAATACACTTGACAGAACCTTATATGCGATGTTAAGAAGGCTAATCCCGCGATAATTGGCACAGACTGCAGGATCACCATTTTTGTGGATTGGGCAGAGCACACTTAAGTTCCAATCAGCAGGCATGCTAAAAAAAGGATCGCAACTGTAAAGAATACATTACAATTATTTCTTAAGTCAAATAAGTTATTGCACATGGGAAGAGGAACTTCGGGTATTGTGGTTAGGTATTTTAATTATGGAATTTGAGGCCAAAATTAAAGTCTAATTATTACTAGTCATGGCTCATTTTGGCTAATGAAATGTTACCTACATACTTAGATGATACTTTGCGAAGAAATATGTAGATCAGTTAGTTGAAAAAATATATCACAAAATTCGGAAAACCCGAAAAAGCAGCTTTCTCAAAAACTGGAGTGTAATTTGGTATACATATGTAGCCTAATGTGGTATACTGGTATACTATACCTCATTACCCGATGTGAAAACTATTAAATATTTTTGTGAACAATTTTATTTCATATAAATATTTACATTTTTTTTTTAAGAAAACAATTAAATCATTAATTATGAGAACAAAACGTAAAAGGTCTTCTTCGCTGCAGAGATCGAAAAACGTTTAATAATTATCAAAAGTGATAATTCATAGCTTAATCGTTTAAACATTTTAGTCTGCACTAGACTCACATATGAAAATTGGATTTTTTTTTGGCAATACAAATGGTATGTGCCCACACAATGTCGCATTGTAAGCATGCACTCCATTGGGATAAATTTTTGTCGTCCTTCCAAGCCTTTGCGCCGGCGGAGTGTCCACAAACTCTATTCCATCCGATTCCGCCTTAACTGCTGCCGCCATATCAGCTTGATTCCACTTCCTAATTACCGCTTTTTTTGGCATCTAAAATTAAAAAGTGTTCTAAGTAATTAAGATATTAACCTAAAGAACCATACGATGTTTTTGGAGGGTAATGTGGTATTATACCAAATTAGCCTCCATCAAGTGTACCACAAAGGCCGATTTCCGATATAAGGAAAAAACAATATTTAAACTAACGACTGAAGATTTTCAGAAGTTATTATCATATTTTTAAAATTCGATACTTACTTTATTACAAACGAACTTGGAAACTTGCAAAAACTCACTTTTTATCAAAAATCAAACACGTTTATTTTTGCTTAAAAAAGTCGACTATCCACGATTACACTCTTTGCGCGACTGAGAGGCAACCAGCTGTTTTTGATTTACCATCATGACACATCCTTGCTTTTTCTTAATTTACCGCACCTTAGGGTGACAAAGCAGTTTCTTTAGTGGATGGATATTGAGATGAGAACGTATACCACATTAGCCTCCTGTACCACAATACCCGAAGTTCCTCTCTTACCTGTATTTCAAAACTAAATATTAAAGCATTGCCACCGGTTTAAAGAGAAAGCTTACTTGAATTAGGTACGCTAGCTAATTGAAATATGCAACACAATATTGACATTAGAAGAAAGAGGTTTTAGTTTAAATTAATTTTGAAATTTTTGTTAAGCCATCGTAGAGTTAAACTTCTTAGAGGTCGAACAATATAATGGATGCTGCATGCGTAACTCGTCGCTGACGATACGAGCCGTGTGCGTATGGCCTACTGCTTTCGAATTGATCTTTTAGCGTTTGCGCACTGCAGGGACGGCCGGATTTTTGTTAGTTAACTTTTTCCACAGTCTTCTCGAATAACTTTTCGGTACGATATAAAACTCTTATACTTCCGACGTTTTCACTTTGAATTAAACAAGTTCAATTCGTGACAAAAAAAGATTTTCTAGTATCACGCAGAAAATTTTCGAATAACAGCATGTCAAAATGAAAGATCTATTTCAACACTTCGTAGACTCCACATTTAAGGAACACATCACCACAAAAAAGAATGAATCACAATTAAAAAAAAAATGTTTATAAAATTTATAAAGAATTTTTATCAAGACATCAACATTTTAATGATAATCTTATTATTAATTTTTGAAATCAGCCAATAACCACGTTTTCCTCTCATATAACAGTACTGGGAAAATAGCAAAGAACAGAGCGTTAAATATTGAAATAAAATATTACTGAAAAATGTATGCACTTTAAAAGTGGCAATCAAAATTTTTGATAGGCTTTTTTTTTGTTAACAAAATAAATTTAAAAAATGTTAAGTAAATTAATACAATATGGGGATCTACTGAAATTACTTTGAAAAACTCTTTATTTCTTAACAAAATGTAGGAGGACTGCCAGCTGTTTAAAAATACATCTGGTTTGATAATGTAATGGAAATACTATGTACATACAGCATTCAAATTGACATAGCTTACCACGTATATTTATTTATTTATTTATTTAAAATTTTTCTGGATTTCTTCTTTCAGTTGATACCCATATGTTATGTTATGTTAGCATTTATAAAAATGTATTAATGGGTCCTTTGAAAAATTGTGACGTGCTGATATCGATTTTATCATGTTTAGGAAAAAATTTAAAAGTTTTTGTACTGTTAATTTAATTACATATATACTCGTTATTCTCCTTCATCTCAACCCTTGTATTTTCAATAGACAAAGAAATTATAGAAGCAGTCGGTAGAAATACTTCGACAATCGTTAAAAACCAAGTTTTGTTATCAAAATCTCATATGAGGAACTACGTAATTGGATATATATTTTCGAACAAAATAATATTTTTATACTGGCCATGGCCTTGAGCTCAATAAAATTGTAAAATATTAACATTTACTAGGCCAACAGAAAAATGGACAAACATTATTATCTATTGTTATTTTTTTATTGCTATTAGTTATTACCACTGCTTGCGGCTTAGTCACCTTATAAACTAAATTACGTTCAGATTTGTGTTTTTAATAATTAAAGGCGAACCATTTAAGAAATTTTTTTAAATTCAAGTTTATTTGAACGAGTGTTATCTACCAATTTTTTAGATCAACTTGTAGAGAGTTCAATAACAATTGGTTTAAAAAATAGTGTCATAGGCTACTTTGTTATTGTGTTTGTAGCCATATACATATGTACATTAGTTGAATACTACTTATTTTATTTAGTAACTTTTGTTAATTTTTCTTTATTGTAGCATATCAACATATCAATATTTATTCTTTATTTATTCTTACTTCAAAATTTGTAGATAAAATATATATGCAAGATATGCTAACTAAGTTATTGGAATATAGTAAGAAGTTATGCCCAGTTCGGGGGCGAAGAAGCGGAAAAGTCATGACTGCAGAATTCTCCAAAAATCAACCAATAAAAGTTACAGAGGGCAAACTCAGGGAGCGTGCCGAATCCCTTTATGAATTAATACAAAATCTGAAATATATGAATGAAAGTAAAGAGACAGAATTAGTGGCAGGCGAAGCCCAGTTATTAGACCTATTAAGATTATTGCAGCAGACACAACAACTTCAACACGAAGAATCGACACACGAAGTATCGCGATCTCTTAATCGTAATTTGTGCGGATTTGCGAAAAAAATCTTACAACGTTTTAGCATTTCTTTATGGGTTGGAGTTACATCTTGTTTCGTAGGATTGGTTTTATTCTTATTACGTGACTATAATTTTACTTGTTTGTCGCCAGTATAAAAATCATAGGTCATCACCGCCAGCTAAATTTAAGCAGAGCGCATAATAAAATACATATTTTTTTTAATTCAAAAAAAAAAATCTGGTATTTTTGTTGATCGAGATTATAAATAATCAAATGATTTTTCCTATTTTACGTATACATAACTACTTGTACTTGTGCTGTAAAAGTGTTTGCATTTCTGATTTTGTTATGTTTTTAGATACATAAATATATGTAAAATAAAAGAAAAGAAATAGTTAGGATATTCAAAATTTGAAACAAAACTTTCGATTGTATTCATTTAAAAATAGGTAACGTAAAAACAAAAAAAACGCTTTGTTATGTTCTTGTAACTAATAGAGTTTTTAGCATGATTTTTTTTTTAGTTACATACTTTGAATCCAATATATATACATACATACATACATACTTAGTTCGTTTATTAAAACTAACAAATTTGAAATATAAACCTTTTACTATATTATATTCATATATTTCACGGAAACTACACCTTCAATATTCAGATAGTAGCAAGGTGTCAAAGAATATAATCTTGAGTTTTAATTTTGTCTGTAGGGTCAAACATAGTAATCATATCTCATCATGGTAAAATACAAGTTGCGTACTTGTATTATTTTCATATCTTTGTTAGCTTGTAAGATGTCATGCGTCGAAGTTGTGGCCGAACCAAAAAAACATATTCCAATAGTAGGCTTCCTGTTCAGCCCGTTAGAGTGGCGGTGATTAGAGTACAATAAAAAACGTTCTCCCAAAGTGAACACATTGAAATGAAGTAAAAAAACCACATAGAAGACACTTACTATCCAATACGTTCCAATTTATTCCTCATGAATGGAGCAGTTATACCGCAAAATTCCATATTTGAACCGGCTGTATTGAACCTATGTCACATCATGTTTTTCTCTCTCAATATGTTTCTTATGATAGGTCTATGACTTTTTCTTATTGTACTTACAACCATCGGACCAAAGATATAGAACCATTTTATTTTCCTGAAATTTAAAAAAAGGAGTTAGAAAAAAATTAAATAGCTTTTACCGCAAGCAGGTTTTTATTTCAATAGTTTTAAACGATTCGAAGTGATAAAAAAATTTTTTCTCCCAACACTACGAGTATGTGGAAAACTTTAATTTGGTTTCAAGTAAGAAAATTGCTGGCACTCAACTAAATACTTGCATAGATAATTCAATGAAATTGATCTCCTTAAAAAGTACAGTTTAAGTATTCTGTATTCAGTATATTAAGCAGTAGGATTTGCAATATTTTCCGTACATTTATGATATTTGTCTAAATATAAAATACCTTTTTATAAATTTTTTACCTTTTCAATATTAATATATTAAATTTAAATTGAGTTGAAATGCTGCCATATTTCGTTTATTTCTCAGGTGAAAGATCTTTACAATCTTGGTAAAAATGTATTCGAAAATCGAAGGATTAAAAAAAAAACCATTTAAAACTGTATGAAATCACCCTAGCTGGCAGATGATTGCTTTCATTGGTGCCAAATTTTTATGAAACACTCGTCCGGCCTCGTTCTTGTGGTCGTCAAGCTGTTGACTTGAAACCTTATGATATCGATAATAGCATCGTTTATCGCATAAATCGATACATATTTTTGACAACAGACTCGGGCATGGTGTTCCCAAATTGTTGCATTATTTCTAATGATAGTTGGTCGTTAGTTGCTATTCTGTTATTGCACAAATTACTGTCTTAGCAAAACAGTGAAACCCCACATTGCAGTTAAACGCTTTTTAAACTTACAAGCAAGAATAAACTTTAAACTAATAACATTTTCGTTGCTATTGCGTTGCGAAGGAAGTTATGTGTCGAACTGTCACGTTACAGTTCTTGAGTTCTTGAAAAGTTTTCGTTCTCCATTTCTTTTTTGTATGTCAAGTTTTTGTTATCGCGTCATGATATCGGACTATTTGATGCTAGTAATTAAAGAAAAAAATTAACATTTCCTTAAAAAAATAATTTTAATTTAATTTTAATTGACGGACAAGAAGGTAAATAAACAGTGGTTGCTCTTTAAATGATTCACAGGCACTTTATTTAAAATATTTAATTAAAAAAAAAAAAAAACAATTTAAAAAAACCGTTGCATTACAATTAAAACTGCTAATCAATCACGTCAGCAAAGCTTCCTTCCACAACACAACTTATATACATTTATTTACGCATACATATGTGTAGGTTGAATAAGAAAATATAATAACCTAACAACTAAATTGTATAATTATACACTTTATCCGTTTTTACCAGAACCAAAATTGCGGACTGTTTTGTGCAGGAAGATGATTACCCATTTCTTTGCTTGCGGGTATGATTACCGGGCGGTTTTGGGACCTCTCGGGCTTCCGATTTGAATTGTGAAATCAACCTAATAAAGGTTATCAAATAAAATTAATTTTTGTCATTGTTTTTTATTTTTGAAAAATTACCTCTTAATTACTTATCTGATACGTGATTTAGGATGCTTCTTATACATATATCATCTTCAAAATCGCTATTCGCTTCTCTTACCTGAAAATAATGAACGCAATCGTTTTTTTTTTTTAAGATAAAACGTTGAAGTTTAGGAAAAGAGTAATATGCTTTTATTATACAATTCAACTCAGTATCAAAAATTGCAAGGAAAACAGAACATGGCCGTATGATTTACATAGTCGTAACGGCATTAATGTTTAGGTCTTTCATAACTTTACATATCTACAAGTAAACATGTACATTTAATTCATTTATTTTCAACAAATTAACCAGTTATATGTTCCATGAAAAATAATGTATGTGTTTTTTATGCTTATTGTTTAGCTATATTTTTTGAAGTTCCACGCTTATAATTGACATTCTTCTCATTTCATGTCGCTTTTTATTGTTCCTGCAACGTATCGTGTTAAATCGTACTTTCCAACTTGCCTGGTTTACTGCCTAATAACATAACTAATAAACGCATTGATTACATATTTATATGTATGTATGGTATATGTATGCTTTCCTAAATCTTCGTTTTTTTTTTTAACACGATAACACGCTAAATGTAAACGATAATTCCAAATAGTTCTGGAAAGACCTTCCTCGCAGACGTCCTGTAACTATTTCTTTAAGGAATCGACTGGAAATCTCGAAATAACGGATATTGATGCGGACAGTAATATATCCAGAGACGTTATGGTAAGTGTGCCGAATACAAAAACTTGTACATACATATATTTGTTTGTAATGATTTTAATACTTTTTCTCATATTGCAGGGTAGTTCATTCAATAACAATTTGTCACTCGGCAACTTGAAACAAAATCCCAATTCTTCTGCTACTTCAAGTAGTTCATATGCCATTCGATATCCTCAAAACTCTAAACTTGAATCTCTATATCCATATTATATGGTGGAAAAGAAGCATTATCTTTCGGCAGATTATAAAAATGAACAGGATAATAATGACTTGGATGAAATTCACGGCCATCATAGTAAGTCAAGCTCAAAAAGTAGTCTTAGTGTCAAGCCTATCGATTTGCATTCTGCGAATGTACCAACAACAAAAGTGCACCAGTTTCTGGTTAGAACTTTCAGCAGCCCAACCAAGTGCAATCATTGCACTTCACTTATGGTTGGCCTCACTAGGCAGGGCGTTGTATGTGAGTTTTGTGGCTTCGCTTGTCACACAATTTGCTGCCAGAAAGTTCCTACAATATGCCCCGTGCCAATCGATCAAACGAAACGGCCATTAGGTATTGATCCAACACGAGGTATCGGCACAGCGTATGAGGGTTATGTAAAAGTGCCCAAGATGGGCACCATCAAGCGAGGTTGGGTACGTCAATTTGTGGTCGTATGTGATTTCAAATTGTTTTTATACGATATTTCGGCTGAAAGAAGTGCTTTACCTAGCGTGAATGTCTCACAAGTTTTGGATATGAGAGATCCGGAGTTTGCCGTCGCCAGTGTTCGAGAGAGTGACGTCATACATGCTACGAAAAAGGATGTGCCATGTATATTTAGGGTAAGTTTCCATTGTCTATTTAATGAAAACCCAACGCACACGATATTATACATACGTATGCCCTAAAAATTTAACCCACACATATGTACATATATACATACATATGCGCGTGTAGTATTTAGTTACTGTACGCACGTTAAAAAAGTCAATATTTTACAAAATAGTTATTCCAAATTCCGAGGAAAAAAAAATCAATATACATAATTCGAATCCAAACATTCGTATTATTCAAAACGAGATCTGGTGTTCTCGCGAGCTAAACTACCACGTGAATTTTTAATAAATTAAATTAGCGCACAAAACATAAAGGCCTCTTAAATCAAATAAACCTCTTAGACTAACATATTTGTTCATAAAATGGGCTCCTAAATTTATATAAGAAATGGTTGACATTAACTTTATAAAAGCTGGTCTAATACGGAATACAATGCAATACAACAGTACATATGTATGTAACAGAATCCATATCAATAAAATGTTTTCACTTTTTATAAAATTGAATATTTGCAAAATGTCAGCAGATTTTTTTATTTTTTTTTGCCGCATATACTACAAAAAATTATACTATGTTCTGAATGCGCCGTTAACTCGAATTTTTGGGCAATTTTGGAGGTTAACGTCAATTCGGAGATTACCATTCACATAAATTTTGGCAGTAAGATGTGTGGGTCAAATAACGAGGTCTTACAGAAACGAACGCCTATTTTGAAAGTTTTGAGAAAAGCTATTATTTGGAAAAACGCTAGGCTAAATGTATAGAGTTAAAAGAAGATTATGCTGAGAAATAAAACGATTATGCTGAAAAACATTTATTTTTTTTCAAAAAGTCGCTGACTTATCAAACCACCCTCGTAAAATATTTGTAAACAAAGGGAATCAAAATGCAGAAAGGATATCTTCGCATAATGAGACAACACCACCAACGCCGTTTACCATGGAGTTGCCTTCACCATCATTATTGACCACTGAGCTTTTGATGCCATCGCCATTGTCAGCAGAGATTCTGTCGGGTGCCAATGACCGCGCTGTAAAAAAAGCAACTATATTGCTGTGGCAGGTGTCTGCATCAAATGGTATTGTTGCTTGCATCTCCGTTATTATTGCACCACTAATTGTGATGCTTTTTATGCAGGCATTATCCTTTTGTATGTATTTTTAAAAACATTCGCGATTATAAACAAAACTATATTTTTATTCTATAGTAAATAAACAAATGTCAATTAAACTCGAGTTTACGGCGCAGTCAGAACATAACATTATCTAATATGAAAAGAGTCATCAGTAAGAAAATCGCGAGTATCAAATTCACCTTAATTTTGAAGTTAAAATTGAGAAGTTACTTTTGTTATAAGTTATTCACTCAAGTAACTATTCTTTTTTATACCCGAGGGTATATAAACTCTGTTAAAAAAAATCGAGATATATATGTACATATATCTATACCATAATGATTAGAATGAAAAGTGGAATAGGTTTAGCCCTGACTGTCTTTCCGTCCGCCCACTCGTCTGTCGTGGACACGATAACTTGAGTAAAAATTTAGTTTTTTAATGTAACTTGGTGCACAAGGTAGGTCGGTATTGACGCTCACCTCCCATATAACGAAAGTTTTAAAAAATGCAAAAACTTGGTTTTTCCGGTATCTATTGAAAGAATTGTGGCCACTGTGTTTGAGTGGGTAGCGGTGCGTGCTATTACTCGATATGCTGTTGCGTTCGAGGTTCGAACCTCAGTCAGGGCAAGTAAAATCTAAACCATAGAAAAGTTTTTTTCTAATAGCGGTCTCCCCTCGGCAGGCAATGGCACACCTCCGAGGATATTTCTGTTATGAAAAAGCTTCTCATTAAATACATCTGCCGTTCGGGTTCGGTACAAAATTGTGGGTCCCGCCATTTGTAGTAGAATATACCACTACAAAAGGTAGGAGAAACAATTTAGTAAAAGTTGATATTTGTAGCGATTTAAAATAAAAAATGAAATTTAGAAAAATAGGCGTTGCCACGCCCACTTATGATAAAATGTCTGTATCTCAATTACAGTGTTAGGAATCGTCACGAATTTGGTAAACATATCACTAGTATCATCGTCAAATATTTTTGAAATCGCCTTCCATGTAAAGGAATTTTTCAAAACAATTTAAAACTTGGGTTTTTCGGTATCTATTGAAACAAATTGGGTAAAATTTAATATTTTAAGCGAATTTGAACGATTTTTTTTAATTGGGAAAATAGCCACGCGCACCATATAACGGTATTTTTGAAATATTTGGAAACTTACTTATTTCGGTAACCTCTGCACCCAAAGAGCTAAAAATTGATCCAAAGAGTAACCTTTTAGCAAATAAATAGGGATTTAACAAAATTTCATAAAATCTGAAAAATGCGATGTTTCTGCAACATTAATACTAATTTTTTCAAATTGTCTATTTATATAAATTTGGAAATGGGCGGGGCACTGCAGATACAAAAATACTCCGTTTGTATTAAAGTTATTATACTAAAATTTTGCAAGTGAGTGTTTTTCAATTATACTTTAGTTGTTTCTAAAAATCATCGAATCGGTTCACTATAACGTATAACTCCCATGCAACTGATTAATCAGAGCGTAAGGGAAGAAGATGATTAGTCTTTCGTGTTTATGTTTTGTTTGAAAGTTTAGGAAATTCGTAGATTATTAAGCATTAATACTAATTAAAAATTAAAATTTTTTTGTTTACATAAAGATCAGTAATTTGCTCTCAAATCATATGTTTGCTTGATAGAAATTTTTTGCTGTCTAGAATTTTTTAACAAACATAAAGAGTGTTCGCGTATTGATAATTGTTACGAATTGTTACGAAATATCAGGAATTTGGTCAAATCGCGAGAAATGACATTTCATTTTGAGGGACAAATTTTACCCAGCACAAATTTGCAATTAAGAAAAAAGCTGATCAAAAACAGCTGATTGCTATTTGAGTCGGCTAACATTGTTCATATTCTTGCATATATTTTTAGATTAAGACATCTTTGATTGAAGGAGGGCCTACGTGTAATACGCTAATGTTGGCGGACAATGAAACCGAGAAACGGAAATGGGTAGTTGCTTTGGGCGAGTTGCATCGCATTCTAAAACGGAACAATCTCCCCAATACGGCCATCTTTAAAGTACACGAAATACTTGAAAGTTCTCTTACAATTGTGAGGAGTGCTCTAAGCTCCGTTATAATTTATCCTGATCAATTTTTGTTGGGTACAGAGGATGGTTTATATTGTGTTAACCTGGAACAGTATGGTAAGTAAGCCATATTACATACTTAGCTGCAACTGTCGTTCCTCTTCGTTAACAGAAAAAGTGAGCTTATTTCATTTCGCATCACACCAAAACTAAAATTAGGTCGGTTGTATAATACTCGAGTATTTACATTGGTGAAATAAGCTACATTTTTTCCCCCGCGGATTGAAATGTTCTTTGGTATTTGTACCGATAACCATTGGTTTATCGTATTTACGATTAAGATATGCAATTTGCTAATGTAAATAAAATTAAAATTTTTTTCTCTTAGAAATAATTCGCATTGGTGAGAGTAAGAAAATTATTCAAATGTGGTATGTTGAGGAAGAGCACATTCTAGTCATTTTGTGCGGCAAACAAAGGCATATACGTTTACTTCCAATAAGAGCTTTAGAAGTGAGCGATGTGGAGTGGATAAAGGTGGCGGACTCGAAAAATTGCATTGCCGCTTGTACGGGCGTGATTCGTCGCTCGCCAGCCAATGTTTATGCTTTCGTTGTAGCATTAAAGCGTCCCACTAATCAAACACAAGTAGTGGTATATGAAATAAATCGTAATCACTTGCGGCATCAAAAAATGTGTGAATTTACTGTGGCGTATCCAGTGCAAAGTCTGCAAATTTTGTCCGACATTCGACTTGTTATTGGACATCAAAGTGGTTTTACAGCCTACTATTTGCAGGGTGAAGCAACGACTACTTGTAAGAAAAAGCATTTTCATATCCATACATACAATTCGCACGTTCGCTGAAGTAGTTTTCAATAATCACAACTAAAAAGTTATTAATTTAATTGTACTCATTTTAACTTCCTTTCTTTGCTGGCAATATGAAATAGAAACTCTATAACGATTATGTCATAATCAAACTCCAAATCTAAACAAATTGAAAAATAGTAAAATCACAAAAAAGTTACATATGTATATATTCTTATTATAAATTGCAGATTCATATACGTAAAATTTTTACATACATATAAAATATGTAGAAAGTTTTTGTTTTATTTTGCATTAGTACATTCCTTCAGCAAATGGGCGATATTTATATATGTATCCATCGGTATATAAAGACCTGTTTTGTTACTAATTGTATTTTATGGACAGCGTTAATACATCCGGAAAATCAACTGTGTGCCTTTTTAAATTACTCGGGCGTTGATGCTGTTCGCGTTATTGAAATACAGTGTCCCGGAGGTATTTTCGGAGAATATTTATTAGTGTTTCAAACGTTGGCTATTTATGTGGATCTACAAGGGAGAAAATCGCGCGATCGAGAAATAACATATCCAGCTAACCCAACTCATATAAGTAATTCAATTAGTTTTCTTTGAATTTTCATAATTTTTTTTATTATTAAAATAAATTGGGGCTGCGGAATGGCTTTATTTTATATATCTTGCCACTAACTAAGAATTATTTTCAGCATATTTGGACGGACATTTGCTGGTATTTTCGGAAACTCATTTGGATATTTTTAATACCCAAACCGCTGAGTGGGTACAGTCGATTGGACTGAAACGGGCCCAACCATTAGGACCACAAACGAACTTTGTTTTAACATATGTTAACGACGCGCCTATAATTGTATATCTCGCTAATATACACACAAGTATGTACATCCGAAATGGTTTTAATTAATGCAATTATATTTTGAAGTAAGACAAATTTTATTTTTAGAAGAACTAATTCATATGAGTTCGGCGGAAAAATCTGGCTCTAGAAATCCCCGACGACGGTTTTCTATTCGTGAAGTAAACAAATCTTTTAAGAGGTAATCAACATACGTAAATGAAACAAAAAATAGACAAGATAAACTCGACTTTAAAGTTTAAAGTAATTCATTTGGCAGAAAATCCGAAGAAAATTATATCAAAAAGCTATTTCTAACTTTACATCTACAAAAACTGTCATTAGTTAAGAATAGGGCCCGTTGAGCTAGAAAAAAGTGAAAAAGTAGGCGTGGTCCTCCTTTCACTGATTTGAATTACGTAAAAAATATTTTGTGCAAATTAATGCGATTGGTGTTAGAAAGCGTTTAAGATGGAATTTGTGGAAATTTTAAAAATGTATACTTCGAAAAGATTCAGGTATGTACATACATATATGGGGTACAGCGGTGCTTCTAGGTATGCGGTTACAGTTGCTTAGCTGTTGGGTTCGGTCCTCACCACATAAAATCTCAAATCAATAGAAAAAACCCAAACAATAACCTTCCAACACGTTGACGACACGCGCAAGCAAAACAAAAACTATCTATAGGGAAGATGTCCTCTAGCAAGTGCTGGATGTCCTTAACAAATATTAGGCTGCAGTACAGGAGATGCGATGGACGGGGCATGGATGCCAAAAATATGATTCTTGCTATGTTAACTAAAGCTGCTAACACAGTACAACACATGATTTGCCAACTCAATTCTGAGAACTGTATGTGAAATTAGACCCAAACAGAATAATTTCTGCATCATTCGTTTTGTCTTCTTACCTGCCAAAATATTTTTAATATCGATTTGAAGTTAGTACTATCGTATAGGGGAATTTATCACTTTTTAGGCCCTGTTGTTTGACATAGCTCGACAGCCACTAGATTTAGTTGAAATAAATTAAAAAAAAAATTAGAATTACAATTCCCTTAATCTGTTCATATATTGTTTTCCTATACAAGCAACAGTTTCCAAGTTAAAAATAAGCGCATGAAGAAACATTTTTTTTTCTTTTTAAATTCATAAAAAATACAAAACGGAAATAAGTTTCAAGTCTAGTTATTTTATCGCAAAGTCACATAACCTATGAGCAAAATGAGACAAAGATCATGAAAATCGATGCACGCGTTTCGCTTTTATTCGCAATTGAGTAAAGGTAAACTGAAAAATGTTGTACTGTATAAGTGACGGCGCACAAATTGAAATTCAACAACATCACCTCGATTTGTGCGCACGCCGCGAGGGAAGATAAACATGACGGGACCAAAGATTAATTCTAGAGGAAGCATACAATGCGCAGACTACAAAGCCTTCCTGCAGGCAATTACTACGTGCAACAGTCGAGCGATACCGGGAGAAAAAGAAACGAGAGGCGGAAAGGAGTGAGTGCGAATTGAGTGTGGTTACTGCAAAAACGAGTAAGGAAATATAGTCACAAACGTTCAGAGCAATCTTTAGGGATGACCAAAAAAAATCCCTCCATACGACCACGGCTAGGTAAGAACAGTACTAAGGTGGCTTAAGAAGTTGTTCAAAGCCTGCGGCAAAGAGCTGGTAGGAAGCATATATGTACTTACCAGTTATTAAGCACAGCGACGAGTATCTACATGCCATAATATTGTAATCCCAGTGTATTTTGCAAAGTACATCAGAAGGGTGATACTGCTGTTTGGTTCATGTGGTTAATTATGAATTATTGTTTTAATGAAAAACATACAATTTTGTTAAAAATTGGCCATAATATTAGCTTTTTAGCTTTTTTCGAAATATGTAATTATGATATACAGCTGTGTTTGCAATAATAGCAATAAATTTGAATATGCTATTTTTTGAAAATTATATTTATATTTGATAACTTTCTTTTAAAATTTAGTAGGATCTATAACCGAAGCTATATAAATAAAAGTTTCAATTGATTTATGCGATTTTTTCTTTGTCAAGGGTGTTGCGCATTTTCTTCCATATACATAAACATAGATTTTGATGATACGTTCTATGAAGGAAAATGCTCAACACGCTTGACAAAAAAAATTGGACTAATCAACGGTAACTTTTATCCAAGTGTAACTTGCACTTTGTTTTTAGCGAATTTAAATGCGCTTCAAAACTGCATACCCAGAATTTTCATAAAAGTCCAGAATAAAAAGTTTGAAATTTTGAGAACAGTTTTTAGAAATTTGGTTATTTTTGCGAGTTTCATATAGTTTTTAAAACTTTCATTTATAAATTTTTTAATGAAAACAATCAAATATAAATAAATAAATATAAGTTTAAAAAAATATCAATTTAAACTTTTCGCAAGATCTTCCTTTAGCTCCCGTCAACACCTTCCTCCTCTTAATTTGCACAAAAAAAACTTGTTATACAATTAGAACAAGTAAACCACGCCCATTTTTTCGTTATTTGTAGCCGATAACTAGGCGCCAATATCTTTCAATCGGAATTTATAATAAATTTCAGAGATTCTAATTTGATATCATTTCCTTCCTCAAAAACCAAAGGTAGGATAAAGAAATACTATTTTTTTATTGAAGGGCTTTGTTCGAGTTTTTAATTATGTTATTATATTTTAAATGTTTTCGATGCGTGGTGTTGTGGTATCGACTACTGCGGAAGCCTTGAAGAAAGAAGTTTGATGAGGAGTATTGTTTTCTTTTTCTTATAATTTTTCCCAAAAACCAATCGGTTTTAAAGCTCAAAAACAGTTTAAAATAAAATAGTTATATGGTAAAACAATAATTATGTTATAATTGAAATCAAAAATCACAGTGTGATATCCTTTTTTGTAAAAACTTAATTTCTTAAAATCTTGTATTCTTGCATTTCAGCACTAGCGACAGAAGATCTAAAATGATATCAGCCCCAACCAATTTCAATCACATTTCGCATATGGGACCGGGTGATGGAATACAAAACCAACGACTGTTGGATTTACCAACGACCATAGAAACAGCTGATCAAATAAGCAATCAGTCCTTTATTATACGTCAATCTTCACTTACACCACACGCTGTAGCACGCCAAACAATTAATTCACAAAATGGTTAAAGATTTGTATGAAATTTTATACGATTATAATTGTTAATTAATTGCAGGAAACCCGCAGAAAACTCATTCAATTGATCAACAGTCAGAGCAGCTTCAGGCCCGTTCCCCAAGTCCTGTTTCTAATTTGAGTTCGCCAAAGGATTCATCGGACGTTCAGTCCTATTTGCCGTTTTAAGGTTTTGCAATGTATTATTTTTTATACTTATTTATTTTTTATGTTTCACTAGTATTAGTTGTATTATTATTTTTTTTAATAAATATACTCATACGAACAAATATACATTTACGCTTATAATAGAAATGTTTGAATTATGTAATTTATAAGGTTACATGATTGTACTCGTATAGATCATTAAATGATTGCGCGAACCCCATTTTCAATACTAAAAGAATTCGTTTTGAAATTATATAAGCTTTATTGCTTTAAGGGGTTACATCTAGTTAAGAGCCCTTAAAAATTAGGTTTTTCAAAAATTTTTCTTAAACATTTGTACTCATATTATGGTAACTTTGAAGAGTATTTAATAATTTTTAATTTGTAAAATAACAGTTTTTAAAGCTGCTACAGCAGATCTCCCGGAACCCCTCCAAAAAAGACGTTTTGCGGTGACCACTATATCTCTGAAGTGGATCATATGAAATGAAAAAACCAAACGGATTTCGTTAAAGTAATGTACAATCTTGTAATTATTCGAATGATTAAACAAAAAAAATTTTTTTTACTATATGGCGGCTTCTCAAAAAAAATCTTGTTTTGTCAAATTTTGGCCTTAAATTGTGTATAAAAATAAAATTTTTATCGGTAATAAAAAAGCTTCGAATAAGTACTAGAAAATATAGTTCAGAAGCCTGTGTAAAACTTTGAGACTAATCGGTTCAGCCGTTTTCGAGAAATCTTGGTCCCGACTTTCAAAACACAGTTTTGAGAAAAACAAGGTTAAAGTTTCAAAAGCATTTTGCACTGAATTAAACATTTTTTTTTTTCATCTTACATCGAGTCGTCTATTCCAGGGCCATATAATATATCCTCCGCCGCTTCGGCAGCTTCTAATAAATCGAGCAGGTGTTGTTTATGAACGATTATTCCCACTCGTCTGCTGTCATGCTCCTCTTTTTCGGCATATGAATATGCATTGGGTCCAAGTGAAACCCCTATTGCATTCCTATAATATAACAGCGCCTTCGTTAAATATGCCGCCAGCTATTAATGCAGACATTTTAACAATTGTCGATGTGGCCGGAAGAGTTTTTGGAGTGACTTTCCATATCAACTGATTGTAGCTGTCGTTATTGTTTTGAGTGAAACCACCCACACATCTTTCTAATAGTTTCTTGTTGAGATCTGTATAAATCGGACGTAGAGCTTCAGCAACATCTTGTGGTAACGGATAATCATGTTTGAAATTTGCTAATTCATTGGCAGCTACAGCCCGCTGCCAACTGCACCATGACTCTGGTCCGATCGGGCACTTCTCGTGTTTTTTTCTCTTTCAGAAGCAGTTTGAAATTGAACATTCCCGTCACAGATTTTGCACTTTAAGTATTCGAAATTGTTACAAATACTGTTATAAAGTTTAAAACTCTGTTTTCAACAGACGAATTACGCGGAACTGCGATTTCGTTTTGCATTTTGAATTTGTTCGCAAATGCACTAAAACTGCTTTCATCCGTTTTAGCTGTTTTTGGATTGAAAACATGTTTACGTTTTTTTGTTCTAGACTTGCGTACGTTTAGAGATTTTCTCGTTTCTCTAGAACACTTCATTTTCACGAAAAAATCACACAAAGAAATTAAAACAGAATTATAACACAATTATAAGCGAGATCACAAGTTTACTGTTTTGCTTGTCTGCTTAGACTGAGTAGTACTTGCCAATTTGGGAATGAAAAATGTACATTTACAGTGTAGGTCAAGTGTCCATATCTCTGCCGCCAGCAGTTTCCGCCTCGCCCCACTCCGTTTTATACCAACATCCGTTTCTTTTAAGTCTGCAGGTGGCCTTTAGGGCCTCCCCACGTATGAATATACAAAGTGACGGTAAGTGCAGCAATGCATCAAGAGCAGCGCGAGGTGTGGTAGAGAATGCCCCTGTACAGCACACGGCGATTGTTCTCTAAAGTTTAGCAAGCAGATCCCCCACGCTATTAATTGGTAGTCTGCTCCACTATAGCACTGAAGCATAGCTGATTATGGGTCTGATCATAGAGGTATGTATCCCGTGGATACCCTTTGGTGATAGACCCTACGTTTTACCGAAGACCCATTTACACTGGCAGAAGGCTGCCAATGCTTTAGAGGTCTTGTGCTCAACGTGAGATTTCTACGACAGTTTTGCATCCAGAACTACTCCTAGATACTTCACTTCGGGAGAAGTCTGAATTGTGACTCCCTTAAGTGTGAGGAGAATGAGGCCATCCAAACTTCTCTGCCTATCAAAGAGCGGATAGCAAATTATCATCACACCAAGTGTCAATCTCATTCAGTATTGTCTGCGCTTTCCTGCAAACAGCCCACAGAGATGGGCCCGTGACTAGACAGACCACATCTCCGCTTAGGCCTGAGCGTAGATATTCGAGTCATCAAGAGTGACAAGAAGAGAATCAATTACCAAGCACTAGAGCAAAGGGGAAAGCACTCCACCATGAGGACAACCCTTATTAACTACGCTCTTTAGGTTTAGATCCCCTTCTGCCTGAATCCTGATAATCCGCTGCGCCAGCATTGAACGAATCCAATTTACCAGCGAAGGATCTACCCCATGCCGTAGAGCAGCAGTGCACATGCTATCGAAGGTGGCATTGTCAAAAGCACCCACAATGTCTGCAAAAATGCGAACTGTTTCTTATCAACGACCTCGCCAATTCTGGCAACAAGATTTTTCAAAGCCGTCTCACAGGAATTTTTCGCCGATAGGCATGTTGATGCAAAGACAGAAGATGTGATGAGAGCGCCACCCTACAAATGCGTAGCTCTACTAATATACTACCTTGCCAACCTTTGGTATAAAGGCGACATTTACCAGCCTCCAAGATTGTGGTATATAAGCAAGTGCGAGCGACGCTGTGAAAATATTTTTCAAGGTCGCCAACACGAGCTCGACACCTTCTTTTAGTACAATAGGTGAGATGCCATCCGGAGCGGGCGATTTGAATCTGTCAAAAGATTCAATAGCATATCTCATGGCGTCTTCACTCGCCACAGTTCTGGCAACAAACCAGTTATACCTTGCCGCGGTGGTTCTAGCATTCCCTCCCTCCCCTGCCGAGGGAGAAGAAGGCGTAACCATCACCTAATTTCCAGGAAAATGAGTCTCTAGAAGAAGAGAGTAAGTCTCAGTGCTGGTGTTTGTGAAAGAGCCATCAGGCCTCTTGAGTGAACCCAGCTTCACGGATTGGTCCTTTTTCAGAACTTTCATCAGTCCAGCTGTTTCACCCAAGGTGGCCTTACTAAGCAGCTGATTGATTTGTTTTTTCTAATGGCGTAGTACAGAAAATGTCAAAATCATTTGTTTGTTGGTTGGTTTTGACATTCGCTGTACCGAAAGCAACAACAAAATACTTTTTTTTTCTTAAACATTTGCTGCCACCTGCTAGCACCAGGGGGCCCCCAAAAGTGGCGAGAAAAAAAAATTTATTTCATAAAAAACACAAGAAAAGTAAAACTTTTCGTACTACCAAATTCATAGTTTGGCGCGCAACGTTGCGCTTTCAGCGCTTCCATTTCCGTTTCCTCTCGCTGCCGTAATCGACAGCGTTTGCACCTCTCGCTCAGTGCGCTTTCTCTCTCCCTCACTCATCTGGAAATTCTGGAAGTGCAGCTTTTTCGACATTACCGATCTGTATGCGGTTCAATGCGTTTCGAATAATTCAAGAGTTCAAGTTTAAACGTAAATTGTTCTCTTGAGGCGCTAATTTTATAGTGAAATTTGAACTTAATACTGAATCGTACCTCTGGTAAGTAACAGTAATATTAAAATATATATAATAGATCATAAGAGGAAAATTTCTTTTTCGTGATTATGTTGTAACATTTGCGTCATTCAGTTTTATTTGCAAATGAAAAATTCTGTGTGACGGTAAATAAAAAGTTACTCTATCGGGATTCGACATTCGCGTCACTCGGTTTTATTTGCAAATGAAAAATTCAGTGGAACGATTAATTTAAAAGTCGGAATTTATTAGCGCAAATTATTTTTTCTCCGTGTTTCAAATAAAATCATAATGAGCTCAAACAAACGCCTTTATCGGAGTGGTGCTCAAAAACGGAAAAAAAAAATTTGAGACAGAAGCGGCTGTGAAGAAATTAAAACCCATAACCTCGTGGCCGCTGTGGTCGAGTTGGTAGCGGTGCGTGCTATAACTTGATATGCCGGTGAGTTCGAGGTTCGAATCTCAGTCAGGGCAAGCAAAATCTTAATCATAGAAAAAGTTTTTTCTAATAGCGGTCACCCCTCGGCAGGCAATGGCAAACCTCCGAGGGTATTTCTGCCATGAAAAAGCTTCTCATTAAATACATCTGCCGTTCGGAGTCGGCACAAAAACTGTAGGTCCCTCCATTTGTGGTATAATATAAAGACGCACACCACAAATGTTGGGAGAAGCTCGGCCAAACACTGAGCTATAGAGTGTAAGCGCCAAAATTATATATTATAACCTCATTTCTTACGCCGCAACATCAGGAAAAGAGCGAACAAGAATTTGATGACAGCCATGAGAAGCGTAATTTTTCTAGTAGCGATTCGCAGCAGAAAGAAACAGAAGCAGATTTAAACGTTGCAACACCAAACACTGATCCTGACATTTTCATCGCTGCAGACAATTCAAAAAGGAAAACATGGCATCCTCTATGCGAAACACTACGTTGGAACAAAGTGATTGGCTAGAAAAAAAACCTCCCTCTGATAAAGGACATTACAAATGCGTTTTGACTGCAGAATTGAAAAGATTTATAATCTCGCATGGACCGTGCCAACCGAAAGGACCTTTTCCCACAAAATGAACAAACGGGGACTCAATTCACTTAATTTTTTTATGAATCGAAAAATAAAGCAGGATTAAAAATTCCCCGAACACGATAGAGCAAATATACGTTTTCTTTGCGAACAGCATAAAAAGATGGGAGTTGTTATCGACCTTTCTCTCCGAAAATTCTTCGTTGAAACTAAAACGACTCTGTCCAACACGATGGTCATCTCGGAACGATTCTTTGCAAGCTATTTCATTCCGATATTGTGATATTTTGAAGGCGCTGTCCAAAACAATTCTTACCAGTAATTCGAAACCTGAGCGAAATGAAGCGACTTATCTACGTAAAGAGATAGAAACTTTCCAATTCGTTTTTCAAATTGTTTTACACACGAAAGATCTGAAAACAACAAACCTGGTTACAAAAACTCTTCAAAAGCCGGACGTCGATCTTTCTCAAGCACATGTTTTACTCGAACAAGCGTATCAAGAACTGCTAGATTTCCGAAATGTACCAGGGAGCAAAATCACAGGCAATCGAACTAAATGCTGATTGGAGAGTCAATTCAAGCCAACAATTCAAAAAATTTTCCTCGTACATATAGTAAGGGCCCCCTAGTGAAAATCCGACTTGGGCTCCCTTGTCTATAGTTACGCCACTGAATACACTGTCACTTTAAGCATCTAAATACATTAGAAGGGAAAATTAACAAAAGGCAGACGAACAAAAGGGACAGCCACACCGCCCTACTACTTTCAAATGCTCCGACGCGTCGTTACAATTATTTGTGTAACTTCAAAAATAACCGTCGAATTGACTTCAAACTTTCAGAGTGTTTACTTGAATACATGTACATTTTTAAAGCTCTAACTAGATGTAACGCCTTAAGTAATGGGATATTATGTTCCTCTATATATCCGTCCGCTGTGAAAAAATAGAGATTTTGAAAATTTTCAAGGTTATTGGCGATGAAAGTGTCAATTAAGTATTTTTCTTTTGACGATTTTTAATCAAAATAAATATATATAAGGATCCACTGATTTCATTAAAGACAGGCAAATAAAACTACCAGCTTTACATACATACTACGAAACTATTTATTGACCATTGCACTATATCTACGTCGTTATAAAGCGCGTACAGCTCATCGTTTAATCGTGGAGATACTTGGTCTTTCCCTCGATCACCTCCCAACCCATTCGCTTCGCTTCTCTATACATTTTGGTTCTTAAGATGTACACTCGTATAAAAGATAGTGGCTGATCGATTAAGTTCTGCGACTAGAATTATCTTCTTCATGATCAGGTTAAAGAAGTCGCACGACAAAGAGTGAACCTGTCTGAAACCGCATTTGGTATCAAATGGATCGGAGAGGTCCTCTCCAATTCTGACGGAGCTGGTGGTGTTGCTCAACGTAATTTTACATAATTTTGCAGGGATACAAAATTCAGACATTGCGGCATATAGGCAACTTCTTGTGCTGTCAAAAGCGGCTTAGAAGTTGACAAAAATATGGTTTGTGTCAATTCATCTTTCTTTGGTCTTTTCCAAGATCTGGCACACTGTGAGTATCTGGTCGATGGTAGATTAACCAGGTCTTAAGCCACACTGATAAGGCCCAATCAGTTCGCTGACGGTGGGGTTGAGCTTCTCACACAATACACTCGCAGGTATACACATTAGCTCCGGGGCTTTATTGTTTTTTAGCCGTGCTATTGCTATACGGATTTGATCACATTCGGGTAACGGTTTATCATCTTCTCCAAAGTGGTTTCTGATACCACCACTAAGTAGCGTGCTCCCTCTATAAACTAAGCATTTTGGACGTCAGTCACCAGGTCACCGTTGTCGTTCATACAGGAATTTTCCCCGGTGTTGAAACCTATCGGCAATCATGTCAAGCTCTTCGCACTTACGCATTTCGGCCTCTTTTCTTCTCACGAAAGATCGCGCTGCGCCCGACAACGGCGTGGCCCTGTATGCACCATTTTTCTGTTCCGAGGCGACGCGACGTTCCCAATCATACCAGTTGTTCTTTCGGGCTCGCTGAAAACCAAAGCATTGTGCAGCAGCGGTACGTATAGAGCGGGAGATGTCGTAACATTGCTCTGAAAAATCGCTGCGTTAATTAGTGCTCTCAAAGAGCAGGAGTTAGAATCGTATGGAGCAGAGCGTGGCTGTCTGTTGTGATTGCAGCTTTCCGACGTCGAGTTTTCCTCGTGTCCATTTGCGTGTACTTTTTGCCGAGCAGAGACGTGTGTGGATCTTGGCAGCGCCTAATTATGATCCGAGTAGATGTTAGCTCCTAGGATAGTATGCACATGAAGTACACTAGAAGTATGCCTTCCGTCTATTACAACTTGGACGTTTTACCATCTGGGGACAGCCACGTATGGATTTTCAGACTACCACCTTCCGGGCCACGGCTAAAAGCCATTTGCACCATCTCCGGTTAAGCGCTTAATCAGAACTAAAAGCGACATTTAAAACCGTTCGTCATATAAGTAAGTGGTGAATTGTAGCTAACCGCCGGTAGTTTTAAACTTAGCACTAAAATCGCCAAACATCAAGCATAAAAAACACTCAAATTATCAAAGCAAAGTATAAATCAAGGCACATTTAACAGGTAGCAGCATTAAAGAAAATGCAACCCTGGGGTATATTTTTGGATTTGTTGTGGTCCATCACCCTTCAAAATAGATATATCAAACTTGACGAAATTAGAAATTATAAATATACAAAATGTAAATAAATATTGTTATGTAAACAAAGTTGTTTTGATTTTTTTTTAAGAAAAAAGTTTGTTTTGTAAACACTTCTAAGAAAAAACTCGAATCAGCTGCTAACATAATATTACCTGTTTATTGTACCATATAATAATTTTGGTGCGTACACTATATAGCTCAGTGTTTGGCCGAGCTTCTCCTACCATTTGTGGTGTGCGTCTTTATATTATACCACAAATGGAGGGACCTACAGTTTTTGTGCCGACTCCGAACGGCAGATGTATTTAATGAGAAGCTTTTTCATGGCAGAAATACCCTCGGAGGTTTGCCATTGCCTGCCGAGGGGTGACCGCTATTAGAAAAAACTTTTTCTATGATTAAGATTTTGCTTGCCCTGACTGAGATTCGAACCTCGAACTCACCGGCATATCAAGTTGTAGCACGCAACGCTACCAACTCGACCACAGGTATAAGTAAAAAAATCATAAATATTACTGGTGGGAATTTTTTAAATACACCGTTACGAACTATCTTTGCGTCTGCCAAATCTTCCCCTTTTTGTGGTAGCTAATTTTCTGGCTTATAGTGAAGGGATTCTAATTGTACTTCTTTATAAATGTTTATTTTTTATGAATCAAGTTTAAAGCCCAGCTCAGAATTCATTCCTGGGGGTTCAAAAGGATGGAAATACGTTTATAATTACACGATCCAGATCTGTCCAACATAGCTCCTGAGCCTACTGAGCTAACACTCCGTCATACCCTGACTTGGAACACGACAGTTATGGACAGAGTCTAGCAGTTGTGGTGTTGAGGGTGCCTGTATGCCGAAGAAGCCGTACGTGCTGAAGGGTGTGATCAATGCTGATCCAAATCTTGTGTGGTTTTCTTAAGGTCTTAGCAAACATTGAGATCCTTCCGTCCGTTGCACGAATAAGTTATCATCGATGTGGAATTCGGGTGAAGCCTTCTCGGGTATATGCAGCTGAAATATGTTTCTAGGCAAAAGTTATACTATGTTCTGACTGCGCAGTAAACTCGAGTTTGTGGTTTGGAGTTTATGAACAACTGTCAAGCGTTCTCATTGTGGTGTGTAAGAAACCTTGAGATTAATTGACAAATGTTTGTTTACTTCTGAATAAAAATATTGTTTCGTTTATATTCCAAAATATTTGTGAAAGTACATTTGTGCATATATTTAGAAATATTTAAAAAATATGAGCATGAAATTGAATATTGTTTTGTTTAAAAAGCATCGCGATTACTAGTGCAATAAGTCGCTTTTCCCGGAGTAATCTTCTCTTAACTCTTTTCACTTTGTCTAGCGTTTTCCAATTATTTTATTCTTTCTCAAAACAGGTGTTTCTTTCTGTGATAACCTCTTCATTTGACCCAAATCTCTTACCACTCAGCCATTTCCTCAGAATTGGAAATAGGAAACAGTCGTACGGGCGATATCTGATGAATATGTTAGATGGAGTAGCATATATTTTTGCCAATCATTTAAAGGGGTTACACGTTTGCGCTTATGGTCAAGTGTGAGCAATCGTGGCACCCATCATGTGGATAGCTTTTTCACATCAGAATATTCGTGTAAAATGTGATTTACCCACTCAGTTGAGATGCCTACAGACTCAACCACCTCGCGTACTTTCGTTCACTAGTCATCCAATATGCTTCCATGGATTTTATCGACAATTTCTGGTGTAACGACCTTTTTTGGACGACCTAAACCCACTTCTTAAGCATTGAAATTGATAGCAATAGTATTTTCAAGCCTTTCCTTGGCTTCGGTGGTTTTTTACGCAGAAAATAATGGTTAATCAGCACACGAAATTTACTTATTTTTAATTTTTGTTACAAGTCAAGCAGAAAATCAAAAGGTCACTTAGGACTTATCAAACTGTCCTCGTATTTGAAATTATAAGCTATCAAACCAGTAAACAGTGCAGCAAAACATTTAAACAATGATGCCAAAATTTGTCAACAGTGCGGCCTAATATTGGGGCACATAAGGGTTGCATGTTTGACGTTAAACTCCAAAATTTCTCATAAACTCTAGTTAACGGCGCAGTCAGAACATAGTATTAGACTCGACACTAGACCAGACCAAAGAGATGTGCTGCAAGGATTTCCTCCATCGGGATAGACTACTGTTGTGAGCAACAAACAGAAAATCGAGCAGGATCTTAACTGCAAAATTTACTCAAGAAGGCAATGAACTTACTAGCCTGATCTTAAGCTATGCATTAGCTCGATCATGAGGCATCACATACTGAAGCGAAGAATAAATAACTGAACTCCACAAAACATAGTTGTGTTTGCATTTTTATGAAGCAAACAAGGAGTATTTGTATTAACAACACAAAAATAAAGAAAAAATTAGTTGCGCACGAACTTTATTTAAATAAGACATACATATGTATACTCGGAGATTTTCAAAATTTTTCAAAAGATTACGTGAAAATCGGATGAGTCCTCGCTCATATTTTTGATTTGAATGCCTTCATGATGTGTCCAAATATATTTTTTGCACGAGTTCAAAGTGGGCAACCGCCGCGTAAACACGTCCCGTGGTTTTTCTCGCGTCTTAGTCTCAAGTGACCAAGATACCGCAACTTCTTATTGTGTCAGTTGTGTTTTAGCTTATAAAAAAAAAAAAGACAAATAAGCAAAACAAAATAACAATCAAAAATATATAAAAAAAAAACCCAGTGCCGTAGTTATCATTCGACACCATGAACGGGGCTGACCCCCCCGACAGCAACCGGTTTCGGCTACTTGACCCCGATTTGCAAGGTCCCAACAAGCGACCAAAATTCAACGATTTTGTACCTCTCCCAGTGCTAAAACAAAATGACGACCACATCCCTCGGTTCTTAGTTGCAAGCGCTATCGGACCAATTGCCGATGAAAAAATCCGTCCATTATCGTCGTATAATGTCTTTCAAATCGAAAGAGGTTTAAAACACATTTCTACCGACAACACCATTGTTACGGAATTAAGATCCGGAGACCTCCTCCTCAAAACCGAAAATGCGAAATCGGCCGAAAAATATCTAAAAGCCACTCATATTGGCATTATTCCCGTAAAAATTACCTCACATAAAGGACTGAACACATCTCAAGGCAGAATATTCTCGAAAAACATTATTAACTTATCTGAAGAAGAACTAGTGGAAGGGCTCGGAAACCAAAAAGTGATCGAAATCAAAAAAATCATGCGAAAAGACGGTGACAAACTGATTTCTACCGGTGCCGCGATCGTGACGTTTGACCTAATCCGCAGGCCAGAGATTCTTAAATTAGGATGGGAAAGGGTTCGCGTGCAGGAATTTATCCCAAACCCAATGCGGTGCAAAACCTGCCAAAGGCTTGGGCATACCAAAAATAGATGTCGTAATATCGAGCTATGTAGCCAATGTGCCACCTCACCGCCACATAATCCATGTCCAAGAACATTCTGCATAAACTGCCAAATCGAGACCCATCCATCCAATGACCCGACCTGTCCCACCTTCCTGAAACACAAGTCAGTAAACAAAATAAAAATAGAGCGCCGATGCACAATCAGAGAAGCATGGAAAACATTCAACAGCGACCCCAACACACATCTGATAACACCCCCTCAAAAAAAGTCAGCCGCCACGTCCTTTGCAGACATCGTAAAAAACACTAACACAGCAGCGACCGAACCAACAAACGTAAGCTCAGCGCATGAATCGCAAAAAACTTCTGCCGGCAAACCCTATGCAGAAGCCACCAACAATAAACAACAAACAAATAACGGAACAGCGAAGAAATCAAGTCACACAAAATCAATCACACAAACAACTACCAACATACCCAAATCTCAGCAGAAAAACAACACAACAACATCACCAAGAAGACAACAAACAACCATCACAGCAACTAACATAAGCCCAGCAGCAATAGCGACCACAAGCAGATGTGCAGAATTAAATGCCAGCCCACACACCCCCTCAAACCCCAGCCCAATTGTCAGCGATACCGAGATGTCACCTTTCAGCCAATTATACGCAAAATTCCCTGATATTAACGTTCTAATTACACCAAATACCTACAAAACTACATTACCGTCACAAAATTCAACCAACAATCTAGATAAGTTATAAATAATAATATATTTATATTTTCCATTTAACCGACAAACACACACACATATATACATAGATCCATTACATAACAAATGTTATCATTATAACAATGGAACATTAACGGATATCATAATAACTACATTGAACTCGAAATTCTCATTAAGAGGTTTAACCCATCTATTATACTTCTAAACGAAACACACCTTGCCCATAATTCCACTGCCCCCACCCCCAAACCCTACGTAGGGCACTTCCACAATCCCCCTCATATAACTTCCAACAAGCAAGAAATCGCCATTCTGGTCAGGAGGAACCTTCCCCACCACCCCCTACCTACCCAATCCAATATTTCCTCACTGACCATAGCTCTGCTAACCTCCAACAGAATAACAATAACGTGTGCCTATTCCCCGCCAAACCAATCGATAACAACTGCTGACTTTTACAGTCTTCTCCCCTCCACTCCCCAACCTTTCATCCTTGCAGGCGACTTTAACGCTTGGAGCCCGCTCTGGGGCTCGACCTCCTCAAATCAACGAGGACACTGTATAGAAAACGCCATCCTTACCTCCAACTGCATCCTACTCAATGACGGCGACGGATTGGTACAAATTTGAAAACGCATGCAACTTATATTCAAAATCCTTTCAAACGTCTTCCAATATCAACCAAGATAGTTCTAATATCCATAAAATAATTCGCAGTGCATCCAACCACTCCATTCCTCTTTCCTCAACCAAACCAGCAAAACCAGCCCCCTTATGGTGGAACAATGAAATTGCCTCCCTGAGACAAACCAAGCAGATGCGTGGCACAATTTTAAACGCAATCGGTCCACTTCAGCTCTCATACAATACAAAAAGACGAACGCGCTTTTTCGTCGTAAAATCAAAGATGCTAAGCTTCGCTCCTTCCAAAAATTCACCACCAGCATTAGTGCGTCATCCGACCCCAAAAAAATCTGGGCCGACATAAAAACGCTTACCGGTTCTCCTCGTAATCCCATAATCAACTCCCTTAACTCCTCTCATGGCAATCTTCTATATCCCCGGGACATAGCCCAAGAATTCGCCAGAACCTTTTCTAACGCCTCTTTAGACCAATCCTTCCCCCCAGAGTTCATCGCCAATAAGCGCTCACAAATCCTCCAAAATCGTATCACACCAACCACTCTCTCCTATTCAGCCAAACTATTAGAAGCCGACATATCCCTTCCAGAGCTCAAAATTGCTCTGTCCGCAGTCAAAGGTCAGACACCCGGAATCGACAAAATATAATATCCAATAATCAAGCATCTTCCCATTTCACTCCTCCATCGTCTAATTAAACACTATAACAATATCCTCAACACAGGCCATTACCCACAGGTATGGAAAACAAGCGCAGTAGTTCCTTTCTTAAAACCTGGAAAATCTCCTTGCGAAGTTAACAGCCATCGCCCAATCTCCCTTCTTCCCTGCCTTGGAAAAATTATGGAGAAGATAATTGCTACAAGACTAACCTGGTACGCCCACTCAAATCAACTCATTCACCACAACCAAGTCGCCTTCAAGAAGGGTCAAGGCACCACTGATGCTCTACTACACCTAGATCACCTAATCTCAAACGCACTTTCCAGCAGAAACCACGTCACCCTTCTTTCACTCGACTTTCAAAAAGCATTCGATCGGATTGGTGCTCCGGTAGTACTTAGACAACTCGACGAATGGAAGATCGGTCCCAAAATGTACAACTTCATTAAATAATTTCTCACAAACCGAAAATTAAGGGTCCTTATATCCAACACCCGCTCTTCCATTTTCCCACTCGATAATGGTACCCCGCAAGGATCCCCTTATCCGTTATTTTGTTTATTATAGCCTTCAACGAAGTTAGCAACATTTTCAATAAGTTCCCAAATATCCAACACCAAATATACGCAGACGATGTTCTGTTGTTTTGCAAATCCAATGATCAAACCGAAGTAATGAGAACCTTCTCCAAAATCCTACACTTATTATCCACATGGTCCCTATCCTCAGGTCCTTCAATTTGTCCCAGTAAAACCAAAATGCTTCACATATGTACAAACGGTTGTGCCCTTCTCCCTCACTCACCTTCAATCATGTAAATATAGTGTGTACCGATAATCTTAAGTTTCTCGGCATTGTATTTGATCCCAGTTATTCATTTAAACACCATTGTAAATATGTTAGGAAAAGACTATTTGTAAAGTTAAGTATTATTAAGTACTTATTAAGCAAACGCTCGCTAATTACTTCGTCCCTGCTGGTTAACGTGACAAACGCGCTCATCTTATCTACCATCAATTACGGTATTGAAATCTATGGTTTACATGCAAAACAAAACTTAAAGATGCTCGCTGCCCCCTACCACGCCGCAGTTCGAAGATCCATACGCGCGTTCCCAACTTCGCCCATAAAAAATATTTTAACCGAATCAGGACTGCCGACTCTACACGACATAATGGAGGACAAAATATTCAGACTCTACTCAAAGCTTACCCAAAGCTCCAATTCTCTTATTTGCAAAGACTTCCAATTAGCCGCTTCACGAGTTCTCACTTCAAAAATGCCCTCATCAATATACACCTGCGCCTTATTTGCGAAATATGCCCAACTGCCTATTAAGCAGCATATCCCCCGATACACTCGTCACCCGCCCTGGGTGGTCAGCAAAGCATCCTTCATCAACAACCTAGCCCTTTTCCGGAAAGAAAACACCGTATATAAAGCCAAATTTTGCGAAACAACAGCACATTTTAAATCTAACGGCTGGCAATTGATATTCACTGACGGTTCGAAATCAACCCACACGCCGTGGTGAAGGAAAGCCAAGAAGTTATCGCGTACGGCCTCCTATTTTCATTCTGCTCGATTTTCACCGCCGAAGCAACCGCTATATTTCACGCTGTTCAATACTCCGCCAAAAATAAGGGAAAGTACATAATATGCACCGACAGCATGTCATGTTTCCAAGCCATCCAAAACCTCAACAAACCGAACAACATCATCGATAATATAAAAAACACACTTATATCCCACCCGCTCAAAATCAAAATTATGTGGATACCCGGGCATTCCGACATACAGGGTAACACACTTGCAGATACAATCGCCAAGAATATTTCAATAACACCAGCAATCACATCCGAATTCACCCTACCCAGTGATATACACCGACTTATCCATCGTCAGAGGCAAACGAAGTTATTACGTGAATGGGCGGATTATAATCATCACTATTCGGACATTAACCCCAATCGCTCAAAACCTACATATACAAATTCGATACCCACCAACCACATCACCCCATACACACGCCTCCGAATTGGACACACCATAATAACTAACGCACACCTGCTACAGGGCGCTAGATCCAACACTTGCCCCTTCTGTCAAGCAACAATAAGCGTGCAACACTTACTGGTATCCTGTCCAGAACTTAGTCCACAAAGGCTCCATTATTTCGATAACGTTAATCCCCTTCAATTATTAACGGACACCACTGAAGATAATATAAGAAAAATTTACAATTTTCTAAAGGACACAGATCTTCTCCGGCGTATTTGATCGGACCCACCCCACCAGCCAGCCGAAAGCCTTTGCTGCTAGCGCTGCGTTTGCATAGTTTAAGTAATAATTAATTATTATGTAAGCTTTGTATAAAATAAAATAAATAAATAAAATATTTTTTGCAAGTGCCCATATATTGTATGTCAACTTTTTTGTTTCGATCTTGAACAACGATAAAGGCGAAAAAACAAAGTCGTTTGCTTACTTTGTTCTTTGGTATGTGTGCCCTTATTCTAACATACGTGTTTATGTGCCACGTGTCGCAATACGCTCCGCCATTGAAAAAATGTGTATGTGTTAGAATTGCACAAGTTTTGCCAGAGCAGCGTAGTTGTGCAATTTTGCCTCTTTTATTTTCATTTCACTTTCAGAAAATGTTTGGTGCTCTTAGTTTTTGCTTCGTTACTTTGGCTGATTGAATTTCACTATTTCTTTGAGTTTATGAAGTAATTTTTCTGTAAATTTCCAACAAATTTTAACTCGTTCCTACATGTGTACAGAATAAAAGTTTTCTTATTGAAAATGAAAAAAAATGACCACGTAAGCTCGTGGTAAGAGAATGAAAACCAAATAGTTGCTCGTGTAAGCTAGTGTAAGTTAGTCCTCACCATGTGGCGCCCTACTATGTTCTCTTTTTCCCACATTGTACCTTTTTCCCAGTAAGTGGGAAATTTTTCATTTCAACACTACGGAAAATTTTAAGTGAAAATTAGAGTAATAAAATAAAATAATTTACTTGGCTACTGCTGCTTTTAATCAATTCTTAAGGATGCAAAACTTATTATCAGTGTAAAAGTGTGTGCGACCTTTAATATATATATTCAATCCCAAAAAATTGTACACACACATTGAATGTTATTGGTACAATTTATATATTTTGAGCGGACTAATGGTTCATAAAACTTAGTTTGTGGAAGCTAAAAGGTAAAGAATTGATTTCTTGGATTGGACGTGATCTCATAGAAAATAGGACCAAAGCTATATACTTATTTCTGCTACATTGGTGATTCAATTATATACCCGCTATTATAATTAATTAGCTCCTCATCCTTTGTCACGTTGTAATCAGTCTTGGTCGATTAGTATGTATATTGGAAATCGTTCGAACTGTCATACATATCTACGAATAAAGTATTTTTTATCTTTTCGTAAGATTTGATGCAAATCAAAGAGCCTATTTATAAGCATTCATACATACATATGTATGTATGTATGGTACCTACACAAATTAATCATACAAAAGTTATTAATGAATTCTAAACAAAATAAAATTATCTAAATAAATAATACATCCGTAAAACTTAATTGTAATGTTGAAAAAGCAAATACTTATGAAATATCCCACGCAATCATAACAATAAATCTGGAGGTTTCAGGTTCATAGATTATTGTTTTGTTTTACGCCATATGATTGTTGATTGATATGTACATATGTATAAAACGAAGTGTTCATAGCGAAATATATATGTATGTATGTATATACATATATAAATGTATATTGTTCCTTCTGCACTTTTCAACACCTTTGTCTAAACTATTTACCTTTATAAGGAAACCCATGAATTTCCCATGTTTTGTTTTTGTAAGTGATCTAGTCGGGCTCTTGACTACCCAGGGTGCTACTCCCTTCTGAAGATGACGTCAGACGTCAGATTCGCATATGCAAAGAAACTCGGAGGCTATATGCCCTAAACACGTGTCCCTTTAATCTATAAAGTCCCGTTATCCCAATCGTAAGGCAGATTATTTTTTGGAGACTAATGAGATATATCAGATTTTTATGTATGTACATTTGTTCTAGTTCCCTTTACTCTCTACGCATGTAATATATATGTATGTTGAAATTATTAAAAATTGTCGGTGTATTATTGACTGTGTTGGTTATAATGGTTTCTCACAATATTCAAATAATTGTCGTACCTTAATAGGGGTACCAGACATTTTCGCCAGTGTCTTATTCTTAAGCGCTTTACATGCTCAGTGTACTTTGCTAATGTCATTGACCTATCTTACATATGTCCGCATTTTCCTATAACATGCGGCCTTCTGCTTTCATGCTGTGCAAATTTGGTGTACTATCCCCCCATTCGTTTCAAGCTAAAAACCTAAGAACTTGGTTGCATTCCAACAGAACCCTTGTGGATCTGTCCTGGGGCTCGTAATGGTTTCTTTGAGCATGGTTTCAGCAGCAAATAAAATATTCTAAATTAAAAGCTTGAATAAATAACCATCGAAAGTTATGTACTGAATGTGAGGATTAAACATATTTCAAATATATAGTAGTTTAGTTATTAGAGGGAATCTGGTATGCCAATGTTCTGTCCCAAATAATAAGTAAGTTCACATACGGATATTGAAAGTTTTTAGCTTTTAGAGTTCACGTACGCAAAAAATTTACAAAGTTGGGGATATTGAGAAGATAAGATAGATAAATAAAAGAGGATAGCACTGCGACCAATTGGTCTATTGTGCCCTCAGTAACCTACAACACATCCCCTAGTCCAAGAGCATCTTTGAATTTCAAGATGGATCCCGGTGACAGGGAGTGTATGTACTCCTCCTTAGGCCACATCTGACCTAGCCATCTCTCCCTTCGTCGAGCCACAGCATCGCACTCCAGGAGCAGGTGTATGGGGGTCTCCTTTGTCCTGTCGCAGAAGCGACACAGGTCGCTCGACCAGATACCTAGTTTATGCAGATGACCCCTCAATCTGCAGTGACCTGTGAGGATGCCTGTGAGGATTCTAAGTTTTGCTTTTGGGAGGTCTATCAGTATCTTATATCGTTTGTTACTGTACCCCCCAATAGTTTCTTTGCCTGTAGCAGGCCCAGGGTCTCTTCCCATTGCTGAGTCCTGAGCTGTCTAGTTTCCTTTCTGAGCGCCTCCTTTATAGTGCTTGGTCCTATTGGAAAGAAGGGCTCTGGTCCTATGGGATTCGAGCTAGCCGCCAACCTGGCCAGGTCGTCTGCCATCTCATTTCCCTCGATCCCTGCGTGACCTGGAACCCATGAAAGACTTATGGTATTCCTTTTTGCCAGATCATTTAGTCTATTTATGCACTCCAAGACCATTGAGGATTTTACCTCGAAGGACGTACATAAGGGCTTTGAGCGCTGCCTCGCTGTCGCTTAGGATGAGTATTCTCTCTCCGCGATAGTTCCTTTGCAGATTTAATTCGGCACAAACGCTGATCGCATATATCTCCGCCTGGAAGATGCTGGGAAAGGCGCCCATGGGTATCGAGAGTTTAGCTCGGGGACCATAGACGCCTGCCCCAATACCATCCACGGTCTTGGAGCCATCAGTATACCACTGCAATGTACTTCGCCGAACCCAGCTCCTCAAAAGAGAGGGGTTCCACGACATTTTGTCTGTAATGTCACTAATTCTGAAGTGTCTTTCAAACACTATTTCTTTATTTATGTCATCCCTGGGAAAAAGGGCTAGTGGAAGCTGGCAGCCCAACTTCTCCCTATTTTTGGACGATAGTACCTTGAATTTGCCATAGCCTTCTCTCGCAAAGCTCAGCTTCGTGCGTTTTGCTGCCTGTGCTACGTGTGTATGGAGTGGCTCGAGATCCAGGATCACTTCCAGCGCAGCCGTCGGACATGTGCGCATTGCTCCCGTAATGCAGACACATGCCAGGCATTGCAGTTTGGCAAGAGATTGCCTTACTGTAGCCAGGTTGGTCCTTGAGCCCCAAGCAACTGCTCCGTACGTAACTATTGGTCTAACTCTCATGGTGTACATCCATCTCAAAATCTTCGGGGTGCATCCCCAGGATTTACCAGCCAGCCTCTTGCACACCATGAGTGCCCTCGTAGCTTTGGGGATGGTCGCGTCTACATGGCTTTTTTTAGAATAAAGTCTCGTAAAGCAATTGCAAAGAATTTGAGATTTTTGGTTTTCTAAATAAAAGTTTAAGAGTCACCTCGCATATCGTTGACATTTGACATTGTGCAAAACTACGCCATATAAAGTATTTTTTATTGTTAATTTGTGATTAATGTTTTCAATTAAAAATACATTTTTATATTACGTTTTATTTCTTGAATACATATGTACGTATGTATTAGGGTGGGCGATTATTCGACTTTTTTGTGAAACCGGCTTTCGAATTATTCGAAAAATGGCATTTTGAAAAAAACCGGTTTCTAATTTTTAAATCTAAATAAGGAAAAAACTAGATCAATGTACATATGTACTTACATGTAACTAAATGCAATTATTTCTATGAAAAAAATCTTTTGAAAATAAAATGTAGTTTAATGTCCGAATTCAGTAAGCAGTATCAGCCTTTAATAGACAAGAGTCACAATTTAAGACAAGTTTGCCATAATTGTGCTCAAGTCCTCTACTCCCAAAACAAAGTCTCTCAATTGTCATTAGGCGATAAGCAGGTCACAAAAATTAAGACAAACACAAAAACTAAAAATGTAAAAGGGAAGAATGGCAATAATCTACTAAAACTTGAATTTATGACAAATTACTGAATTCCATATTCAGCACAATGAGCGAGCTTGAAGAACTTACTGTTAGTTAAGTTAGGGTATGTTGGAATGGCTGGGAAGGGAAACCCTACCTTGCACTTAGGCCTAGCGTGGCCCATTGTACAGCCATATGCGAATTCACTGCTCAGTTTTCCTGCGAATCGGACTCAAACCATTTTGTTGACTTGATAAAATTCGACAGTGCTTTTGGGTTAATTAGCGCTATCTCCGCGAGGCTTTGTAGATTTGGTCTTCCAAGCGTGCGAAGTCTTCTACTTAAAGCTGGACATTGGCAAAGTATGTGTTCCACGTTCTCTTCTTCTTCGTCACAACTGCGACAGTGTTCCGGAGCATTTACTCCTAGTCTTTTCTCATGAGTACCGATTAGACAGTGACCTGTAAGGATTCTTGTTATGTTAGAGACTTCTCTTGTTTTTAGCCCCAGAAGGGTAGATGTGCGCCTTTTATCGTAGGAAGGCCACGTGAGTTTGAAGACTTCGCAGTGTGGGAAAGTCTTCAAACGTTCATTCGCTACCTTTGTGGTGTTGTGCTTAACTTATAGTTTAAAAGTGGCAAGTGGTGTACCTATCCTTTTCCTTCCTAAAAGGATCGTGGTGGTCGTACCTTTGTTTGCCAGTTCATCCGCTTTGCATTTCCCCATAATATCGCGTTGTCCAGACGCCCATATGAGTTGAATTCTATAATGGTGAGCCATCTCGTTCAGAGATCTACGGCATTCAGTGAGAGACTTTGTATTGTCTATACATGAGTCTAGCGCTTTCAGTGCAGCTTGGCTGTCAGAAAAGATGAAGACCTGTTTGCTTTCTCTATGGTTTTTGATTAGGTGCTGCGTAGCCTCCTGGATGGCCAGCACTTCCGCTTGGTAGACGCTACAGCGGTTGGGGAGTCTAAACGATGCTTCAAGTTTTAGTTCAGGGGAAAAGACACCGCCTCCGACTTTTCCGTTGAGTTTGGAGCCATTCGTGTATATGTTGATGGCCTCCAGCTTCTCTAAGTCTCAGGGCTGTGATAACAGCTACCTCTTGAGCGACTACGTCAAGTGGTGGCAGGTGTAGTATGGTATTTAGAGCCTCAGTGGGTGAGGAGCTTAAAGCTCCACTTATATAAAGCTCCGTGCTTCTTTGTACTTTTTGCAGTTGTTTCAGTGTTGTTAATTTGTTTAGCGTGGGCCACCAGACTATAGCTCCATATAATATGATTGGGCGGACGATGGCTGTGTAGATCTAGTGTGCTGTACTTATGGGAGAAACCCCTTGTTATACCAATCGTTTTTTTGCAAGTGAAAAGCGCCGTAGTGGCTTTCCGTATTCGTTCCGTTGTGTTGTCCTTCCAGTACAGTTTATTGTCTAGAATCAGACTCAGATACTTCGCGGTACTTTTAAGAGTTATGCTTTTGCCATCAAGTTTCTGTAGTGTAAGAGCTGGTATCTTATACCGTCTGGTGAATAGCACTAGTTCTGTTTTATCAGGATTCACTTCTAGACCACAGTCTTTGGTCCAGGTGACAAGTGAAGTGAGAGCTGTTTCCATGAGTTCGCATATCGTCTGAGGAAATTTGCCTCTCATGACTACCGCAAAATTGTCGGCGTACGCGATCACCTAGTAACCATCTCCTTACATGCGCCACAAGACCTGATTTACCGTTACCACCCATAAAAGTGGAGATAGAACTCCTCGTTGCGGAGTGCCTCTGTTTATGATTCTGCGAACGGTGCTTTCCTCCAGCTGCGAGCACACTTCCCTGCTGGTAATCGCTTGCGGTTACATTGTTGAATGCCCCCGCTATATCGAAAAATGCAACAAGTGTGAATTCTCTTTCTTCTAGAGATTTTTCAAGCTTGGAAACTAGTGAGTGGAGAGCTGTCTCCGTGGACTTGTCTTTGGTATAGGCATGCTGCGCATTAGACAATAGGGATGGACTAATCGAGAGCCTAATATACATCTCAATTAGTCTTTCGAAAGTTTTGGTCCGAGTGCTCTTTCAGGACCTTCCAGTTTCCAGGTTACTAAACTTATCAGTACTAGGAGTTATATCTAGGACTTCTTTAGGATTGGTTGTTATAAACGTTGGGTCAGTGCCTTTATTGCATATATCCAGATTTGTATTAAGCAAGTAATTATAAAGTGACTCACTTCGTTCGTTTATGTTGGAGCTACCCCATTGCGTGTGATGGGCGTTAGTGTTGTACTTAGTGGGTTTTAATCCCTCACTAGTTCCCTCAAAGGTTTAAGCGGCAGAGGCCCCTCGTGGTCATGAGCTAGAAAAAGGGGAGGCCAGCCTGAGCCTTTTTTCTGCGCCAATTCAATGCTGACTGTGGTTATGTCTCCATTACTGTACTGTGGTAAAATAAAAGAGTTTATATAAGTTTTAACTAGAATACAAGTACGGCGCTTTCCTTTACCTTGAGCTCCGAACATAGCATATTCCGGGGTCTTCAGGCCACCCCTGACGCCAGTTGAAGCTGAATAGCAGCGGGCGCTGCTTTACTGTGATGAAGGTTTATCTGTATCACCTTTATCACGCGATACTACCTTCTCCACGATTGTCGTGTCCGCTTCCTTATCACTGAGTAGCTCGCACTTCGCATATATCCTTCTTAGGTCCGCGCCTCCTTCTGATCCGGATAATGTATCCGCTCAGATTATCTTTTGTCTTCTCTTCTACATCCATCTCGTGGTCGATTGGTGGTTCCTCCGCTTCCACACTATTTGCCAGGTTCACTAGTGCCAAGTCCAAGTTTCTCAATATATAGGCCTTTTGGAAAAAGTTCCTCTTAGGTAGGGCGTTAAGCTCCTCCATGCAATTCAAGACTAATGAAGATTTGACCTCAAGGTATACAGAGCTTTAAGTACCGCTGTACTCTCACTTAATATGAGGATCCTCTCGCACGATAAGTCCTCCGAAGATTTATCCTCACACACGTGTTGAAGGCATAGACCTCTACCAGGAAGATGCCTGGATTGCTTCACCGCAGCGACTTCTATGCGATTATTAACCGGCAGTTTCGTCTGAATTGCAAGCGGATTTTGTTTTAGAAACCATACCGGAAATTCAAAATGTATTACCGATAAATGCCTGCCACCGGATCGACCCCTGCCAGCGTAGCGACGCCGACTGGTACAGCGCTTCTGGCTGCCGGTCGGTGCATGCTTTATTATCTGTCTCTAGAAGTAGAGCTGAAGGACATGTGTTGCGGGTATGATTGTGGTACCCTTTTACCCACAGTGGTTTCTCCTGTCGAATACCCTCGCTGGTCGTTGGCACCTATATGTTACCTCAAGCATGCCCAATGGAGAGCTCAGCTTCGTCAGACGTGAGACGTTTACGTTTCGGGATTGTGATGTTGCTTCTCTTTTATGTTGCAATTGTTGATTCTTGTATGACTGTTGTTCTTGTTGTAGCAGCTCATACTGCACGGATTTGGAGGAGGCAATTCTTGGTTGACTTTCTCACGCGGTTTCCACATCAAAGCCATTCACGGTTCGCCTTAGCCCCTACATCTCGCGTCATTTTCTATAATTCTCGGTAGCACTTAGTATTTGTATTTTTTCTTAATCAGGGATGCTGACCTGACCTTTGGTTAAGTGATTTAAGATATGGTTCTCATGTAGCTTTCTTTTTTACTTTTGAGTAATTATTTCTCTGATCAATTCGTGCTTTGCCCTTTAAGGATACACTGCGGTTACAAATTATGGCACAAGCACATATTTATGCAAAATTCGAAAAATTCTTCTAATAAATTAATATAACATTAAAATATAGTTTATTCTCTAAAAAAAACCCATTAGAAATTTCGAAAAAACTATTTAGAATTATTTTGAGTATGCAATTTTGTAGGTTTCAAGTGGCTACAAATTACCGTTGTTTTTTTTACTAAACGCTCTTTTGCAGTTTTTTCCATATAAAAAATTAAAATTGTCAAAAGGCAAGGGTAATTATCGGCACTTGAAACATTTTTTTTTTAACTCGAACTTTTGATGAAATTTAGTTAAATTATTAAAAAAATTCTGTTTAAAGTTTATACAATGGAGTTATATGGTTTTTTGAACTACTATATTTAAATTGAAAAATAATTAGAAGAAAAATTAATTGTCCAAACGGGTCAATATGTGGTTGTGCTCTAATTTGTAAACAGAGTATAGGTACATATATATTTGGCTATTTCACTCAGTACGTAATAAAAGTTTAATTTTCTTTACAGATTTATTACTGATTATCCAATACTGTTACTTGCCTATCGATGTGTGAACAAACGTATGTATATAAAAGCTCAGCATGAATCAGCTTAAAAATATTGGAATTACTGAAAATCCGAAACAGCCTAATTTCTGTAGTAACAGTGTTGCCACAAATAAGAGGAATAGCTCTACAGAAATAAATATCACTTCTACAAAAAAAATAAAATTAGATGTGACAAATAATACAGTTTGGAATACAGAAGGCACATTACTTAAAAAACCAGGATGCGATAGCAGCAAGGACGAGCTTATTAGAACCGGATTTAAAAGAGAATCAACTCCAAAGGCATTCGCAAATTTTCAAAATCAAGATTGTGAAATTTCGACGGAAAGAGGAAAACTACCTTTTAACACCATTAGAAATATTAGCAGAACTCTAAATAGTTCATCGCCAACGAGTCCGCTTAATACGGAAGACTTTGTTGTTATTGCATCAAATTTAACAGACTATATTGATGACAAAAATAGTGATAGAAGCAATAAAAAGAAAGTTCCAGAAATGAGTTCTACTCTGGTAAATGTCAGCGCGGGCGGTCGTAAAGAGGTAAATTCCAAAAACTTGGGACAATCTGACTCCGCTGACTCAGGAGTACCGCCTGTAAATACAGAAAGCAATACAAATGAAATTGATCTGGTTATGATACCGCCTCTAATCGAGCAGAAGTCCACTCAACAGTTGGTTGGTAGTTCAGATAGCAATATTCACTCAGGACCACCTACCCGCATTGTAGCTTCGGGTGCAAATATAATGCGCCAAGGTACGGTAACCTATACCCGCGTAACCACTGGAAGTACAATATCTACCGGATTGCCGTCTAATGCCACTGTTCTAAACCGAATGAATATCTCGCCCACAATGAAGAATCAGCAAGTGATGGTGACAACAAAAAAACTTGGCTCTGAGGTTACACAAACGACAGCAAAAGTTTCAATTGGTAACACTACGATATCTGTGCCATTGTTAAAGCCACTTAATTCTGCACAACTAATGCACCCAACGAGTTCGGCACAAAGTGAAATGAAAAAGCAATCACAAACAACAACGGTAACGCCATCGCAACCGCTATCCACTCAAACTCAAATCAATTTGAGCAAAATACTGAATGCAAAGCGTGGTCATAAGGGCAGCCATCCGACGATAGTGTCATTGTCACAGCTTCAAATCAAACCTGTATCAACAACTAAACTTGTCCAAACGAAGGTTTTTAGTAAGAAACTACCACAAATTCAATGTACAGTAACTACAAATTCGCAGCCGCCTTCAGGCCTTGTGACAATAGCCGTATCTAAGGCTAAACAGAGCATAACCTTAGCTCAATCTGGCTTAAAAAAGCCAAATGTTAACTCAAAGCAAGATTCTAGTGGAATTTTACATAATAACACGCCTTTGGAGGACGGATCAGGTATGTTGGATAGAAATTTTGTCTTGGAAAGTGCGGACATCACAAATGAAAAGGTGGAGAAGGCACCAAGCGAGTGTAATGTGCTCGATTCCAATGTTTCGGTAAATTTGAATTCAATAGAAAAACCATTTAAAATCATGTCAACTGTGACAGATGAAATGACATTAAATAAAACAACAGCGACTATCAAAAAAGTTCTAAACCCAAATGTTAACATCTTGCCTTTATTAACGCCGCTATCGAAAAATTCCGAACAACAAGGAGGTACAGCCATTTATCCAGCGGTAAGCATAATTAGGCAAACTGCGCCGCAATTAATTACAACTTCAGCCACATCCACCTGCGTGTCCGTATCGACGAGCGCGTCCGACACTCATCTTCCGCAAGATTTTCTTAGTTCAAAGTCAGCAAATTTAAATAATCTATGTGGAAAATTGAACCCCACATCACTAATTTCGATACCTAAAAATATTTCATTCGTTCTCTCCAAAAACAATATAAGTCAACAAGCGAAGGCAACAATAGTGTCTGCGAATTCTATAAGAAATGCAAGTGCAATTGATCAAAAGGTGAAAAAAATTAATTTAACTGTATCAAGCGCGCTTAATGTCGCTGCAGTTAATTCGATCAATGCTACGCAGTCATTTAATATCAGTAACTCCTCCCCTACGCCAACCCAGTCACATGCGCAAGATGCAAATCAAGTAAGCAAATCGAAAATTATATCCGTTGCAGTGCAACCTCCAAGCTATATGAATGCTTCTGAACAAAGCTTGTTATCGCGTAAAACTGTTAAAGTAACACCATACACCTTATCTTCACTGGGTCACCACTTGGATAAGCGCTGCAAATCTGCTGAAGGACATGAACAGGATAATCGGTTAAATGTCTGTCAAAATTTAGACATTTTACCCGCAAAACGCAGCAAACATGACAATCCGGAAAACCCTACAGATGTGTTTGAGGTCATTGACAAGAAAGAGGGGATTGATATTTCCCAATCGTTAGGTGAATCAAAGCCTATAATAAACATTGAAAAGCACGGAATCGTTGAAGTTAATCAGACGTCCATAATAGTTACAAAACCAGACAATGTTTTGCTTAAGAAACTTCTACAGAACTCCAGCAGCTCACACACTGTGGATATTTTATCCACAAACGTTCAGAATGCAACGACGACTTCAACAACGGCTCCAATGTGTAATCAACTTATATCTACGCGTAAAGTAATTAATGTGCGGGCACCTAGTTTGGGTATGGTGAGCTCTCTAGAAGCGCAGTTAGCACGACCAGTTCTACCTCCAGTTCCAGCTACTACTTCGGCACAAGTTCAAACTGATATTTCAAAATCGCAAAAGACCGAGACTCAAGAAGAGGTTCAAAATAAAATCAGTAATGAGAATGTTAGCCCACAAAGTGATGCGAGAATAAAAGCTATTCAAGTTATTTCGAAGGAAACCTCATTTGTCTCCAATCCAAATATAAGTCAGTTCTCATTGGATGATGCTCGGCGCAACAAAATGTCAGTTACAAGACAAGATTCGGAGCTTGATGCGATTAAGAAAAATAATCCTGTTCTTTCCTGTGATAAAAATGATGCTAATAATAAAGCTCTACGAAACAACGCCCAAGATGCCTTAACAAAAGATAACAATGGTAATGAATTTAAGGAACACGCGAATACACAGGGAAATTACTCCCAGCCTAGTCAAGGGTAAGTACAGTTTGTAGATGGACAAATATGAAATAACTTTTTTGAAATTTGTGAATAGCTTCCACGCATTCAATATTATATGTAGATACTAGAGTAAAACTTGGGAATATCGTTTGATTGCTCTCTTAAAACTCCCTAGAGAGACGAGTATAACAATGTATCTCCTTAGCTAGGGAAGGGTAAACTCAGTAGAATATTACTTCCTCAAACTTTCAGTGTTAGGTTACCGTGAAACATCCCACCGAGTAATAAAAGAGGTATAAAAAATTAAAAAAAAATTTTTTTTTTTAAATTTAGTAAATCAAAAAAATCTACATATTAATAATTTCAAAGGTTTTTAAAGTTTCGAAACTTCTTAGAGAAATATTCAAAGAGTCAGTGAAAACTAAAAAATTTAAAGCCAAATATAATTTTTATAATATCCCGAAAATCACATCATTGATCAATAAATATTGCTGATCATTATCAATGAAATACTTTTGTTTTTAATTTCCAAGTAGCTATGAAATAAAATTTTAATACTTCATTGTCAAAACAAGGTATAAGCCAAAAAATAAGCCCAGAGTAAAATATTCATCTTCAAATTTATTTTTTGGCGCTACGGCATATACTTGTGTCAAACTCGCTATTATGTGTTTGTCACACATATTCACAGATAACAAACGCATGTAAAAACTGCGCATGCGCACAACGTACATGTACAACGTGTCTCAAAACTATCTCCTTTTAATTGCTGAATTCAAGCACATTGCGCAGACAGGTTACTGTCAATATATAAATATTATATGTACATACATATACATATGTATATGTATGTATCAATGCCATTTCAAGAATATATATTTTTTAATTTAATTTAATTCTGAATACATAAATATACACCTCTCTGATGTTGGCAAGCCAACTTTTACTTAACAAAAAATTATCTATTGTATAATTTGCCGTTAATTATCCGTGAAAAGAAAAATTTTGCCGCGGTCATATTCCAAGAACTGTCGCATGCACTGCTAACTTCAGCTGAAAATATGATACTCGGATTCATATATCAAATCTAAAAAAAAATTATTTTAGAATTTTTGTTATATGCCCATGAGCAAATGGGGTTGGTATTTGTTTGGTTCATTTTCGTAACCTCTATGTAGCATAATTAGACATAAGGCGTTACTTTAAAATTTTATAAAAAATGGAATAAAATATTAATAATAATAAAAAAAGCAATAAAAAATTCAAAGTTTTCATCACTATTATTTCTAATGAAAGACTAAACATTTTAACTAAAAGCTATAGCTACTTAACCAGCGGTTCGGTTTGGTTCAAATGGTTCAACATTTTTTAAGTATGTACATACATTGTAGGCATCAAATCCATATAAAAATATGCGTCATATACGATTATTATTTAAGAAATAAAAGGATTTTTTTTTATTGAAATACATTAATTGTAATGAAATTAAAAATACAATATTTTTTAGTATTTAAAAGCTGTAGTATGCCATAAAAGCGGCAAATTCCTATGCAAGTAACATTTTCCTAGCTAGTCTTATTGCTGTGCAAAAGAAATTTCCCTAGCTTATCTTTTAGGGGACATTATATAACGACCCCTAACTCTTACACCCTCTCTTGCATTCTCTTCACTACCTTCTCTTGCTCCTCCAATACTACTGCACAAACAAGCAATAACTCCGCCATTCCTGAATATTTTTTTATTCAAAAAAAAAAAATCAACACACAACACTGATTGCGAACGAAAATTAACAAAATATTGTAATAATTGCTCAATAAAAATCAGCTGCTTTCGTATTGTGAGGCTGTCGTTCGCACATCACAACTTTCCTCACAGCTTTTGAATTTACGCCAGCATAAGGGTAACCTCATAATAGTCAGAAACCTCACAACAGTCAGTAATGTGAGGGTTACAACAAGTACAAAATGTCTTCGAGAAGTTGTAAACGTCAGCGTCAGACTCGTTTTGCTATACTTGCAGCGAATTTATTAAGTGAAAGAAAAAAAATTTGTATGATTTAAGTACGGCCGGCCGGCCCCGAAAGACTGGAGGGTGGCCAGAGACCTGTTCACCCGCAGCTCGGTCGACTGGGCGCTGGGCTCGTTTGACCGGTACAAGGCCCCGGGCGTGGATGGTGTTGGTCCGGGCATGCTGAGGCGGGGGGGGGGGGGGGATCTACTACTCCCGTATCTCGTGAGTATTATGAGGGACAGCCTTGCGCTGGGCCACATACCAGCAATATGGCAGAGAGCTCGGGTTATTTTTATCCCGAAAGTAGGTAGGAGAGATCTCTCCTTAGCTAAATTATTTAGGCCGATCAGCCTCACGTCCTTCCTTCTGAAGACGATGGAGAAGGTTATCGACCAGGAGATCAGATCCAACGCTCTAAGGGCAGCACCACTGCACCCGGATCAGCACGCATACAGAGTGGGCCGGTCAACCGAGACTGCTCTGTATGCGCTGACAACGGTCATTCGGGATGCCTTTGAGAGCGGAGAGACGGTGCTCTGTGCCTTCCTTGACATCGAGGGGGCCTTCGACAATACCTCTCATGTAGGGGTGGACAGAGCCTTGGAGCTTAGAAATGTGCAGCCAACCATCCGTAGATGGGTAAAAAGGCTGTTGCAGAGCAGAATAGCTGAGGTTGACACTGGCGATGGTACAGTACAGTTGCAGACAACCAAAGGTTGCCCACAAGGGGGTGTACTCTCACCCTTACTGTGGAGCCTAGTCGTAGACGAACTTCTGCAAACCCTCACGATGAATGGAATCGGCTGTCAGGGATATGCGGATGACATAGTTATAATCGCCAGGGGCAAGTTCGCCAGCACTCTTTTTGAGATTGTGCAAAGAGGTTTGAATTTAGCAAGGAAGTGGTGCTCGCAGGTAGGCCTCAGTATCAATCCTTCCAAAACAGCAATCGTTCCCTTTACCAGGAAAAGGAAACTGCAGGGCAGTAGAGACGTGGTCCTGGGGGGTGCCGCGGTCAAGGTCGTCACGGAAGTAAAATATCTAGGACTAATCCTGGATTCCAAGCTTTTGTGGAAGCCCCAGGTCGCTGCGGCAACCTCTAGGGCTACGAGAGCATTAATGGTGTGCAGGCGTCTTGCGGGGAGATCCTGGGGCTGCAGCCCAGCATGGCTGTACACCATGATAGTTAGGCCGATGGTCACCTATGGGGCGGTCGTGTGGGGTTCCAGAGCCACCCTGGCTACGACCAGACAGTCCCTAGCCAAACTCCAGCGGCTGGCTTGCGTGTGTATTACGGGGGCGATGCGCACGTGCCCTACAGCCGCGCTGGAGGTGATCCTGGAGCTGGAGCCGCTCCATCTGACTATCGACCACGTAGCAAAAAGAACCCTACTGAATTTCTCCAAGGATGGGTTTGGCAGAGGCAAGGTGTTGTCATGCAAGGCGGGGGATGACATGCACAAAGTTATAACCTTCGACAGAAGGTTTGAGGTAATAATACACAGCAAAGCCACCTGGAGGGCTTCAATTCTGGATTACCACATCCGGGGTAGTACTCTGCTGTGGTACACAGACGGTTCCAAGACTCCGGAGGGTATTGGTGCGGGCGTCCATGGTCCCAGATCAGAGGTCTCGGTTCCATTGGGGGCCTACCCCAGCATTTTTCAGGCGGAGGTCTGTGCAATCAGTCTGTGCGCGGAGATAAACCTACGTAGGAAGTATAGCAACGAAAGAATACTGATTTCTAGCGATAGTCAGGCGGCGCTCAGAGCTCTCTCATCATACGAGGTGAAGTCCTCTTTGGTACTTGAGTGCATAATGAGACTAAACGCACTGGCGGAGAGAAATCGTATCCAACTTCTTTGGGTACCGGGGCATATGGGTGTGGAAGGCAACGAAGCAGCAGACCACCTGCTAGCAAGGAAAGCGGCGGCCACCACTCCTATTGGACCTGAGCCGTTTATAGCATTAGGACCGAACACGGTAAGAGAAAAACTTAGCTGGGAGACAAAAAGGCAGAGAAACCTACACTGGTTTAACGTCGCCGGTCTCAAACAGTCCAAAAACATCCTTGGGGGGTACAATCTAAGAAGGCTCAAGCTTCTTATGGACCTTCCCAGGGAAAAACTGAGAATACTTACAGGCTTCCTAACGGGCCACTGCAGACTTAAAGGTCACCTACATAAACTGGGGATCTGGTCGAGCGACTTATGTCGCTTCTGTGACTCGGCAGGAGAGACCCCACACCACCTGCTTACGGAGTGTGAGGCTGTGGCACGCAGACCAGGGTCAACCCTGGGTCGGCCATGGCCGGGAGATCAATTCATACAATCCCTACCCCGGCGACTATCCTCAGATTTCTGGGGGTCCTGGGGTTGGCTAAGTTGTTGTGATGAGCTTCGAGGGCACAATAGACCCATTGGTCGCAGTGCATACCTCTCTTTATATCTATCTTATATCTAAGTACAAATTTATAGATTTGCGAAACATATCAATCTTTCTTCAATCCGACTGTTTAAAATCAGGACAAAAAATGGGCTCCACATGTGTCATGTAACTCTTGCAAATATATTCTGGATGGTGAGTTTATTTCCTCTTTTTTTATTATAATTATTAACTATTTTGATAACATTAATTATGTTTTATTGTAGGCTGGCACCGAGGTGAAAAAGGAGCAATAAAGTTTGCAGTGCCGAAAATTTGGAGGGAACCAGGTGATCATTCCTCAGACTTATTTTTGCATTGTTTATCCACTAAAGGGTGAACATCCAAAAAAAACAATTTATCCTGATCTGCCATCGACATCCGCTCCAATACCACATACAGAAAAAAATCCTGTACTTGTTTTGGAAAATCAACTACTCTCTCTGAACAGCCATCCATCACGGAGTTCATCTGTATCCATACATTCCGAATTCGTTCTGGAATCTGAACCAAAAATACCACGTCTCATCAACTCTAAAGATTTCAATAATTTAATAAGAAACTTAAATCTATCAAAAAAAAAACAGAGTTATTGGCATCGTGGTTAAAACAATGAAATTTACTGAATTCCGATGTTCGAATATCCCATTAAAGAAAACAATCACTAACATGATTACGAATTTCTCCATCAGCGGATGTAGAATGTCTCTAAAGATGCACATGTTACATTCTCATTTAGATAAATTTATGGATAATAAGGGAGCTTATTCGGAAGAACAAGGAGAACGCTTTCATCAAGCTATAATCGAATTTGAGAGACGTTACCAAAGCCAAGGTATACTGAAAGTATGATGGGGGACTATATTTGGGGATTAATAAGAGAATCATCTACGAAACATGACAGGAAAAGTAAAACTGTTCATTTTTGAATATTTGGAGTCTATTTCAAAATGTCTATTGTAAGAGTGAATCCTAAATCTATGATCGGTATCTTTTAATAAATTATTTATTTGTAAAATTTTTGTGTATTTTTATTGAGTTGAATTTTTCCATTTTTTATACATAAAAGCAAATTCAGAACTATTTTTTATTCGTATTATTATTTTGAGGTATAAAAGCAACTAAAATAAAGTATCTATAACCCGTGCGCATAATGCTGTAGACCGGTGTAATAGGACTCGGACGTTCTGAAAAATTTTGACTATTAACTTTTCTTTTCTCTTATTTGTAATATTTTTCAACTAAAATAGAGTTCAATCTCAAACAAAAAGCCAAACAAAAACTCAAATTTTAAGCCTTAAACAAAATCTATAGTAATTCAACTAAATTTCATTAAAATTTCGAATTTTTAAAACTTTTGCGCAAGAAACTGATAACACACGCAGTTATTTGTAGGTCATTTAATTTAAATGAAATAAGGTTAAATAAAACTTAACAAAAATAATATAAACTAAAATAAATTAAAAAAATACATTTTATTAATAAATGCTCTTCCTTCTTTAACTACATAATTTTATTGTTTTTATTTTATTTCATATATGTATGTACCAAGGCGAATTCATTAAAGGTGGTGTTAATCTATCAGCTGATTGGTGGTTGCTTGTCAAAATCAATAGTTTAGTTGCAAAATAATCAATTAATTGTTCCGTTTAACTACCCGGAATTTAAAGATATGTTTAACTATAACTTTTTGCGGTAAATCTAATAGTGTAAAAATTATTTCACGAAAGTTAAATACAAACGAGATAAAGTTTGACAATAACTCATTAAAGCGTTGCATTTTTAGAATCGCTACCACCTTACATGAATTCGCCTTGGTATGTACAGTTGTGTTCACAATGGATTTCAAAATGATATTTCTTGACACTTATTTTTTTAATTATTTTTGATAATTTTCATTTAAAATTTAGTAGGATCTATAACCGAAGCCATATAAATAAATGTTTCAAAGCTTTAACGAAATTCGAAAAAATAAATTTATTTCTAAAAATTATATAAAATTAGATTTTCATGATATGTTATATGGATTAATGCTCAACATCCTTGACAAAAAAATTCGAATAAATCAACGGTACTTTTCAGCTATCTTGCACTTTGTTTAACTGAAATTTTCTGATTAAAAATTTGAACCCTTTTAGGATTGGGTGGCGATCCACAAATGAGTAGCAATAAGTATTCATCACGATTTTCCGTGCCTGCAAAATTCACAAATTCCCGCACCTACAATGACATAAATATGTTAAAAAAAACATTTACATATATACAATGTAATTAAATAATTTTTTATTAAATATATTTTGAAAAAAAATAGTTTTTTCCTTAAAAAAGTAACTGCATCAATTGACTTCTTTCAACTCCTTGAAAAGTATTATTTTCTCAGAAAGGCAACCGATAGCATTTGCAGCAAAAAACTTACTTCTGCAATAACAAAATATCATGCTTTGTGCCATTTTTCAATCAAAAGCCTAGCAGACCGGTCGCCGAGCGTTTAAACTCATTCTGATCGGAGTTTCTTTCGAAAAGTGGGTTGGAAGCAGATCGGAAATTCTCTCTCTTTCGTTGCTTGAGTATTTAACTTTAGAGATCCCGATTGCAAACATTATTCCTGAATTTTCCATTGCCTAGCAGCTGCAAGGACCGATGTGATATTATCACAGAAGGTCCTTATACTCGTACTTGGTTAGAGTGGCTAAATACTCGGCTTTCTCCATATCTCGTTAACCGGTGCCAATTATAAACACCAATTGTAACCAAGTCTTTTACCTCTTGGCCTTTCCAAGACAGAAAAGGCCTTCCCTTTCATCTGCCACTACCAGCGGGTACCTTGCCGCGTCGAAAACTTGGACCTGAAGCTATTTCATCCATTCGAATTACATAACCTAGCCAGCGGAGTACGCGCTGGTACGTCGTTGTAAAGCTCGTTCAGCTTACAATTCTTTCGAACAATCTTACTCTCCTACACTCCAAAGGCTCTCTTATCTGATTTCTACATCGTCCATGCTTCTGTTCCGTTCAAAAGTATAGACATAATGAGAGACGTATAGAGTGTGTTTTTTTTGTTAGTCGTAAGAGAACTTTACTGCTCAATTGCATACTCAGTCCAAAGTAGCAGTTGTTGGCAATATATATTCTCCTCTGGATTTCATGGCTGACATTATAACTGGTGGTTAGATATATGTACGAAGTCCTCTACTTTTTCAAACTTGTAACATTTAACAATTACATATGTGTGTGCCCAGGCGTGAATGCGCTGTCAATCTTTTATTCGTTCACCTCCAGACCCATTTGCTTCGCTCTCTATACAGTTTGCAAAAGCAAGAGCCCATATGCACTCCTCGGACTTGCATTATACTAATAAGAAATACTCACAGAGCAACCAAACGATGATACCAAGTTCTACTGTGATAGGATAAACACATTAAAAACATTTATTAATTTAAATATTTTAATAAACTTTCAGGCATGCACCAAATCGATCCGATAGCACAATCGAACAAAGTTTAAAAAATGAGCCTCAAACCATATTCTCTTCTAATATAGAAATAAAAGAAGAGATCAACGTTGATAATGTTACAAGCTTTGGAACAGCTATTTCAGCTGTAATGCCCGTAAACGAAAATGCTGAGGGCTGCGAAAGGGCGAAGAACGTTAGTAAGTCATCGAAAACTTATAAAAACAATGCGTCAGACACTTCAGCGAAATCCAAAGCAACGCCAAAACAGGAAAACGACGGTCAAAGTTCAAGTGTGTCTTCCTCTTTTAATTCAAGCTTGGATAATAATGCTAATTCGAATGAAAGAAGCATACCGGCTGAGTGTAATGTGCCTACCAATACCGCAAATGTCACTCAAAAGACAATAACGCTAGAAAAAGATATTGAATCTAGAAAGAAACGGAAAAGAGAATATCAAAAGCAGCGTAGGCAACTGCTTAGCAGCAAGGAGCTTACACCCAACACAGTAAACTCTACTTCAAATGTACCTGGATCGAAAAAGAAGTCACGAAAGCTATCCAAAATCGAAGAGGACTACGACCACTTCATTGATAATTTAATGGTAAATTTAAAACAAATGAAACCGCTGCAAGTATTGGAACCCTTGTTAAATCGAAACTTCGTTGTTTGCAGTACATATGGCTTAAGTAATAATCTTCCGCGTGGTGTGAACAGCAAAGAGAGTGGAGATCTCTTTCTTACTCCGCCGCTTTTGGGAGAATATGGCAATGCGCATCGTTCCAATGCAGTAACATTATATGACTCGGGTTTATCACTACCATTGCCGGAGGGCAATAAGGAAAAACAGTTGTCTACAATACAAAATGATTTTTATGATCAAGAGTTTTTGCCAAATATACGAAATAACTATTATGATCGTTTTTTGCGAATATGGGGTGTTATAAAGGAGCGTAACATTGAATCCTCAGAAATTATCAATAATAGTTGTGTTAAATATAATGACACAGCGAGTGCGATCGAAGAGAAATCCAATCGCTTGTCGGCACACCAATTAATTTATCCTGGTTTAATACTAGCGAATAAAAACAGTGATCATTATGTAGGCCGACTATCGCCAAGTGTACCGCTTATTGAACCAACATTTAATGCCAAAAAAAGCTGCTTTGTAAAATCGTTTAATAAAATTGACGACATTGAAAATGTAAAGCACGTTATTACATCGGGAAGCGATATGAGGTAAATTATTAAATATTTTTGTAAATTACATTAAATATATAATTACTAATTTAATGTAATAATTATAATATGAGCCATAATATAATATAATTTTGGCGCGTACACTATAGATATAGCTCAGTGTTTGGCCGAGCTTCTCCTACCATTTGTGGTGTGCGTCTTTATATTATATCACAAATGGAGGGACCTACAGTTTTGTGCCGACTCCGAACGGCAGATGTATTTAATGAGAAGCTTTTTCATGGCAGAAATACCTTCGGAGGTTTGCCATTGCCTGCCGAGGGGTGACCGCTATTAGAAAAAACTTTTTCTAGGATTAAGATTTTGCTTGCCCTGACTGAGATTCGAACCTCGAACTCATCGGCATAACAAGTTATAGCACGCACCGCTACCAACTCGACCACAGCGGCCATAATACAAGCTAGAATTTAATACCGTTAGCATTTAAATGTCGAAATCAATATATTGAGAATACGTGACCTTTAGTTTACTGCCTTAGTAGTTAGGCAGTAGAAATATTGCTTTTTATTTTAACTCGCTAGAGCATATGTATCAAAAAAGTGTTTTTTTTTTTGCAAAAAAATCTCGTAAAATTATAATTAGATTATACTTTGATGGATGTACATTTTTTCTTATACTATGTTCTGACTGCGCCGTTAACTCGAGTTTATGAGCAATTTTGGAGTTTAACGTCCAACACTTCTCATAAACTCGGAGTTTACCATACAAAAATTGTTTGTCTAACTCGCTTTAAACACCACTTTTTTTTGGTGTTTATGGACGTGCAACCCTTATTTGAACAAATATTAGGCCGCACTGTTGACAAATTTTGGCATTATTGTTTAAAAGTTTTGCTGCACTGTTTACTGGTTTGACAGTTCATAATTTCAAATACGAGGGCGGTTTGATAGGTCATCGACTTTTGGAATTTCCCGCACAGAAACTTTAATTTCATCATTGCTGCTTTTAACCGCCATCTTATAATAAACTTCTAAGTATGCTGATAAAGCAATATTTTTGCGTAAAAAAAACCATCACCTAAATCAAGCAAAGGCTTGATAAATACTATAAGGACCTTGCACAAACAATTTCAATAGTTTGAAATTGAATTACTAAGTTCCGTTGTTGTCGAGGCATCACAAGTGGCACCGAAAGTTCAGGTCGCCCAAAAGTGGTCGTTACACCAGAAATCGTCGTTAGAATCCATGGAATGATATTGGAAGACCGGAGAACAAAAGTGTGTGAGGTGGCTAAGGTTGTAGGTAACCAACTGAGCGGGAACCTCTAAACTAAAACGAATATTTGAATGTATATAAAAAGCTATCCGCGCGATGGGTGCCGCGATTGCTTACACTCGACCATAAGCGTAACCGGTTGATCTCGTCAAAACCATGGACTATGAATTGCTGCTCCATCCAGCATATTCTCCAGATTTAGCCCAATGCGACTATTTCCTATTTCTAAACTTGAAGATATGGCTGGGTGGTAAGTGGTTTGGGTCAAATGAAGAGAATATCACAAAAACAAACGCTTATTTTAAAAGCCTTGAGAAAAGCTATAATAAAGGAATAAAAAATGGTGTATAGAGTTGAAAGGAGAATATGTTAAGGTATATAACGCTTTTTTGCCCAAAAAATATGTTTTATTCAAAAGTCAATGATTTATCAAACGGCCTTCATTAATAATTTGTAAACAAAAGGAATCAAATTTCACAAACAAAAATTTCAAATAATGATGCAAAACCAACGTCACCACAAATCGCCGTCTACTATGGAGTTGCCTTCGCATTCAACATTGCTCAGTGTTCCATGCCATCGCAAGCATTATCCAATTATATGCACTTTTTTTTAAACATTTGTAAATAAAGGTACAAATGTATTTTCATAAGCAAAACAAAATTTGTATTTGAAAGTAAATAAACAAATGTCAATTAAACTCAAAGTTTATTAAACACCTCAATGAGAACGCTTGACAGTTGTTCATAAACTCAAAACCACAAACTCGAGTTTACTGCGCAGTCAGAACATAGTATTAGTTTCGAACGAAAATTGACATTGAAGATGGCACAACCGCAAAACCGGTTTGTCTCCCAACCAATTTGACAAGGGTCATCCCCATCAGAAAGTCGTTCCACCAAACATGCACATTCCACCCAGTCGAATAAGAAAAAGAAGATAAGAATTTTTATCAAATTATTTTTTTTTTTATTTTAATTTTTAATTTTTTTTCTAAAAATTTTGATCGACCTTAAACGAAAATAGTTTAAATTCAGATATTCAAAATTTGCTAAAAACTAAAAAATTATAATTATTTATCAGAATTTTTAGAAAATTTTCAAGTACGTAGTTTAGTTGCATGTTCAGATCGCAACAATAATGTAACACGAGGAATCAGGATGATATTGCAAATGAGCGGAATCGAAAAATTTAAAAACGTCTTTATTTGGTAAAATGATAAAATGCTTGTATCTCAAAAACCGTTTTAAAATCTCCACAAAATTTAGTGCACATAGCTGTATTTTCAAAAACTACGGATTAATTACCGCATCCAAATTGTTAAACTTTTTTTTTAAGGGGTCTCTACTCCCAAGGCCTGAAATTGAGCGACTTTTTTTGAAATAAATTGCAAAGGGTCTACTGAATAAATTTAAGAAATTTTCTTTTTATTTTAAAGGTACATGTTTTGACTTAAAAATTTTTGGATTGAATACCAAAAAAAAAAAAATTGTCGACCTTGAAACGTCATTGACTAAATTGATGTTGAAAATGCATGGGTCCTGCTTAAGTAAAATTCTGGCCAGTTGGGTTATCTAAAATCAAAAATTAAATATTCTTTATAATCACAGTTCCGTTGGCTATGTTTTCCCGAAACAGAATTTTTTTATTTTGCAAATTGTAAAACTTATGCAACGATTTGTGAAAATTTTTAGTTTTCACGTAATTTTTATAGACTCTAAAAATAGAATAAAGTAAAATGTTGCAAATCGTACTCGGGAAAACATGGCGGTATGTTCACTGAATAATTCAATAAAAAAAAATTTTAAATCGGATCAGCTTTCCATATTTTGATGCGGCACATAACGGCCCCTATGACGCTGCTAGGGGTTAAAGAAGGGCGACGATATATTTCTTACGCTCTCGAGTAAACAACTATCGGCTTGTTGACGCAACTCTCAGTGCACCTAAGTGTTATACCGAGTACATTTGGGTCCGATATTTTTTGATTTTTGCAATTAGCCGGCTCAAAGCCATTGTATTTTGCGCAGCTTTCTTGCAGACCGCTCTTGCTCACATATGTATATGTTTCCGGAATGTGAACCTCCTCCAGGTACCTCGCGGAGGTACCTACATATTGTCACTAGCTGAGACCCTGACCCACATGCTTATTATGGTTGGGACACGCTTCTTAGTAAGCAAAACGAATTCTGTCACTAGTTAAGGTCCATGATCGTTTATTCACCCGCTTGTTCCATACATGCTCTGGTTCAGTTTGTGAAGCAAAAGTTGTGCCAGTTTCCATTGGGAAGAAAAGCCCCTACTGTAAGGCATATATTACACATTTCCAGCAGGAGTTCAGGCTAGCTCATGTCGTTCACTTGATTGCCTCCGCTGGTACTCCGTCTGGGCCTTTTGGCCACGCAGAGTAATCCCGAATTCATACGCCAAAGGGCGGCGCTACTGCGGTTCCTCGGGTTAGCTTATGGAGTTTTTTTTACGATTTTATATCCCTGACCCCAGAGGCTTTGGTGTACTTTTTCGCAGAGCGAGTTGCAGCACTCTTATTTGCCTGTCTGGATTTCGGGTCAGCCGCTCGCCTATTGCATTTGTTGGCCACTGCTCTAGTAAGAGCCTCCGGCCTACCTTCGCAATTGAGCTTTTGCAGATCTGCGATTCGGTCATTTTAGCAGCAACCCTGCTTTTTGCCTCCATATTTTTCTTTGTGGCATTAAAGCGTGACATGCATGGTTGCTTCAACCATTTTCCAGATAGATCTCTCGTTTACGGTGCATTCAGTCATGTGTAAAATCGATTGGCCTACTAAAATTTTTTAGCACCTCCGCTTAAAATTATTATTACTATCATTATTGTTATTATAGAGGTTCTCTATCTCGGCAGGGTTCGGATATCGAAATCAAGAGGCAATGCTCTGTTGTTTCCACGTGTTATATTATGTGTGTGCGTTTGGCTTTTTCTAATTAAGGAAGGACCTAACAATGTTGAGGGTGTTTAGTATGACTGCGTTTTGGATATTTGCATTAATTTTTAAGTCTATGTTGAACGAGATAACATTTTTTATGAACGTTTTGTGTAGTATTGCTGTGACAGAAATTATTAGTGGTGATATTTTTACTTCATTTTGTTTCCAGATTTTTTTCTTTTCTGTGCTAACTCGGTGTATTATTATTATTATTATTATTTTTATTATTTTTATTATTATTATTGTTATCATTATTATTAATTTTTTTTTATAACTTCCCCAAACTGGCCGCTGTGGTCTAGTGGGTAGCGGGTTCGAGCTTCGAATCTCAGCCAGGGCAAGTAAAATCTAAATCATAGACAAGTTTTTTTCTAATTGCGGTCACCCCTCGGCAGGCATTTGTGGTATAATAAAAAAGTTGCACACTACAAATGGTAGGAGAAGATCGACCAATTACTGAGCTATATAGTGTAAGCGCCAAATTATTATTATTATTATTATACTAACTTAGTATTTGGAATTCATTTTGCATAAAATCGCATTATAACAAAATAAGTATTTGTTTTTATTTAGGACGAAGTGCGAGGACAGTAACAACCGAGTCGTTACCTTATCCGTGCAACTGTCTGCTGTCAATAACATATTTGGTGTACTTAAGGACTTGGCTAATTTATTGCATATTCCAGCGCCTTCAATGTATAAAATCATTGACGCACCAACATTTAACTCGGCTAGAGACCTCTCATCCAAAAACGATAACAGTTTAATAGCCAAAGATCAATTAAGTTTTCAACCAGATGTTATCGTCGGCAAGAGAAAAATTTGCTACAATTGTGGTGCTTGCGTTTCAGAGCCTGGAATTAATGCGTACAAAGTTCCTTTCTGTGATATCAAAGGAATTCCCGATTCTACATTGTCGCCGAGTTTGGCGCCAATGAAATTGCAATTCTGCGACAAATTGTGCTATGAACAATTCAAGTGTCCTAATAAAATACAAAGTGCAAATTCGACATCAAATGTGGAAGAAGTACAAACGAATGTTGAGCAAAGTGTTATTGACGAAAAAGTGAATGTAAGCAGAACTGGTGCAAAACTAAGTGCGGCTGTTAAAAAGCACGACGCAAAAACGTGTTATAAACACTATAATGCTAACTGTTTCAAAGAATTAAAAAAGAGTATTTCTATTGCTGATACAAAACACGCGCCTGCCTATTCAAATGAACCAAATTTGGAAAGAAACCGTGAACCAAGCGGATTTATCGGTTGCACCTTGAATAGTACCTTTGAAGATATACGACAATGTGTTTTTTGTTACCAACGTGGTGATGGTGCTGCCAATGGACCATCACGACTATTAAATTTCGATATCGATAAATGGGTAAGTTCTTGTACTTGTATGTATTTATTTAAATAAAACGTGAAAAGACAGATATTTAAGTAAGCAAACGAAAAAGGTTCGTTCTCTGAATTGCCAGTAATGATAGTCATTAAAATAAAATCTTCGAATTTAAAGCTTTTAATTCGAAAAAGATGGTTGCTGGGTTGCCAGTGATGGCAACTGTTTCAAAAGTAGTATGGAGAGGATGTAGCTAAATTGAGGCATAGACTCGAAACTTGAGAGTTAACAAATTTAAACTGGTTTATATACTGTTCGATTAATAACTTCACAGTTTTTTTATACCTTTAATGGAAATGGTATATTAACTTTGGTCCGATGTTTGTAAGTACCAGAAAGATAAGAGTTAGACCAAAAAGTATTCCGAAATTATCAGGGTGATGAGCTGAGTCGATTTAGCCATATCCGGGTTGAATCTCTGCAAAAAGGTCTGCTATTATAAGCCCTATAGAAGCAAAGAATATCATAAAGATCAAAGAAATATAACATATAGCTCCCATACAACTGATTGTTCAGATATTTAATTTAGCACGAAAACACCTCCATTAAAGCAGCTAAAGTCTTGAAATTTTGCACTAATAAAGACAGCTTTTTATACCCGAGCGTACTTGTACACGCCCACCTCCCATATAACGGAAGTTTTAGAAAAATGCAAAAACTCCGTTTTTGGGTATCTATTACAGCAAATTGAGTGATATTTGGTATTTGGAGCGATTTTGAACTAAGAAATTAGGTATTTATGAAATTTTGAAAAATGGGCGTTGCCACGCCCACTTATGAAACATTTTCTGTATCTCAATAACAGTCTTAGATATCGTCACAATATTTGGTGGACATACTTTCCTTGATATCCCATATAACGGAAGTTTTGGAAAATGCAAAAACTTCGGTTTTTCGGTATCTATTAAAACAAATTGAGAGAAATTCGGTATTTGGAGCCATTTTGAACTAAGAAATTAGGTATTTATGAAATTTTGAAAAATGGGCATTGCCACGCCTACTGAGGAAAAAATATCTATATCTCAATAACGGTGTAAGGTATCGTCACAACATTTGGTCAACAAATATCGCTGTATTCATCGTTAAAAATTTTTGAAATCGGACCATAACCTCGCCCAATTTCGAAAAACGAAAATTTTGAAAAATGCAAAAAAGGTCGTTTTTCAGTATTTATTGGAAGAAATTGAGTAAAGTTTAATAATAGCAGCGATTTGAAACAAAGAAACGGGGTTTTTATGAAATTATGGGCACCGCCCATACAAAAATACTTCGCGAGGGTATATAAAAATCGGTTTTGCCCGAATTAAGCTTATCTTACTTGTTTTTTATTACAGATTAAGTCTCTCGAGGAAAAATATTTCTTTTTAGTTTATTGCAGAGATTTGTGTCTTTTAAAGATCTAAGATTAAGCCATTTAAAAAAGAAAACCACTCTCATAGATTTTACTGAATTTGTAATGGAAAGGAAGGCATTTTTAAACTCAGATAATGATTCTTTTGCAACTAAAACTTGAAGTAACATTTTTAAATACGAGTATTCGTTTTGTCTGAATTCCTACCAAAGATAATTTCTGAGACAGCTAAAGTTATAGTGGCTAAGAAAATTTTGTGATATGGCTATCAGATAAAGTGAGAGGCGAAACGTTTTTGAAGATTGTATTTATATGCTATTTCCACAAAAAAATATATATTTAGGGTAACTACTGGAATGAATTAAAAAGTTCCACATTTGCTTTAATTACTTCGTCTATCAGAGTGCTTTAATTTATTAATTCCAATATTATAAAACTACGCCAATTAAAGGGCAGCAATTTGTTTTGTTAAAGTCGACAAATTCACAGGCGCCAATTGGAAATCCCAAGTATAGCCAAGTCTTTTTCCACTTGGTCTTTCCAACGCAGAGGAGGTCTTCCTTTTCCTCTGCTACCACCCGCGGGTACCGCGTCAAAAACCTTCAGAGCTGGAGCTATTTCATCCATTCGAACGACGTGGCCTAGCCTGCGGAACCGCTGATTCTTAATCCGCTGCACTATGTCTACGTCCTTGTACAGCGCGTACAGCTCATCGTTCCACCATTCTCGGTATTCGCCGTCACAAAGACGCAAAGGTCCATAAATCTTTCTCACGAACACTCCAAGAGCCCTCTCATCTGATGTTGTCATCGTCCATGCTTCTGACTCATAGAGTATGGTTTTGGTGCGTCGACAGAGGACTTTACTGTGCAATTGCCTACTCAGTCTGAAGTAGCACTTGTTGGCAAGAGAGATTCTGCGTTGGATTTCAAGGCTGACGCTGTTATTGGTGTTAATGCTGGTTCCTAAGTAAACGAAGTCATCTAATTTTTCAAATTTATAACTGTCAACAGTGATGTTTGATCCCAGTCGTGAATGTGCCGACTGTCTATTTGATGACAGGAGATACTTCGTCTTGCCCTCGTTCACCTCCAGACCCATTCGCTTCGCTTCTCTATCCAGTTTGGAGAAGGCAGAACTAACTGCGCGGTTGTTAAGGCCGATGATGTCAATGTCATCGGCGTACGTCAGCAGCTGCACACTCTTATAAAAGATGGTGCCTGACCGATTTTGTTCTGCGGCTCGAATTATCTTCTCCAGCATAAGGTTAAAAAAGTCACACGACAAAGAGTCACCCTGTCTGAAACCTCGTTTGGTATCAAACTGCTCGGAGAGGTCCTTCCCAGTCCTGACGGAGCTGGTGGTGTTGCTCAACGTCATTTCACATAGCCGTATAAGTTTTGCGGGGATACCAAATTCAGACATTGCGGCATATAGGAAACTTCTTGTCGTGCTGTCGAAAGCGGCTTTGAAGTCGACAAGATGTTAAGAAGACTAATCCCGCGATAATTGGCACAGACTGCAGGATCACCCTTTTTGTGGATTGGGCAGAGCACACTTAAGTTCCAATCAGCAGGCATGCGTTCCTCCTACCATATTCTAGAGATGAGCTCGTGCATGAACTTAATCAGCTCATTTCCGCCGTACTTAAATAACTCAGCTGGTAACCTGTCAGCCCCGGGGGCTTTGTTGTTCTTCAGCCGTGCTATCGCTTTCCGAATTTCGTCATAGTCGGGTGATGGTACATCACGTCCATCATCATTGATTGGGGATTCGGGTTCAACATCTTCTCCATCGTTGTTGCAGCTGCTTCCATTAAGCAGTGTGAAGAAGTGCTCCCTCCATAATTTAAGTATGCTGTGGACATCAGTCACCGGGTCGCCGTTTTCATTCTTACAGGAATTTGCCCCGGTCTTGAAACCTTTTGTTAGCCGCCGTACTTTCTTAAACAATTTTCGGGCGCTATTCCTGTCGGCCAGCATCTCAAGCTTTTCGCACTCACGCATTTCGGCCTCTCTCTTTTTCTCACGAAAAATGCGTCTTGCTTCCTTCTTCAACTCACGATAACGCTCCCGCACAGCTCGCGTTGCGCCCGTTCGCAGTGTGGCCCTGTAGGCAGCGTCTTTACGTTCCGTAGCGGCGCGACATTCCTCGTCATACCAGTTGTTCTTTCGGGCTCGCTGAAATCCGATGGATTCTTCAGCGGCGGTATGTAGACAGCGAGAAATATGGTTCCACTGCTCGGAAATATCGTTTTGTTGATTATTGCTCTCAGAGAGCAGGAGTGCAAGTCGAGTGGCGAAGTGGGTGGCTGTCTGTTGCGATTGCAGCTTTCCGACGTCGAGCTTTCCTTGTGTCCATTTGCGTGCGCTTTTTGCTGCACAGAGGCGCGTGCGGATCTTAGCTGCCACAAGAAAATGATCCGAGTCGATGCTGGCTCCTCGGATCGTGCGCACATCTAGGACACTGGAAGCGTGCCTTCCGTCTATCACAACATGGTCGATTTGGTTTCGTGTTTTACCATCTGGAGACAACCACGTAGCCTGATGTATTCTCCTATGCTGGAATCCGTTATCAGACGTTTCGTCGTGGATACTGAATTTTCCGACTGTGGAACCAAAGATGCCCGCCCAAGGTGGGCAACTTGGCATTGAAATCACCAAGCACGATTTTTATAGCGATATTTTCCCCGAGGTATTTCCTGTCAATGTTAAACTGTGTAAATCTTTTAATTCCGTGTATTTTCGCTTGAAAGATACTGGAAAAGGAACCCATTGGTTCCCAGTATTTGGTTCTTGGCCCAAAGACTCCAGCCTCGGTTTCTTCTGCAGTTTTGGAACCATCTGTTTACGACAATTACTTTCAAACATTTGATTAATGTTGAATAAGAAAATAATCTGTGGGTGCTAACACTCACAACGTCGGTGACCAATCAGCTGGCTAATTTCCAAAAATGTTGCGCTCACCGAATATTTCCTTGGAACAAGTCGATTGTTTTGTAATGTTTTTGGGCTAATGTATGTATATATGTCGTTGCAAAAAAAAAAGAAGTCTTCAGCCAACATTCCATTCAAATGGGGACCAAATAATCGGCAATCATGGCTTTATAACGCCTCGTCTTTGAAGTTAATGTTCTCACTGATCTTTTTTTAGATGTTAGCACCAACGATGCCACGCCAAAAAATCACATTAAAAAATGAGATATAGAAGATGGTTTTCGTAATAAATTTTCGCAGTTTGCAAAGGTTATTCGGGGGGTCAGTCACTTCTTGATGAAATGACAAACCACACTAGATTCAATTTATAATAGCTTTGTCGGATCTGACCAATTTTAGACCATTTAATCGTTATCTAATAATTAAATCGCTAAATACATAAATATGGTTTTAGAATTCCAGTTTACATACTTATATTCTTATATGAAGTGACCACAGATTATCATAATAAAACTTACAACAGAAAATTTTTTTAATACTTTATACTTTATCTACATCTGAGTATCAGTTTTCTGTTCATATAATATTTTTGAAATTTTTTTACTGATATGAACAAAGCTGTAACTTTTTCAATATTAATACAAATTTCTTCGATTGCTTAAATAAATGTTGATTATTTCGGTCGTCGTTGCATGTTATTGTTGTTGGTGTTGCGGCATAAAACATACCCAAATAGCTTTAGGAAATACTGCTGCAGTAACAGTCCTTGGCTGGATATTAATCCTGTTATATGTAGTTTATTACAATGCAGTTTGTATAGTATGGAATGGGCGTAACTCGCACTTTCGCTATTTTATGGGCGAAGGAAAAAACTTCATTAAGTCTAAAACAACATGCATTTCAACATTTTTTAAATGCAATTCTCAATAAAAAAAACCCGAAAAATTTTGTTCTATAATGCATTTTTCTATTTTCTATGCTTCTAGTAGAGTTTTGTTAGTTATCCCTTTTTAAGATAAACTCTTTTGCAAAAAATATGAGTAAGGGCATTTAACAATATATTGAAAATAAAAGAAACGGGCTTAATATATTTTACAACAGTTTTGGACTTCTGCGGCAAGACCTCATATTCGTTGTTTTAATATATTTTGAACCTGAATATCATAGATTATAAATAAGTTTAATTAATCTAAAGTTAATCCGAAGTCTTGAATGCAATTGTTTTGCTTTGGCGATGACAATTGGCCATAATCATTGTCCATTAAAAATCGACTCTAAAGTTAGTATCAGCTTTTTAACATACTTTTCGATGAAATATCTGTCAAAAAAGCTAATGCTAATTTTAGAGTCGACTTATATTTGAATATGAATATGGCTCAATGCTTTTGTACATACACACGTCGGCTAGCATATTATCAGTCGACAATGACTTATGTGTTTGCTTAACCTTCACGCAGACTTCACAAGCATAGTAAAAATCCTTAACTCTTGGAGCCACAATTATCTTCTCGCCTGTGTACGGACGTACGACTGTAGCCTCTTTCGCAGTAAATATCACTTTGAAACAATGATCGGTTGTTTTAGCAACTGAAAGTAGGTTTGATCATAGGTCGGGCATATAAAGTGTATACTCAAATTTAACATTAATGCCATCACTTGTCACGAACTCCTTGGTACCATTTTGATGAATCTTCGTAGAAATATTGTTGGCCAAAAATAAAATAGTTAAGTCCGTCGACTTAAGTTTTTGAAACTTGTCCTTCTCTCCACACATATGTGAAGAAGCACCAGAGTCCAGACAACATCGTTCATGCTCCGAATTGACCTGCATGGTGACTTTCGCTGTTCTCGTAGATTCATTGCGTTTTAATCCATTCTCCCTTGGTGAGCAATTTTTCCACCGGAGTGGGCATCAAACTTGAATTTTCCCTTACCAATATTTACGCTTCAGTTTTGGACGAAAATTGCATCGGAGGTGTGTTGAGTGCATTAGGAGAAGTCCGCGGCCGACCCGTTTTCTAAAAAAAGAGATAAGTCCTCTCCTCTACTATACAAACGAAATGACCGTTGAACTGATTTAAAAAATAACCTAAGACTGTATTGCATTTATGTTTGTATTTCTTCAGAACTAAACAATAAAATCTATTTCCAGGTACATTTAAACTGTGCACTATGGTCCAGCGAAGTTTACGAGACCATCAGTGGAGGGCTGATGAACTTCCCAGCAGCTTTACAGATGGGCCTTAATCAGTCGTGCAGCGGCTGCCAACAACTTGGCGCCACTGTGCGATGTTTCAAAAATCGCTGCATGCAAGTTTTCCACTTACCCTGTGCAATAAGAGAGAATTGCGTTTTCTACAAAAACAAAACTATACACTGCCATCAGCATGCAGTTCGATTAGAAAAGGAAAACGAACTGACATCCCTAATCGTGCATAGAAGGGTTTTTGTCGAACGTGATGAAAATCGGCAAGTGGCAACTGTGATGCATCACTCTGAATTAACGAATTTACTTCGAGTCGGTACCTTAATTTTTTTAAATATTGGGCAAATACTTCCACATCAATTAGAAGCCTTTCACAATATGGATCATATATACCCCGTAGGATATAAAGTGGTAAGTAAATTATAAAAAAAAATTAATCGTTCTTAATAATTTGTTTAGTCGAATATAAAAAGTACAATACTATGAAATACTTAAGACACCATTATTCGCAATTACATTTGCATAATATAGCATTGAAGCCGAACGATCTAAATATAATTTTCAGATTCGATTTTATTGGTCGATGAAGAGGTCAAATCGACGTTGTCGGTATGTATGCTCCATAGCTGAAGTTGCTGGTCGCCCCGAATTTCGAATTCAGGTTCAAGAACCCGGAAGTGAAATCGAAATACGCGATTCCTCCCCTAGTGCTGTATGGAAACAAATTTTAACGCCAATTGCATCTATGCGAAAAAGCAATAAAGTCGTACAACTTTTCCCGCAATTCATATCTGGTGAAGATCTTTTTGGTTTAACGGAACCTTCTGTAGTTCGGATCATAGAGAGTTTGCCCGGCATTGAAACTTTAACAAATTATCGCTTTAAATATGGACGCAATCCTTTGTTGGAACTGCCACTTGCAATAAATCCCAGTGGAGCTGCGCGCACTGAACCGAAACAGCGGCAAATTGTTGCTTGGAGAAAACCGCATACGCAACGTACTGGCTCAACGGCGAACCAACGCATGGCGAATTCCACAACATCTACCATTGCTGGGGAAATAGCCTGCCCCTACAGCAAGCAATTTGTCCATTCAAAGAGTTCGCAATACAAAAAAATGAAACAAGAGTGGAGAAACAATGTATATTTGGCAAGGTATGCAGAAATTTATAATTCAATTCCAGCGTAATCTCCGACTAAACATATTTATTTGCATGCACAAAAATTTGTAGATCGAAAATACAGGGACTTGGCTTATACGCTGCTCGTGATATAGAAAAGCACACCATGATAATTGAATATATTGGAGAAGTGATTCGCACCGAAGTGTCTGAAATTCGGGAGAAGCAATATGAAGCAAAGGTATTGAAATCTTTTTTTTTTTTTATATTGTGATAGAAATAATATTTGCTAGTTTCTAAAAAAATTACTGAACCTTTCAACATTGATAGTTCACTACATCCAAACTTGTTATATTACCTACTTGTTTTTAGAAGGCACTCTATGTGAATGTTAGAAACAACACAAATTTAAAATTCCAATAAGTAAAAGATAATTTCGTTAATCTTTACAAATATTAAATTTGCAAAGATAGAATAGAGGGATTTTACAGTGTGACATTCATTCAAATATTCAGCTGTTTTGTGGCTGCCTTCGTCGAAACTAAAGGCCCTTGTGCACTCGAATTTTCGTAAACATAAATAAATAATCCATCGTAGTAATTTTGAGTTTTGGTTCTTCGGAAAAACATAAAACTAAAAATTAATAAATTTAATTTTGAGCAATAAACTAAAATAAAATAAATTACTATTTTTGATACCAAAAATAAAACTCAAAAAGGGATTTTTAAATTTAAACCCCGGTTTCCTCAACGGTTTTCTAAATCTTTTGGGTCTGCTGAATCCGAATCTGAAGTCAGAATTTTCGAGTCACCCTAGGCTTTCTCTACAGTACGTAGTTTGTCCAGACACAGACATTTGTTATAGTAAAAAAAAATCTTAAATTTTTTGTTTATCACTGAACAAATGTGACTAAAGGGTTTTTGGGGCCAAGCAATCATAATGTGATGTTTCTTTTAAGATTTGACCGCATACAGATATCACTATAGTTCATACAAAAAATTGGTGTTTAGTACATTTTTTAGGCATTTCCATTTCGTTCTTGAAAGGAAACTTATTAGGAAATATATTGGAATGCAAAAAATGCACATATTTGGAAAAAAAAATTGTATGTTGTGTAAAAAACAACAACAGCTTTGACCTCAAGTCGCACTTGTTTAAGGATTAAAAATAAAATTTTAGATTTTTTTTTTCAAATGACGGGTTCTGGACAAACGACGGGATTGAAATTGATGGGATTGAATTTTTATTAGTATTGATTAAAAAATTAAAATCACAACAAATGTCGATAATAATTGAAGAGACTAACAATATAATAATAACAGAGATATATAAATATTATATATTCTCCGATTTGTGATTGATTTTTACATAAAAAATTTTAAAATAATAATTATTTTCGGCAACTTGTATAGGCCAATCAAAAAAATTCTGAGAAAAAAGTTGACACTTTTAATGTTTTTCTTTTTTAATCAGAACCGAGGAATTTATATGTTTCGCCTGGATGAAGACAGAGTGGTTGATGCTACCTTATCTGGAGGATTGGCCCGCTATATTAATCACGCTTGCAATCCCAATTGTGTAACTGAGACTGTTGATGTTGATCGCGAACTTCGGATTATCATATTTGCTAAGCGAAGAATTAACAGAGGGGAAGAGGTATTTAATATTATGATAGAATATCAGCAATCTGTAGAATTTCTAAAAATCTGCTTTTTTTGTTTTAGCTGTCGTATGATTATAAATTTGATATCGAAGATGATGCGCATAAGATATCTTGCATGTGTGGTTCCCCTAACTGTAGGAAATGGATGAACTGAGCCGCTATTTTTATTATAGCTGTTATTTTTAAGCAAACTCATATCAATATTATGTAAATTAAGACGTAAAAAATATTAATTATAGCTAATCTTAAGCGAATATATTTAGTATCATACTTCGTTATATATGTATAATCATGTAATGTTATTATATTAAATTAAAGTTGTGTGGATTTTTTATCCCTGCAAAATAACAGAAATAAATGATTTTAAAAATTCTTCTTGGCTTATTACTATCAAGCAAGAACACTTTCGATTAAATGACGTCTGATATACCTGATAACTTCACCAGAGATTTCTTTTAAAGATTATATGAGTTTCCTAAAAGAGTAAAGAGTAAAAAGTGTTGAAAATTCTAACCCGAAATCCATACGCAAGTCCGACGCACATCTACTTATGAACCAAATTTATACGGGAGGAAATTATCGACGTTTGATGTAACTGACTTGTCTTTAATTGTTTATTCTAATATTTAAATACGAAAATGTGGATATTCTACATCTAAGGTTCTTACCTTTTTATATCTTCTTCCAAACCGACCTGTGTATTTTTGTAAATTAAGATTTCTAACAAATTCTTATCACTGCAGATTGTATCCTTATTAACATTAATTAACAAGTCTTCCAAAGTTTTCAATTTTCGCCCATGTACCGTCCATTAAAATTTCGTCTTGTAGATTTAATTTGTTTATTAAAAATCCACTTTAACTTAAAGTGTGAATAGTTTATTTCCTTTGAATCGTAGTGCTATGCGCCAATCTTAGATGATAGTCTGATGAATACCACAAGCATTCATCGATTCCCTTCTAATTGCCACAACTAACGGTACATAAAACATTATTGTGAGTAGTTTTGCATAGGCAAAAAGTTTTCGGCATTTTTTGATTTATTTTTAATTTAAATAATGAAAAATCGTCATGCTGGTTTCGGCGTTGTACCATCTTCAGTGTCAAGAAGAAAAGAATAATTTAAAATTGTATAATTTGATGAAACCAATATAAACAAATAATAAAAAATTTAAACAAATTGAAATTTGTTAGTGGCAAATTAGCTAAAGCAATGGCAAAGTTGTTGTGAAACAAACGTAACGAAAAAAAAGTCATATATTTTACTTTATTTATGCTTCTAAGGGACTCATCCCTTAAGGAAGCAGGAGACCTTTGAAAAAATGGTAGCACCTGCATCCTGTCCTAGCTCATATGGCCGGAGTGGGGCGTTCAGCGATCTAAGTCTCTTCTTTTGCTGAGCTGAGAAGACTTGTCCCTAGCTTTAGGAATAATAACAGGTCATGTACTAATAGGTAGACACGCAGAGAGACTAGGGTTCCCTGCAATGACTTCTGCAGAAGCTGCTTAAATTTAGATGAGCCTGAAACCTATGGGAATGTTCCGCACTATGGGAAAGAAGAAGAAAATTCTTAGGATCAGAGCTCTTCAACGGCCTAAGCAATCTGGCCAGAGTAGAGGTACGCATGATATGAAGGTTCCTAGTTTCCACACGTTGGTTCGAGTAGGGAGATTTTTTACTCCTCGTGGTACCACAATGGGCCTAATAAAGGCCTAGGTGTGCTGGCGAGATCGCCAGCAGCCACTTTAACCTAACCTAACCTAACCTGCTTTATTTAATACACTTAATATGGTTTATTAGTTGTAACGACTGTACAACGTTTGAAACTTGAGCTTAATTGATCTTTAGTATAGAATTTTCTACATTTTAAATCATTTCTATAATTTTTTACCTTCCTTGTATGTAGACATGTACGAGTATGTATGTATGTATGTATATTAGACCGTATCAAAAAAAAAGTTCGCCAAAAGAAAATTAACCTTTTGCACAAGAAGTATTTCAATTAATAAGTTTGCTTATTTTCTTTTACCAATCGTTTTACAATTGTAATAAATGTTGAAAAATTAGTTTATTCCTTCAAGTTCAAAAAGGTCAAAAAAAGTAAAAGCTATCTTATTTTACGAGTGAATTAAATAACCAACTGCCCATAATTCAATTATTAAAAATTTGGTAACTAAGCAGCTAGCTACCTCAATTTTTGTCAAACGGCTCCCTTAGCATCGCAACCGTGTTGCTTCTTAAAAATAAAAATAGTAGTTACCTGAAAACTTTTTAATACCAAAAACTAACAAGCTACACTTTTTGTTTCTTATGTGCGCGTAAACAGTAATTTTAATTCCTGGTTTTAATGACAGCATTTTTTCTAATTACAAGATTGACCCCGTCTCGTAAATATTTCATGTAAATTTGTACAAATTTGCTTTTGCGCATATAAATGTGACAGAGTGGAAAGTTTTGTAATTTCTAGAAGGAATGGGTTTAAATTAAAATTAGCGTGAAATAATAATCATCAAAATGCCAAAAACAAGAATTTGTAAGAACTAAATTATTGAGTAATGAAGTTTGATTTATTTTTCTTTTAATATATAAAGATTCTCTTTCCAAAATCTTGAATTATTGTGGCTTTCTTACAACTCTATTAACTCCATAAAGTCACTTACTATTTACCGGAATAAACTGTTTGGTACTTTCAACGTCCAGGGGTTTATCACGATATTAAGAATAACCCTGATACCAATGGTATATAAATAAAATGAGTAAACCCAATAAACTTTATATTTGCTTTATACCATAAAATCGTTTAGTTAAAAATTAAAAAAAAAATATCTACCAAGAAGTATATAATTATTTCAATTTTGTAAGCGTTGCTATTGTATTTTTTAATTTAAATGAAATGTCTTTGAAAGTTTTAATTTTAAAAATCACTAACATTGTACTACTTATTATTTACTTTTTAAGAAAGGGTAACAAAATCTCGCCCGTTTTCCATACTTCGTAAAACAACCCTTAATAAGGGAGTGTCAAAATTCGAATGCCATTATTTACCTAACCTTTTATAATTGAATCATGCCAACTGCCAACTGAACGCAATGTTATTAATTTCGCACTTTATCTGCGTCACAACAGTGATCGTAGTCGAAAGTTGGGTGCTTTAAAACAGTAAGCTTTGTCTTTTGTGGCAGGGTTTTCCAATTTTATCGAAGGCAAGTGTTCGAAAACGTTTAGATAATGTTGTGAATAAATATGAAATAATTAAACATTCATCGAAATACAATGCAAATGAGTGCTATGGATTAAGTTAACTTTTTGCGGTGAATCTAATAGTGTAAATATTATTTCGCGAAAGTTAAATACAAAGGAGATAAAGTTTGACAATAACCCACCAGAGCGTTGCATTTTAAGAATCGCTACCACCTTAAATGGATTCGCCTTATTGCTGGTGCGGCATTGGAAGAAATAATCTCTCGATGAAATTGAAAGAACTGGCTCTCTTCATTAAAAAAGACATATTGTTCGTCCGATCTTAAAAATAATTTTTAAATACATTCAGAAAATTTTTTGTTATCGCCTAAACAGACACAGATCCGCTAGTATGTTCGGATAGAACGTGAAGATTTTAAGAGCCGGAAGAGGAGCAACTGGATGCGTTCAAGTAGATAATTTTATAAGTTTCGAGAGTGACAAATATTTCAACATAATTGGGACGAATTCGATTCGACTGAACCGCTATGCTTGCATTACTCCACGCACCACCAGCTGGATGCATTACAATATGCCAATGAAATAATTGTATGACTAGGTTTGCACAATGAAAAAACATTCATTTTATAAATACATGTCTTTGCTAAACTTATTTTGTTGTCACAGCGTATCCATGTCATTCGCAAAACATCCAGGCGTTTTGTTTATGTACTTAGTCCATAAAGTGGCCATGGCGTTCACCGATGAACAACGCACGGTTCACATCTCAACTCGAGAGCCGACAGAAATACAACCAACTTAAATCGCGTTCAAATTTTAAGAAGAAATTAATATATCAGCACGATAACGATCCAAAACACACAGCGCTGGATTCGAGGTAATGGAGCCTGTATAAAAGTCCTTCATATTTAAAAAGACCACCCCAAAGACCGAAATAAAACCCGATTGAAAATTAGTGGCCGATTTTCCAAAAACGGCTTAGACACAATGAATTGAAAAGCCTTGATGATAATTTAAAAAAAGGTCTAAAACTAGAATGGAGCAAAATTTCCCTAAATGTCAAAAAAAAAACTGAGTGTAGCTGTCAAAATCTCCGTCCGACTACCAGCCCAATTACTGATTCCGAATGAACTCCCGTCGTGACAAAATCTACCGTCACGAATTCGGGAAAAATGCTATCAGCAATTACGACGTTTTCGTAGTTTGCGTTGCCAACAGTTACGCTAAGTTCGAACGCTTGTTACCAACTCTTTACACTAAATTCAAGCAGTTGAAAGAAAATGCATATATTTTCACAGGCAATATTTACAAAGAAGAAAATCAAAATACATTTACAATAACTTTTTTATTTGTGTAAACTGTTTTATTAAAAGAGCAAGCGCGAAGCCCGAAATATACGTTTCCAACTCGCAAATCCGTTTTACCGTTTCCTCTAAATTATTGAATGTCTGTATGTGGTTGCTCTCCCTTCTCGTTGTTCTGGGTTTAATTTTATTTAGATATGTATGGCTTCCGTTGCACATAGCTTCTCTGGTTCAACCAAACCTCTAAAATAAAGAGAATAACATAAACAAAATATCGTTCTAGTTTTTATAATAATTCAACAAATTAGCAAACTTTTTTGCTCATTTCCTTTTTTTTCAGGTGGTCGCTGTTAAAGTTTTATGTTACGAGTATATTATAGTTGAATGTAGATTGGAACTTTATACTTGTATTAAACACAAAACATTCAATTGAAATAAACAGCACTTCCTTGTGCATATACATACGTATGTATATGTATCGATTCACTTAGATGATTACGAAATTCGTATCCTTAACTGATGGCCCAAGGCTTTTCAGCTTCACGGGGTTTTTGGAAATCCTTGCATAATGTCTGCCCGCTCCTCCATCATATTCACTAGTGTCATACTAACTCCGGTTAGTGGATGGGCTTGACCTGTTAAAAAATAAATTTAAATTTATGACCTACAGCCACTAATAAACACTTCTTACATTTTTAATTACTTCAGTGAAAAATATCTACTTAGTTTCTAGTTCATTTGTATTTTTTTGTTCGTTTTAATTATTATTTTCACTCCTCCCGATTGAGGAAAGCGGGTGTAGATTTTTTTCACGAATAACTGTCAAAATTGCGTTTCACTCGGAATCCGTGATGGCAATCTCCCGAATTTCGAAATTTCGTAAGAATTTCGTGATCACGTCGGAATTGATGATAGCATTTTCCCAGCTCCGACGGAATTCATAATAGGCCTGTACAACCAGGGGCGAATCCAGAACGCTTTTAGAGGGGTGGCGAATTAAAAATTTCCATACAGGTTTTTCGTGAGACAAACCAAGTTTGTTGTGGCAGCTACCTTCTCTTATAATCATATGAAAATGTTCGTATTTTTTAAATCTTGTTCAACTGTAATTGATTTGGGTGTGCAGTAAATTCATAAAAATGTATGTATATTTGACAAGTATAGCTGATAAAGCTTTTCCTTGCAACTGCTTGGATTTTGAAATCGAGGTTAAGGTGTCTACAGCAAGATGTTTGCAAGTTTAACTGCTAAGCACATTGAGAGAATGGTTCGCTTGCGTTCAACCAAACTTGGCGAATGTTAACAAACTCCTTTTTAGTTATAAGAAAAAATATATATTTATTTGTGCCAGATCAATCTTTTCTTGTGCAAAATAAATATTTACATATATATGACGCTTCGCGAAGAAAGGGACCTTAGGTTGACATAGGGTGAGGTTCATTTCACTATCTTCAAGCATGGAAAAATGAGTGTTACCCAAACCTCTCTTTGCGGGGCATTTCATATGTGCTTATTTTTGTTTGGGTCAACTAATATGTGTTCCATCGGATATTATGCATGAAATATTGACAGATGTATTTGGTGATATTTATACAATTTTTTCAAGAATTAAATTAAATTAAAATCAAGTGGCGAACAAAGATATTTCTTAACTAAATACAAACAATTCTTATTCTAGCTGCACGAAAATAAACACGAAATGCAGTATAAGTGTTTATGCAAATTATATATATTTACATCTACATTTTTCTACAATGATTTCCAGCTAATGATATGAACAATTTACATAATCTAATGCAAAATCAAAAGGCAATTCGACGTTTCTTTTTTTTCACAAATCTTTCTATTATTTTCTCTACGGCGATCTTAATATCTAAGTGCGTATTTAGGAGTGCTAATCCAGTTAGTCGTTCTTCAGACATGTTTGAACGCAACCGTGTTTTAATCGGCGAAGCTGCTTTCGCAGAAGCATTACTCACGGGAACCGTGGCTAGAATTTTAATTAGTATATAAATCGATGGATATGCATATTTAATACAACCATCAAAAACTTTTGTCACGATTATTATGCCAGCATTCTGACAACACTTCGTAAAACCTGTGAAGAATGCGTTCAATAATGTATTATTTATGCTTCGGGAGGAACAAAAGTAGGCATTATTCATAATGTATACCATGATACAAATATTTTTAGAGGTAGTTTCATGAACCAACTATACCAGATCACACAATACGAAGTGAGAGAAAAAAATAATTTTCTGGCAGTGACGTAGCAAGAACGATAGAATACAAGATTGCGCCTTCCCGACGAAAAATGACGTGAAGCAAAATGCGTGCAACGTCATGAACATGAATTGACAGAGAATGGGAAGAAATTGCAAGAAAAATGTGAGGTTAGGCTCTCCTATGATTTGTAAGTTTCAAAGTTTTTACCAATTTCGGCACTTTATGCAACATATTTATATTCAAATAACTTCATTTATGCTCTGTGTTTGATTGGATGCCTTGAAAAAAACTGCAGTGCAGCATTAGGAGACACAAGAAGATTAACTTGCAACCAAGTGTGCACAGCTACACGTTCACATCGTTTATAGCAAGTTTTATAGCCCCTTATCATTGATAGACTTTGCGATTTAATACTTAACACTGCGCACTTCATGTTTAATAACTTTATTTTAAATAAAATCATTTTAAAGCATTGAATTTAAGCACCAAAAATTGTATGCTTACAAACATACAAACAAAACCAACCGCGTTTTGTGACGTAGCATACACAGCTGATTCTGTCAAATTTGCTGAGAGCGAATAGCGGTTTGCGGAAGGCGCAACCTCTGTATTTTCTAAATCGTGGTGACGTATTACTTTTAGACACCATGTTTGTTTGCTGTCAAATGAAACGAAATTGTAATAAAGAGGAGAACAAAACAAGAATACTGTGATTGGCTGCTGTGAATAATTTTTATTTTTGAAATGTTTATTAAGAAAATTTTATTGGAAATTGATATGGTTTTCGCATTGGAGGGAGTTTAACAAAAGTGCTTCAACATCGCGGCGGGATTTTCAATCTGGCAAATCATAGGCGTCAACTTTATCACCATCTCGACCACCAACTCCATTGGCAGTAATTGCATACACATCGTTCAACGCTTCCATCAAGTAGTGAATACGCCGGCGCAACACAATTGGTTTGGAGCATAAATACCGCGAATCCTCTAAATGTAAAAATTTGGGCAAAAATTCAATGTTAAAAAATAAAGTATCTGAAAAAAGCTTGTGGCTGGCTTACTTTTAAAATCTTCAGGGAGGAATTCCTCACTGCAAATATTTGAATTTTTTTAAACGTACTGGGCGCAAAAGTCCACCCACTTTTTACGCAAATTCAGGTCTTTTAGTAGACCGAACAAGTGCAGCGACTTGTCTTGCTCGTATTTGTTATTGCACGCAATCACAAAAACTTCATTTTTTTAAATAAATAGCAAAATATTCACGAAAATCTAAAATGCTAGAAAATCAACACGAATAAGTTAAAAAAAATTATGAAGTGTAAGCAAAACGAAAAACTTCAAAAGCACTACGTCACACATTTTTTCTCAAAATCAATTACAAATACACGGTTGCCTGAATACGTGATCTGTAGTAATTGGTTCCAGGGTGTTTCACTTTTAATTTTTTGACATAAACAGTGTTCGACAGCAGACGCCCAATATTGCCACTACTTTAAAATAGACATTGGGGATTTTAATTTTAATTTTATTGTATTTTAAAAACAAATCGTGTAAATTTTGTAAATGTATGTATGTATGTACTCGTACATACATATGTTTCATTTATTGGATGTATGTATATTTTTTCACAAACGCAATGGAATTTTAGTTATGAATTTACATAAATGTACAATTTGTGGCATATTCTTTAAACCGAGCAAACGATATGCTCTAATAGAATTGAAAAAATAAAAAAAAAAACAGTATAGTGCGGGTAAAATCAAGGCCTTTACGATTTTTTAAGCCTTAAAGTTGTCTTTACAAGAGGAATTTTTTTGACAGGCTTTAATTGCCTGGCAAAAATGACTTGCAGTCGCCCAGATAATTTAATGTAGTATGTTACATACATTTGAAGACTTTTAGGAAATCGCAATTGAAGTTTGAAATTAAATTTTCCAAAAAGTCTTGGAGAATATTATTAGTTCATGAAAATCTTAAATTGTTTTGTTTTTATTGTTTATTCTTAATAACATTTGAATTTATGAAGGATTTTCTTCAGTAAAATTTTGTCGTTTGTTACATTTGCAGGAATGTATATTACAAACGACTAAATGTGATACAAATTATACTCAATATATCGAAAACTAAATAAGATATCAAAAAAAGAATAACCCATTAAAAATGGCTTGATAGATGAAGAATAACTGCATTATTAAATTTATTTGCAATATTTTCACATACAACATTTAATTATCCGTGCGACAATATGAAAAAATTTTAAAAAATGTTACGACTAAATTTTAGAGATTTTAAGATTTTGTCTAAGGTAATTGACAATATTTTTTCGAGTGCTCAAAGCACGGAATTTATATGTAGAATTTTCGTATATATAAAATATTTGGGAATTACGACAAAATTTTACTCAATATCTCTGACTCTAAAGGAGAAATCCAAAAAAGGATGCCATTTAAAAGAACTTAATTAGTTAAGTATAACTACATTATTTCGACTCCCGCAGAAGCCAAGAAGAAAGAAGTCTGATTAGGAAATGTGGTGAATTCCGAAATAATATAACTTCTACCGCTTTGAGTATTGTTGTTTTTTCCTAATAATTTTTCCAACTAATCGATCGGCCTTAAAGCTCAAAAATATTTAAAATAAATAGTTATATGGATAAACAATAACAAATACATTATTAACTAAATTTGGCCCAATTTTCACATATGACATTTATTTGTCCGGACGACGATGTATGTCCTTTGAGGTAACCGATTTTTCAAATCAATATAAATGCAGCTTTGCACATATTCAAATTTTGTTTCTGTTGTCTTCGTTTTTCTTAATGCGAAAAATAGAGGATTTTCTTAATAAGGAATTGGTAGCACGAAAATCCGGAACACTGTTTCTGTCAAATGGTTAGTATGGCGTCTGAAATGAGAGAGTGAAACTACCTTTAAAAATGATTGTACATGATGTACATTCAAGAACGATAGAATACAAGATTGCGCCTTCCCGACGAAAAATGATGTGAAGCAAAATGCGTGCAACGTCACGAACATGGTTTTACTACGAATCGGAAGAAATTGCAAACAAAAATGTGAGGTTAGGTTCTGCTAGGATTTGTAAATTTTAAAGTTTTTACCAATTTCGGCACTTTATGCAACATATTTATATTCAAATAACTTCATTTATGCTCTGTGTTTGATTGGATGCCTTGAAAAAAATTGCAGTGCAGCATTAGGAGACACAAGAAGATTAACTTGCAACCAAGTGTGCACAGCTACACGTTCACATCATTTTTAGCAAGTTTTATAGCCCCTTATCATTGATAGACTTTGTTATTTAATACTTAACACTGCACACTTCATGTTTAATAACTTTATTTTAAATAAAATTGCTTTTAAACATTGAATTTAAGTAAAAACAATTGTATGCTTACAAACATACAAACAAAACCAACCGCGTTTTGTGACGTAGCATACACAGCTGATTCTGTCAAATTTGCTGAGAGCGAATAGCGGTTTGCGGAAGGCGCAACCTCTGTATTTTCTAAATCGTGATGTACATATACTAAAAATCATTTGAATTCTCTTGTTAACGAAAATTCAAAATATATTTCCTGGGATAGAGTAGAGTCGATAATGACGCAAAAAATCGTTTAAAAAAATGTTTAGAGTTCTGGGGAGGGGGCGACCAGCCCCCTCGGGCCCCCTTGTATCCGCCCACGTTTTTCATTACATTAATTGTTAGAAAAAAAAAGAAATTTAAAGGATTGCATTGCGAGCATTGCGATTTTTAAAAACCGTGTTAGAAGTAACGTTACTATTTAAACTAAAAAACAACTTTAACCACCAAAATTATGTATGATTTAATATTTTCCGTAATCTCACGACTATAAAGAGGCATTTTAGCTATAAGAAAAAAAAAAACGATTTTTTTTATATCTTCCTTACAGCAACAAGGATATCTTACAAAATAATAACCATTAAAAAATTGGCTTATTCTTCACAAATAAACCATAAATGTAGGTGTACTAATATAAATTTAGCCTCTACTAAATGTAGTTAGTTGCTTATTTTGTTGTTTTGTTAAATAAATACAATGCATTATTTTCTAGGTTTTTTTATTGAAGCTTACTAATTTTCCTATAAAATGATTAGATTTTAACTAATTGTTTTAAGAGACATTTAAAAAAATTATTGATATTTGTTCTTCCGAGAAGGTGTACTAATACGGGTTTGGCATACTGTATATGCTTATATAAATATAGGAAACCTGTCGTCCAAAATATATGTATGTATATATGAATGTATGTAAATTTTATATTAATAATAATAAATAAATAATTTGTGTGTGCGCGCGGGTCTGCTTATTTGCTTTTAAAGTTATTATACGAGTATACCTACCTTTTTTATGTTTTTACTTCAGTATTAACAAAAATGAATACAAAAACTTTACAAGGTTAAATAAAAAGAGTTGGCAGCTTTTACCGCGTTTTATTTAACTAAATATTACCACAAAAGATCGTGAAATAGGCCTTCCACGTCTGCATACGTTAAAAAAAACCTCGCCAAGTATGCCATTATGAAGAATATAAATAAATTTTTGAATCGTTTCATTTCAGAAGAAGTGATTCTTAGCATTTTTAGAACAATTTTCATATATATGTTTGCAATTTAAATGTCTACAATTTTTGTACAACTCTCTTATAATAAAACTTACAATTTGGCTGACCTTCGATTTGAGAAACTTTTGTTTTCAGACGCGGGATCGATCCTTTATAATAGTGTTACTAATATAATACCAATTTTCAGCTCCATGAATTATTTTAAACCTTGAATGTCCAACTTTATCGTGGTTTGATATTAAGTGTAAACTGACCAAGGCAAACTGGGTTAACGGTTCTATCTTCACGTTGATATTAAAATTAATTATACTTTCTGAAGGTGGCATAAGTGAATAATTCAGTAAATTTTACGTGTTTCTTACCGATGAAGATTCCGCGATAAAGGACAATCCGCGAATTAGCTATAAAATTGTGTCGCAGGCGAAAGTGGTAAAATCAATGAAGTACCTTATTGTACAAGTGCATACAATTTAAAAAAAGTAAGATTAGAATGTACACACAAACATACATACATACATATGTACATAGGAAATTTCGTTGAAAGAGACAAGAAAAAGTAACTCACCTAAAGTTATAAACGCAAAGTTATACTCAAGTTGCAAATGAGCCCAATCAGTGTTCTTAAATAAACGGAGAAAACTAGGAAAAGAACTGTTAAAAAATGTGTATGTGTCGTTTACTTAATTTGGGTAATTAGGGCACAATATCACCGGCAACGGCTAGAACGCGACTCCTAGTCCGGTTGAAATAAACAGGCCATCTTCGCCCAGACCTTAAAGAACAACGAGATACTATCTCCCAATCTCTCCGTACCGCTTCAGAAAACAGCTGGTGGGATGAACCAAACCGCGTTGCTCCTGCAGACAAATGAATGATGCAGAGGGAAGATAATGCAAGTGGCGTATTTTCAAGAAGAAGATACGAGTTGCATATAAAGTTATTGATTGGCTGGCATCAAGAATGCAAGCGAGTTAAAATGGCAATAGAAATCTGGTAACATATGTTAGGAGCACTCTTGAGGTATGGTGAAAAAACCTCTCAACGCTTTTGAATGACAATGAAAGCAGTAAGGCGGCTAAAGGCCACCAAAGCTGTTGGAACGCATATTGCAGATATTTTAATGAAAGTCTGAAACCCTTTTTGAACCAACAGTTCAGACCTTATCACTATGATTTCATGCCTGCCAAGTCCCCCATAGACAATTGGTCCGTATACAAATTTAACGAATGCGATGGCTTCGACATGTCGCGCGTATGGATGATTCAAACTAACTGCTGATGATCCTATCGCTGTTGGTACCTAAGTTGCACAGCTTTGAACCCGCTCCCTTGTTTTTTGCCAAGATTCTCTGGGAATTGATCAAGATAACATATTCCATACCAAAAGCTTGAACTCTCCAGCATGTTGTTAACGATTTCGGAGGCAGCTACTTAATTTATTCTATCACAGAAAGTTTTTATTAACTAAATTCAACAATAAAAATACACTCGGACGTTACAAATCAAGCCCTCTCTCGATTGCCGAAAACCACACTCAATAAGTCTCTCATCATGCCCGTCCTATTGTATGGCGCAGAAGCATTGACGATGACAACATCAGAAGAAAGGGCTCTTGGAGTGTTCGACAGAAAGATTATGAAGATGGAAGAAATAGCTTCAGCTCTGAAGGTTTTTGACGCGGTACCCGCGGGTGGTAGCAGAGGAAAAGGAAGACCTCCTCTGCGTCGGAAAGACTAAGGGGAAAAGACTTGATTATGCATGGGATTTCCAATTAGCGCCAGTTAGCAAGAGATAGGAACAGCTGGCATGCTTTGTTGACCTCAGAAAAAATCGCTTAGGCGGTTGATGCGCCAATTAAGTAAGTAAGTAATTGTGGGCCATCAAAAATTCCTGTGTTTATCTTTTAAAATTTTTCTCATTATGTAAGAAAACAAAGTATATTTTTGTCTAACATCATAAAATTATTTCATTAGGCCCCACCTTTTGTGCAGGAAGTGATTGATCAAATTATAACGATGATTATTTTTTTTATATCCACTTTTTTGTCCTAATTTTTACATCAAAAAAACAACTCCATCTCTTCTCTGAGGAAATTTAATAAATCCCGTCGTCATCGAAATTAATAAATCCTCTCTCCTCGATTTGGTATTCAGTTTTCAGTTCTGTGAGATTCAAAACTTGTGCTTGAATAAATTGCAAGTTTAAAAGCGCTAAAAAGTCAATGCATCAAAATGAAAAAAAAAAGTTATTTTAGTCATAAGAAACTAAAAATGTAATACGCTACATACATACATAGCTGCATGTTCCAAACTAATTGTTTAAAAATTAATTTTGCAATTTTTGATGAAACTTTGTTGAATTACTGAAAATTTTTTATGAAGTTTAAAATGTTTTGAAACTTGTGCTTGTATGGTTTTCATTAGAGAATGATCTGTATTTTAATGAAGAAATACTTTAAATTAGATACAAGAAAAATATATACTCGTATATAGTTGAAACTTGTCAAAATGTCGCACTCCCATTTTACCCGCCCATCTACATAGCTATATTATTTTCAAAAGATTATATAATTATTTTTTTTTAGATCTACTAAAAGCACTTTAGGCTCTCAAGTATAATAATAAATAATGTATCTAAGAACTTTCGGGTTGATTTTTCGTAAAATATCGCTTAATATTTTAAACGAAACGCGCATAATTTCTTCTTGAACTAGATTATTTGCAATTACGAGCATGTATTCGTAGTACGTAAATATGCATACATTTTAAAACACTTAAATGATTACATGAAATGATACAGTTGCGCAACTGTTTTGGTAATTGCACATTTAGACCCCCCAACCTTTCCTTTAATTAAGGTAATAAGTAGAATAGAAAATTGGCGCAAACAATCATTGTTTAATATTTGGCCGAGCTACTGCTCTAATTTATTATGTCCACCTTGTTGTAGGTTGCTCATAAAGAAGGTCTCTAAAATTAACCCCATCTCCAAGGTATAGCTGATTTTTATCAACGCACAAATGCGGTCGCAGGGTTCCATTAGAAAATAAAATAAAACTGTTGCTGTGTGCCGAGAACGCGGAACCAGCCGAAAAATGGATACGCAAGGACCCACCCCGCAACTTAACTTGTGCAAAAATATATGTATGTATATTCTTTACCTTGTCATGCAGTTTTATTAATAACATTATTTCTTTGCGAACATATTGCATTAACACACAATTCATACATACAAATGTACATATGTATGTATGTATGAATGCTGAATATTTTTGAGTTCTTCTGCTTTTTTGGATGTGCAAATAGATGGGCGAGTATGTAGGCAATTTGAAAATTTACATATTTTTTTTAAAGTTGCCCAAAAATTATCTCAACCTGGCGTACCTACTTAGGTACTTATGCATACATATGTATGTATGTTCATGTGTATTGTATTTTTTCATATGTACATACATACATATATTTTTGTGTAAGTACATATCTATTTTATTTCATACTCGTATTTAGATCTAATACATACATACATACATACATATGTGTACATACTTACATATTTTATCTACGTTTATTTTTAGTGTAGCTCTAGCATCTTGCATAATGCATATTAGGTAAACACACACAAACATGTACCGCAATCTAAATATCCCAGTTGCCCAAAATCCGCAAGAGAAACACTTCGTCGCATGTATGCCCATAATGCTAATAAGATTACCGGCAGATGAGTATTTTCTTTTATTTTTTATTTTCAATGTCACTAAAAAGTCGAACGGGCGGGTTTGTTAATGATTTATTTTTTCTCGATGTGAAAATTCTTGTCGACTTTTTATGTATGTATGTATGTATGTGTGCATATTTGTACTTATGTATGTATGTATTGTTGGAAATGTTTTTCACTAAGATTTGGCGAACTGGGAAATTTCAACGCAATTAGGCAGGTATATACATACATAGTATGTACACTTATTTACATACATATCTATTTAGGTTTGTATTAATGTGCATATGTATGTATGTATGTATGTATGTATATATACCTATGTTCGTGCATTTGAGGTAGAACTGCAGCTATATATGCACATACATACATACATGCATACATACATACATATAGAAATATTTGTGCATTCGGACACTAATGAGAACTAAATATCTTCACTTTTTTGGCATGTGCATATAGTAAATGTATGTATGTTTGTATGTATGTACATACATACGTAAATTTGTATGATAGATGCAAACATATGAAACTATGCCTTGCTGAAGTATGAAAAAGTTAAAACCAAGCTTTTTCAAATCTGTTCTTAGCTGCAACTTTAATTGTCAAAGTTAAGTCGATAAGAATGGCTTGGTTTTCGGTTTCTATTTTGCTTGCATTTCTTGAGTTAGTAAGTAAATGGAAATCGTTTGAATTTTTTAACCAAATTTATTGAGTGATAAGTGTATATTTTGCAAAACGAAATAATTGTTCTTTCTGCTTATTCAAAATAAAATGACGTTTAAAGACTACTGTGCATACACACAAACGCCGTTGGAGATTTTGATTTGAATTTATATAAATTTCTTTTATGTTGGTATGCCGGAAGCGTAAATTTGAAATAAATATTGAGTGCATTAATATACATATGTACATATATTTATATATATACATACAATTTAAATAAATTTATAAAAAACCAATAAGATAAATGTGTAGTAATGAAATTTATAAATTAAAATTTATTACTCGGAAACAACCATTAAAACCCTTGTACATACATAATTAGATACACATAAAACATACGGCGACAAACGTGTATTCACATACATATATATATATATATTGATATGTATGTATGTATGTACATATATACTTATACATTTACATAAATACATATGTATGTACATAAGTACATCAGTACAAACATATAAACAAATGTATATAAATATGTACATACATACATACATATGTACATACATACATATGTACATATGTACATATGTACGTCTGTACATTCATCTATTTGTATTAATTTTGCACAAAAGTTTATTGCCACCCACATACGCATACTATGTAAATACAATTGCACACATACATACATACACATGTACATACATATATCTACATATTAACGCTGTATTATGATAAAAAAAAAATTGTTTCATCTAAGTTAGTATCTTTCGCCGCTTTAATCACCAAAAAGCTCACAGACAGCCAAGGCGAGCAAGTTAACAAAAGAAACCAAAAATCATCAACCGAATGGAGCTTACTTAACAACTTAAATTGGTCCCAGGCTGGAAACGAATTTAGCATAGTAGCTTATGGTGGATACACCTTAATAGCTGGGGCTTTCTTGCTTTCAAGGTAATGCCGTCAACTTCTTATTTAATTATTTGGCCAATTCTCCGCAAATGCTAATTTATTACCAATAACATGCATATTTTAAACTTGAAAATACAGTGAAACATTTGTGTTACAAATTTTATTAATGTACATACGCGAGCATACCTATGCAGATATGCACATACATATACAATGTTGTATGTACATATGTAGATGAGTATCGATGTGGAAGTGGGGGGGGGAAAAACCGTTTAGTCTGATAATTAAGTAAAATGAAATAAAATTTCGTTTCGAATTCTACAACTGTATTTTTTGTCATACACTTTAACAGCACTAAAATCGCCGCTTGCTTCCTACCTTACCTTAAGGGGTAAGGCCTGCTTTGAGCCTGTAAAACATGAAATAAATTTATTTAGAGGGTTCTAATAAGTATACATTGGAGCGCTTAAAAAAATTTGTCTGCGTAATTTGATGTAAAAATGTAAACAATATAATCTTTTTTCCATGCCCTCTCTCGTAAATCGAATGCAACTGGTCTCTCATCTAGGGGCCATAATTTTTTTTCTGGAACGTACAAAATTTTATTGTCAATAAAAACGTAAAAGTTATGTCCCATGGTAGGGATTTGTACAAATTTCGATTTGTTTTTGAATGACAGAGTTTTGAAGAAAAAAAATATTTTTTACCCTTGTTTTAAGTACTGTAATAAATATTAAAAAAAAATGAAAAATGATTTTGCAAAAATCCAACGATAGGACAAAGGGAGCCGTTTTGCGAAAATTTTAGTGTATAAAACAATAAAATCGGTTAAAAATTGTAGGAAATACGTGGCAGACCGTTTTGAAAAACAGTGGTTCGAGAAAAAAGCGTTTGAAGTTTCTAAACATGCTTCCGGTCACTCAGACGCGCATGGCTTGAAACAATTTTAACCATCAAAATTATGTATAATTTCATATTTTCCGTAATATCGGGACTATACGAAAGCATTTTAGCTAATAAAAAAAAAAGATTTTTTAAAATCGCATGGTATCGTAAACCCTTAAATCGCCAACTATTTTTAGGAAACTACGTTTTTTCATATTCGAAAAATATCGCTTATTTAAAAAAAAACATTTCATAATGCAAAAATAAAAAAATCTTTAAATCTTTTGAAATATGGCACATTCCGGTACCGGTACTTTAGTTTTGATTTTGACTATTTTAGCTTTAAAAAGTTGATAAACAGCTTATAAGTATGTGAACCCACGATCGAGTGAATCAAAGGTTGCGAGATCCGAGAACCGCTTGTCCGCTCTTTGCCGATTTGACAGCATCTAGCCATTTGATAGCCTTTCATGCAAAAAATAAACGCCTTCTCACGATCTTACTTGTTTGCGAGCATAAGTGACGTGGCGAAAGGTATGAGCGTAGGATAGTAAAAAATTCAACTTATCATTCATATTTTACAATTTCAAAAGTTAGTTGACTTTTTTATGTTTGTGACATGAGTTTGCGTTAATGAAAAAATGTCCATTGTTTCCATACCGTACCAGTACCGTACAAAGGCAGCTAATCGGCCGTTCGCGTCATCCTCTTCTTTTTTCAAATGTCTTCTGTGCTCTCCCATTCTAAGGATACTATTGCGTCACTGATTTTTGCTCAGCATTATTTTTATTCACTGTTTGAGACCAATATTATAAATCAGGCCCGTGGGCAAATTAAAGTACATGAAAGAACTGAATCGTATTCATCAAATTCATTGCACTCGGCCCTGTTACATACATATAAATATATAACCATTCAGTAAAAAAAAGCAATACTATACATCAAGTAAAAATTAAATGTTCACCCATTCCATTTTGAGCGAGGCAGAATTAGAACTTATTTTGATCAAAATGCAATCGCAAAGAAATAAAAGTCTTAAGTGTGTTATCCTCCAACCAGGACCTAAATTTGTTGCAGTGGAAAAGCACTACGGCGACTCAACACTTGTTGGTAGGATTGTCGTTAAAGTTAAGTTGAATGCTTTCTTTAGGACATAGCCTTTATCACCTCATTACAAAAACTATCAATTTCTTTTACCAAGCTTTCTGATAAATTGTATGCCTTTCGATTATTGGACAATTGCGAGCTGCTGGTTAAAACTTGATGCAATTTATTTTTGAGACTTTCTGCCTTATCCTCTTCAGGCACCTCGTCGTTAGTTATATATTCTCCAGCTTATTTATAATGGCAAGGACAAAACAAACTATTAAGGGAGTTGGCAAGCTATGTTATTTGTCCTCTTAAAGCTTTGTTTTGCCCTTGAAAGGAGAATTTTTAAGAATGATACAAAATTTAAAAAATAAATGGCTATTAAATTCACTGTTTTCTACAATTCCGGGATTTGAATAGACTTATCCCGTTATTTCGCTATCCCGGGATTGACATGCCTAATGTGAACCTAATTTATTATTTCACTGTCCAAAAGGCGGTAAGCTACGATTCAGCTTACAATTCAATTGCGTAACTCACCTCGATCGATGCTTTTGATTCATAAATACTCTCGATTTGACGTCATAGTCAATTTCATTTTTAATTTCCCCATATGTACATCATAAGGGTGGTTAAAACGCAAAGTAACGCCCTAATTGAGCTCTAGGCTTTTCCTCGCCTTCACGTTTTTTTTTCTTCTGTTTTTTTTTTTTTTTAATTTTTTGTGACCTGCTCTTCACCAAGTCACAATTTAGAGACCTAACTTTGATACTAGAGGCTTTATTTTGAAACTATTGAATGCCAACATTTCTAAAATTGTGACTTTTATCTCTATTAGAGACTGAGACTGCTTACTGAATTCGAGCATAAGTCTATCAGAGTAAAGACAGCAATTCTGTCGACGCGATTTTGCTCATAATTATCGCAACGCGTTGCATGACAGATTTACTTTGACAACTAAGATGAGGTATTTGAAAAATCATGAAAAATGTCACAGCGCCAAGCGCAAAGTTGAAAAACTCTCATCTTTTTTTATATTTTGAATTAGAAATTACAATTTACACAATCATTAAAATAAAAAAAGCAAAGGAGTTAATGCCTGCTAATCTTAATGGAAATAAGACAGCGGTGGATGAAACCATTAAATTTTTAAAATATAATATTTTAATTTTTTAGGTTATTCACATACCCACAGTGATAAAAACCGTTCTCATTGCTGGGAAGAAATTTTTTTTTAACCACAATTTCGTTTTGCACATCTCGTTGCAAAACCCCTTACAATATGTCAATAGCATTTTCTTCATGAGACCTTGAGTTGAAATATCCATAATCATTAATAATGCCCGTTGTATTTTCATTAGCTAGTAATAACTTACACTTTATTGAACTCATTTTGTATTAAATTCTTTTTAGAATTATATCGGATAAATATGGTGCGTGTGAAAAAATACTATTATACTGCGGAATAATATTTTTTCTAACTGAAGGTGAGTTTTCACTGGACAAATCCGAGACTTTAAATATATGAAATTCGATTACACTTGAAAATACAAATATGTACATAATTAGTTTTTTTAAAAAGTTCTGTTAAAACAACGATTAATTGTCATATACTCTATTATACGATTTATAGCTTGTTTAGTGTACGGAACCTTAGAGTACATTCCAATGGATATTCAATTGAACGCTCTAATTCTCGGGTCACTATCGGCAGCAGGAGCGGTTTTGTTCTTCATTGATGTCTGTTACAAATCTTCCCTAATCCGTAGTGTTTCGAAGGAGGCGCAAACTGAGTTTGAGTATTTGCTCACAAGAGATAAGCCCAATATTTTACAAAAGTCTTTCGGTCATTCCAAGCCTTCGCCACTTGCCAGTGTCCAAATGTATCCAACCGATGGTCAACCATATTTGAAACCACAATCGAAGAAATTTAAAGGATGCTGTGAAACAAAAAAATCTATGCCAAAATATTCGAAGACACGTGTACTTCAAACTGATGTCTAATTAACTACATACATACATACATATGTATGTACATACCTTTGTATTATTAATTGCTTTTTGTTTTCGTTAAATATAATACAATTAAAAATAGCATAGCTACTACGTATTTAAAAAGTATTTAATTTATTTACAACTGATGAAAGATCAATTGTTAAAGTGTCGTTTTAAATAAAATTGTTTTAAAATAGCCTCTGTGAAATTTTAAAACGTAGCAACTTTACATACATACATACAAATATATTAATAACTTGACGAGCGTCTAAACATTTTATACATACATATGTGCTAACTCTTATCTAAATAAATTGAATATAATCAATAAATTCGCAAGTGCGAAAAATCAAAAATTGCCCCACTGTAATAATGAGAATATAGAAAAAAAAGCATATGCATTTTTTGTGATAAATATCATACATATATGAAATGAGATTGTTTAGAAAATTTTTACGTGCCAAAAGTATTTTCCCGGGTGATAGAGAGTCTGTCTATTTGGGAATTTTGCCAAAATCAAAGATTTTTGTAATTTGGAAAGGCACTCTCATCAGGCATTTGTTCTCATTTTATTCAGTCGCCGTCGATCGTTTCAAAAGCGCGATCTTTCCTTAGCTCTTATTTTCGGCTGGGCTAAACATTGTTTCGCAATAAGAAATTTTAATATTTTAAAGTATTGACGCCGAGTAAAAAATTGGTGTAAGTTTTTAAAATTTACAATAATTTATTGACAATTTTACGTGAAATTTAGTTAAAATGAAGTCATAATTCCCAAAAAAAAGTATTGTAGTGTTATCTGTAATCAAGCATCAGCAAAAATAGAGAAACGTTCTTTTAAGTTCAAACAAAAAAAAAACACTACTCGAAATAATAAAAAAAAAATTGTTTATTTCAAATTGGAAAATCCCGCTTCTTGTGAGTTCATAAAAAAGTGGAGTGTAAAATATTTTATTTTGAATCATTCAATCACATAACATCGCATAATGAAAATCCCGCGGGGAAGGCGGAAACTTTTAATATAATATTTAAAAACCAAATGAAATCAACAAAAGCTTTTCGTAACGCTATATGACAAGAAAAGATGAATTTCTACATCTATTATAAAAAAAAATTATTTTTAGAATACTAAGCAAAGAACAAAATTGGAGCAGACCATGTGACAGTCTCCTGGGCAACGGTGATAATGTGTATGGATATACTCACATATATCGTGCCCGTGCACACATTATAATTCGACTCTCATCTCATCATTTATTAGCTAAATCGCATTTGGAGTTTGCGCAGAATTGCAGAATTTTGACTCTGGAAATGCCATATTTTCATGCCTTAAGAAATATTCTAATTTACACTAAACATTGGGTAAAACACTTTTGTATGTGTGCATACATGCATATATTTTCGAGATCTGCATACATATACATATACATACATACACACACACATATATACATATATATATATATATGTATATTTGTGTGCTCATACGTAATTATCAGCTAATAATATTCACGGTTGGCGTAGTATCGCACAAAAGTACGTTCATATACATTGCTATATATTATATACCGAAACATTTATTTACGGTTATTTCTTTAAATTTTTAAAAACTTAAAACTTGTTTAGTAGGTGAACACCTGTCATATTAATCGTACTTTATTTTCGGTTAAATTTGCTTCTATGCATGTACTATAAGTGTCAATAAAAAAATTACAAATTTGAATTTATGTATGTATGTACGTATTTGTGCAAAAATTGCGCGCATCTCTCGAGTGTATATGCATACAAGCATATGTGCGTATGTATGTCCTATATATAGTATATAAACGAATTTAAGTATATCGCTCATGTGTGTTATATTTTTTTTTTCACCTAGCTATGTACGAGTACATTCCCCAACATAAATATATTTATATACGAGTATGTATGTATGTATAGGCTACAAGGTTTTGGGGTGGATATACATTCGTACATATGTACATATGTATGTATGTAGGTATTTTAAAATAGAATCGCGTTTAAGGGTTGCGCTTTTTTGTGGATATGTAACATGTTTAGGACTATAATTATTATAGGAAAACATTTTTCACTCGCTGTGATTTATAGTTTCACGGAATTCATAGATTTTGAATATTTACAAAATATTTATTTAAATTCATTATTGTACTTTTTAATATAATTTTTCCAATTAAATGCTTTCATAATTGAATTGCTTTTCGTACAGAATAAATATTTGGAATATTTTTAGAATATATCATATATTGTTTATATAATAATTCAAGAGAATCATGCAATTCTGCTTTGTTTGCCATAACGATTTAAAAGAAACGATTTTATTGTAATAAAATATTTTTATGGTAACTCTCATTTTCACTTGCAAAATCATGAATTTTTCTGAGTGTTTCGATCGGTTCTCTCTTTTCTTTTTTTATTGTGTGTAAGCTGGCAACTCTTGAAGTGACAGATGTCAGACCATGCTTCCTCCATGTCATGAATGACAATGGTATAAGTTTGCGTTCTACAGTAAAATTCGCCATCACATTTCTTTTGTTAGAGTATCCCTCAATTGCTATTGCTAAAATAAGACGCATTACAAAGATTTGCTTGAAATTATACTACATTTAAAGAGTGTTAGGTAAATGTGCATAAATAAAAGTTTTGACTGTGGGCTACTCAGAAATTTGTCACGTAAGTTAAGTGCAGCTGAGTACCTGTTCTAACCAAGTAAATGCAATTTGGATATATTCTAAAAAAATATGTAAGTACATTGCTTAACATTCACATCTAACACTATTTATTTTCTAGTGAATTTGGTAAAAGTAGAAAGATTCGATTTAAATTTTGATTAACGTAGATGCGTTGAGTTTTGGCGAATTTGTTCCATCCATATATGTAGGTAGGTATTTAATTAATGTATCGGCAGGTATCTTGGCGCAAGACACATTTTGTAACACATAGCAAGTACCTAGTTCAGGACCGAAAACGTGATAACACACATGACTTATCATTTAAACGTATTGTAATGTAAAAACTCAAATTGCATAAAAAGTATGTAGCTGAATCACACACACTTCAGTCAAGGATTAGTCTGATGAATTAGCGAGTGCATATGTAGTTAAATTGAACTCAAAAGTCCACGTCATTCATATAAAGAGTATCAAATGGTCAATTTATGCATAATTTCATAGATTTCTAAATTCATTTTTATGGAAGTTACGCTTATATGTGCATATGTATGTGTGTATGTAGTTAAGCCCCTCAATCATCTACATTTCTATATAGTTATGCTGTGCAACAAGAAGAAGAATTCTTTTGAATATTTTGAAAAACCCCCTCGCTAGAAATACATATGTTTTTGTTTTTGTTTCCTCCAAAATTGATGCTAATTTTTTTTTATAAGCGCTATTAATCCTAGTTCAACATATAATAATAGTTAATGCCTTCAACTTTCGACGGATCTAGGCAGTATTTCTTCGAAATTTTTCCCAAAACCATATAACATGTGTATATTTAAAAAGGTTTGCCGAAACATAAAACAAAAATTCTATGCTTTCTAGAATTCCTGAGCGTCTTAGTATTCAAGAACAATGGAAGACGGCCACGCTAAAACCGTCGAACAGGCCTTAAACTTTTTTGGCACAGACTCGGAACGCGGACTCACATTGGAACAAGTTAAATCCAATCAAAAGAAATATGGTCCAAATGGTAATAAATTTTATAATACACAGTTTTCGCATTACTAAATTATTGGTTTACCTTTTTTACATATTTTAGAACTGCCCACGGAAGAAGGTATTTAAACAATGTTTTAAAAACAAAAAAAAACTTTTTAACCAAACGTAAATTGTTTTATTGCAGGAAAAACTATTTGGCAGCTTGTTTTAGAGCAATTTGACGACCTTCTAGTAAAAATTCTGTTGTTGGCCGCTATAATTTCTTTTGTAAGTTATTTTTTTTACATAAAATGAATTTTAAACTAATAAGTATTGAAGGTATTATTTCATATAACATATTAACGACATAGGCTATTCATACATGTGTGTATCTACAAATATTCATTTCATTTCTGTTTCTTTTTTGTTTGTTTTGGTTTGCTAACTTGTCCTTTGAAACAAAATTTATAATTTCAATAATTTTGTGCACCGTACATTTTGAACTTATATTTTTCAGGTCTTAGCTTTATTTGAAGAGCACGAAGAAACATTCACAGCATTTGTAGAACCTTTAGTTATTCTTTTAATTTTGATAGCAAATGCCGTTGTAGGTGTATGGCAAGAACGTAATGCTGAGTCTGCTATTGAAGCCCTTAAAGAATATGAGCCTGAAATGGGCAAGGTTGTCCGTCAAGACAAGTCTGGCATCCAAAAAATTAGAGCAAAGGAAATTGTTCCTGGAGACATTGTAGAGGTGTCAGTAGGTGATAAAATTCCCGCTGATATTAGATTAACACACATCTACTCGACAACCCTGCGAATCGATCAATCTATTCTGACTGGCGAGTCTGTGTCTGTCATCAAGCATACCGATCCTATTCCCGATCCACGCGCCGTTAATCAAGACAAAAAGAATATTCTATTCTCTGGTACAAATGTGGCAGCTGGTAAAGCTCGCGGTGTTGTTATTGGCACAGGTTTGAATACAGCGATTGGTAAAATTCGCACAGAAATGTCAGAAACGGAAGAAATTAAGACTCCATTGCAACAAAAACTAGACGAGTTTGGCGAGCAGCTTTCAAAAGTGATTTCTATCATTTGTGTTGCCGTGTGGGCGATTAACATTGGCCATTTCAATGACCCCGCTCACGGTGGCTCATGGATCAAAGGTGCTATCTATTATTTCAAAATTGCTGTTGCTTTGGCCGTCGCCGCCATTCCAGAAGGTCTGCCAGCTGTGATTACAACGTGTTTGGCTTTGGGTACTCGCCGTATGGCGAAAAAGAATGCTATTGTGCGCTCCTTACCATCTGTGGAAACATTGGGTTGCACATCTGTAATTTGTTCAGATAAAACTGGTACATTGACCACAAATCAAATGTCCGTTTCAAGACTTTTCATCTTCGAAAAGGTCGAAGGCAGTGATAGCAGTTTCCTCGAACTTGAACTGACAGGATCCACATACGAACCTATTGGTGAGCTGTTCTTGGGTGGCCAAAAAGTGAAAGCCTCTGAATATGAAGCTCTACAAGAACTCTCTACTATTTGCATAATGTGCAATGATTCCGCAATTGATTATAACGAATTTAAACAATGTTTTGAAAAGGTTGGTGAAGCGACCGAGACGGCTTTGATTGTGCTTGCGGAAAAATTAAATCCCTTCAGTGTAAACAAAAGTGGACTGGATCGCCGTTCAGCCGCCATTATTGTGCGTCAAGAAATTGAAACTAAATGGAAGAAAGAATTCACACTTGAATTTTCTCGCGATCGTAAATCAATGTCTTCATATTGTGTACCCTTGAAAGCATCGCGCTTGGGAACTGGCCCCAAATTGTTTGTTAAAGGCGCCCCAGAAGGTGTTTTGGATCGTTGCACGCATGCGCGTGTGGGTACAAGCAAAGTACCATTAACTTCTGCGCTCAAGAGCAAGATTTTGGCTCTTACTGGACAATATGGTACTGGACGTGATACGTTGCGTTGCCTCGCTTTAGCCGTTGCCGATAGCCCCATGCGCCCAGATGAAATGGACTTGGGCGATTCAACGAAATTCTATCAATATGAAATTAATCTCACATTCGTTGGTGTTGTTGGTATGTTAGATCCACCACGTAAAGAAGTTTTCGACTCCATTGTACGTTGCCGTGCAGCTGGCATCCGCGTTATTGTAATCACTGGTGACAATAAGGCAACTGCTGAGGCCATTTGCCGTCGCATCGGCGTTTTCACAGAAGACGAAGACACCACTGGCAAATCATATTCTGGCCGTGAATTCGATGACCTCTCTCCCGCTGAACAAAAGTCAGCATGCGCCCGCGCTAGGCTATTCTCACGTGTAGAGCCGCAGCACAAATCAAAAATTGTTGAATATCTACAAGGCATGAATGAAATTTCCGCTATGACTGGTGATGGTGTCAACGATGCACCTGCTCTTAAGAAAGCCGAAATCGGTATTGCTATGGGTTCAGGAACTGCCGTTGCCAAATCGGCCGCAGAAATGGTGCTCGCTGATGACAACTTCTCCTCCATTGTATCTGCTGTTGAGGAAGGTCGCGCTATTTACAACAACATGAAACAGTTTATTCGTTACCTGATTTCATCGAACATTGGTGAGGTGGTATCTATCTTCTTAACGGCTGCTTTGGGATTACCCGAAGCTCTTATTCCGGTGCAACTGTTGTGGGTTAACTTAGTAAGTACTGCTAGTGGCATTTCGATTTTGACAATGCAATTTATAAATTACTTCTGCAAATGTTTAGGTAACTGACGGTCTGCCAGCTACTGCTCTCGGTTTCAACCCACCTGATTTGGATATTATGGAGAAACCTCCACGAAAAGCTGACGAAGGTCTTATTTCCGGATGGTTGTTCTTCAGGTTTGCATACAAATTTTAATGTAGATGAATAACAAGTTTTTCATATAGCAAATTATATATTTAAAGATACATGGCTATTGGTGGCTATGTGGGTGCTGCAACAGTTGGCGCTGCCGCTTGGTGGTTCATTTTCGCGGAAACAGGTCCTCATCTTTCATATTGGCAGCTAACTCACCACTTGTCATGCATCGGCCCCGGCGACGATTTCAAAGGTGTCGACTGTAAAATATTTAGCGACCCTCACGCAATGACCATGGCCTTATCTGTGCTGGTAACAATTGAAATGTTAAACGCCATGAACAGGTAAAAGGAACTACAACACTCTTGATATTTAAATATTATTTACAATACGCATATTTCAAAATAGCTTATCGGAAAATCAGTCGCTCATTACTATGCCACCATGGTGTAATTTGTGGCTAATTGGTTCAATGGCCCTTTCGTTCACGCTACATTTTGTTATTCTCTACGTGGAAGTCCTTTCTGTAAGTACAAAATTTAACACTACTATTTCGGTAAAATCTAAGAAACTTCATTGATTTAAATATAATTTTAAAATTTTTTAGACCGTTTTCCAAGTGACTCCACTGTCAGGAGAAGAGTGGCTAACTGTGATGAAATTCTCAATTCCTGTAATTTTATTAGATGAAACACTGAAATTCGTTGCTAGAAAAATAACTGACGGTGAGAGCCCTCTTCTAAAAATGCATGGGATTGTTTTAATGTGGGCCGTTTTCTTTGGCCTATTGTATGCGATGACGCTTTAAATAGTTTGTTCAAAAAGCTTACATACATACATACATATTTCTAGCAAAATTAGTTAAAAAACTATTTAATTAAAATTCTATACTAATTTTCCGTATGACAGATTTAAACTTTAATGTTTTAGCATACGCTGCTAAAACTAATTTAAGAGCTTGGAGAATGTTATTTTTAAATATTTTAGGGTAATTAAAAAAAATAACAGTATGGTAATGCCTTCAAAATATTTACATGCACTAATTCTTTAAGCTCGTTAGGTAAAATACTCCTAAACAATTGTGAATAATATTATTCATGAATTATCTACCCAAAATCTTCCTGCTAAGATACAACTACCTTAAAGCATAACAGTCAACAAATTTAATTAATTACTTATAATTTTTTTCTGCTTTACAAGTAATATGTAAATAAAGTCATCATTAGAATTTTGCGAAATTTCATTTAATAAAGGCATTACTGAATCTCCAAATGTAAATTTTAATTCGATAAGGTATGAAAGTACAAAATATTTCAATTTTCCCGTTGATACTATCGTGTACTTTGCATTTTAATAGTCTGAAAGAGTCATACAAAATTATTGATTTGAAATCGCAAGATTTTGCGATAATTTAATATTAAGGGATTTTTTATTAAAGTGAATTTAATTACAATATTTGAGAAAGAGACATTCTCAAAATTCATCAAAATTTCTACCGATTAAATAGCAATGTACTTATACTAATAAAAATGTGTTTCAATTTTAATAATTTTTTTTAACATAATTTGTATGCATCGAAATACATACATACATATGTACATATTTCGTTGTTTAAAATTCAAATAATAGTTTTTAGAAAATTGCTGTCTTATTGCTTCAATTAGTTGTAAGCGAAAACTGTATACACCAATCAATGATAAACGAAGAGAATTGCACCAAAAATGGCTTAAAAGTTACTATTGCGAAGATACCACACGAGGTAGCAAATTTTATGAGGTAAAGAAGACTTGAATTTATTGAGAAGAGGACTCTGATTTTTTTTTTGTTTTTTTTTTGTGTGAAATCTATCCATTTAATTATTATCAAAACGCATACGTTAACTAACATATGGCGCCGTCCAGCAGAAGTAGGCAAATTGAATGCCACATACGGTAATGCATCAAGCTAAAGCATCGACTTCTTTTATTTCTATAATATGATAGATTAAATTGTTAAAAATGTAAAACTGAGTTGCGACACCCCAACAAACCATTAAGAGTGCACACTTAAGATATAATCATCTACCACAATACATAAATAGAAAATATTGACGCTTTGGCTTTATGCATTTCCGCAAACGGAGTACGTAACATTTTTTCACGTTTGATAAATGTGCTCCATTGAACAGAAGCAATTTCTTTAAACTACTGTTCTACTTGTTTATTGCGATTTTATATTAAATAGTTACTAACATCCATAAAAAGTGCGCATTTGTGTTATAGTGACTAGAGTTTATACTTCTTTGTTTGCTGCTGAATGTTCATATGTATGTATATAAATAAATACATACTCGAAACCAAAAAAAAAGGAACGGCCACTTTTTGATGTCCTAACTTACTGCTTTTTAACACAATTTCTATGTTGAAATATAAACTTGCGCTATATATACATACATATGTATGTATATACTACATGTATATGGAGTTGATAACCTGCTAAGCTGCATACCTGCAATACGCAATAACATATACGCGCTCGATTGTTTGCCGAGTTGATAACGTTTATGGAAGTTTTCCCTTTGTTAAGTGCCTTGTTTTTAATGCGAAGCCAATTTGTGTGCCAACTACGCAATAATTGCTATTCAATTAGTACGTATGTTGTATACGTGTATGTACCTACTTACATTATCTTAAATTATTTCCGTTTCCAAACAGTCAACCCCACGTTCCACTAAAACAAAAAGCAATTGAGTCTGCTGTTTAATATTTCAAATAAGAATAATGACAAATTCCTATGTGATGAGATCTGCCTTACCGGTCCTACAACCATCTCAGACGAAAGGCTTAACCCACTACCTATGATTCCTGGCCATAATACGAGATGCTTGTCCTATGGTTGTAACAAATATCCCTTTACATTACATTTTGATTTGTAAACTATCAATTAATACATAGTATCATGTAAGACGCCACGATTTCAACGACACCCAAATATCAAATACCCAAAAAAAAAATTACACTGAAGTTTATACTTATATTTTTAAGATCTAATTACAGCTTTCCCAAATCCGTGCAACCCAGCGAAGGCTTTATTGCATAATTTTGTATTTTATTTTTTACTTTTCGTTTTTTCCCTACTGTGGGCGTGAATATGCAAGACATATGAAGCCACAAATTAATACACAGTATTGAATAAATAAATTAATCTGTGCATAATAATTAATTCTAGTTCCCGACGTCGTTGTCAATAAATGGTAAGCATTAGATGACCACGGCTATTAAATCCACTTCAGAGAAATACACATTTCAAAAAGCGGGATGTTGCACATTAGTCTACAAGTTGATATTAATTATTATGATATCCTTAAGGTATAAAATATTCAAAAGGATTTGTTTAAAGTTAGCAATGTGATTCATGTGGATTGTGAAATAAAATAAATATAACAAACAATTGCACTGCTTGAAAATTTTATTTCATCAAAACGATTGCAAAATGATGTCCAGCAAGATGCGAGTTCTTATCTATGCAAATGTGTCTCGTATGTACTTTGATACATACCGTCAACTGAGATGCAAAAGAAAAAACCTTAACTAAAAACTTTCTTTTGCAGGAGAAGCTAAAACTTTTTTAAAATTAAGAGTAATTTATGGCGGAAAAGCTTTACACTTCGCTTATAAAATCACATTTTTTTATTATATTTAATTGGTAATTGGATGGAATGCAGCATAAATAAATCAAAAAGTGTATTTGGCATTTTTAAGTTACACCCTTTTGCATTTCAGTTGACGGTGTGTACTCGTCGCATCAGTATGATAACAGTCGTTCCAAGTTCCGTTGTTTGCGCACCTGTTCGTTGACCGAGTATTTGTGCTTTTCTAATCTTACAAGGTAAAATGGCGCGATCACAGTTTGAAGGCAACTGTCAAAATTGTTAAAGTGAAACGTTGAGTTTCCGTTTGTTGTGCATCAGTGTGGCCAGCTCTTCGAAAAAAAACGTTGAAACGAATTTTCAAAAGTTACAATGTATGCATCTACTAAGTATTATAATTCAACCATGGGTAGTATGCATGTACATACATATATACATATTACATTATAAATTTAGGTTACGTGTTTATATAATCCACGCTAAATGTAACATTTTATATAGGTATATTCTGAGGCGACCATGAAATTATTTAGGCGCAATATTGAACAGTGCTCGTGAACTTGACTGTTGCAAATTGTATATAATTAAATGTATGTATGTATGTGTGTATATCTGTACATATGCTTGCATCCATACATAGGTATTCACGAATATGTATGAACATGCATACATACATACATATAGTGTGGCAATCATCTGCGCTGAGCTAAATACCTCGAGATGATAGAAAAATGTAAAAATAAAAAATAAAATTTGCCCCAAGGCTTATAGAATCAACAGATGTACCTACATATGTATGTACTTATCGCTCATTAACTTAAATATTATCATAACTCAAAAACCCACAAACAATTTAGATAAAGGTTTTTTAAGTTTTGAATTTACATATAATCGGTACAGGTGTGGAATTTTTACACAACATTAAATAAACGGTAATGGTCGTTTCTGCAAACTTAATTTCTCATCTTTTTGGATTATGACACTATTAAAGTAAATTAGCGATATGTGCATATTACATATCAACGATTTTTCATTGCAATCTTTCGTAAATATCGAGTTATTTATTTATGATCTATTTATTTTTAGTAACGAATTTTTTGATTGAAGATGTAATAGGTATATTTATGGTACAACAATCCGGTGTATGTACAAACATATGTGGTCTTGCATTTATGTATGTATATTTGTATTTCGTCGTACTTGCAAATTTTAACATATTTGTCTACTAAGTATATATTTAGTTGGGGTCTTGTACGATATGTTGAAACTTAAAATACCGAAAAAAATTATTTAGAAAACCAAGAAGGTCGAAAAACAAAATCACGAAAAAAAGGTCAAAAAAAAATATATAAATAAATGTAATGAATGATGTGTCAAATTCTCGCAAAGGTTATACATATGTTGTTGTTATGATTTATTTTTTATGTTGCCTAGACAAAATTACGTATTTTGGACATCATTATTTACATTGATTTTCACTGTAAATGTACTAGATTACAGTAAATTTATTTACAATAAATCTCTCTGTTCTTAATAACTGAAATCCTATTACGGTTTAACTCAATAAGATAACCGTAACTCTCTTAAGATCAACAAAACTGCACTTTTGTTCATGGTTTTCATAAAATTTCATCATTAGCCACTGTCAATCGAAACCATGTGCACAGGCGGGAGTCCGAGAATATCTTCAATTATTTATACTTAGGGAGTTCACAAGCCGTGTTATTGGTCGTATTTCGTCGTATCGTGTATTGTAATACAACAACAGTTGTAAACTTATTGTTATTGTTTCACAAGTTAAATTTTCGTTTTTCAATACAACTCTGTAAGGTATGTTTAGTGTGTTGTTTGTGTGTGTTATCATTTGAGGTTTATTTTTGATTGAAAAATGTTAAATACTGTCTAATAATGATGTACGTATACACATTTTAAAGAAACCAACCGCTCAAATTTATTATAAGTGATTTTTTGCAGGCTTACTGCTTGAATACCAGATACAATAGTAAACGCAATAACACAGTGCGTTCACAAGCTCCACTGTTATTTCAATAGCGCACTAAAGAAATACGACCAATAACACGGCTTGTGAACTCCCTAACTGTTACTTCAAATAAGAGAAAAAATAAACTTGGTTTTGATGGTTTTATTTATCATATGGAAAAACAACATAAAAATGTGTTTTATTGGAAGTGTGAAAAAAAGTAAATTACAGTGTAAAGCAAGAGTGATTACAGTGATATGACAAAATAAGCACCAAAATTTCTTTTAAACACTCTCATGATCTACTGGCATATGAACATGAAATATATAAAGTAAATGCAAATCTAAAAATTTCTGCAGAAAAAACGAATGATAACCATTCATAAATAATTATCTCCGCCATGGTGCAGTGTAATTAGCAGTGTAGAATATATGTTACCCGACTCCTCCACAGAAAATTGCTGATTTGCTAAAATATATGTCAGCGTTTATGTCTTGGTATCTATTGTATGAAATAAGTTGTCACTTTGTTACTTTGACAGCTAATTTTTCATTTGGCTGTAAATAAGAATGCTTTAAGGGCCTTAAGGGCCGTACACATAAGACTTTCGCTTGGCTTTGCTTCAGAGTTTCGCTTTGACAGATAAGTTGAAGACCTGATTTTATACGAGTGCTGCTAAATACAAGGCGAAAAAAGTAAAGCAAAGCAAAACGAAGCAAAATCATTGCGAACTCTCAACTTTTGTACACTTTGACAACCAACTGTTTACATTTCCATTTTATTTCTGCGTGCATATACACACGATATAGAAAATTCACTAGTATATCATAATTTTTGCATGTATAATTACTTTTAAAAAGAGAAAATAAGTAAAATATGAACAAATAGCAAATGAAACACCTGTTTGTTAACCACCCTCATCGTTTTCCTAAACTCCCCTTGATCGGTTTTTATTTATTTTGTCGAAAGATGCTGGAAGAAGACTTGTTACTTCTCAGTCTTAATAAAGTTTATTACACTCGCGAATTTCAAACATACATAAGTAGCTGTAAAACACATTTATTATTCTTTTATTAAACAAAATACTCGGAATAAGCACATATCGCAATTCAAAACAAACAATTATCGCAGAAACTGTCAAAGCATGTAGCAAACCTTCTACACCCCATGCTTTGTTGTTAAAGTTTGAATTGTCAAGTAAAGCGAGGAAAGTTGTATGTGTACGGCCCTTAACACATAAGACTTTCGCTTTGCTTTGCTTCAGAGTTTCGCTTTGACAGATAAGTTAAAGTACACATGTTATATGAGTGCTGCTAAATACAAGGCGAGAAAAGTAAAGCAAAGCAAAACGAAGCAAAATCATGGCGAACTCTCAACTTTTGTACACTTTGACAACCAACTGTTTGCATTTCCATTTTATTTCTGTGTGCATATACACACGATTCAGAAAATCTACTAGTATTTCATAGTTTTTGCGTGTATAATTACTTTTAAAAAGATAAAAGAAGAGAAATATTAATAAATAGCAAATAAAACACCTCTTTGATCGGTTTTTATTTATGTTGTCGAAATATGCTCGGCCTCAATATAGTTTATTATACTCGCGACTTTGAAACATACATAAGTAGCATAACTACCACTTAATTATATAAGTAAAACTCATTTCTTAATATTTTATTAAACAAAATATTTGGAATAGACACAAATAACAATTGAAAACAAACCACTAACGTAGAAACTGTCAAAGCGTTCTATGTAGCAAACCTTCTACACCTCATGCTTTGTTGTTAAATTTCGAATTGTCAAGTAAAGCGAGGAAAGTTGTATGTGTACGGCCCTTTAGAATTAGCACTTTAAAGGGTGCAAAGATCGGCGCTGATATGCATAGGTGGGGCTTTACGTACAACCCTCTCGGAAACATTAGACACCACACTAAATATCCTTCCGATTGATATCACGGGAAAACATTTCGCGGCGTGTGCCGCTCTTAGACTAAGGGAGCTGCCCGGTTGGAAGTCTAGTCAAGTGGGACACGCCATAATCGTCAACAAAATGGGCTGGCACGATACAGATTACTGCGCCCCTATTCAAAGCTTCACAAGGAAGTTTAACATACTGACCCCTCATAGAGACTGGTGGTCCAATAGACCTCCTGGATCGGCGGAAGCACTTCACTTCGACAGTGACGGCTCAAAGCTTGAGAACAGAATTGGAGGGAGTGTTTTCTCCGCCCAACTAGGATTAGAAAAGTCTTTCCGCCTTCCTGATCACTGTAGTGTCTTTCAGGCTGAGGTAGCTGCAATACAGGAGGCGGTGGACTACCAACAAAGAAAATAAGTTGTATATAAAGAATTCTTATTTTTTCCCGACAGTCAAGCAGCACTAAGGGCACTTGATTCTGTCAACTGCGACAGTGGCAGCCTGTCGCAAATATCTAAACGAGATGATGAACCAGTTTGCTTTTTACTTGGTATAAGGTCCCAGGACACAGTAACATACCGTGCAATGAAACAGCGGACGACCTTGCAAGAGGGGGAACATCCATTCAGATTTCATCACGCTGGAAGGGTCTAGGTATGCCGCTAGCTACCTTCAGGCTCTTTCTAAAGGACTCATCCCTTAAGGAAGCAGGTGACCGTTGGAAAAACGGAGTGGGATGTTAAGCGATCAAAAGGTCTTCTCTTGCTGAGCAGAGAAGACCTGTCCCTATATTTAGGAATAATAACAGGTCATGTACTGATAGGTAGACACGCAGAGAGACTAGGGGTTCCCTGCAATGACTTCTGCAGAAGCTGCAGCAATGAAGAAGAGCCTGAAACCGTGAGGCACCTCCTATGCGAATGTCCCGCACTATGAGAAAGAAGAAGAAAATTCTTAGGATCAGAGTTCTTCAACGACCTAAGCGATCTGGCCAGAGTAGAGGTACGCGAGATATTAAGGTTCCTAGTTTCCACACGTTGGTGCGAGTAGGGGGATTTTTCAATCCGCGTGTTACCACAATGGGCCTAGGTTTGCTGGCGGGATCGCCACTTTAACCTACCTTAATACCTAAGTCCGGCAATACTGTCAGCTGTCAAACATGACAACTGACTTGCAGACGCTCGTTTTTTCGTGCATTACCGCGGCTTTTTTTATAAATTTATAAATCTAATTTAAATCTGTTTAAAATGGAATTGATACTTATAAAAGGCAGTGCAACTGCATCCGTGTTTGTTCAACAAAGCGGGTTTTGCTGAGTTTTTTATAATCGTCGTGTTTATGTGACATCATTTTTTGCCTGATGCAGCGACGCAGTCAAATGCGTTAACGCAAAATGTCTATGTGACCGGGCCTTAAGTTAATTTATCCACACTCGTTTTGGTCGATATCTGACCAAGTGAATAGCCAAGATTGATATAGAAGAGATTGCGCCGACAGCTAACAAAAATAATTTACGATCTGCGCATGTACGTCACACCTACAATAACGTATTTTTATTTTGATTGGATAATTGCTTTATAAGTTCGAATAATATAAAACTTTAATTAAACCTTTAAAATTATAGAACACCAAATATTCACTTCACTCGTGTTGGAATTTTAAAGAAACTTTGCCGATGTGACGTCATTTTGAGCAGCTGAATGATGTTTTGAGCAGCTGATTGAATTTTTGTCCGCATCCAAATTTACCAAATTGAAAAACGTTTCATTAGTGCATCCTGAAACATTCCACTAATGAAGCCAAAGGAACTTGTGCCTGCTTCTTGCATGTTTGATACCCACATTTTATAATTTTCGCCTTTAAAACTCTTAAACAAAAATTTCGTTTTTATCCAAATTGCAATCAGCTGCTTTTGATCAGCTGTTTTTCGTACTTGTAAGTTTTTACTGGCAAAAATTTGTCCAGTAAAAATTATCAACTTCCCCTCAAAATGAAATGTCATTTCGCTCTCTCGATTTCCCCTACTTTGCAAGTTTCTTGCAAGTTTTTGCGTACAAGAACGCCAAAACGTGATAGTTTGTAACAATTGTTACAAACTATTGACTTCGAGAACACTACTAATATCCAAACGACTCAGAATTCAGTGGAAGCATGGCACAGAAGATTACAAATTATAATTGATAAGTCTCATGTGGGAGTGTATAAATTAATAAAGTTATTTAAAAAACTAGTGCATTATTGTTAATAATAAAATGAATATAAATAGTTCTGAAGGTTCAACAAAATCTAAATCAGCCTACCAAATGCGAAGAAAACATATTCAAAATATACTTAGTAAAAAAACGAATTTACAAAAATGTAGATTTTAAAATTTAGCGTATTCGACTTTCCTATGTTAGCGTTTCAGTTGGTTTTTGTTTATTACATTTAAATGTACTTATATTGAAAAGGGGCGTTTTTAATTTGTTCGGTAAATCTGTACATTACTTATAGTTAAAATCGAATTAGTCAATTGTTTATCTGAGTGAAATTTTTTAATAATTTGTAAGATAACTGTAAATTTGCTACTATCATAATTAGCAACGAAGCTAAGAAAACACATCGTTAGACTTCAAGTTCTGTAGTTTTCCTCACAATACGCCCATTTCGGCATTTTTCGACTTCTCTCGAACTTCATTACTTTTTCGACATTTTTTGTTTCGATCAAAAATGTAATGGTAAAAGAGTTTCGACATATCGTACGGATCCCATTTAGTTGTTGCGTTGCCATAGTGATTAGCAAATGTTATGATGAAGGGCCATTTACATACATACATACATATATGTATGTACATAATCATTAACTTTTCTGTTCTAATTATATTTCAATTAATTCTAATTAATAAATTTTCATTTAAAGTAAAAAAAAAATTAATGGCCGGTTAAGACCATCCGTCAGATAAGTAAGTTCTAGCTAAGACAATTTTAAAATTTTGCACACATTTGCGTTTCATAATGGAGACTTAAGTATGGAAAATATTTAATGCAGAAAGATGGTAGCACCACAAGAATTTGCTTTGTTTTTCCATATTTTTGCAAATAGAAAAAACGCATATAAATAGATTTGTGTGCGGTTAATTCAAACATTTTTTTCAAGTTCAAATATTCCAGAATTATATTTATTAATTAAAAAAAATTTTAAATACAAAGAGAAAAAGCAATTTCGCTCCGAATGAAATTGTCTTGGTGGGTAGTCTAGGGGCAAACTAAATTTTGACACCGTATTATTTTTTCTCTGTGTCCCAGTTTTATAAATTTTCTCTCAACAATGCTATAGGGTGTGACGTAAACTCGTATGTTATGGCTGGTGAGGCAGAAGCTTTGTCGAAATGTTATTAAATCAAGTAAGAAAAGATTTGTATATACCCTCGCGATGTAGTTTTGTATGGGCGGTGCCCAAAATTTCATAAAAACCTCGTTTCTTTGTTTCAAATCGCTGCTAGTATTTAACTTTACTCAATTTGTTCCAATAAATACTGAAAAACGAAGATATATTGCATTTTTCAAAATTTTCGTTATATGGAAGTTGGTCCGATTTCAAAAATTATTGACGGTGATGCAGTGATATCAAGCACAATATGTTCACCAAATTTTGTGACGATACCTTACATCGTTTTTGAGATACCTAAAGTTGTTTGTTTATAAGTGGGCGTGGATATTTAGATATCTTAATTTATTTACTTTTCGTTACGCTTAGTTGAGGGTAGCTGTAAAATTATATCATTGGTGTGTACAAAAGTCATCAAAACTATTAGATTATTCATAAATTTACAAAATGCCGCGTGTTTCGGTTAATTCTCCTAGCTTATTTTGTTACTTTTGTGGTCAATTTACTGCTAAAAGAGACAAATCATGGGCGCCGAAAGCATTTTTTTAAATGTTATAAATATTTGACGGGTTGGTACAAGGGTAATAATTAACAGATGCCTTTTGGTGTACAAATGCAGTGGCGTGAACCCAAGAATCACGTAGACGACTGTTACTTCTGTTTAACAACTGTGAAAGGTTTTTCAAAAAAATCATAACACTCGGTGATGTATGCAATGTGTCATCAGTGTCATGTCGCTACCACATTCTCCAGACATTCTAGTACCGGAAAGATTTTGTATTTCGTCAAGTTTATATTGTTGTTGTTGTTGTAGCGGCTAGCTACACCCCACTGGGTTGGCGGACTCCCTCAATCGTTATCGTCAAGCTCAACTAACGAAAGGTCCAGGAAACGCACCGTTTCAACAGGGTCGGACCATAGGGAGAGGGGTGTTAGTTGAGTAGGTTTGGCCGGGCATGTGAATAGGTGATTGGTGTCGTGCGGAGACTCTTCACATGCCGGGCACGTGTTGGGGGTGTCGGGGTTGATCCTGGATAGGTAGGAGTTTAACCTGCTACAATATCCAGATCTGAGCTGGGCCAGAGTAACGCGGGTCTCACGAGGCAGCTGGAGCTCCTCAGCTGCGATGGGTGGTGGTTGGACTCCCAGGACTGCACTCAAAGGGCGGGTGTCGATGTGTTTGGACACCGACTCCCTGTGGATGCTGTCCAGAGCCTGTCGGTACGTCCTTGGGTCCAGCGGTCGGTGTACGTATGTCTGGACCTCGTCCGTCAGTTGTGAGAGATGTCCCCTGATGTGCCTGGGTGCCGGCTCCAGCGCGAGCAGGTCTCTATTGGGGTGCCCCGGACGGTGGCATCCCAGTAGAAACTGCTTTGTGAGCATAATGTTGTGCTCTTGCACTGGGAGCACGTTAGCCTCATCGTAGAGGTGATCCACAGGCGTCATCAGGAGACATCCCGTCACTGTCCTGAGTGCGGCGTTCTGACAGGTCTCTAGTCTTGACCACTGAGTCCTGCTAGTTCCAGGCGACCAAATTGGCGCGGCATAATTTAGAACCGGCCGGCCAATCGCCTTGTATGTTGCCAACAACGTTTCTTTGTCTTTGCCCCAAGTGCTGCCGGCGAGCGACTTGAGGACTTTGTTGCGGCTCTGTACCTTATTGACGATTGCGGTTGTATGCGCTGAGAAGGAGACCAGGCTGTCGAGGGTGACTCCCAGGATCTTCGGGTGGTTAACCGTCGGAATGGGGGTCCCCTCGATGTGGATGTCGAGGGTGAGCCCGACCTCCTTCGTCCAAGATGTGAAAAGGGTCGCCGTGGACTTAGCAGGAGACAGCAGTCAACAGACAACAGTCGGTTCTACGCTACCGAAGTGACTCGGATTTCATCCGACCAAGGACTGTTATTTCGGCGACCTAACCCCACTTAGGCTGCCGGACACCCCCAATCTTATCGTCAAGTTTATCGAAGGGCCTGCTTACCCTTCTAATAGCGAAGACGTATTTATAGAATAAAAATACAGAACAACATTTGATTAGTCAATCAGAACTAAATGACCTTGTTAGGAATTTAGATTTAACCAAAGAAAAATCTGAAATATTAGGCTCGAGATTAAAACAATAGAATCTATTGCAAACTGGAGTTAAAATTACAGCTAAAGGAAAACGTCACATTGGATTAGTCTTCTTTTGAACAAAAGGTAGCTAAGGTAATGTTCTGCAATAATGGATTAATGTCAGCATTAGGTCACAAGCATATGTATATCAAAACAGAGGTTTAGTAAGTGATGAACACGGTGAAGATTTCATCAAGAAATTGCAGAGTACGAAAAGCGTTATCAGGGTAGAATGGGAACCAGCCATGCTTACAGACTATTGTTGGAGCCTACAGAGGGACACCGCCACTACTGACTACAAGAGGAAAGCAAATCGTTAAAAAAAAAAATTGTTTTAATGTAGAATAACAATTTATGTCACCGCTTCATATAATTTTAAGTAAAATCAATAAATGCGTTTCACTAGAACAAATTTATTTCAGTATTTCAAATAGTTTTAATGTGCCGAATCATAATTACATACTGTGAACCCAGCGAATGGACAGATGCTGTCAAATCGACAAAGAGCAGACTAGCGGTTATCGGATGTCGTAATCTTTGTTTCACTCGACCGTGATTAGTTCCTGTATCTGATGCATAGTACAACCGTATAACTCGTGATTCAACAACTGCGTTTTTGCCATTCCTGTTGCATAGAACATGCATTCACAACTTTTTACCTGAAATTCTGGTACCGCATCAATGCAAAATAACATGCAATTTGGAACTCAGCCCATTCCCCAATCAGTTGCGCATCATCAAAGTCAAAAATACTAATCCGTGATTCAAATACATTTAATAACCGCGCCGGTTTCTGTAGCTGCTGTAACCTGTTTCTGTTGCACTAAATTGGTAATTAAGCCTCTCTCGTAGTAAGATTTTACATAAATTACTGTATTTATAAAGAAATATGGAATACTACGTTTATGTGGCTTGTACATATAATACAGAAAAACAAACATGTATTTAGTTGTTTAAATAATAAACAAAACATACATAAGTATGTACATATATATGTGGATATTTACTAAATAATATGTGCATATGTATATGAAGTGGTATAATAATAAAAATTGTGTATTTCGTATTTAAAAAAATAAATGTATTTGGTTGTTTGATAATAAAAAACGAAACATTCGTACACATTAACAAAACTATTAAGAAATTATTTAAAAATAGTACTTTAGTATTCAAAAATATACTACCAAAAACGTTTTGTTACTAAAATCACCTTTATTTTATTACACCATGGTGGTTTCCTTGTAACATTTCTACGAAATTATCAAACAGTTTATTGTGCTTTTTAAATATATTTTAGGAATCATGTTTTTGACGGATTAGTTCCAAATATACTTCAGAATGATAAACATGAAATAAAGAACTGGCCGATATGAAATGAACCTCACCACTTTATTAAAACTGTTTTAGCTGCAATCTATTATAGCTTATGTACATAACTAGTTTTGTATGAGTAGTTTATAAAAAAATTTTACTTACATATATTCAAACAATTTTATACAAAATATTTACAATTTCCATTAATCAAATATATACATATGTACATATCATAGAATGAGTAGTATATTTACTCCTTCTTGGTTTTTCGCGCTTGCATCTGCTCAGTAATTCGGGGAACAACTTCCGTAAAAACTATTGTTCCAAAGAAAACTAATCCTGTACCGAACCAATGGTAAATGGTAAACGGGTTTTTAAAGTATACAATTGAAAAGAGTAGAGATATGAATTTCCTCAATGTTACCACAAGTGTTACGGTTAGTGAAGCACACTCAGTTGTTAAAACATACACTGAACTAATGCAAAGATACTGTGTAATAACGTTGCAGATCAAATAAAATATCATTTGAGGAATTTGAACTTTCAATCCGATTAAAGAAATCAACGGGAGTATCATTGGTTCACTTGCGAGCGCAATGCTGAAGTGCTCCCATATATTTTTATATATAAATAAAAATCCAGGCAGCGGGATCAAGTGCTGAAACGAAGTATACATGTATGAATGAATGTTTGTCTGTTAATATAAACTCCCAACAATGCAAAAACTCACCGTATATAAAAGTGCTTCTTCCGGATGTTTTCCGAATGTTTTGTAAAGAGTTTCCTGACAAATGCCCATATAAGCGGATATAAAAAGGGCTATAGAAAGTAAACCGATTCCAAGAGCCCAAATAAAGAAATCCGAATATCCAGCATTTAAGTTCTCTGTGGCTGTAGACGCTGTTGAGTTTTTCTGTGAAATGAAGAAAGTTTTACAAAGAAACAAATAAAAAATGTTAAGTTAGTTTAAATAGATAACACAATTTGGTTTTCTAGTAAACCATAAAGGGTTACAATATTCATTTAAATGTATACTTAATAATATAAATAGACAATAAAGACAGACAGTGAAACAAATCTCAGCAGGATCGCAATAAGTCTTAGGTGGAACACTTAGCTCCATGGGAGTTTTGGTAGCTTCTGTTTATAAACTCTCTTGCCATTTTCTAAGACCGTTCTGCGAGTCTCTAGCATCCATAAATGTGACGAACTTTCCATTCCCAAGGCGTTTCTACTCACCGGAATGATCCGCAGTTTCAAAATTCCAAAATTCGTTGCGCAAGGAAACTTAGTTTAAACTGAATTTAAACCAACACAGTAAAACTGGCCCTAACAGGCTGCAATAACTCCTAAAATACAATAATCGATTTGAAATATTCATTTTACTAAGGAAGTAAATATATGCAAATTCAAAACTTCCCAGCAGGTTTTCTCGGTGGTTGGTTTTTTTGAGTTATCAGTCTTTTAGTTATTGAGCCATATGTTAATAAGCAAATTTCTTGTGCAATTGTAAGGAGGTTAAAAGTTTAAAATTTTTTTTTGTAGTAACTTAGTGTTAATAACATAAAAGAAAATACTTTGAAAAAAATTTAACAAATTCATTCTAATAAAAATAACGTTTTAAGTTTTGGTAAAAAATTACCAGATTGGCAATGCAGTTCTGCGGTTTTTTTTTTCACTTTTACTCTTATTTACCCCCTCTTTCGTTCACTCACTATGGTTACGCCACGCAGTTTGGGAAGGCGAAATCTTCTTCTCTATCATTCTTGCGATCTACCAATCTATCGTTACAGACGACCGTCCGAACAAGATGATGATGGGTAGTAGCAGGTAAACCAGTGATAAAATGGTCCTGAAGTGATTCTAAACTAGTTCCAAAATTGTACTGAAATAGTCATGAACTATTCCAGAAATGTTAACTTCCGTCTCTTCCAACGAATAGTAGTACTTTTCGCACATTTCAGATTCTAGCGTCGAAGAACAATGTAGATTCCCCTATGGAAAATTAGCACATTTCGTTCTTTGTAATTTAAAAAAACTTCTTTTAATAAAATTCTGAACTGTACTAATTTTCACCATAAAAAGGTGAAATATCGAACAATCTGAAATGTCTTAATCTTCCACGTGAGAATCTAAAATGTGCTTCTTTTTGACGCAAATAATGGAATATGCTACTCCTTGTAGAAATTTGTACACATTAAAAACATTTCGGTTGTTCTAACGACATTTTTAGCTATACCAAATAACCTAATCCAGTTATTCACACAGCACCGATTTGCACATAACACCATTTATACTACGCGAGCAAAATCAGTTGCAAGTGGCTGACAGCTGACTGCTGACTACTTTTCACAGGGAGCTACAAAAGGTTTCAAAAATTTTAAAAGTACTCAAACAGTCAACAACTTTCTGCTGAGTAAACACAAAGATGTTTCGACAACAAAAAAAAAAAAAAAATATTGGTTCTAACGCATTGTATTTAAGGTGACGATATGTTCTGTTCTGCAACGAGTTCTCTCTTCAGTCAAAACGATTCAAACACTTTTAATTTCATCTGGGATGAGCGTGCAGCGGAACTATCCCTACGCTAAATGCATAAGTAAATTGATGGCGGGTCACACACGTTTCCCTTTTCTTATCTGCTTAATTTATAACTTATCTGTGGTTGCTTAGAATATCTGCAAATAACATAAAACATGTATACACTTCAGATACTTAACGGAAAGTACTTACCACACTACTACCCGATATAATTGTACACAATATAATCCCGACCGTTATCATAAGTACTGATAAATATTTAGAAAGCATATATCTCTTTTTTAAGATTAGTATTCCCATTATCATGTTAGCAATCAGGGATCCCTGCAATGACAAAAAGATACAAGATCGAAACATGATTTATGTATGTAGTATGCGAATATATACTAAATGTTCAGTTAATCAAGACTTCACTTAACTTAACTTAATTTAAGGTTTGGCCGATCTATTATATGGAAAGCCGTTTACGCGATTAGTCAACACTTAACTTACTTAATAGTGCAAACAGTCATCAACGTAACCGTACGCTACGCGTCAGCTGACACGATCACTCATATGGAGGTGGCATGTAAATAAAACTATACGGGCACAAGTTTTGCTGAATTTTTTGTATCTCCCTTCAAACAGAAACGGTACACGTCGGTGATTTTAAATTTTTAAATTTCGGCCTTACGTAAATTGAGAGCGGTGAGAGAAACAGGCTTACCAGATCTGGATTTTTACCACTTTTAAAAGTAAATGTATGCAAAAATTACATTTAAAACGAGTTTATTTAATATGGTAACATACGCGGCGAACGTTCAAATAGCTGAAAATGAAATTATAGACAAGAAGATAATTTAAACATAAAAATGAATGACGAAAAGTTAATCGTATCCTACAATAAAGAACTGTTCGATAAATTCTGCCTAGGATGTAAATTGGCACAACAAAAAGTTTTTATTTATCGGGTGGATTTGCCACCAAATTTTCCTCGGACCAAGTGACTGCTTCTGGCATATTTTGTACATTTGAACTAAACATAAAAATATTCGAAACAATTTTATTTTCCTTGACATTTTTACAAGCAATATGCGATTCAAAAATAATCACACTAGTGCTTTATTTTCTATTTGGTGTCAACGAAGATATCCAAAGAACAATATGCAACAAAACTTAATCGTCAAAAAAGAAGTTGACGTGTTGAGTAATCGTCGCCAATACTTAAGTAAAGTTAAGTTAAATTAAATTAAGTTAAGTCGTGACTAACTGAACCTTAAGTAGCTTACCGCTCTAAATATCATGTGTAAAGGCATCGGTATATTAAAGTCGAACGCAAAGTTATTGGCTACGCTTGTGATGAAAAACATAACCACCAGGAGGGTATAATTTCGCAGAGGTATTTTTGGCTTCAAATTGCGCGTCACCCCAGCGTGCACCAGTCCTTCAATCGCAATGAAAAAGAACTGCGAAAATGTTATCAGATTGCCTGACCCGGGATCCTCTCTAGAATGTAGAAGTGAAATTACAAATTAAAATCTTTAACTGCAGAATCTTATCGAACAAATGTTACTCTCTCGTTTCCATACGATCCAGATTTATGTCCGCATTACCATTGTCACACTAGCAAACATTCCATTGAAAACTTTGTTTTGGGGAATTGCTCATGTTGTTTTAACAATTATAACACATTTTATTGGGACGCAAATCACAGTAACGTAATTCATTAAAATTACATACATGATAAACTTAGTAATTTTTTAAAGAGTTTATATGTATACTGTAGGAATTTAGTTAAATCTCCAACAGTGTAAACTAGATTTTAAGATATAACAATGTATACCTGCCCCCAGCATTATGATAAGAACTAATTGTTAACTAGACTCTGAGATCAAATAGTGTGTAGGATATTATTGTAACCTAGGCCTAAGCATGGTGGAATTATATACATACAGATCATGTCAGTAAACCGAATAGCTGTAAATTTTGGCATTGCTCGCTGGCTTATTTATATACTATACTAAAAAAGTATTAGAAATATTCCCTTCAAATATTTCGTTTTTTTTTTGTTTTGCCTCAAGGCGAATTTAGTAACTGGAATGCGAAAATATTTTCGTAACGGGATTTGTTTTTGCAGTTGTGTGTTTCATAAAAATATATTACATTAAACACACACCATTAATGGAGAGCCCCTGTTTGATTTTTGCTTCTGACTTCTGAATTATCAAACTTTTACCTTTTAGTTTCTTTGTATTTAATTAAGAAAGTGTCCATAGCAAAAAAATAAAATTAAATTAAGGCCATTACCGTCTCTTGCAATTTTCTAAAAATTATAAATTTTGTTCTATTTCAAATAAAGAGAACCATCTTGATTAGAAAAACCACGAAATTGTATGCAATTTGGATGTTTACAATAGTATTGAAAAAATAATAATTAAAAAATTCACTCATTCACATTTTGTCACGTCATCGGGACATCATTTGAAAAATTGAAGAGTTTGTGAAGAGCACTTATGTATATTTCAAAAGATGATTATGGTAATTTATGTGTCATTATCTCGTTTTCGGCCCTTCATTCGATTGTCAAAACGTAGCTTATCAAAAATTATAATTTTTGAATAATAAACTTATATATGAATGAATATTTGAATAAATTTATTTTATCACGTTTCCCGATTTCTTATCGGCCGCCTAAAAAAATTTATGTCCCAAATTTATTCACAAAATCTTCACTTACATAGAGACTATTAACAAAAAATACCTTTTCCATAACTAGATTTTCAATATAAGTATAAAATAATATCTTGTTTTCATAGCAAAATATTAGGTTTTTACTGTACATATGAACATGTCTTCTCTATATATTTACATATGTATAAACGTATACATAGACATATGTATAGATAAAGTGTTTTTTTTTTCGATTTCGATGTATGCTTGAAACATTTATTTTTTTATTTTATTTTTTATATTTATAAGCTTATACAATGTAAATTACAAATATATAAACTAAAACCTGTTATGCAGCGCTAGCAACAGAGGCTATCGGCTGTCCGGCAATCGTCACAAGGGCCTATATCCTTCTAAGTAGGTCAGCGTCTTTAAGGAACTTATGTATATATTTTCCTTATGTTATCTTCAGTTGGATTCATAAGAAGTAAGACGGGATCAGTAGCAGCAAAGTTGAGTTGTCTCTTAGCATCAAGTCCGGTTAATATTCGGTATAGCGCCGCATAAAAAGGGGGTGGTGGGCGGTGAAGGAGGGGGAGTGGCACCCCCCCCCCCAGCACACCGTTAGAAAGGGGAAAGAATAAACTTTTCCATGAGCCCCCTCTGGTTCCTCTAGACCCTCGGTGAGGCCCTAGTGAAGCCTTTGAAAATGGGCAAAAATCCAACTTTTTCCATACAAAAGGGAGACAAAGTTACCCAGTAAACATTTTTTATTAAACTCCAGACAAAATGTGAGTTCATTACATAGTATGTTAAAATGCGCGATTTTTAATTACAAATTTTTAATATATTACGAAATATATATTCATTAGTGAAAAGCGCCGCAGGCGAAAATTTGTAATAAAAAATCGCGCGATTTTTAATTACAAATTTTCAATATATAGCGAAATATATATTTATTAGTGAAAAGCGCCGCAGGCGAAAATCTGTAATAAAAAGTCGCGCGATTTTTTATTACAAATTTTCAATATATAGCGAAATATATATTTAAAAATCGCGCGATTTTTAATTACAAAATTTTCAATATATCACGAAATATTTATTTTTAAAAATCCCACAGACCTTAATTGTGGTGTATATACTTTTGAAACGTATCTCACAACTACTTTCCGCGTACTTTTAGCTTACTGGGTTATATTAATTTCCATTTTGTTTCTCCTTCGCTCGTTGTTTTCAGTAGTTTGACAGATGCATTTGGCAAGAATTTTAGTCTTTTGTGCGGGGCTTAAAAATGCAACTATTTGTTTAAGAAATGCAAAGTATTTAAATAGTTTTAGTTTCTAAAAACAGCAAAAGCTGATAGCACAATGTGTTAGTAATATTAACTGCAGTGAATGAAATTCCAACACCATATATGTGAAAAATGCAAAAAAAAGAGCATTTTTAAAGTTAAATTCTGTTAAAATTTGTGGACTAATTTTTGCAAAAAGATAGTTAAACAAAAGTTTATTTTGTTGTTCATCTATGTGCATTGGAATTTTTCAATTTGGTTTACGCGTTTAGGGACAGTAAACCAAACTTATACGGCGCTATATCGAATCCCACCCTAAGTCCTGGACAATAAGCAATTAGATGAAGAACTGATGGATATGTATCACAGAATGGACAACGGTTGATTTGGCCTCTCTCGAGAAGGTGCGCATGCGTGACTATCGTGATACGTATAAATGGCGTGATTATTTTTTTTTTTGGTTGTTTTTTTACTCCGACAAGGTTGAAAGTTGATGTATTTTGGAACGATTTTCCGTCGATCCTTGTCAAATTTGGTTTTGAAACAAACCGGTTTCGGCGTTGTGCCATCTTCAGTGTTATGTTTGCGGGGATAGATAAAGGATAATGAGGTTTGATCCTTGATGGGTTTATCCTGGCGTACTGATGATTGTAGTTTATCCCGTCAAGAGCCAGTTTGGTGCACCTATTTTGATGTATTAGGCGATATATGTACGTCGCTTTTGATAAGGAAGCTGGAGGTTGACGTAGGAATGGATGTAATTTCTTTGGCCAATTTATCCGCATAAGTGTTTCCATCAATGCCAGTATGGCTGGGTACCCACATTATCTTAAGTTTGTTGGAAAATGAAATGAGTCGGTCTCTTATGCAGCTGATAATGTTGATGGAGTTGTTGCAATTATGTATGGCTTGAAAATATGACAGGCTTTCTGTGCATATTACGTATTTACCAGCATTTTTAACAGGGTTTTCAATTGCCTGAAAAATTGCAGTAGCTTCAGCAGTAAAGATGGAACAGAACGGAAAAAGTAAGCCGTACAAAATTGGTTAATTTTTTTCGCTTACGACGGCAAAAGATGTACATATTTAACGCCTTTGAACCATCGGTAAAGACGAATCGCCAGTTATTGCTCTTAAGTCGCGTCATTGATTCCAGACACATAGAGTTGTATACCTCTTTTGGTGTGCTACATTTGGGGAGGCGCGCTAGGTCAAAAGATGCTACAGAAGCCAACCAGGGAGGATGACGAATTTTACATGTTTTAGTTGCTTTTAGTGGTAGTTCATTTAATTTCGCAAATATCGCGCATTTGTATATATGTAGATGATTGAACTTTCGGACGCCTGATGTTGGAAGAGGCTGAGTAAAAGGCTTTTCGTAAGGTCAGATTTGAGCCACTTGTCAACTTTGTGTAAAGTTTGCTAGTGCTGTCTTCCATATTATCTTTCAGGAACGGTAATCCAGATTCCGCCAATATATTTTTTATAGGAGATGTGGGGAAAGCTCGAAGAGACCTTCTAATTGCAGTGTGATATGGAGCAGCGAGCATTTTAAAATTATTATTTGCATGATGACCGTAGATTTCAATACCATAGTTGATGACAGAGAGGATAATAGCCCTTACAACGTTTAACAGTAAAGCCGGACCTATGTGCGAACGCTTACATGACAGGTACTTAACAATATTTGAGTTAACAATGAGTCTATTTCTAAGATATTGACAATGTTGCTTAAAATAATATTTACTATCTAATACAATTCCAAGAAACTTAATAGTATTTGAACATAAAATATTTACATTGTTGAATGTGAATAATGGAAAAGAACATGAAAGAACAAGAAGAAATATGAAGTAATTTAGACTTAGAATAAGAAATTGAAGTGCCTGAAGAATGAGACCACGAGGATAAGATGGAAAGGATTTCCTTGAAATTAGAAGCTGCTAGGGAAAGATCAGAAGATTTAGAAAAAATAATAATATCATCAGCATAGATTTGATGTCGGATATTGGGAAAGTTAGATAGGGTGGAGCTTATTTCCTCAAACGCTATGGTAAAAAGTATTACAGAAAGGGGAGATCCCTGGGGAGTGCCGTTTTCAAGAGGTAAAGTAGGGGAAGTAATATCAGAAATAAGGACTTTGATTTTACGCCTGGAAAGAAATTTAACAAAATTAAAAATGCGAGGGCCAACCTTCCATTTCATAAGTTGCCTTAGAACAATATGTATACCAATTCGGTCGAACGCCTTCTCAAAATCAAGTGAAAGAAGCGATACATGATTTTTATTGGATAAAGCGTCAGATATAAAATAATCAAGGTTTAGAAGGGCATCGATGGTGCTTTGGCCTTTTTTGTATGCTACTTGATTAGGATGTATCAGCTTATTTAAATGGAGGTACCAAGAGAGTCTGAAAGCAATAATTTTCTCCAAAAGTTTGCTTAAGCAAGGAAGTAGCGAGATCGGGCGATAGCTGGTAACTTCACAAGCTGGCTTACCCGGTTTTAAAATAGGAACGATGGCGCTTGTTTTCCAAATTTGAGGAAAAACGCCAGTATGAAAAATATTGCTATAGTGGAAAGTGAGGCGGGAGAGGATAGGAGAAGGAAGGTGCTTTATTATGGGGTAGGATATTTTATCAGTCCCTGGTGTCTTACCTTTCACCGCGGAGAGTGCCATTTGAAGTTCAACTAATGAGATATCAGAGTCAAGCCATTTAGCCGAAGAGGATAATCGATTAGAAGGAAGGTGAGAAAGAGAGAGTAAAGAACGTTTGTTTGCAATAAATTCAGAATGGAAATTGGAATCAGATGAACAGTTAGAGAAATGGTTGGCAAACTCTAAGGCTATATCGCGAGGATATAGTAGGCTGCCTTGAGGGGTGTTGAGGGAAGAAATGGTGGAGAAAGAGGGTAATCCAGAAAGTTTTTTAAGTTCGCCCAAATTTTTTTGGGGAGGAGTTAATTGTACTAGTAAATTTCTGGAAAGAGTTAGTTTTGGCTAATTTAACTTCTCTTCTGAAAAGAGCGTTCGCTTTTTTGTAGGCAACGAGATTAAACTGGGAGCGATAACGTTTAAATTGCTGCCATGCTTGTTGTTTTTGCGTCCTAAGTGCCGAAAGTTTGCTGTTCCACCAAAGAGGGGAAGGTTTTCGAGGTTTAGCTGATGATTGCGAAATAGATTGATTGCCTGCAGATCTAATAATTTTTTGAATTCTGGAAGTTTCCTGGTTTATATTAGATGAAGAAGGAAAATAATCAGAGTAGAGGAGACAGTATTCTTGAAATTTGTTCCAGTCAGCCAAGTCTGTTTTAAAAAATATTCTTGGTTTAAAAAGGGGTGAGGTATGGGAGGAAGAGATTTTAATTAGGATAGGAAAATGGTCGCTGCCATGTAGATCATCTATGCGGTGCCATTCGGTTTTGGGGAAGAGGGAGGAGGAGCAAAGGCATATGTCAATATTCGTAAAGGTAGAGTGTGTTGAAAAATGAGTAGGAGAACCGTCATTAAGAACAACGCAGTTAGAGCCAAGAATAGCATCTTCAATCATTCGGCCTTTAGGATTAACAGAGGCAGATCCCCAAAGGGGACGCCAGGCGTTAAAGTCTCCAGCCAATAAAAAAGGTGTAGAGCCTGTGGGAATGAGATCAGAAATGTCAGATAAACTAAAAGTTTGATGGGGATGGGTATAAGCGCAGGTGATAACAATTTTCTCTGGGGAAAGAATTTCTATGGATAATGAGGAAATACTTGAGGGGGATAAGGGAAGAATGATATGAGGCACATTTCGTTTGACTAGGATTGCAATACCTTGTTTGCTGGTAGCATTGAAGGGGAGGTTATGGAAATGACCAATATAAGCTTTAGGGGTATAGGATGAAATGTTGTAAGCCAGATGTGATTCATTTAATAATATTACTGAGGGATTAAGATTCTTAATTAATAGTTCAAGTTCAATATAATTTCTTAAGTAACCATTTATATTCCATTGAAGTATGGATAGCATGTATAGTAAAGAGAAAATAAATATTATGAGAGTTAATTATGTAATTATGTAAGTATTTATTGTTCCAATGGGGAGAGAAGGGGGGTTGGGGTTATTGGTAAGTGGAGAAATAGTGTATTCGAGTTCTGAGAGGGAAGAGTTGTGTGGAGATAGCGAAGAATTTAGTGAAAGTGGTGAAAAAGGAGGGGAGGGGGAAGAGTTTGAGGAAAGAGAGGGGATAGAACTATTCTTAGAAATTTCAGGTTGTTCTGTGTAGGATTGCGGATAATTATTGGTTAATTGGTTGGAAGTATTAGACGTTGTAGCGTTATTTTTTGGATATGATTTTTTTGTTGTAACGGTATTTTCTATGTTAGCGGATTTTTTTGAGTTTGTAATGATATCTTTGTTGGAAGATGTTTTGGTCACATTGGCAAAAGAAAAAGGGGTACTAGGAAACTGGTTTTCATTAAAATTTATTGCTTCGCGCATGGAACATTTCTGTATCGTTTTTATTTTTAGTATTTCTTTGGATTGATTGAATTTTGGGCAAATATTTGAGGTTGCTGGATGATCTCCTGCGCAGTTAGCGCAGTGCACTCTAGTGCATTCGCCGGGAGAAGCGTGGTTAGGGGGAAGATTGCAAATAGCGCAAGAAGGATTATTGTTACAGCGTTTGGCTGTATGCCCTAGCAGCTGACAATTTCGACAACGCATGGGGTTTGGGTAATAGGGCCGAATATCTAAAGTTTTCCAGGCGACTTCAATGCGATTAGGTAATGTATGTATATTTATCAAATGTAAGTAATATAGCACCGGTGCAAACGCGATTTCCGTTAACCAATTTCGTAAATTTGTGGATTGCTGAGACACCTTGATCTTTAAGACCGTCAATAATTTCGTTTTCAGGTAGTTGACAAATGAAAGGCGCGAATATCGTACCCTTTACAGAATTGAGCGTGCTGTGAAGACTTACTTCAACTGCACCTGCACCAGGGAGATGATTTGTTGATGAAAATTTGTCCGCAATTTTTTGGTTTTTAACTAGTAGCAGCAGGCTGCCATCAGGAAGTGATGTGATATTGTTAACGTCTTTACTAATGTTTTGAATACCTTTGTAAACAGCACAGCAAGATATAGTTGATATTGTTTTGTTAGGGTCCTGAGACTTGATAAGTAGGTATTTTGGGTCATCCTTTTTTGTAACTGGAAGTTCCGGAAAGATATCCAGCGTTGTGCGTTCCGTTTTTTTTCCTTTTTTGCCAGACTTCGGGCATAATAGGGCAAACCTATTATCTCCCAGCTTGTTCGCCCCAGGGGGCATTGCGAAAAAAAGATACTTCTTTTGTATGAAATAAATTTGTATTTGACTTATACAGGTGAATATAGAAAACGAGGAAAATTATAAATAGATAGCTTTATGCGTACAAGTGCAAAGCTAGGTTATGTTGCGCGAATCAGTTAATTGCGAACCGTTAGTTAGCGAAGAAGTGTACACAAGATCAAGCGAGAGAGAAAAGCGACCGTACGGTTTGACAACTCGGCTGCGAATGTGCTTGAAACATAAATACGCGTATCTTATCCAAATCATTTACATTAATTTTTATATTTTTTTTATTCTGGACTTATTTCCTCCCCTCTTTACTACTTGAAAAATCCATGCTGTATATAATTCCACCATTGGCCTAAGATATTTTGAGTATCTATCTTTAGTAGTACAACTACATAGGTGTTCCGCCCCTAAAACCGAACTTGGGATGTCATCTTATAAAAACTAAATTAGGAAGTCATCATTCGATTTTCAGCGATTGAAGAAGCCACTTGTCTTATGTAATTAAGCGTATACTCCCATAATTTAAAAAAAAAAAATTTGGTCGCCATGTTATAAAAAACGCAAGAGAAGAAAATTGATGGAATCATCGTCCGGCCTGGTACATAACATATGTACATACTACGTGAACTAGTTTTTGAAGAGCGACTAGCCGATTAACTAAATTACTCGAATAAGACATACATAAATACATCGACTACGACAATTGTGCAGACTATTAATTTTCGACTGAACGCCAATTATATACAGTAGGCAAACTGAAGATGAGATCTAAGTAAATTTTTTCATTAATGTCTCTTATATGCGCTGCTCTTTGAAAGCTGTATTAATTAGAAGACCTTAAATAATAAACATCTGAAGTTAATTTCAACAAGTAAGAACAGCGCTGTTTTTAGCTATGCGGTGAAAGTTTCAAAATTACTTTTTTGTTGACATTTTCCATTTCTATTTACATTCGTGATAGGAAATTATATGCGTTTGCATAATATTACAAAGACATTCGATTGAAAATTTTTACTATAAATCCTAAGTACATTTGCCTTTTGTGCCAAACTTGGAATTCCGACCATTTGTTTATTTTTGTTTTTCTAAGTTGCTCTCCCATTTTCACCGCAAAATAAACAAAATTTTTACTTATATGTGGAATATACAACCTTGAATGAATTTGCCTTGCGTTGTGATAATAATGCTTTTAGTACAATTCAAGGTAGTTGATAAAATATTTTTGAAATTTTGGCTTTTAAAAGCAAAAACAAAATATACAGAGCTCAAATATTTTTTTTCAATTTTTCTACTGCTGCTACCTATTGAATGTGCCTTGATTTTCTCTGTTAAGGTTTTGCTTAAGATAACTGAAAGTGTCAAGCCATTAGCTGCTCGCTTTTTCCTTTCTTTATTATATCCGAAGTGTATTGGACTATATTTTTTTCTTTTTCTTGTCCGAATTGTTGATATTTGTTGGAACGATTTCCGTCAACCCTTGTCAAGTTTGATTTGGAGACAAACCGGTTTCGGCGTTGTGCCATCTTCAGTGTCAATTTTCGTTCTGCCATTTGTCTCCAAATCAAACTTGACAAGGGATGACGGAAAATCGTTCCAACAAATATCTACTTAAGAACTCTTACATACGACAGATCATAAGCATCCTAATCAACACGCTCAGCTAAATAAACAATTAATTTCGGCGTTAAGGTTGAAAGGCTTACGTTATTCGCCTCATGAAGAAATCAGAGAGCTTTTGAATTTTCTCAATATTGTATAAAGAGTTTTAAATTGAAATTTTTGAATAAACACAGAATAATGCTGTTTTCCCTACACAAAACTTTTTAAATTAATCTTAATCTGAAATAAAATATTTTCTGATATAAAATTTAAGCTAAATAAAGTAATTTATATCGGCTTTTTATGTCAATAAAATCCAAGCCTTGGACCCAAATGAAAGCAAATTTAAATTATAAATCGCCATTTTGTTTTTTGTAAACTCCAACATTCACCTTATTCACACTCTTGTTTTATTGAAATATTGTACTATAACTTACTTCACAAGATATTCCAAAAATATTACGTTACTACAGCATCCCACAAAAACGCATATAACTGCCGTAAGCGCTTTGATATTCATTTTGGAAGTAGGAACCTGGAAAGAATTAAATATTTGAAATTTTAGTATATGTGTTTCCAGCGCGTTAAATAATAAAAATAATTAATTTAAAATGAAGGGCTTTTGTGGAAAATATGTAAAGGCTAATACAAGATTAAATTACACAAAACTAGCGATGATATACAAGACGTTTCGAAACTTAAGCACACCCACGTATAGACGAATTTTAAAAATTTATCTTCCTTTCATTTAATTTCTCATATTTTTCAATTGTAAAATTTAGAATTTTTTAGTAAGTTTAAAACTTTGATTTAAATAATTTTTGCTAGAGAATGTGAATGTGCTATAGTTTTGAAATGCACTGTACATGACTTTTCATATGTATGTCGTTCGATTGTCCACGAAAAAAAAAGTTCTTTGAAACAGATATTTACAAAAAATTTAAGAGTCGGAATAAATTTCGTTTGTCCACCTTGGTTTAAAAGTTATCTAAAAAAAATTTTAAATTCGCGAATCGAAATTTGCTTCTTTTTTTTACATTAAATTAATCAGTCAAACAAACTTTTGCTCAGTTATTTATCGAAATTTACGTTTTTTTTTTTTATGTTAAGTTTGTCCACGTTTGTTCACCAAAAATTTTCGTCTCGTTGGTCCAGCCTTTCTTTAATAGTTATAAAAAAAAAATTTCAAACAAAAGATATTAGTTCGATCTTTTTTCGCTTTGTATAGTTTGACCAGTTTTATTCAAAAAGGCATTAAAAAACCATTTTTTTATGAAAATACTAAAACGTTAGAAATTACACCTTTTTTATGATGGAGAAAATTTTTTTTTGTAATACATAAATTAAACAAAGAATCTTTTGGGGGACAAATGATTTAACGTTAAAAAGTAGAATAATTACTTTTATAAAGCTACGAATACATGTAATACTCAAATTAAAAATTTATTAAAACTAAATATTTTAATGTTAAATTAAAAAGAAGTGCCACCTGATAATGTTACCAAGATATTCACAAAATTGTACAATATATTTTTTTCAATTTTTATTTTTAATTAAAATACAGAAAATTCTCTTACAAAAACCATGTACTAGAAAATCTTGATTTCTAATAATTTATAGTATAGCAAAAGCGAAACAAAAATAACAATATTTGTTGGAGCTCATTGTCGAATAATCGCTTTTCCCATTTTGGTTACCTGCAAGCTCTGATTGAAATATAATTTATCTCCTAACCAAATTTAGCGTATCAAAATGACGCCAAATGAACGTATTGGAAACTGGTGAGTTACCCAACAACCACAGGTGCTTACAACGTGATGATGCAACAAAATAAATTATTGGAGACAACAATTTTGGAAAGTTTTTGTGGCCAAGATAACTTAGTGGTTTGCTTTACGGTATGCATTGGCAAAACTTAAGGTGGTCCTCTACTCCTAAAGGTACATGTTTTGACTTTAAAATTTTTGATTGAATACAAAAAAAAACATTGTCGACCTTAAAACGTCATTCGACTAAATTGATGTTGAAACCGCATGGGTCCCGCTTATATAAAATTCTAGCCAGTTGGGTAATCTGTAATCAGAAATTTAATAATCTTTATAATCACAGTTACGTTGGCTATGTTTTTTCCGAGACAGAATTTTTTTATTTAGCAAATTGTAAAATTTATGCAACGATTTGTTAAAATTTTCAATTTTCACGTAATTTTTTTACAAAAAATATAACAAAATAAAATTTTGCAAATCGTACTCGGGAAAACATGGCGGTATGTTCACTGAATGATTCAATGAAAAAAATTATAAATCGGGAAAACGCGTTTGAAGATAAATTACGGTGTATAACTTGATGGAGACGGGTACATTACGGAGCCCAGAAGCATACAAAGGAATGTGATTTCTATGAAATCCTCTCTGTGGCGTATTCTTGGATACATATAGATTAAAATTAAACAAAAAATTGTTGTTCTTTATTTCCTTTTGATGAAAATTGCATGTTTTTGAAATGTTTACAAAGATTTGAGAATACTTGTTTTTTGTAAAAGTGGAAAATTTTTATTCATATTCTTAAAAATAAATGTTTGTTCATTTTTCTGTTGGCCTAGTAAATGTTAATATTTTACAATTTTATTGAGCTCAAGGCCAGTTTATGGAAGATTTGTTAGTGAAAAAACAACAACAGTTTTTAATGGTTGAAGTTATAGTACTATTTTGGAAATCACCACATTTCCTCATCAGACTTCTTTTTGATTATTAAATTAAATTATTTTTAATTTAATTTTCATAACCACTTCTCTCAGGCTTTGAACCCGGGAGCTCGGAGTTGCAGAGCCAATACGCTACCTATTGTGCTACGCTAGCCGAGTTGGCTGTTGTGTTTATTTCATCTTCCTTAAACAAACCAACTACAAACAATAGCAACTGATCTGATAATGGTTGAAGTTATAGTACTATTTCGGAAATCACCACATTTCCTCATCAGACTTCTTTTTGATTATTAAATTAAATTATTTTTAATTTAATTTTCATAACCACTTCTCTCAGGCTTTGAACCCGGGAGCTCGGAGTTGCAGAGCCAATACGCTACCTATTGTGCTACGCTAGCCGAGTTGGCTGTTGTGTTTATTTCATCTTCCTTAAACAAACCAACTACAAACAATAGCAACTGATCTGCCGCTATTTAACTTGTTTGTGTGGTTGTTGTTTGTGTTTTTATTTTGCAAATTCTGTTTTTATTTTTACATTATATGCATTTCTAAGGCGTGCTCATCCTTGTCTATAAATGTTTGTTCATTTTTCTGTTGGCCTAGTAAATGTTAATATTTTACAATTTTATTGAGCTCAAGGCCAGTTTATGGAAGATTTGTTAGTGAAAAAACAACAACAGTTTTTAATGGTTGAAGTTATAGTACTATTTCGGAAATCACCACATTTCCTCATCAGACTTCTTTTTGATTATTAAATTAAATTATTTTTAATTTAATTTTCATAACCACTTCTCTCAGGCTTTGAACCCGGGAGCTCGGAGTTGCAGAGCCAATACGCTACCTATTGTGCTACGCTAGCCGAGTTGGCTGTTGTGTTTATTTCATCTTCCTTAAACAAACCAACTACAAACAATAGCAACTGATCTGCCGCTATTTAACTTGTTTGTGTGGTTGTTGTTTGTGTTTTTATTTTGCAAATTCTGTTTTTATTTTTACATTATATGCATTTCTAAGGCGTGCTCATCCTTGTCTATAAATGTTTGTTCATTTTTCTGTTGGCCTAGTAAATGTTAATATTTTACAATTTTATTGAGCTCAAGGCCAGTTTATGGAAGATTTGTTAGTGAAAAAACAACAACAGTTTTTAATGGTTGAAGTTATAGTACTATTTCGGAAATCACCACATTTCCTCATCAGACTTCTTTTTGATTATTAAATTAAATTATTTTTAATTTAATTTTCATAACCACTTCTCTCAGGCTTTGAACCCGGGAGCTCGGAGTTGCAGAGCCAATACGCTACCTATTGTGCTACGCTAGCCGAGTTGGCTGTTGTGTTTATTTCATCTTCCTTAAACAAACCAACTACAAACAATAGCAACTGATCTGCCGCTATTTAACTTGTTTGTGTGGTTGTTGTTTGTGTTTTTATTTTGCAAATTCTGTTTTTATTTTTACATTATATGCATTTCTAAGGCGTGCTCATCCTTGTCTATAAATGTTTGTTCATTTTTCTGTTGGCCTAGTAAATGTTAATATTTTACAATTTTATTGAGCTCAAGGCCAGTTTATGGAAGATTTGTTAGTGAAAAAACAACAACAGTTTTTAATGGTTGAAGTTATAGTACTATTTCGGAAATCACCACATTTCCTCATCAGACTTCTTTTTGATTATTAAATTAAATTATTTTTAATTTAATTTTCATAACCACTTCTCTCAGGCTTTGAACCCGGGAGCTCGGAGTTGCAGAGCCAATACGCTACCTATTGTGCTACGCTAGCCGAGTTGGCTGTTCCACTAACAAATCTTCCATAAACTGGCCTTGAGCTCAATAAAATTGTAAAATATTATTCTTAAAAATATAAAAAAAAAGTTGTTTTGGAATTTTTTTCTCGTTCCCAATTGCAACATTTACGAAAAATATAAGAGAAAAAAAAGTCATGGTACCTCTTCTCCTGATAAAACAGACCGCATTTAAGACAAATGCGGCACATGAAACTAACTTATTCAATTTTCAAGAAAATTACAGTTAAGATCCAAAATGTGTTTATAAATTCTTATTTTTTGTTATAAAAATTGCATATTTGCTTAATAAACTGCTACTACTTTATCAGAATAAATTCCAAAAATTTCAAGCCAAAAAAATACCAATTCCATTATATTAAAGTGGCAATCATTGATTGATTGTGGCTCGCTATGGAATAAAGAATTGTATTTATAACTGAACTTAAAAAAAAAGTACCTACAGAAAAACAAGTTTTATCACAAAACTTCTTTTTAGTGCTCAAAACCAAAACTGAGTACACATACTCGAATGTACACATTTAATAGGAGAAGTTGGCATGGATTGAGCACCATATGCGTTTACCTCGTTAGGGGCGATTTGTTTCGCAAACGTTGCTCATTCTGGAGCACTTTTTGATTACTAACTGCCATGACCTTTAATGCGCATAGCTTAGACTCTGATTATTTTCCCTCTTTCGAAGTGCTATTCGGATTTTCCTTTAAAAAAATAGTTCAGCCTCTCCTCTGATTCATCTTCGAAAGCATATCGGTTTGCAAGCAATTCATTATCGGCACCTCATAGACGGCTAATTTAAATAACGCTACTTGCCTTTTTTGGGGATCTTGGATCTTGAACCTAGGTTAGGTTAGATTAGATGGCAGCCTACGGGATAGAGGCTCACTTAGACTTACATTGATAGTCCATTGCCTAAAAAACAATAACCACCGGAGTCATTCCCAGACCGTCCGTTCTGCAGACAACCGACGAAAAGGATATTGAAGCTTTGCATGTCAACGCTACAGTAATCTGGCAGCCTTCGCAACAGACATTAATAATAGCATAAACATAAAGAGTGGGCCATAATTATAGTCAAGTTTTAAGTCGACTCTAAAGTTAGCATCAGTTTTTTTTATAGATATCTCATCGAAAAGTATGTCAAAAAGCTGCTACTAACTTTGTAGTCGACTTTAACTTTACTAAACGTTAACATAAGAACTAACATTATCATTAACCTTAATGTTAAGATTTACATTAACTCCTTCCTTGATGGGGTGTGAGTGCAGTAAAATTTTGGTCCTTATTACGAGTTTCATTCGTAAAGCAAAAAGAAATTTGCCATGTGATTCTCTTCGGGTTTCAACGTAATTTACAGCCAGTACAAATATTAAATGCATGCCAAATTGCATATGGAACGATTGCACCGTCTCTAAATACTATTTCTAAGTGGTTCCGAAGATTCTAGACCGGACATTTTTCCGTAGAGGACGAGCCCCGCGAAGGTCGACCAAAATCTTCCACTGATGACGTCACTATAGCTCTGGTAAAGTCCAAAATTGACGAAGACCCACGATTGACACAAGTAATGATGTCAGTTCACTTCACCCGATCTAAAATCGTAGCTGCTATTCCGTTGGAAAAGGGTCAGACGGTAACTGCAAAATGGTACACCGAAGACTGCTTACCAAAAGTTTTCAAAAATTTGTTGGAAAACCGGAAGAAAGAGGATTAGCGACGCTACTTTTTATATCATGACAACGCGCCAGCCCACACTGCTGAAATAACGAGTAACTTCATTGCGATCTCTGGGATCGAAGAAATACGTCCAGCACCGTATTCCCCGGATATAGCACCTTGTGATTTCTGGTTATTTCCAAAAAAATTTAAAATTTGAAAGGAAAGGTCTTTAATAGCAACACGGAGATAATTAATGCGGTTAATGCTGAACTTGATAAGCTTAAAAAGCAAGATTTTGAAGACTGTTTTCAGAAGTGGATTTATTGACTTAAGAAATGAATTGCAATCAATGGTGATTATGTAGAGAAGATAAAAAATGACAAAGATTCCGAATAAATACAAACAGAATTTGTTTTGTTTTTTTTTCTGGTCAACTAATCGAACTTTTGTTAATCCCCTCGTAGGTACCTGAAGTCTCGCAAGGATATAATCCAAGCGGGTATATTTTATCTCGTGACTGCTTTTGAGGTAAGAAGTGGTAGATAGTCTGCCTTTCTAAATGACAGGAATTATAAAAATGATTAAGAATATAAATGTAAATCACCGATTGCGCTTACATTTTTAATATTATAAACGTTACCATGCGACTATTTAAATTGGTTTATAGTCATCTTCGAGGAGCTTTGTTTATTTACCTAATAAGATGTATATGTACGAATTTAAAACGTGTTTGTATACAAAAAAAGAAGGAGGCTGTGTCAGAGACACGGCCATTAAGTTTAACGTAGAATACGCCATCCGATAAGACAGAAAATATATGTATAATGATAATTTATAATGATAAATAATGCAAGCAAATGAATTTCTTTATTTGATAGTTACTTTTGATGATATACAGAAGCTTATGATAGGAAAATAGGATAAAAATGTTTTTAAATTATCAATTAAATTTCTCGCAAAAACGAAGTCAATGGTAGTTATCAATAGTAAAGATAAATGATAAATAACAGACCCAAATCTATTTGATTATTTGAAAGTTACTTTTGAGAACATAGGCTTATGATGGGAAAAATAGGATAAATATGTTTTTAAATTAACATTTAAATTTCTCGCAAAAACTAAGTCAATGGTTGTGTTATCAATAGTTGTGGGAACATCATTTCGAATATAATCCAAATTAAACGTATCGCTCATAAATTTCGCCAATCTAGTATTTGAAGTGATTTCTGTGTTAAAATCACCACCAATAAGCAGTAGTTGGCAGCGCTTTCTCTGCCTTTACTCTACTTTAACTTGCCCGCCTAAAATTATGCAATACAAAGAAAGGGCTGCACGAGTACATTTAAATCGCCCAACAGCAAACACTCAACCAAACACCACACACATATTTGTTTGGATGTGTTTATAAAATTTTCATTTGAGAAATTTAAATATTAGGAAGATATCAACCAATATGAAATGTATGTCAAACGAAAGCTAACATCTTCATTTGACTACAAACAAATTTTTTAATAAATTTATCTCGCCGTTTCCCTCTAATTAAAGAAATAGAGATTACAACAATAACAATCTGACATGGGTGCCCATACCTTAAGATAAGACGTATTCTACGCCAAAAATATTATCAAATATGTAGTTAAACGAAAAACTAAAAAAGTATAATCATGTTTATCTATTATATATTTATATGTACGAATGTAAAACGTGTTTGTATGCAAAAAAATATCATCAAATATGTAGATAAATGAAAAACTAAAAAAGTATAATCATGTTTATCTGTTTAGTACAACAGGTTATTAGAAGATAAGGTAAACATTAATTAAACAAAAACATAAAGATTATACTAAATTAAATTGTAGACATAGTGAGATTACACATTTTGAGCTGGTTCATCAAGTTTTAAAGAAACATTTTTATACTATGTTTCCACGACACTTGATACGCTCTCCCATCCATACAAAAATTTGTAGGTGAATCACCTCAATTGTAGTTGATTCAATTTGAATTACCATGCGAATCGCGAAACCGTCGATGCCATTTCTCATTTTAATCAGAAATAAACACAAAACAAAAATTAAACTAAGAAGAGACTACTAAAATAGATTCAAGCGTTGAGTTTGTGAAGAAAATAATTAGGTTAGTTTTTGTAGTAGTTTTTAAGAAAATTTTTAAAGTTACGAGCTGTATTCGAATCTTAAATGAATAATTTAACTGCAATAATATAAAGCAAAGTTTAGATTTTTTTTAACTTACTAATCTTTTAAACTACTCTACGAATTTAAACGTATTTTTTAAGTAAAATCTTTATTTGGCTTAGCGGCCCTTGAAATATTTCTCGCCACATTTTCAAAGTGATGTTTGTTAATTTGTTTGTGTGTTTCAGTTATTGTGCACGTATTAATTTACTTGTACATATATTTATTTTCGTTCTAATTTAGGTATGTAAAGCACACGTCTGTACATTTAACAATCCGTAGATTAGATGGTTTCCAGCGAGAAAGGTTAATAAATGATTTAACAACAGGCCTGTTGTTCTGAAACTAGTCACAAGACGTAAGCTTGGATCAGCGCGATGTGTTACGCGATGCCATAGGCTCGATTCCCACGAAAGTCTTGAGGAAAGATGTCTGGTTAGGAGATGTGCTGTCTCCGAAATTGCAGCTAAAAGTGTTTTTTTTTCCTTTTGTCTCACAGTCGTCCAAATGTCTCCAAAATAAGGCCAACATTTTATTAAGGGATATGTTTATAGAAATAACGAATTAATCCCAAATGCCGCCTTTTCAAAGAAATTGATGTTGTCACGTTTTCAAAGCGAATTGACGAACTTTTATATATGTATATGATAGTATCTAGGGAACTTTTTGTTATAAAGTTAAAAAAATGGGTTGTAATCAAGGCACATCAAATAGGTAGCCGCAGCAAACTTTTTATACCTTTCATGGAAATGGTATATTAACTTTGGTCCGATGTTTGTAAGTACCAGAACGAGAAGAGTTATACCCATCAAAAAGTATACCGATATGATCAGAGTGACGAGCAGAATCGATTTAGCCAAGTCCGTCTGTCTGTTTGAACGCAAACTAGCCCCTCAGTTTTTGAGCCGTTTTAATGAAACTTGGCAGTCGGATGTCTTTTTACATTTTATTAGACATTTGTCAGAACCGGCCAGATCGGAAGACTATAACGTATATAGGATGCGATTGTTCAGATATTGCAATTAGTACGAAAACCCCTTCATTAAAGGGACTAAAACTTAAAATGTTCCACAAATATTAATTATTATTGCGACTTTTATAGCAGTCAAAATATTAATATCGAATAATTGTAACATAGTATGGCTCCCATACAATTCGCCCATTCATGAAAGGTATGAAGCCTTCGGCATAGCCGAAAACAGCCTTTCTCACTTGTTTTTCTTTTCAAATTTTGAATTTCGTTGTGATAAGAATGCTTTCAGTACAATTCAAGGTAGTTGATAAAATATTTTTGAAATTTTAGCTTTTAAAAGCAAAAACAAAATATACGGAGCTTAATTTTTTTTTTCAATTTTTCTACTGCTGCTACCTATTGAATGTGCCTTGGATTTAATGGTTTATGGTTTTTTTTTATATAATTATAAGAAAATTAAATTGTCGAAATGTGTTAACATGTACTTATGTGGTTATTCTATAATTTGCGAACAGAGGGTACCTACGGTACTGGAAAATGTTTAGTATAGCGCCGCATAAAAATGGGGTGGTGGGCGGTGAAGGAGGGGGCGTTGCACACCGTTAGAAAGGGGAAAGAATCAAATTTTTAATAAGCCCTTAATAAAACCTCGGTGAGACCCTAGGGCAAAAATTCAACTTTTCCCATACAAAAGTTACCCAGCAAAGATTTTTTGTAAAACTCTAGACAAAATGTGGGTTCATGACATATGTATGTTATAAATGATGTATGATGTGGTTTTCATATCCGCGAAGAGCACTTTTCCCGTGAGCGGCTTTCGGCCGCGCTTCAAAAAAATAACACTGGCCGGACAAACTTCGACTACGCCACCAGCAGTATTTTTGCGCAGAACTCGTTTCGGCATACTTTTAGCTTACTGGGTTAAAGCAAGTAGATTGTTTATTTTGTTTATTTGTATTTAAAGTCTTTGAAATAAGAAAATTTTTACAGGCTGTAAGTAGTTCAAGTATATTATACATTAGAAGTAGTGGAATAAAAGATAAAAAAATAATGAGATAAAATTAAAAAATATCGTAGGACTAAAGTACAGATAAGATACAGATACAGATACACGTGTTATAACAAACAGAAGAATGTCTTAAGACTGTTAATTAAAATGCCATACGGCGACGTAAAGTCAACATCCAATGAATTAAAGAACAAATTTTGAAAGGGACATTTGCACCATATATAAATAAAGGCGGCGTACTCAAGCCTCGATCTAACAAAAGCACAATACAATGTTTTGAGAGTATACGGATTTGTGAAGGCAGAGCAATTACGACGAACGAAAGCCAGCATCGAATAAGACCGGGTTATGACATAATTGATGTGACTGGCGAAATTCAACTTCGAGTCAAAAATAACACCTAAGGTCTCATTGACGGATTTTAAGGCAGAGCCTGCAATATTATAGAAAGTATTCAAAAAACTGTTTGATCTAACAAATGCTACATGGAAACATTTAGCTATGTTCAGCGACAAACGATTTAGACAACACCAAGTCATCAGCATACAACAGATAATCAGCAAATGAAAAGCAAGGGCCAATATCATTGATGAATAGAATAAAAAATAGGGGTCCAAGAATGCTACCCTGCGCAACACCAGAGGACGCAGTAAATGGATGAGATGTGGCATTATCCACAGTTACAACACTGAGTCTATTACTGAGATAAGACTTTATCCACAGTAAAAACATAGAATGAAAATCCATTGCAGCAAGTTTGCGCAGAAGTATACGGTGAGATACTTTGTCAAATGCCTTAGAAAAATCCGTATAAATAGTATCCACTAGGCATTTGTTTTGAAAGGCATTAATGCCATAATCATTGAAAATAGACAAATTTGTGACTGTGGAGCGATTCGCAACAAACACATGCTGTTTAACGGCAATAAAACCTTTGACCGCAAAAGATATTTTTTCATTCACAATGAGCTTAAAAAGTTTAGAGAACGATGTGAGCTTCGAAATAGGCCTATAATTACGAACGTCGTTTTTGTTCCCACTCTTAAATACAGGGGTAATGGATGTCAAATTCCAGTCATCTACAAAAATGCCTGAGGCCAACGACTTGTTAAAAATTATTGTTAGAGGCTCTGCTAGACATAGACAGTTTTTCAACAAGATAACCCAGAGGCCATCTGAGTCAGTTTTAGATGAGGGGTTGAGTTTAGTTATGCCATTGACAACATCAGCAACAGTTACGTGCAAAGAACTAAAATTTAGCGAGGAGTCACTTTGAATAGGAGCAATAGATTCTTGGTCCAAATCGGTTTCACTAGCTGAATTTGTGTTTTTTCCATTGTAGAAAACATTAACAGGGACTGCTGAACAAGATTTTTTTGCTTTGATAAAACCCCAAAACATTTTAGAGTTCGAGATAATCTTGTTTTCATAACTTAAAATATAATTTCTGTACAAGAACTTGTTTAAACAGTTGAATTCTTTTAAGAAGTTCTGAAATTTAAAATGGTGCATTGGATTGTTGGTTTCCTTATATAATTTGCAAAATTTGTTTTTTAAATTCTTCAAGTGTTTTAACCGTTTGGTATGCCAAGGTATTTTATACACTTTTTTATTAGAGATAGGGACATGCTTCAAACATAACTCATATAGTTTTGTTTTAAACTTTTGAAAGCAAAAATTAACATCATTTTCACGAAAGGTATCACTCAAATCAATAATTGACAAAACGCCACTAAATGTAGAAAAATCACATGAGGCATAGTTGAACCTAATGCTAAGATCATCAGACACCTCCGCAAATTTATAAAACTCCAACTCAAGAACAAGAGGAATATGACGTTTGTCAGTTTTAGAGATTGGTATAAGACACTCTGATAGACTATAATTAATATTTTTAGAAATAAATACTAAGTCTAAAATTCTATTAAGGCTGTTACAAAATCCATTGGTTTGAAGAAAACCAATACTTAAAATTGTTTTAAATTTTCTGTTTTATTACGGCAAAAACGGCAAATTACTGTGCAAGTAAAAATTCCGTAGCTTATCTCCTTCATACTTTTTTTAAAGGTGGCACGCTAACTTCTGCTGAAGTTAGCAGTGCATGCGACAGTTCTTGGAATATGACCGCGGCAAAATTTTTCTTTTCACGGATAATTAACGGCAAATTATCCAATAGATAATTTTTCCTTAAGTAAAAGTTGGCTTGCCAGCTTCAGAGAGGTTGTTCGCGGACGATGCTCACTTGACGATCAGCGACAGAAACGTTCCTAATGCAATGGCACAGATGCAAGAAGATTTTGCGGATCACATTTAATACACAGTTAATAAATTGCGAAAAAAATTGGTCTTATGAAAAGATCGTGTAAGTACATAGGAAGAAGATATAAAACTCAAATATACAGATCTACAAATTGATAAACTCCAAAAAATGCAAAATAGAGCTTAGCGAATTTTATTAAATATGTAAGCGTTACGATACATCTATACAGGAAATGATTGAAGCTTTGAATTGGCTGAGCGAGAAGCAGCAAATATTCTTTCACGCCTTGAAATTCGTGTTTAGTATAAAACAGGGTAGCCTGTTTAGTATAAAACAGGGTAGCCTTCCGGATTATTTAAGTGATAGCCTACGATACATAAATGAAACGCACTCACAACACAGAAGTTGATAAGAAAAATATTTTCTACAAAGGATTGATATGTTTTAATGAGCTACAACGTTGTATAAGAAATTGTAATAACATTACTACCTTCATGAGGCTACAAGCTGATCACTGCAGGACATCACCTATTAGGTAAAAATGATTCGGCATAGAAACAAATCCTTTTCATCCGTTCCACCAGAGCATTTCTGGAACTAAATCATTCAGATCGCCTATGCCAAAGGAACCCAATGAAAGGTTGACTTGAATCTCGTCCATTACGATTCTCATCAAAAAGCCTGTTACGTCCTGGAAATAAACCGCCTATCGAGCATAGAGCGGGGAAGATGCAGTTCTGCTCGGAATCTTGTCCATTCCGACAGCAGAAATAATATGTATGTATGTACATATGTACATAAATCATTGAAAAGTCTGTTATACCTGAAGAAGAATTGTAGAATCAGTATCGCTCTGGAACTTTTCAATTCAATTCAGACCACCAGTCTCCGCCATAGGGCAGATACGATGATGCTCGTAATCTCGTCCATTCCGATATAGCCAATATTAAAATACTCATAGACAGAAATTACAAATTATATTCAATGCATATTCAACAGGTAGGCGCAGTAGAAAAAATCAAAAAAAAATATTTGAGCTCTGTGTATTTTGTTTTTGCTTTTAAAATCTAAAGTTTTAAAAATAGTTTATCGACTACCTTGAATTGTACTTAGGGCCAGTTTTTCAGTGCTGGTTTAAACTCAGTTTAAACTAAGTTTAGTTAAACTCAGTTTAAATTTAAATTTAGTTTCCTTGCGCTCAATAAAATATTTTGCAACCAAAACGAAGTAGTCAGCACACAGCTGATAAGTTAAACTAAGTTTAACCAAGCACAATCGGCCGTTTAAACTTAGTTTAAACTCCGTTTAAAGTTGACTGAAAAACTGCATACTGAGTTTAAACGACAAACAGAGTTCAACTTGCACTGAAAAACTGGCCCTTAAGCATCTATCTTTGAGAAAGAACACTCCGCAATTCTGAAATAATTCTTGCTGAACTTTTACACGAACGGATCTATTGTAACTAACCGCCGGTAATTTTAACCAGAGATGGTGCAAAAGGCCCTTAGAGTTGTCAGAGGGCCAGTTTTTCAGTGCAAGTTGAACTCTGTCGTTTAAACTCAGTATCCAGTTTTTCAGTCAACTTTATACGAGTGAATTAGCGTGTCATGCCTTATAGACACGACTTTTCTTTCTATAATGATTCATTTTAATCTTAGCAACTAAATTATTAGAAAGTGTATTTGTCGATCAATCCCATTATTTCAAAACATCATTAGTGTTTGGGAGTATATTTATATATAATTGCTGCATATATACATTCATATACATATACATATATACTTACGATAACAGCGCTATTTAAGCAAAAAGCAATACTCTCTTGCCTTTTAACAGCTATCAGATAATTTGGCACTAGTGGAAATAATTCGTTGTTCCATTAACACCAAGTAACCGATTTCGGCAAATAATTTCAACAATATCAGCACGTAAGTTCTTGCTTAATATTTTCTTGCCGGTAGGCAATCATACACTCTGAAGAGATTTTCTGAGATGACACAAAAGTTCTTAGCAATAATTACTTTTATAAAACTGTATTATATAAATTTATTCATATTGAACACAAAACCTTTGCCCAAGTATACAAATTTCAATCACTTTGCATGAATAAGCAAAAATTAATATAATCACAAATCGAAAAAAAGGACGAGTTGTACAAGCCCATCTTACTATTTCACTTGCGTATAGTTCAACCACTTTAAAACTAAAATAGTTAAGAAACAATAACAAATTTCACTGATTAAAAGCCGTCATCTTATCTTTCATAATTTTTCGTGGTGCCATATTTTACGAAATTTTAAATCGATTTGCGCAATCCTTGTTCACAGTGAAGTTCACACGTGTTCAAACTGTATGTAATATGGCGTTCATACTGCACTTAATAAACACGTTATCAGTTTCGACGTGAGTTTTTTCAAGGACGTTTTTGCTTGATAAGAGCAATATGCGGTCTTCATTGGCAAAATATAGCTGATAACATTATCAAGGTAACAACTGTTGTCTGTGGAGATGCCAAATTAATAGCAATAGAAGAACTTGGACAGAAATATACAGAGGTTTAACTAATAAATTGCGAAAAAATAAGATAATAAGATTTTATTATTTTTATCGAACTCTATTTTGTTTACTTTTACTTGAGAATTGTCAAAATCGACAAATCCTAAATAGTATTCTGGTGTGCGGTGATCCATTGAACTAGAAATTTTAATGATATTATAAATTTTGAAGGTTCAAATATATCAGCCAGGGCAAGTAAAATCTAAAACATAGACAAGTTTTTTTCTAATAGCGGCCACTCCTCGGCAGGCAATGACAAACCTCCGATGGTATTTCTGGTATTTCATGCCGATTTCGGAGTTGGCATAAAACTGTAGGTCTCTCCATTTATGGTATAATATAAATACGCACACCCAAAATGGTAGGAGAAGCTCGGCCAAACACTGAGCTATATAGAGTAAGCGACAAATTATTATATTATTATTAATAAATTTGACGCCATTATAAACTGGATCATTCGGACAAATTTAAAAAGAAATCCGCGCCAAATAGGCTACATGTCAAAAAGGTCCTATTTAACATGTAAAGCTCATTATTTAGGCGTTGAAATTTTATTGTCTGTTATAATATATGTGGAAATCTTGCAGACCGCTCTTCTTTGGGGTAAAATTTTTTTGATTCGGTGTCCGTTTTTAATTAAACTATTTTAGATCAAAGTTTCAATAAGCCGGACGAATATTCTTCAGTTAGTAGAAATCAAATGTAGAAAAAGGAGTATGTACATATGTATATATTGCATTATTATCAGCTTCCCTATCTAAATTCCTATTTTACTTTAAAATTTACCATAAATATCTTTATTTTCTATTATTTTGTTTTATTGCAGAGGAAAAATGTAAAAAAACCATTTTAAAGAGGATAAAGTGCATATAAAATTTTGAAATGGTCGCCTTTTCCAATTTATTAATAATAATAAATTTAACGCTTACACTATATAGCTTAGTGTTTTGCCGAGCTTCTCCTACCATTTGTGGTGTACGTCTTATTATTCCACAGGCTCCGAACGGCAGATGTATGTTATGAGAAGCTTTTTCATGGCAGTAATACGCTCGAAGGTTTGTCATTGCCTACCGAGGGGTTTTTGTGTTTAAAATCTTGCTTGCCTCGGCTAACAAGATTCGAACCTCGAACTGAGCGGCAATTTAATAAAACACATTTATATTATTAAAATTTCATGAAATTATTAATATTGCTAAAATTACGGCCACAGTGATTGTACTAAAATCAATGTATTATTTTGTTTTGCTGAAGTTTTAAGTCTATAGCCCACTACATAAAGAAAACAAAATGTCTCGAGGAAGAATTAAATTCCTGTTTAAGGAACTGCCTTTTCAGCCTTTTAGATGCCATTTGAACTCTAATTCCTTAAGTTAATCATTGAGTTTATCCAATTCTTGTTTGGAATCGAACTTTTTTCTAAGGAGACCACTTTGTCTGACCAAATATACTTCACTTTTTTCGGACTGCCTCATCTCTTAAACTTTGTTTCCCGGTATTTCGGTAATAAATATTTACTGGTTTAGTTTGACCCCCGTCACGGATAAACTATTAAGGGGAATTCTTCATTAATATACTACTAGAAGTAAATGGTATTCCTCTGTAGAAGTTAACTCTGCAATTTTCTCATCATTCTCGCTCAAAATTTAAATTGCTTTTATGCAATCAGCGAACTAGTAAAATAATCATCATGTAATTTTTAAACTCGAACTCATTGTAGAAGTTCCACATTGAAGTGTATATTTTTATTGAAGTGTCAACTTTTAGTAAATTGTAAAACCACAAACAAACAACCCAGGCTTTTGGTCCTGTGGCACATTTACAGCTTCAACTTGGTACGTCTCCAGTGACGTCTCTTAGCATTGTATCTAAAAAATAACAAGAATATGAGCGTTTACTTATGTTTCGTAGATATAAGCATGAAACATTTTACCTTATGGTATTTCCAGTACGCAAACGTATCCATTGAGGAACCGATCGGTTTTGCTTCAGCTTTTTAGCAAGCTTCTGTTTCACCCTAAAAGATTTATGCGCAGCCTAAAATAACGAAAAAAGTTGAACTCAAATACATAAAAATATCATTTAAAACTCCATCGATGTCAGAAGTTTAAACGGATTATCTACAAACCATTCTATCAGCTTTGCCTTGCAAGTAATAAAGGAAAAAGACAGGATAGGGATGGTCGAGTTAACAACAATTTCATCGATAATTTAGTATTGCCATACCGAAATTATTATGGGACATCTCCACAGAAAATAGCAGATGTTCTAACATCTCTCATTTGGACCGGAAAATATAAAAAATGTAGTACGAATTTTTATATGTGGGCAGTTTATTGTCTTGACATAAGCATTTGTTAGACAGCCTCGAACAAGTCACAGAGATGCTTTTGACTGACATATAAGTTAAGTCTGTGATTTTAAATAGAAGACGCCACATTAGCAATGCATGCGTTACCGCAACTGAAAAATTGCTCAACTCTCAACTTTGCCGCAAGTAAGTCTGGCAATACTGTTAGCTGTCAAATATGATAATTGATTACAATTGACTTGACCACGTGCGTTTTTCTCGATGGAATCTTAATCTGTTTAAAATGAATTTCATACTTATAGAAGTAGCGCAACTGCATCTGTGTTTTTTTCCACAATGTGGATTTTTCTTAACGTCAAGGTGTTAATGTGACGCCTTTTTTGTTTGATAGAGCGACGCAGTCAAATGCGTTAATGCAGAATGTCTACGTGGCGCGCCCTTAAGTTCGCTTTAATAAAACGCAATATGCTGAAAATATTACTAGAAATATGTTATTTCGCTTCCAAAAACGTAAACAATAATGAATTAAAAAGATAGATAGATAGATAAAGATGGGAGGAATGCACTGCGACCGATGGGTCTTTTTGCCCTCCACTGCAGTGACGCGCCAGAATACCTAGTATAATTCTTAGTTTTTCCTTGGGGAGGTTCATCAACCGCCTGTGTCTTTTCAGGGGGAAACCAATAGACTGAGGAATCAACACTGGCGCAAATTCCTCAGCTATTGGTTTCCTCTCTTAGCATCTCTCTCACAGTGATAGGACCCACTGCCAGGACAGGCTCTGTATCAACAGGAGTTGCTGCCGCTGCTGTCGTGGCTAGCCGGTCGGCTGCTTCGTTGCCATGCACCCCTCTTTGTCCTGGTACCTAGAGGAGTTGGATACGGTTTCTCACCGCCAGGGCGTTCAGTCTCTCAGTACACTCCATGACCAATGAAGATTTTATTTCATAGGAAAACACTATAAGCGCGGCCTCGCTGTCGCTTGAAATGAGAATCGAAGATGCTTGGGTGGAACTGAGATGTTGGACCTTGGACCATGGATGGATACCTGCCCCAATAACTTCGGGAGTTCTGGAACCATCTGTGATCCATTGCAGAGTGCTCCTCTGAATGTGGTTGTCCAGAATGGATGTACTCCAGGTAGCCTCGTCTCTGGGGAAGCCCTCCAGAGGTAGCCGAGGCTCAAGTCTGTCTCTTACTTTGGACGACAACATCTTTCCCTACCACATGGTCAACAGTTACGTGCAGCGGCTCAAGCTCCACGATCACCTTCAGTTTAGCTGTCGGTCACGTGCTCATCGTTCCAGTAATGCACACGCAGGCCAAGCGCAACGCTGGTTCCCCAAGTCACCGCCCAGTAGGTGGCCATGAGCCTCACTATGATGGTATCCATCCACCGCAGGATCCTAGGGCTTCAATCCCAGGACTTTCCTTCGAGTCGCCTGCACACCATTAATGCTCTCCTAGCTCTAGAGATGGCAGCATCGAAATGAGCTTGCCACAGAAGCTTAGAATTTAGGATGACGACCGAAAGCCCCCTACGAAGTTTACGGCCAAATGAAAAATTAGATGTCAAAGTAAGAAAGTGACAGCTTATTCCAGGCAATAGATGCCAAGAAGAAAACTCTGAAATATATTGCTGACATGGACAAATAAGCGGTCTCCATTGACAATATATTTTAGGACATCAACTTTTTCTTGTGAAGACGTGCCCTAATTTGTTGCAATCCTTCTAGGTCACGATGCAGCAAACTAAAGATAACGCATTCCGGGGTACCGTTACTTTGGTTTTGCCGAACTTGACAGATGTGACGTCGGTACCTTTTGTAAGCAAGTCATTTCCTTGCATGTGTTTCACATGGTTCAAGTACTTGAAATTGTTAATAGCAATATTTGCTAATTTATTTTGGTGTTTTTTGTTTGCATATGCATGCTTGCACTTTAATTTAGTTCTAGGTTTAGATTTGCTTTCTTATGTTCACAAATATTAAGAAAACATAGAAAAATATCGGAAACTCTGTTTTCTTATTTTCTACTTCTTCGCTCCGCCATCTTCTCTATTTGGTGCTGGACTGACGTCAGTATTTTTGTACTGCGCTATTCAAACTCCAAACCCACTCATATTGTCTAGCGCACGCTTACCGGTCGGTTTGCGAGACGAAGCATACTTTCTACTTTGTGCGGTTTTCAGAGAATTGAAAGCAGGTGAAGGCCGCAAGTAAGTAGTAGTTAAGGCAAATCTTAGCTAAGACCAGTTTAAGATTTTGCACATATTTGCGTTTCACAATAGAGACCGAAGTAAAGACAATATTTAATTTAGAAATATGGTAGCACAACAAGATTGTGACTAATTTTTCCATATTTTGACATTTGGGCAAATACAAAATAACTTACATAAATAGATTGGTTTTGGAACTAATTTTCGTCATCCCTTGTCAAGTTTGGTTTTAAAACAAACCGGTTTCGGCGTTGTGTCATCTTCAGTGTCATTTACGTTCCGGTGGAATTCATTGTCTATGTTCGTGTAGGTCAGGTCAGTTGTGGGTCGGTGTGTTACTTTGTTTATTTCAGGTAACACTCAGGTACTTGAATTGTGCTTATTTATTCATGTTATGTTGTCTTAACGTTCCCGTTTATTAAGCCGTTATGTTGTGGTTTGTACCTGCAGGTAGATAAAAATCGGTAATTTTCCCTTTTTTGGATTATTTTGCCATTGAAGTTTTTTTGTTTGTATATTTCCATGTATATTGAGACGACGTCCTCTATGTTGTACGTGTAATACCTTAGCCGTTTTGTCAATTTGTGTATGTGAACATTTTTGGTTAAACGTGTGGTTTGCGAAGTTTGACTCTGTTGTTGTTTTTGGTTTCAAAGTCGTTTTATTGTAGTCCCTTTTGTGTTACCGGAAGCTTGTTCGTATTTCCCGTCCAGTTTGTCCGATGTAGCTATATTGACATGCACATGTTAGTTTGTACACACCTTGTTTTTTAGGTCTTCGCTATTTGTGTTTGTCTGTAATATCTGTCCTATATTGTTGGAAGTTTTAAATGCTGTGCGGATATTATATTTGTTAAAGAATTTGGCCAGTTTGTAGGTCGAACTCCCAGTATAGGTTAGTGTCGTCCACGTTTTTTTGTCGTTATCTTCTTTGTATGTTATAGTTTTATTGGACTCTCTTCTTATTCTGTCTACTAAGTCTCGTCCGTATCCGTTATTTGATGCTATATAGTATATCGTCTTGAGTTCTTTCTTGTACGCCTCTTTTGTTAATGGGGTTCGTTCTAGTCTGGTTGCAAGCTGTCTAAACGCTGCGTTCTTGTGTTGTTGCGGATGAATCGATGTGCTGTGTATTATGGCGTCCGTGGCTGTAGGTTTTCTGTAAATTTCGTATTCCAGTGTTTCTGTATAGTCATTTATCTTAATTGTCATGTCGAGGTAATTTATTCTTCTTTCCTTTTCGTCTCCATTGTGAACTTTATGTTTTTGTGTTGTCGATTGAGATATTCTAATATCTCATCCTCGTTGTTTTTAGTGAGTACGCATATAATGTCGTCCACATATCTTGCATATATCGCTGCTCCTAGGCTGTCTTTAAGATGTTCCATGTATTGCTCCTCCAGATCTTGCATAAATATTTCCATAAGTATTGCTGACGTAGGATTACCCATTCCAACGTTTTAACAACGGATGACGAAAATTCGTTACAAAACCAATCACTTCACACCCTGGTGGAAGCAATAACAACAAAATATCAGAAAATCATATAAATAGATTTGTGTGTGGCTTATTTAAAAAGTATTTTCAAGTTCAAATATTGCAGAATTATATTAATTTAATTAAAAAAAAATGAAGAAAAAATGAGAAGCTATTTTGCTCCGAATGAGATTAACTTGGTGGGTAATCTAGGGGGAAACTAAATATTGACACTGTCTTATTTTTTCTCTTTTGTCGAAGTTTTATAAAAATTTTTCTCAACAATGCTATATGCAGTAGTTTTGTCGAAGTTTTAATAAAAATATTTTCTCCAGACGAAAAGCATTGTTCCTGAGACAAATTAAAGTTGTTTATTTATCATTAGAAATAATAAAGGATACATCTACCTCACAGTGTTTTGCTTTATTTCATCTAATTTGAAATGTGGGGCATTCAAAGCATTATTGACTCGAAATCAGTCGCGAAAATCTACCCCATCGTACTTTACTTTAGTTCTCCTCAAAACAATAATATTTATTATTTCCTCGTACTCTAAGTCAATGCCTTCATCACTACTCCAATAAAATTTCATATTTCGAAAATTCATTAGATGCTGTCGGACAAGTGCGCATAGCTCCTGTTACACTAACACATGCTAGTCGCTGGAGTTTGGATAGAGACTTTTTCACTGTCGACAAGGTGGCCCTCGAGACCGATACAATATCGATGGTCTGACTATCATGGTATACTTTCATCTTAGTATTCGAGAGCTACAGACCCAGGATTTCCCTGCTAAGCGTATGCATACCATGAGTGCCTTTGTTGCTTTTGATATTAATGTATCGACATGCGTTTTCCATAGTGTCCACTGTGTCGATCTCAACACTGTTCAAAGAGATTGCTCTCATACCTGATAGCTTTCTTTTCCTAGTGAATGGTACTATGGCATTTTTGAGACCTTCCCGGCCTGTATGCATGCTGACAGGGATGGAGAAGGATCTAATTTCATTATCAATAATCTTCTCCCTTGCCTTCAGCACAAAATATGTTAGGCTGAGTGGTCTGAAGAACTTTGCTAGAGAAAAGCCTCGTTTGCCTACTTTCGGTATGAATATTACCTTAGCTCTTCTCCACATCGTTGGGATGTATAATAATGCGAGGCAATCTCTCATTATTCTCACCAGATGTGGCAATACTATTTCGCCACCCTGCTGTAAAATTATTGATCAGACACCATCGACACTTGGGGATTTGTAGCGATCAAATAATCACACCGCCCATTCGACGTATGCCTGCCAAAGAGATTTTTGGCTAGCCTCCAGTCGGACTGCAATGGTTTTAACTCCCGTGCTTCCAGTATTGGATTATGTGCCGGTTTGTCCGGGAAATAGGCTGCCAGCAGGGCCCTCCTCTTCGTTTTCGGTATAATTACCACCCGTAATTTAACGGCTAGCTTTATCTCCACTGGTTCCTTTGCTAATGCTTTGTGTAGTCTGGCTGCAACAGGGGTGGAGGTTATACCCTCGCAGAAGTTTCTTAAACTATCCCGTTTTGCTTTTCTAATCTCTTTACTGTATGTCGTTAGATTTGCCGCGTATTCATCCCAGCAGCCGATGCGTTTGGCCCCATTGAAGAGCCTCCGTACCGTCTTTCTTAGGACTTAGAGCCGGTGAGACCACCAGGGCGTTTGATTTTTTACTCTTGGGCTTAATCTCAGGACAGCTGCAGTAAAAGGAATCTATGATCACGTAATTGAACCTGTTTATACTGCTTTCTAGCTCAATACAGTTTGTACTTTTGTTGTACCTTTCTATGCTAGGTAAGTTTAGCTCAAATTTTTGCCTATAATTTACCCAGTCAGTATTCCTGGGGTTCCTAGTGAGGATGAAGCTTGGTTGTTTAGCCCTCAGCTTAAATAAGATGATCCTGTGATTAAAAAATGACCGTTCTGTAGAAACCTCCCATTGTGAGATCAGATTTTCTGCCAAGGTTTTGCTGAGGGTTACATCTAGCTCTTCCTTTTTGTTCCTAGTTACGAATGTTGGTGTTTGTCCCACATTATGTATACTCAAATCATTACTTAAAATGTATTCTAAAAGAGACTCACCCCTTGGGTTGGTATCGGTGCTTCCTCATTCCTCGTAGTGCGCATTAGCATCGCAACTAATAACAAGCGGAAGCTTAGTCCTTTCACAGCGTCTTACTAATTCCTGAACCTCCAGTGGGGGAATGTTGTTGTTATCTCCTGCAAAGTAAGCGGCACCGAAGACTACATCTTTGGTCTCTCCATTTACCTCCAATTTTGTCTGCACCGCCACTAGGTCCCTTGTTAGATGTTCTGTAATGCAAAAATACTCAATGTTGTTTATAAGCACTTAAGCACTACGCAAGCTCGGAGTCTTTAAGGCCCCTTACCTGGCGTTTGTAGACCCACGGATCCTAACCAGTATGATACACAGATCTCCCGAGGCAAACCTACTCGCTATGTCGGCCGAAGCCGCTACGGCGTGGTGTAGAGCAACCCGCAAGGTATCCGATTCAGTTTTCTTTACCTCTGTGGCTTGCAGTTTCTAATGCCGCACATAGACATAGATGAACCTATAGTTCAGGGGGAAGAAATTCCTCTTGATATTCTCGTAAGATAGTTCGTCGACGCCTAGAATCAGGCGAATACCTGCATCCTCTTCGGTGCTGTTCACCAGACGCCACGCCGCGGTTTGTAAGCCCTTGTACGCTCTTTACTGGTTTGTGTGCACTTCTCGGGAGGAAGACCATCACATAATATGTTGGCGGTATCTCATTTCCCCTCCTCGTGCATAGCTCGGGTTCTTTCCAGGGAGCGGGGGCTCTTTGATTACCTGAAATTCCACTTTCCCGCTGGTGTGCGGTTGCGGGCAGCTCTTTCGAGGGTGCCTGTGCACAGTTTGCACGGCTATCTGCGCTTATATGTGCCGAATCTTTAGCCTGCAATTTAAGACTTGCTAGCTGTCGCGCCTTTTCAGGAGTGTATCTTTGTTGTAAGTACCTTAAGTACCACTTCGCACCTGATCCGCTTAGCCCAGCCCTGTTGGAATCGTCAAGGGCACCCGGTGGCCGACGCTTTGGCGAAGAGGGAGGTTTGCCTCTTCTTCCTCTACGTTTGCCCCTGAACGAGTCGCTGGATTCGTAATAAACACCTCGGCTCGTCGTCATCCCGCTCGTACTCCTCGAATAGAAGTTCTTGTTTGTATTGCCTTACCAACAATACCCCGCGGAATACATACGAACGGATGGCCGAATCTTCCTTGAGGCGCGACTAAGCCCCTGCACCAACGACAAGGTGGCTACCCTAGGGCAGATAAGAACAACATAAGACGGTAAATTCGGTGACTTAAGTTCATTTTAAGTCGAGCTTAAGATTTGGTTGGCTATGACGCCATCGGGAAAAATTCGTCGGATAAGCATTGGCGCATTTAACAAAGTTAGTGTTGTGCAATTTATGACCTGATAGCAATTTTTTTAGCATTGCTCAACTCACCTGCGGCAAAAGTTGAAAGCCATGCGAAGTTTATCAGTTATCTGCCGCTAATAATCTCAGTTTTTTAAGATTTTAGTCAAAAGCAAGCAGTGCAGATGGTTGGTAGAAATCCTCGGACTGAACCCTCCACGAGGGTGCCGACTGGTAATGAGTACTACAGAGCAATCCCCTACGATTTAGGGAGGGTGCTCAGCTAAGCTGAGAAATCAGTGCTATGTACTTATGCTTCTTGATAGCTCTGTCACATAGAAATGGTTTTTGAGCGTGGTCTTGAAGTATGGACTGGATCAAGGTGTCATGCATACCGTGCTGAAGATCAGCCTGGCTGAGGGCCCCCAAATAGCCCAGTCGCTTACGGCGCCCTCTGGGAACCGGGTCGCACCCAGTTGTATTAATGGCCTTACCCGGGTAATGCGGATCTCTGCCTGGGGTGGACAAACCCCTTTCTCTGCTACTCATGCGATCTAAATTTCACAACAACAACAACAACAACAACAACATTGACAACAAAAATCAACGAGGCCGGTACTAGTAATATGTCGGAAGGGCAGTCGCCCAAGAAATTGGAGGTCCCTGCAATGCAGGGCCGCTCCTCCAGCCACGAGGTGGCCATGCAAGGGAAGGACAGTAAACCTCTGGCGATGCCGAGGCTTGTATCTCCACAGAAACGCATAGGGGGCGGGAAGCCTTGGAGTCAAGTTCCAGGCACTAGCAGAGGCGAACCTGGTAGGCAGTATGCTACCATGGCAGCTGCTAAAGATAGTGCGCGAATCCCTTTGGGCGCCACCACAAACACCTACGGCGTTCACAAGGCCGGACGACAAGCCACCTCCGGAGGCAGCAATTTCACGGCACAGGCAGGCTACTATCAGGATCCTGAAAAGGTTCAAACTAGCAGAGGATCTCTGATGATCGTGCGTAGGTTGTGGCAGAAATTGAGTGCGCAAATGCTATTATGCCCAACTTCCAGTTAACTGCTCCAGAGGGGCAGAAAACCGCAAACAAGCACGACAGATCGATGGTGGTTGCGCAAAACAAACCAAAAAGGGTCAAAACCTACGGCCCATCCTTTGCGGAAGTCGCAAAGGAAAAGATCGTTCTGGGTGTGGTGGATGAAAACCACTGCGAAGAACCGGTGCTGAGAGCGTCCTCGACATCATCGATGGGCATTGGGTTCACCTTCCGCAAGTAAAAGGAGGAGGAACTCATATCGGACGATGACGACGCAGCCAACCGAACAGTGGTGGATCGGTATAGAGGCGTCTACTAAACTGCTGCTCCAGTTGGCAAAAAGGGGCGCAGCAGATATCGCCCTCATCCAGGAGCCTTTGACTGTTGGGCTCCAGACGACGGAGTATACACTGGTAAGTGGGGCAACTGAGGGTAGACCTAGCGCCTGCATTCTTGTTAACTCAAATCTTAAATTTATGTTTCTTTCTCAATTTAGTGATGAGGACACCACAACCGTGAACCAGGAGGTCAATAGTCAGGTGTTCCAGCTGACCTCCAAGTACTTAGCTCATGACAGGACTGTTCCGACACCGATGGTCGAGAAGGTCGCTGAGCAGACGGAAGGAGCTTGGGTTTTTGCCGGTGACGCGAATGCGCACCACTTCCCTTGGAGCAGCAGCGATACAAACGAAAGAGGTGAGTTACTCTTCGATTTTATATTGAAAACTAACCTAGCTGTAAGTAACAAAGGGACACTCCCACCTTTGTAACTAACAGCACAATTGAAGTGCTGGACGTGACCGTAGTCTCGGAGAAGGCAGAGGCTGTGGTCAGACACTGGAAGGTGAGAAACTTAAAGAATGCTGACTAATGTCGATATAGGAACGAACTAGATAAGCCATTTTCAGGCCAGCTAGTAAGAGTACCGTGTAGCCCAGGGGACCTAGAATACTTGGTAAACTAGTTTACCACGGCATGTCCGAGACTCTCAGACTTCTCCTAGAAACACACTCTCCGTGCGCCGTCGATGTGCTTCCCAACAGGTCGACTGCAGTGAGCGAACAACCGGTGGATGCAGACTTCTTTTCAATAGAGAAAGTGAACTGGGCAATTGATTGATTTAAACCTTACAAGGCGCCGACAATCATTGAAACAATCCGAAAGAGTTTTGACCTATAAGTCTCTGCTCCTTTTAGCTGAAGCGAGCAATTAATTGTCACATTAAAGATTCAAACGGCGCTTCATCAAGTTTTGTCGTATATAGAGAACTCCCTACAGGTCAAGGGGTGCACACTGATATAATTTCTAGAGATTGAGGGCGACTTCAATATTATAGAACCCTTGGCGATCACAAGAGCTCTGGCAAAGCTGGGCGTTGATCAACATCTGGTGTCCCTCGTGCAAAAAGTACTGCTTGACAGGGTTGTGAGGGCCCAGTTGGCGGAGACAACTTTAGAACGCTGTACAAGCAGAGGAACCCCCCAAGGTGGGGACCTTTCTCCCCTTCTGTGGGTGGTGGCTATTAATGACTTACTGAAGTCCCTGGAAGAGGAGGGGGATCAAAGGTAATAGCTTATGCCGATGATTTTGCGGTGGTAGTAAGGGCCAAATTTCCTCAGATGCTTTGCGACATCATGCACTTAAAAAGATAGAGAACTGGACCAAAGATAAAGGTTTGGGTGTAAACCCAGACAAAACTGAACTTGTTCTTTTTACAAGGAAATATAAGAGCCCACCTCCAAGGCTTCCCATAGTGGCAAATAGAGTACTGAAGCTAGGAGACTTCGCAAAATATCTAGGCGTGATACTAGACAAAAAGCTATCGTGGACACTGAACGTCCAGGAGCGCAGTAAGATGGCAACGGTGGTCCTCTATAGCTGCAAGGGAGCCATCGGAAGAAAATGGGGCTTATCTACAAAAATTATGAACTGGATATACACAGCCGAAGTCCTGCTGTATGGGGCATTGGTGTGGTGGCCATGTCTCGATAAGAAACCCACACAATCAGCACTGCAAAGGGTGCAAAGATCGGTGCTGATATGCATAGGTGGCGCTCTAAGTACAACCCCCTCGGAAGCATTAGACACCATACTAAATACCCTCCCGATTGATATCGCAGAAAATCAATTTGTGGCGTGTTCCGCTTTTAGACTACGGGAGTTGCCCGTATGGAAGTCTAGTCAAGCAGGACACGCAACAATCAAAAACAAATTTGGCTCGCAAGTTACAGATTACTGCGCCCCCATTCAAAGCTTCACAAGGAAGTTTAACATACTAACTCCTCAAGAGATCGGAGAAGTCACTTCACTTCTACACTGACGGCTCAAAGCTTGAGAACAGAGTGGGAGGGGTGTTTTCTCAGCTCCGTCTTCCTGACAACTGCAGTGTCTTTCAGGCTGAGGTCGCTGCTATTTATACAGGAGAAGGTGTACTACCTAAGAACAGAACAGGTTGAATTCAAAGATATCTTAATTTTTTTCGACAATTAAGCCGCACTAAAGGCACTTGACTCGGTCAACTGTAACTCTAAAGCAACCTGTCGCAAATCTCTACACGAGATGGCGGAGCAGTTTGCTTTTCACTTGGTATGGGCGCCGGGACACAGCAACATACCGGGCAACGAAGCAACGGATGAGCTTGCAAGAGGGGGAACATCCATTCAGATTTCATCACGCTGGAAGGGTTTAGGTATGCCGCTCGCTACCTGCAAGCTCTTTCTATGGGACTCAACCCTTAAGGAAGCAGGAGACCGTTGGAAAAACGGTAGCACCTCACCAAGTCCAAGCTCATGTGGCCGGAGTGCGACGTCAAGCGATCACAAAGTCTTCTCATGCTGAGCAGGGGAGACCTGTCCTTAGTTTTAGGAATTATAGCAGGTCATGTACTGATAGGTAGACACGCAGAGAGACTAGGTGTTCCCAGCAATGACTTCTGTAGAAGCTGCAGAAATGAAGAAGAACCTTAAACCGTGAGGCACCTTCTATGCGAATTTTCTGCACTATGGGTAAGAAGAAAATTTTACATACAACACACAAGATGGTTCAATTTAAAAAAATAAAAATTGATGGGAGGGAATGCATGGCTTACGCCAGTGGTATTACAATGCTATTCTTACAGCGTGCTCCTGTGCGGTGGCAGCCACTCTAACCTACTTGCGGTACTTGAAGACTTAATACACTTCATTTTAACCCCGTGCATAGCGGTCACTTACAGCTAAACCAAATATAAACGCACTGAGCTTTATTTACGCACGGCGAGAAAGTTTTTTGTAACTCTAACGAAAAGGGGTTTGCGTGCGTGCGTAGCTCAAAGTTGCATAGCCGTCAAATTCGTTTGAAAACAATACAAAGTAGGGAGTTTTCATTCAAAGTTTTTGATTTTATTTTTAGCTAAACCAAACAAAAAAATTCAGCATTTGCTACATTGAAGAAAATGCGCATCACCATCAACGGTGAGATAAATGTCAAATCAAAATGTCACACAAAATGCAAATTGGAAATTGAGTTCAGTTCTGCCAGATATATGGATTTGTCCGTTTTTTACGAATTTTTCAGCTACCAGAGGAAAAATACGGATTTTTATACGAAATTCAAAGAAAATACGGATTTTCGTATTTGTTGGTTTTTTTCACCTTTTTCCCAAAAAAAAAAATAATAAAAATAAAATATTTTGAAAGAACTATAACGATCAATTTTTATCGACTATTGTATAAGTAAATGTATCTTTTTTGACATATGTTCCGTAGAAAATTATGTCAAAAAGCTGCTTCTAACTTAAGAGCCGATTTTATCTTGACTATGACTATGGGCATAAAGCTCTTCGATATATATACATATATTAGTAAGTATACACAAAACACTTCAACGGACAAATGTGTGAATATCAAAGTTTTGTATTCAATGAGTAATGTCTATTCTTAGGAGATTTTCTTAAGCTGTTTTTAACAATCTTTTGTAATATACTTATGCTTATATGAGTTCGTGAAACTTAGGTTTTTGTATAAACTTACAGGCCTTCTTTTTGCAGAAAAATTAAATTTCCTGCATATAACTAGAAGTGATTTTTCAAGCTTTAACAAATTAGACTACAGTTTAATTACAAATTTATTACGGTATAAAAACAATTTCATTACATTAAATCAAGTGTACTCTCTTAATAGGAGGTTTTAGTAATAAGATATTCGCGTGTACACCATTTTCATATCTTGTTGATTGAAATTGCGTACGGGTGTGAGCATAACGGAGATACTCGATCCACTCTAGATAATGATATAATTCCATTCTTTCGTCTTCAAAAAATTAATATACTTCGTTAGACGTAATAAGACATTTTAAATTAATTAAAAAAGTGTGGGGAACATGAAAACCGAGTTTCAAATGATACGGATTTTCGCCCCTTACCCTCACCCACCTCTACACCGCTCATTCTTGCTTAGAAATTATAGTGATTAATAATTGGCATTTTAATTTAGGTCGAGGGCAGTTTTTGTATGAAAATACGAATGAAATTCGGTGATGATTCCCCCCGAGCCAGGAGTTCTCGAAGAGGCCCGGATTTTCGTTTTGTCTTAATTTTATATAAATGGCTTTTTTTTTAATTGTACGGACAAAAAAATGTATAGATATTTCGGCCTAGCGGATTTCGAAAATACTCCCCAGGCCCGGATTTTCTCTGTCGGCCCTGATCAACATCCATACATATGTTGTACATACATATTTTGCAACAAGTAATTTGGAACTCCCCACAAGTTGCCATCTTTGTAATCCGTGATTTTGAAATAATCTTAGATTTTAAATGTAGCGGAATCTGAAGTTGAATGCAGTTCTTTAATAAAAACTTATTTCTGGCAACATTATCGAGAGTTCTGAAATTATAGCCAAAAAGGCACAAAAATTGTGTTTCCTTGTGTGCTTGGTTTGGGCTTTAAGTGGAGTTTCGATTCTAAATTAATAATATTTAATAAACATGTATGTACATATTTTATTGTTACATAAAATCATCGGAGTCATTTCCATCATCATAATTACTAGACATGCTTTCAGGTTTAAATAATTTATCGTAACTTCGGCTCTCCGCTTCAGCTTTTTGACGTTTCTTTTCCTCTTCTTCCTTTTCCTGTTGCGACTTTAAGGCTTGTTTCCTTTCACTTCTTTCTTCGGCATCCCGTTCTTCTCTTTGACGTCGTAAATCTGGATGGTCTTCCGTTTTCGTTTTATTTAGCCGGTTTACGATTTCATTTACTCTTTTTTCAACGCGGATTTTCTTTACACTTTTTTCACAAAAGTATCCTATTTGACCAGCCACCATATCAGGTGTTTTTTTAAGGTTAGACCACAATGTATATACGACATCTATATTGTTAATTTTGTTTCCTTGGATACTGTTATATTTAACCAACTGCGCGGCGTCATTAAGGAGAGCTTGTGGAATATCATCTATAGTTTGACCCTAGGAGAGAAATTATTTTTGTGAGATGTATGAATAAAAACAAAATTTAGAAACATTTTAAATTAACCAACTATGGCGTTCATCACTTAATTATCATTTATTCACATTTAAATTTATAAACTAAATTACTTCTGGTATTTTTAATATGGATACGTTCGTATTTATATTAATAATTCATTTGGTTTCGTTTGTTTACATTTGCTACCTGTCAACGAACGCAAAAAGATGAGAATTGCCGTAATTTCTGTTTTGATTTCGCGTTGGCGTTATAGGGGAACAACAATTGTAAGTGTGAAGCACAACTTAATTGATTTATAATTTCGTTGAGTGTACATATATTACAAAATAGCTAACTGTACTGGGCGAGAAATAATGCGCGGGACCAACCCGCACTAGTTATGGCGTATCGCGTGACATTTAAAAACAGCTGGCAAAATTTTGCTATTTTACGAACTGATGACAACAAACACGAACAAAGATAATGTAAAAAAAATTTAATTATTTCTCTTAACAACAACTAAGATTTTTTTTAGATACAAACAATGTATGGAAATTTCGCATTTAGCAATTAATGCAAACTTTCAAGTTCCGGCTGAAGACAAATCAGCACTTACATATTATATTTTATCATTTTTGACTACAAAATGCAAATAGCAAACCGACAAAAGTCTGACATTGGGCAGCAAAGCAAAAAATAAATCTTTTTAAAATTGTAATCATGGGTTTTCAACGTCTCCCTTGCATCGAACTTTAACTGTTTTCTCTAAATTTTTGTATTATTGATAATTTTTGACGTTGTCAAACGTAAATATTTAGAATTTCTGTGTATAAAAAATGCTTGTGTTTACGAATACAAATAATATATGTACTACTGTATTGCCTTATAAAGTTTTTTACAGCATTTAAAAGCTTCTCACAACTGTATTATTTAGCTTATAATTTTCTTTTAAATTAAAACTGAATCCATTAGTTTACATTTAAATATAAATTACAATCAAAATTTACCTCTTTGAGCCTCAAGTACACATGAGCAGAAGAATAATTATGAACATGAAACCACACATCCTCGGGCCAACCCCATCGAATAAGCTCTTCATCTGCAAATAACCAAATATAAATATCTAAGTGAATAACGCATTCGTGAAAATATTTTTAAATTTATAATCAGAATCTATCGAGGTTGTTCTTCATTTGGTTTCTTGCTTTGCAGAAACTGCAAAGTTTATAGATTAAAAAACTTAAGTTTAAATTGAACATTTTAACTTGTTAAATGGGATTTCAATGGTTAATTACAAAAACCCGTGCATCCAAATTGTGCGATCCTAAGTAATTGGCGCTAATTGTTGTTTTCTCTCGCTTACTAAAAACAAATTAGAAACGCCAAATGATTCAAACGCTTTTCGACTTTACCCACTGTTTTTACCTATGTTGGCAACTCCTGCCTTTGCGAGATTTCTTTACGTGGTTTGTAAGTAATTTTATTTCTGTAAATTCTTCGAATTGCAGCATTCGCATTTTCGGTCGCGGCCTACTATAAACGCATTTGAATTTACTTGCTCTATGTATATCCAAGGCGAATTAATAAAGTTTGAGAAAAAAAAGTAAATGTATGTTATTGTTGCTTGCAGTTCAGCGAATGTCCAAACCAGCCAACAAATAAATGATTTTGACATTTGCTGTACTACGGCGATGGAAAAAAAAAAACAAATCAATCAGCTGTTTACTTACGCCACCTCACTAAATTCGCCTTGTGTATATCTTAACTTGTGTTTATGTGTTCTGTAACCTGTTTCGACAGAAAGAAATCGACAAAATTGTCGATTATAGTGACGTCACATCGATTCGATCCAAATTAGTCGATTGATCGAGATAGAGTGTTTCCGTAAGAATTATATGAGAAAATATGAAACAGTGAGAGAAATGGAATGCCAATAGACAGGAAATTCATGACATCGGATTAGCAATTACATATTTAAGAAAATAGTATTGTGAAAAGTAAGCATTGAGACCAACATATGTAAACAAAACATTTAATATTGATAAATAAAGTTTGTTCATTTTTCTGTTGGCCTAGTAAATGTTAATATTTTTATAAAAATGCATATAATGTAAAGTAAAACAGAATTTGCAAAATAAAAACACAAACAACAACCACACAAACAAGTTAAATAGCGGCAGATCAGTTGCTCTTGTTTGTAGTTGGTTTGTTTAAGGAAGATGAAATAAACACAACAGCCAACTCGGCTAGCGTAGCACAAAAGGTAGCGTATTGGCTCTGCAACTCCGAGCTCCCGGGTTCAAAGCCTGAGAGAAGTGGTTATTAAAATTAAATTAAAAATAAGTTAATTTAATAATCATAAAGAAGTCTGATGAGGAAATGTGGTGATTTCCGAAATAGTACTATAACTTCAACCATTAAAAACTGTTGTTGTTTTTTCACAAACAAATCTTCCATAAACTGGCCTTGAGCTCAATAAAATTATAAAAATATTGATAAATAAAGATTGTTTCTATTTCACCTATGAGTTTATTGGTAATTGGTAACCCGACCCGGCCTATTTCTCTGTAATAAAAATACATAAAAGCTTTTTATATGACAGAAATCCTTTCAACCGAGTGTTCCTACTGAAATGGACTAATTTTATTACAGAAACACAATAAGTGAGAGTGACGTCAAATCGAGCATTTCAATCGAGAACGTCGATCGAAATGAGTTACAGACACGGGTACTGATCTATTTATGTACATAAGTATGTATGTATGTATATATTTCGTTTGATTGTCTACCTACATATGTATGCGCATTTATTGTCACTTGCTTATGCATACATATGTGCACCTGCGTATGCGCATATCCATAAAAGTGATTTGCGCATGCGTGTACATTTGTACATACATATGTACAAATCCGATTCACATTTTCCTCATTTATTTATTGTTAAAATGGTTTTTGCATATATGTTACATATGTATGTGTTTCTATGAACTTGTTTTACTCTGCCGCGGTGTGTAATTCGCCCTTCCCTTTGATGTATGCGTTCTTCGTAGGTAGTTTAGCAAGTCGTTAGCGCAAACTCGAGTTTAAATGGGTGATGGGTGTAGGTCTCCGTTGTCCAGGGTATCTGCAAAGAAATTATCCCTATCTCCTCTACGAATTAATACACCTTCGCTATCTTTATTTATTCTTCTTCTTGAGTAATGCTATCTCGTAAGCGTCTCAGTGGTTTAAGCCCATCTCGAATATAAAGTAATAGTCTCAGAGGTTTGATCCCTCTTTAACTACTCGTATGACTCTCGTTGCGACGCGTGTCATGTATGCCTAACGACTGCCCATTTGCTTTTAATACTGCTCCTTTTATACTGTTTTGCCCGTAGGCAACAAACTGTTGTGAGGGCTCATGGTCATAGGAACCAGGGTCCTCACAAGAGTAGGTGAAGGGCACACTGCGGTAAGTAATTATTTTAATTATTATAATCTGATTTGTAAAACTGTACATTTTGTTTAAGAAATAAATCAAGTTCTTCAAATTAATAACTTGCGTTATATTCGCCAGCGGATTCGACGATAACCTACAAGTTTTTTATATCATCCCTCCCAAATGTCTAAGACAGACATCCGCTTACTGCCACATCTCATGGAGAACAAACGCTGCGGACTTTGGGGTGAACTTAAACCATTCCGTCGGAGTGGTCCCACAAAAAAACCTTCTCTACGTGACTCAAGGATCCACAAGGGTTGGTTTCCGCATCTCGAGCATGGGTTGCTTAAAATGATAGTTGACGTAAACAAGACAGAGAGTATAATAGTTAGTATTAAAAAACTAAGTAGTTAATTTTCTTAAAACTAACAATAAGAGTGTTCGCGATGCAGATATTTAATATGAACTGTTCCGAAATATCACGATTTTTGTCAAATCGCGTTCGCGGTGTCAAAAAAACTTGCAAAGGGAAAATTGAGAGAGCAAAAATGTTGTAAATTCTTGCAGGACAAATTTTACCCAGCAGAGCTGATCAAAAACTGCTGATTGCAACTTGCATAAAAACGAAAATGATCAAGCGAATGTTTAAACTCAATGTTGTGAATAAACACACTAGAGAAGAGCCATAAGTCGCATCCAGTTAAGAAAGAAGCAAGTTCTGTCAGAGAGACGTTAGCCTTCGCGTACATGTAATTAATTACATTGGCGGTCTTCAAGATCGTCGAGTCCTCGGCTTATGAAACGATGGAAGCTACATATAGTCGAGGATCGGTGGTATATACAAATCTAACATCGACGGGTAGAAGCAGCAAACTTTGAATGTCTCACCTTGTCAGAAGATCCTTTTCAAAAGGAGCAGAGCCAAATTAAAGAGAAAAAAAAAGGAAGTAGCAAGTGAAGTCAAGTCTCTTTACCACTGGTGATTGAAAATAGATTCTCCTTCCCATCTTCTAGAACGACGAGTGGGTCCATCGACATATTAGGGTAATTTTTCAGCATCAATTTACTTAAACCGTTAGGCCAATGTCGTGTCTGGGAGTTGGCAACTTATGGTCAATCCGGCGACGCACAAAGACCCGTCAGGGTAGGAATATACTGAATTTTGGAACGATTTTCCGTCATCCCTTGTCAAGTTTGGTTTTAAGACAAACTCGTTTCGGCGTTGTGCCATCTTCATTGTCGTTTTTCGTTCGAACGAACCCAATCCATAAATCCATTAATAATGAAATAAATTTTGTAAAAAATGCAAACAAGCGAAACAGCATTAGCACAATGTATTCGCTCAGTTTTTGCAACTTGAGCCGAAATTTCATTTTTTAACTTTGCGTTTTTCTTTCAGACTTTTTGACCCGATTGCATTACTTTCGCCACAATAAATCAACTTGTATGCGACCATTGTCTTCAAGAAATATGAATATGTACATCCATATGTATATTTTAAAGATATTAAACGAATTTGGAGGATGGGTCTGTGTGCAGGAGTCCACGAAAGTGGGGAAAGTTTCTGACTGCCACTCACTTGGGAGTGGCCAGAGCTATTCTTTTGCGTATTCTTCAAGCAGCTAAAGACTTCTGAGTGATTTCATCCCAGTGTTCTCTGGGTAGCATCCGAACATCGGTTTGGGAATGAGGTTAACTAAGAAGGCGAGATTGGAGAGGCCACTCCGACATTTCGGCTTAAGGGTTCACCAAAGTCTGAAGCGTCTGTAGACCAGTAGTTGTGGCTGCCAGCGGGCGTCTGTCTTGGAGCAAGCGGTCCGCTATATAAATGTGAAAATATATTCCATTGCCCCAAAGAAAAGTTGTACGCAGGGCATGGAACCGCCAATTAAAAAAAAAAAAAAAAAACTCAACAGTCGCAAATTCAGCCTCCACGACGAAACGTCCGGTAACGGATTGAGACTTATCGACTTCGCCGGGACCGAAAGATGGTAGTCTTTAGCACCAGGTTCCAGCAAGCTACGTGGTTGTCTCCAGATGATAAAACACGCAACCAAAACGACCATGTTGTGACAGCTAAGATCCGCACACGCGACAGATGTCTCGTCGCCTCGGAAAGGAAAGATGCGGCATACAGGGCCACGCTGCGGGCGGGCGCAACGCGATCTTTGCGGGAGAGATATCGTGAGTTGACGAGGGAAGCGAGATTCGTGAGAAGAACTAAATCGGTCAGGCACCATATTTTATATTAGTGTGCAACGGCTTGCGTATGCCTACGACATTAATATTATTGGCCTCAAAAATTGCGTAGTTAGTTCTGCCTTTTCCAAACTGGCTAGATAAGCGAAGCGAATGCACGCAACCGTTGTTAGTTATAACTTTGAAAAAATAAAAGGACTTCGTTTACTAAGGAAACGGCATTAATAACAATAATAATTTCAGGCTCGTAATTCAGCTGAGAATACCTCTTGCTAACAAGTGATACTTTGGACTGAGTAGGCAATTGAGCAATAAAGCCCTTTTTCGACGGACAAAAACCATACTCTACAAGTCTCTCATTATGCCCGTTCGATTGAACAACGCAGAAGCTTGGACGATGAAGACATCCGATGATAAAGCTCTTGAATTGTTCGAGAGGAAAATTCTCCGAAAGATTTATGGACCTTTGCGACGGCGAATATCGCAGATTTCCAATTGGCGCTAGCTGGCTGCGCAAATTAAGTAAGTAAGTTGTAAATTTATTTCGATTGCAGGTTATTTGCTAGGAAATCTTCGATTTATCGAAATACAATTAAAACACGATCAGGTTGCTTTCAATCACCAAAAGGAAGTGGCCAGCATCTTTTCTTTTTATTACATTCTCTTATTCTACATGGTTGTATTTACATGATAATACAGAGATGTAATATTCGTCTAGATAGAAGCAGTACTGTATTAGCTGCTTTACAAAGTACACAATCTCTTTGTTATTTTTTAATGTATTTATACCCGAGCGTACTTGTACATAAGGGTATTATAACTTTGTTCGCATAACGGTTGTTTGTAACAGCAAAAAATAATCGAGATTGATATACCTATATAATATAAAATTATCAGAATGAAAAGAGGATTCGATTTAGCCCTGACTGTCTGTCCGTCCGTGCGTCTGTCCGTGGTTACAATAACTTGAGTAAAAATTGAGATATCTCAATGAAATTTGGTACATGAATTGCTCTTTTGACAGGGTAGGTTGGTATTAAAAATGATCAAGATCGGTCAATAACCACGCCCACCTCCCATATAACGCAAATTTAAAAAAATGCAAAAACTCCGGTTTTTCGGTATGTATTACATTTTGAAGTGGCCACTGTGGTCGAGTTATTAGCGGTGCGTGCTATAACTCGATATACCGCTGAGTTCGAGGTTCGAATCTTAGTCAGGGCAAGTAAAATCTTAATCATAGAAAAAAGTTGTATCTAATTGCGGTCACCCCTCGGCAGGCAATGGCAAACCTCTGAGGGTATTTCTGCCATGAAAAGGCTTCTCATTAAATACATCTGCCGTTCGGAGTCTGCATAAAACTGTAGGTCCCTCCATTTGTGATATAATATAAAGACGCACACCACAAATGGAGAAGCTCGGCCAAACACTGAGCTATAGAGTGTAAGCGCCAAAATTATATTATATATATATGTATGTACATATATTACATTTTGAACTAAGAAATTTGGTATTTATGAAATTTAAAAAAATGGGCGTTGGCACCCCGCTTATGACAAATTTTCTGTATCTCAATAACAGTTATCGTCACATAATTTGGTAGATATTTTTTCTTGATATCGCTATTATTATCGCAGAAGATTTTTCAATCGGATCATAACCACGCCCACCTCCCATATAACGGAAATTTTGGAAAATGCAAAAGCTTAATTTTTTCGATATCTATTAAAATAAATTGAGTGAAATTCGGTATTTGAAGCGATTTTGATCTAAGATATTAGGTATTTATGAAATTCTGAAAAATGAGCGTTGCCTTGGGAAAAAATATCTGTATCTCAATAACGGTGTAAGGTATCGTCACAATATCGTGAACAAGTTTTCCTCAATATCGCTGTTATCATAGTTAAACATTTTTGAAATCGGACCATAACCTCGCCTACCTCCCATATAACGGAAATATAAAAAAATGCACATGAAAGAACCCATTCTTTAGGTGCAATGTGCTGAATATCCTTGCACCTAGAAGTCCATCCAGTTGATCCTCAAATAAAGGCAATGGAAATCGATCCCTTATAATTTTTCGATTCAACAATCGATAATCTACGCAGAGTCGATGGGAGCCATCATTCTTTTTAGCCAGAACTACAGGACGGGCGTAATCAGATGTCGAAGGTCTTACAATGCCTTGGCTCTGCCACTCTTCAATTTGCTTATTAACGATATCCCTTTCGGCTGTTGATAATCTTCTTGCCTTCTGGTATACAGGTTCATTGTCTTTAAGCACTAATCTCATACTTACCGTAGTATCACCCTTTTCTTTCGCCTCATAAGCGTCGACTATTTTCCCTAACTTCAAATATAACTCCATGTGCGAAAGGTCAACCCTCCAATCATCTTTCTCGTTGAAGGTATTAATTTGAAAATGTCAGCAACCTCGTCGTCATCTTTGTCGATATATATCACAACAGCACTAGAAATGACTCCGATTCGAATTGGGAAAATATGCCGATCTATGACTACTACCGTGTCAAATTCTGCAGTTACATCATGTGCCGGTGATCCCAACCCAGAAAAACGCACTTCTGAAGATATCAATATCGGTGATCCAATCTTCATATATTCATTTTCACACATCAATGTCAGATCACTGCCTGTATCAACCAGTGCTTCAATTTCACGACCACAAATCAACACCCTTTTTATGTATGGCCTGCTGGTTTTGTACGTATAAATTTTGGACCTTGGCTTTTCACTGAACATTCACCGCTTTCATGTCCCAGCTTTCCGCAGATGTAGCAGTTTTTCTTCTTCCCTGACCACTTCTGCAACACATTGGAATCAGAGTTATCTTTAGTACTCTCCGTAGTTTTAGTTTTGGTCAGCCTAACAGCGCTAGGATGCGTTAATACTAATGGCTATTTTAGTAAGATTCCACTGTAACGAACTGCTGCATACGTGCCTGATTGCAAAGAGTACGATCCGGTATTCCTTCAATAAGGTATTCAACCATGTCATCGTCTTCAATGGAGATGAGATTACCAATCACAATGTTATCGTGAGCATATTCTCTAAATGATTCGTTTTTCCTTTATACGAGATTTTCAAACCTCTTCCGTTGCTCGATTTTACTTGTTTTCAAATGCTTTTGCCTTCAGTTTCATACTAATCAAAGCTTTTATTTCGTAATCACTGAGACCGTGAGCTGGGTTTAATGAAAACTAATTGCTTCTTCCAAACGTTGAAATGGTCAAGTACTCCATTAAAGTCACTGATGAGCTCACCCAAAGTCTTGATACTCATCTTCGACGTTGATGGTATGGTTTTCCTCTGACAAGTCTTTTTGTAAAATCTCATACCTTTACTGGCTCGCAAGAACTCAAATTCACTATGAGCTAGTTCAAGCTCTCGTTTCAGAAGCTCCCTCCGTTTCAAACTCAATTTCCTGCCGACGTCTTTGATGTTCTTATTCATAGTCACGTATTTCGCCATCATTGCTTGTAGGCGTACGCACAGAAGCCACGCCTTCATTCGGATCATATTTCATGAGACGTGCAATAATTTCGGCCTAAGGGTGCGATTATGTTGGAGCTTCGATAAGAGCGAAGATAATAGCTGCGATAATAGCAGAGAAAATAGTTAATGAGAATCGCGTATATGTGTTCATGTTGGAGCATAGCTAAGAACAAAGACTAACGATAAGAGCATAGAAAATCGTTGATCACATTTTCTTAGCTCTAGTCGCTTTGATCAATATGAACACGTAGGAGCTAATAAGTAAAATTTTCTCAAGGGATGCTATATTTTTCTTAACTTTTCTTCAATTTTAAATAAAACATAGTCACAGGTTTCAGTTATTCATTCGCATATACTCCGAAAACTTGAAAAATTATAAAACACGTCAAAAATCTGCCATTCCTCAATAATTTGGCTTGCAGATAATTAGGGTAATGATCGAGAGCGGCTTCGCGAAAGGGTATTAAATAGAAAACCGGAAAGGAGTACTGCACGGAGATACTGTTGTATACTTGGGTTTAAAAATTAAATAAAACACCGAACGGTCTCGGCTCAATAGGTGGCCAAAGAACCAGAAAAATGAATACAACAAATCAACCAGCCTCGGAACCCTGCACGGGTAGTGCCGCCGACGGACACGGCGAAGTTACGTCCAACCCTGTCTCGGGAACCGCAACGACGGTGCCGAAAGGGCCTACACGGCCCAAAACCCTACTTCGGTCCTCCGCAGCGACTGGAGATATGGCCCCACCCCTTGAGGGAAAGCCATACTCCGGGGAAGTCGGAAGTACTAAGCCCCTCGAGGGAAAGTCGCTTCCGGTGGAAAAGCTGAGGACGATCAATCCCCCCAGGCCCACCAAGGTCTCTCCTACCCTGCACAGTTTGGTGGTCAAACAGGGGTCCTCTACGGACAAAAACCAACCACCGCTGCGCAAAACACTGGCAAAGCCATTAAGCCTCACGTCAGGGCCCAGCGCGACCGAAGGGCAGCCCCGAAGGTCATCAAACGGCTGGAGGCTATACCGTACGCCCAACTGACGGAGGCACAGAAATGCTCCCTCGAGTGGGCTAAGGGAGTCCTGAACGCCAGCCTCTCAGGGAACGGCGAGAAGGACAAACCTCCCACTCGCACGGACCAGAAGAAGGACCTGGCCTCTAAGAGACAGCGATCTCAAGACGATACCCCCAGTGGATCGAAGAGGCACAGGACTTCCTCCCCCCCGAACCGTCGGTCGATGGCCATATCAGCCAAGGCTTTTAGCGAGGCTGCGAAGGAGTACCTGACGCTGGCTGTGCTCTATAAGAGCCATCCCGACGGGAACATCAGCACGGACAATTGGAAGTCTGTCTTGATGGGTCTCTGCAGGGTCTATAAGGGCATACTCCTGAAGTATCCCGGCCCTGCACCAGTCGTCCGCGTCACTTGGGAGTGGCCAGAGCTATTCTTTTGCGTATTCTTCAAGCAGCTAAAGACTTCCGAGTGATTTCATCCCAGTGTTCTCTGGGTAGCATCCGAACATCGGTTTGGGAATGAGGTTAACTAAGAAGGCGAGATTGGAGAGGCCACTCCAACATTTCGGCTTAAGGGTTCACCAAAGTCTGAAGCGTCTGTAGACCAGTAGTTGTGGCTGCCAGCGGGCGTCTGTCTTGGAGCAAGCGGTCCGCTATTAAAATGTGAAAATATATTCCATTGCCCCAAAGAACAGTTGTACGCAGGGCATGGAACCGCCACTTAAAAAAAAAAAAAAAAAAACTCAACAGTCGCAAATTCAGCCTCCACGACGAAACGTCCGGTAACGGATTGAGACTTATCGACTTCGCCGGGACCGAAAGATGGTAGTCTTTAGCACCAGGTTCCAGCAAGCTACGTGGTTGTCTCCAGATGATAAAACACGCAACCAAAACGACCATGTTGTGACAGCTAAGATCCGCACACGCGACAGATGTCTCGTCGCCTCGGAAAGGAAAGATGCGGCATACAGGGCCACGCTGCGGGCGGGCGCAACGCGATCTTTGCGGGAGAGATATCGTGAGTTGACGAGGGAAGCGAGATTCGTGAGAAGAACTAAATCGGTCAGGCACCATATTTTATATTAGTGTGCAACGGCTTGCGTATGCCTACGACATTAATATTATTGGCCTCAAAAATTGCGTAGTTAGTTCTGCCTTTTCCAAACTGGCTAGATAAGCGAAGCGAATGCACGCAACCGTTGTTAGTTATAACTTTGAAAAAATAAAAGGACTTCGTTTACTAAGGAAACGGCATTAATAACAATAATAATTTCAGGCTCGTAATTCAGCTGAGAATACCTCTTGCTAACAAGTGATACTTTGGACTGAGTAGGCAATTGAGCAATAAAGCCCTTTTTCGACGGACAAAAACCATACTCTACAAGTCTCTCATTATGCCCGTTCGATTGAACAACGCAGAAGCTTGGACGATGAAGACATCCGATGATAAAGCTCTTGAATTGTTCGAGAGGAAAATTCTCAGAAAGATTTATGGACCTTTGCGACGGCGAATATCGCAGATTTCCAATTGGCGCTAGCTGGCTGCGCAAATTAAGTAAGTAAGTTGTAAATTTATTTCGATTGCAGGTTATTTGCTAGGAAATCTTCGATTTATCGAAATACAATTAAAACACGATCAGGTTGCTTTCAATCACCAAAAGGAAGTGGCCAGCATCTTTTCTTTTTATTACATTCTCTTATTCTACATGGTTGTATTTACATGATAATACAGAGATGTAATATTCGTCTAGATAGAAGCAGTACTGTATTAGCTGCTTTACAAAGTACACAATCTCTTTGTTATTTTTTAATGTATTTATACCCGAGCGTACTTGTACACAAGGGTTGTTAGAGCCACCTATATGTCAAATATCATGTTCATCTGGTAACACCAGATAAATCAATTTTACCGCCATGTCATTATTACTACATTCATGTATATCATATTTTACTTGTCATCAATATTATAAGTTCATTCGCAGCGCAGAAGCCTACGAGGACATACCACATAAAACCCGCGCCTAACGCGGTTTTTTGGTAACCCGCGCCAATCGTGGTCGATGTAAAGTTTATAAGCTAAACCATAAATATAATTAAATAAAACAACATCTTAAAATTGCGAATCTGGTTTAGTCTTTACAAAGTTTTTATGTGATTCTCGTCACCCTGCAGTCTACCGCCGTTAACTAAGTGAACGGCGCAGTACTTTAAGGAATGTCAATCGCCCATTTGACATTGACAATGCGGCCATTTGCAAAAAGCAGAATTTTAAAGTCACGCAAAGGAGCATAAATTTGCTAATAATAATATAATTTAATATAATCGCCGATCGAGCTGTACGATCACAATTCTGGAGTTGAGAAGAACCACGATATCGAGCTGTACGATAGGAGCACGTTGTAGAAGCCGTACCACTGATTGCCGCCAATAAAAGCAAATTTGGTGTTCGCTGCTACCGTCGCCATCGTGTGCATTCTTGAAGCCGCCATTTCGAGTTGCACCATAAATTCTCTACAAGTGCCTGCCACGCACATCGAGTACTGGGATTACCCAATAATTTGCACAGCTGAAAACATAGTAAATGATGACCAGGAGCAGAAGTCGTGAGACCGAAGAACACCCTGAAGAGGAAGATCCTGCAAACCAGACCATAATGGAAAGCACCGCTGCTCAGATGTCGCAAGAGCAGTTGGATACCTTGCTGTCAGCCTTAACAGGTATTAAGAAAACCATAGAAGAGCTACGTGAAGCTACGTGTCAAAGTCAAAAGGACATCGTAGATCTACGTAATCGTATATCAGTCGAATCCGCAGATATACATAACGGTCGGTTGCCGTTACCGATAATCGAGAGACAGTTGCTTGCATTGCCTCAAGCACCGTTGCATATATCCGCACAACCACCGTCAGCAACATCAATTTACCGCACATTAGCTTCGCAGTCGCAAGAGCCACATCCAGCACGGTCGCTGCCACCGTCAGGAAATATTCTGCCAACTTCGTCATACGCTCTGCCGTTAGTTCAGTCAACGTCAGCGGCAAGCAGTCAACCACCACAGTCGTCGCTACCTCTGCCGTCATCGCAAGCGTCGCAGCCTTTGCAAGCGCCGCCAGCGCAGCCGTTAACAAATTCGTCGCTTGCGCCAACAGCTTACAGCACTGAAATATTTAGTGTCAAACTGCATCCTCTGCCAAGTTTTGATGGCAATCCAGAGGAATGGCCGTTGTTTCGAGCAAGCTATATTGACAGCACGATGGAGTTTAAATATAATAACCGACAGAATCTTATGAGGCTACATACGGCATTGCAAGGTAATGCAAAGCACGCAGTGTCGTCACTGCTGATATTTCCGGAGAACGTGCCACAGGTGATGGAGGAGTTGCAGTTCAATTTTGGTAGACCTGAACTGCTTATAAAGGTGCAAATGCAGAAGATTAAAGATCATCCAGTAATTTACGAAGGTCGTCTCGAGCAAGTGTTGGAGTTCGCAAACAGGGTGCGCAATATCGTCGCCTTTTTCAAATCAGCAAATTGCGACCACCATTTACTGAACCCTATGCTATTGGAGCTACTAGTTTTGAAACTACCTGTGTCGAAACAGTTCGAATGGAGCCGATACGCTGCCAATGTATCACCATTCCCTACAGTCCAGACATTCGCTGAATGGTTAAGCGAGTTAGCAAGAGTAGTTAGTGTCATGCCGTCAACAGTATCTACCATACGTAATATTCAGATGTCGTCCAATACGCGTACAATGAGTCAACAATCAAGCCGTCTATCAAACGCTGCACGTCGAGTTCTGGTTAACACCGATCAACAGCAAAGTCCCGAGCAGCAATCATGTCCGAAGTGCAGTCACGGTCATCAGCTAAATGTTTGCCGACAGTTTAGAGCTCTTAGCTCGCATCAGAGGTGGGAATGTATAAAAGCGAAGGGCCTATGCTTTGGTTGTATGCAACGCGGTCATAACCTAGCTAGATGCCAACGTAAACGAGAGTGTGGTATCGATGGTTGTAGTCGAATGCATCACCCGCTCTTGCATCAGTCTAATGTAAGTACACCAGCTCAGCCAGCCAATGGATCGCAAAATAGAAGCGAACATTTGCTCAATTGCCGCAATAAAAGAGAAGGAATATGTCTTTTTAAAATCTTACCGATTATTTTAATTGGTCCTCGTGCCAGCAAGAAAGTATACGCAATGCTAGACGAGGGGTCGTCTGTTACGCTGTTAGAGAAAGCCGTCGCCGATGATCTAGGCATTACAGGTCGTTCAGAGCCGTTAACGTTACAGTGGTATAACCAAAGTCATACTACCGAAGAGTCTCGTATATTCAATCTTGACGTCAGAGGAGTTCAATCGAAATCACGTTACCAGCTGAAGAATATTCGCTCCGTAAAGGAACTAGATCTGCCAGTGCAGACCTTTGATCGCAATCAACACAGTCATCTTAAAGGTTTGCCAATTACCAACTACGCCGCCGTCAAACCGTCATTGCTTATCGGTTTAGACAATAGCCACTTAAGCATAGCCGAAACAACAGTACATGCCGGACCTCATAAGCCGATCGCAGTCGCCACCAAGCTAGGATGGGTCGCTTATGGTTCAGCACAGTCAGCCAGTACTGCAGTTCAATGTCTTCATGTACGAAAGTCGCCAACAACTAAGCAGCTTCATCAACTTGTCGATGAATATTTCAGCATAGAAAACCTGGGCGTTAAGGTAACAGGTAGATCGTTAGAATCCGACGAAGACACCAGAGCGAGAAAGATACTTGAAATGACGACGCGTAAAATCGGTCAGTATTATGAAGTTGGACTATTATGGCGTGAGGATAACGTCGATTTACCTCACAGCTACGAGATGGCCAAACAACGATTACTCAACGTAGAACGAAAAATGTCAAAAGATGAACGGTACGCAGAAATGTACAACGCAGCCATTCAAAGGTATATAGGGAAAGGGTATGCACAGCTTCTGTCAGAAGCCGAAGCGAGCCAGCAAAGTCGTAATACCTGGTACTTGCCACACTTCGGTGTCATCAACCCCCATAAGCCAAACAAACTTCGCGTAGTCTTCGACGCAGCAGCAACCGTTTCTAATATTTCATTAAATACGTTTTTGATGAAAGGACCTGAGTGTGCGCAGCCACTTATGACCATAATGCATAAGTTTCGACAGTACAAAATTGCAGTCGCCGGGGACATTGAAGAAATGTTCTCGCAAGTTAAGATCAGACATGCCGATAGAGATTCCCAAAGATTTTTATGGAGGGATGGGAATCCAAATAGTCCGTTACGAGTTTACGTGATGACGTCAATGATTTTTGGCGCAGCTTGTTCGCCATGCTGTGCAGAGTACGTCAAAAATATGAATGCCGCCAAATTTCGTGAGATTATGCCAAGGGGAGCGAAGGTCGTCACCGAAGACACGTATGTCGACGATCTTGTTGTAAGTTTCGACAAAATCCAAGAAGCGATGGAAGTTGTCAGCGAAGCAGTAACAATAAATTCATCAGCCGGGTTTCATCTCCGAAATTTTATCTCAAATTGCAAAGAATTACAACAACAGCTGAACAATAACACACAAATGCAGTCCGAAGTCATAAATATGGAACATCAGCCTACAACAGACAAAGTCCTGGGTATGTATTGGAATTCCACCAATGACACCTTGGAGTTTAATTTTAGGTTCCAGAAAATACCAAAAGAAGTCACTGATGGCAGGAGATCTCCCACGAAGAGAGAACTCTTAGGTCTAGCTATGGCTATCTACGATCCCTTTGGGATTCTTGCCAATTTCACTATTCCTATAAAGTTGTTACTTCAGGAAACCTGGAGGCAAAGCATAGACTGGGATGACCCTTTACCACAATCGCTTGCATCGCAATGGGCAACCTGGTGGAAAATGTTTCAGGAAGTTCACAACTTCGCGACGCTTCGTTGTTATTCGCCGTTGTACGCCACTGCCAAAAGTGTCCAGCTACACGTCTTTGTTGACGCCAGCGAAGCCGCCTACGCCGCTTACGCCGCCGTAATATATCTTCGGATGATGAACGTTAACAACATAGAAGTCGCCTTCGTAGCAGGCAAAGCGAGATCCGCCCCAAAAAAAGCAACAACCGTGCCACGTTTGGAGCTACAAGCCGCCATATTGGGTAATCGCCTTAGACTGTCAGTCGAAAAGTGTCTTGATCGGAATATAGACAGCGTAACCTTTTGGAGCGATTCCAAAACAGTTTTGTGCTGGATTCGCTCAACCACAAGAGACTTCAAGCAATTCGTTTCAACCCGCATAGCAGAAATATTAGAAAGTACCACGCCCAGTCAGTGGCGATGGGTACCCTCTGCGCTCAATGTGGCAGATGAAGCTACAAAAGTCAAGTCGTCGCCATTGTGTCGTTACGATGTGTGGATGACAGGACCTGAGTTTCTACGCGCCAACGAAGAAACCTGGCCTATTGAGTCCATGCAAATTTCATCAAACCGAGTCGAAGAAGAGTGTTCGAATAAAATACTGGTATTGTATAATCATCAACCAGTCATCAATATCTACAAGTTTTCATCATATTCCCGAATACTGCGAGTAGTAGCGTGGATTTTACGTTTTATACACAACCTCAATTCCAAATCTCGTCGAATAGGAGAGTTGACACCAAATGAGCTAGAAGCCGCAGAAGGTAACATTTGTCGTCAAGCACAATCCGAAGTTTATCAAGCAGAAATCAACATCCTACGCGTCGGAAAGAGTCTTCCGAAGTCGAGCCTACTATTTCAACTTACACCAAAACTAGATCAAGACGGGATCTTGCGTATAAATGGCAGAATTGATGCCGCATATTGCCTGCCTGAGGCTACACGCCGTCCAATCATTGTGCCACAGAACCATCGCCTTGCGTTTCTCATCATAGATCATTTCCATCGCAAGAATCATCATCAAAACAACAAGTTAATAGTAAATGAAATGCGCCAGCGGTTTTGGGTGCCGCATGCACTCTCCGTACTTAAATCTGTAATGAAAATTTGTCCAACCTGCATACGTCAATCAGCAAAGCCAACCGTGCCTTTGATGGGTCAGTTGCCATCTGATCGCCTAACGCCATTCGTCCGTCCCTTCTCTTACACAGGAGTGGATTATTGCGGTCCGTTCCTCGTCACCTGTCTTACGACTAGAGGTATCCATCTAGAAGTTGCAGTCGGTCTTTCAACCGATGCATTCTTGATATGTCTCCGAAATTTCGTCAACCGCCGTGGTGTACCAGTCCGTATAAGAAGCGACAACGGAACTAACTTTGTTGGAGCGCAACACGAGTTAGTGAAAGAGAAGCGAATATTTGATTTTGAGACAACTCAACGCGAAACGTCAAAGGATCGGATCGAATGGAAATTTAATTGTCCATCGAATCCCTCTGAAGGTGGATACTGGGAACGCCTAATCCAATGTGTAAAACGAATCCTTCAGCGTGTCTTGAAGGAAGAGGCGCCTCAATTGGAGACCTTCCGCAGCGTTGTCATAGAAGCGGAAAACATTGTGAATAGTCGTCCGCTGACAGATATTCCAGTGTCAGCACAGAATCCGGAACCATTGACTCCCAATCATTTTATCTTGGGATGTCTCAATTCTACGCAAACACCATGTCAAACCGATGAAAAGGTGTGCCTACGGAAGCAATGGAGGATCGCGCAAAACTTAAAAGACCGCTTGTGGAAGCGCTGGATCAACGAATACTTGCCACAACTTCTAATGCGTCCGAAATGGATTACCGAAGCTAATCCTCTCCAGCCGGGACAATTAGTACTAGTCTGTGATCCGCACATGCCAAGAGGCCAATGGCAAACAGGTCGAATCACGGAAGTAAATGCAGCGAAAGACAGGCAAGTGAGGAGCGCCATAGTAAAAACGAGCACCGGAACTATACGTCGTCCTGTATCGAAGCTAGCCGCTTTGGAGTTTGCGAATTCTCATTAGGATTCGCCGGGGGGTGGGATGTTAGAGCCACCTATATGTCAAATATCATGTTCATCTGGTAACACCAGATAAATCAATTTTACCGCCATGTCATTATTACTACATTCATGTATATCATATTTTACTTGTCATCAATATTATAAGTTCATTCGCAGCGCAGAAGCCTACGAGGACATACCACATAAAACCCGCACCTAACGCGGTTTTTTGGTAACCCGCGCCAATCGTGGTCGATGTAAAGTTTATAAGCTAAACCATAAATATAATTAAATAAAACAACATCTTAAAATTGCGAATCTGGTTTAGTCTTTACAAGGGTATTATAACTTTGTTCGCATAACGGTTGTTTGTAACAGCAAAAAATAATCGAGATTGATATACCTATATAATATAAAATTATCAGAATGAAAAGAGGATTCGATTTAGCCCTGGCTGTCTGTCCGTCCGTGCGTCTGTCCGTGGTTACAATAACTTGAGTAAAAATTGAGATATCTCAATGAAATTTGGTACATGAATTGCTCTTTTGACAGGGTAGGTTGGTATTAAAAATGATCAAGATCGGTCAATAACCACGCCCACCTCCCATATAACGCAAATTTAAAAAAATGCAAAAACTCCGGTTTTTCGGTATGTATTACATTTTGAAGTGGCCACTGTGGTCGAGTTATTAGCGGTGCGTGATATAACTCGATATACCGCTGAGTTCGAGGTTCGAATCTTAGTCAGGGCAAGTAAAATCTTAATCATAGAAAAAAGTTGTATCTAATTGCGGTCACCCCTCGGCAGGCAATGGCAAACCTCTGAGGGTATTTCTGCCATGAAAAGGCTTCTCATTAAATACATCTGCCGTTCGGAGTCGGCATAAAACTGTAGGTCCCTCCATTTGTGATATAATATAAAGACGCACACCACAAATGGAGAAGCTCGGCCAAACACTGAGCTATAGAGTGTAAGCGCCAAAATTATATTATATATATATGTATGTACATATATTACATTTTGAACTAAGAAATTTGGTATTTATGAAATTTAAAAAAATGGGCGTTGGCACCCCGCTTATGACAAATTTTCTGTATCTCAATAACAGTTATCGTCACATAATTTGGTAGATATTTTTTCTTGATATCGCTATTATTATCGCAGAAGATTTTTCAATCGGATCATAACCACGCCCACCTCCCATATAACGGAAATTTTGGAAAATGCAAAAGCTTAATTTTTTCGATATCTATTAAAATAAATTGAGTGAAATTCGGTATTTGAAGCGATTTTGATCTAAGATATTAGGTATTTATGAAATTCTGAAAAATGAGCGTTGCCTTGGGAAAAAATATCTGTATCTCAATAACGGTGTAAGGTATCGTCACAATATCGTGAACAAGTTTTCCTCAATATCGCTGTTATCATAGTTAAACATTTTTGAAATCGGACCATAACCTCGCCTACCTCCCATATAACGGAAATATAAAAAAATGCACATGAAAGAACCCATTCTTTAGGTGCAATGTGCTGAATATCCTTGCACCTAGAAGTCCATCCAGTTGATCCTCAAATAAAGGCAATGGAAATCGATCCCTTATAATTTTTCGATTCAACAATCGATAATCTACGCAGAGTCGATGGGAGCCATCATTCTTTTTAGCCAGAACTACAGGACGGGCGTAATCAGATGTCGAAGGTCTTACAATGCCTTGGCTCTGCCACTCTTCAATTTGCTTATTAACGATATCCCTTTCGGCTGTTGATAATCTTCTTGCCTTCTGGTATACAGGTTCATTGTCTTTAAGCACTAATCTCATACTTACCGTAGTATCACCCTTTTCTTTCGCCTCATAAGCGTCGACTATTTTCCCTAACTTCAAATATAACTCCATGTGCGAAAGGTCAACCCTCCAATCATCTTTCTCGTTGAAGGTATTAATTTGAAAATGTCAGCAACCTCGTCGTCATCTTTGTCGATATATATCACAACAGCACTAGAAATGACTCCGATTCGAATTGGGAAAATATGCCGATCTATGACTACTACCGTGTCAAATTCTGCAGTTACATCATGTGCCGGTGATCCCAACCCAGAAAAACGCACTTCTGAAGATATCAATATCGGTGATCCAATCTTCATATATTCATTTTCACACATCAATGTCAGATCACTGCCTGTATCAACCAGTGCTTCAATTTCACGACCACAAATCAACACCCTTTTTATGTATGGCCTGCTGGTTTTGTACGTATAAATTTTGGACCTTGGCTTTTCACTGAACATTCACCGCTTTCATGTCCCAGCTTTCCGCAGATGTAGCAGTTTTTCTTCTTCCCTGACCACTTCTGCAACACATTGGAATCAGAGTTATCTTTAGTACTCTCCGTAGTTTTAGTTTTGGTCAGCCTAACAGCGCTAGGATGCGTTAATACTAATGGCTATTTTAGTAAGATTCCACTGTAACGAACTGCTGCATACGTGCCTGATTGCAAAGAGTACGATCCGGTATTGCTTCAATAAGATATTCAACCATGTCATCGTCTCCAATGGAGATGAGATTACCAATCACAATGTTATCGTGAGCATATTCTCTAAATGATTCGTTTTTCCTTTATACGAGATTTTCAAACCTCTTCCGTTGCTCGATTTTACTTGTTTTCAAATGCTTTTGCCTTCAGTTTCATACTAATCAAAGCTTTTATTTCGTAATCACTGAGACCGTGAGCTGGGTTTAATAAAAACTAATTGCTTCTTCCAAACGTTGAAATGGTCAAGTACTCCATTAAAGTCACTGATGAGCTCACCCAAAGTCTTGATACTCATCTTCGACGTTGATGGTATGGTTTTCCTCTGACAAGTCTTTTTGTAAAATCTCATACCTTTACTGGCTCGCAAGAACTCAAATTCACTATGAGCTAGTTCAAGCTCTCGTTTCAGAAGCTCCCTCCCTTTCAAACTCAATTTCCTGCCGACGTCTTTGATGTTCTTATTCATAGTCACGTATTTCGCCATCATTGCTTGTAGGCGTACGCACAGAAGCCACGCCTTCATTCGGATCATATTTCATGAGACGTGCAATAATTTCGGCCTAAGGGTGCGATTATGTTGGAGCTTCGATAAGAGCGAAGATAATAGCTGCGATAATAGCAGAGAAAATAGTTAATGAGAATCGCGTATATGTGTTCATGTTGGAGCATAGCTAAGAACAAAGACTAACGATAAGAGCATAGAAAATCGTTGATCACATTTTCTTAGCTCTAGTCGCTTTGATCAATAGGAACACGTAGGAGCTAATAAGTAAAATTTTCTCAAGGGATGCTATATTTTTCTTAACTTTTCTTCAATTTTAAATAAAACATAGTCACAGGTTTCAGTTATTCATTCGCATATACTCCGAAAACTTGAAAAATTATAAAACACGTCAAAAATCTGCCATTCCTCAATAATTTGGCTTGCAGATAATTAGGGTAATGATCGAGAGCGGCTTCGCGAAAGGGTATTAAATAGAAAACCGGAAAGGAGTACTGCACGGAGATACTGTTGTATACTTGGGTTTAAAAATTAAATAAAACATCATTAAAAATTAAATAAAACACATCGTTAATACCTTTTCGCGAAGCCGCTCAGGATCATAACCCTCAGTATGACCAATTTTCTTATCGCCAGCAACATAAATAAAACAAAATTTCTTACAAAACTTATGTTTTAATATATAAAATTATACATTAAATTAAAGTTATTTTTAAGGGCTTTAAGTCAAACTTATTTTCACAAACAATTATTTACGTATTTAAAAAAAAAATATATGTACATAGTTTTGTATTAAAAAATGTGCGTTTTTCAGATTTTGTTTTTTTCTCAAAATATATATAAAATTTATTTACATTTTAAATAGGGGTCGAGCGAAAGCAGGGTGTGGATGAAGCGCAATATAGTGCCCAGGTTACCCTAGACACCTAGCCAATCCCACATCAAGACCGTAGTGCACGATGAGGAATCGGATCTAGACCCGGAGGGTGTCGAAACTACCCTTCCCCCCTAATCCAGGGTGTCATGCGTCACCGTGCCCATGGATGGTTTGCAGTCAGGGGGCTTTTCCGACTGTATTCTAACGGCGCCTCCCGGACACCGGTCCGCCTCCGGGAGTAACGGTGGACTTGCTGCGGCATGGGGCTCTGCCGTAGTCGACCGTTCCCTTCCCCTTCCTTTTTACTTCCGGCCACCGAACGGTCTCGGCTCAATAGGTGGCCAAAGAACCAGAAAAATGAATACAACAAATCAACCAGCCTCGGAACCCTGCACGGGTAGTGCCGCCGACGGACACGGCGAAGTTACGTCCAACCCTGTCTCGGGAACCGCAACGACGGTGCCGAAAGGGCCTACACGGCCCAAAACCCTACTTCGGTCCTCCGCAGCGACTGGAGATATGGCCCCACCCCTTGAGGGAAAGCCATACTCCGCGGAAGTCGGAAGTACTAAGCCCCTCGAGGGAAAGTCGCTTCCGGTGGAAAAGCTGAGGACGATCAATCCCCCCAGGCCCACCAAGGTCTCTCCTACCCTGCACAGTTTGGTGGTCAAACAGGGGTCCTCTACGGACAAAAAACCAACCACCGCTGCGCAAAACACTGGCAAAGCCATTAAGCCTCACGTCAGGGCCCAGCGCGACCGAAGGGCAGCCCCGAAGGTCATCAAACGGCTGGAGGCTATACCGTACGCCCAACTGACGGAGGCACAGAAATCCTCCCTCGAGTGGGCTAAGGGAGTCCTGAACGCCAGCGGAAAGCGCCTCTCAGGGAACGGCGAGAAGGACAAACCTCCCACTCGCACGGACCAGAAGAAGGACCTGGCCTCTAAGAGACAGCGATCTCAAGACGATACCCCCAGTGGATCGAAGAGGCACAGGACTTCCTCCCCCCCGAACCGTCGGTCGATGGCCATATCAGCCAAGGCTTTTAGCGAGGCTGCGAAGGAGCACCTGACGCTGGCTGTGCTCGATAAGAGCCATCCCGACGGGAACATCAGCACGGACAATTGGAAGTCTGTCTTGATGGGTCTCTGCAGGGTCTATAAGGGCATACTCCTGAAGTATCCCGGCCCTGCACCAGTCGTCCGCGACGCCGGCTGGTATCAAGGGCGAATCAAGCTGGTCGCGTGCGCGGACGAACGTGCAGTCCGGCTGTACAAGGAGGCAATCTCCTCGGTGGGACAGCTGTGGCCCGGGGCAGACTTGATGGTTGTCCACAGGGACGAGATCCCTAAGCGGCCTCGAGCCTGGGCTTGGGTCCCAGCGGAACCATCTAAACCGCAGGAGATCCTCGAGCTCATCCGCCTTGGCAACGGAGATCTACCCACCAATGATTGGAGGATAGTCCGAGTTGGCGAGACCAAGGAGAAGCAGCGCTACGTTTACCTCGTCATCAACGATGCTTCTATCCCAGTGCTCGCGGACTGTGGTGGGGTAATAAGCAACGGCTTCTACTCCATCACCATTAAGGTCCACAAGAGGGCGGAGGGAGCCAGACAGACGGACTAGACGGGCAACGCCTCGAGCGCACCCGACTCCGTTACTACTCTCACTCCGGGGCCTTGGGGACGCTCGAGGTGTCTCCCGGTTTGTTGGCCCCCTCGCCAGACTCCAACAGTAAATTAAAACCGAGCGCCTTGAGCGCAACGGAGGACATCCCACCGGGGGTATCGAACGTCGCGACGGATGCTGAGAGCGAAACGGGCTCAGTATCCGCATACGTCGGGTCGATATACAGCCGATGGGTAGCGCCTGATGATGAGGACCAGCCTCTGGCTCTTCTCTTTGGGTGACGGTCCTGACTGTGATGTCAAGGTCCGCCTCCTCAGATTCCGAAGCCAGAGGCAATGGACGTCGGTGATTCTAGAGATGGTGCAGATTCTACAAATTAATCTGCACCACTCCAAGGCAGCTTCGGCTGCCCTCCTTCTGCGACTCAGCGAAAGGGCTGGCCCACGACAGCCAATCTCTCCCTCCAATAAGACTGAAGGAAGACATCATAGGGGCTGAAAAAGGAAAACTCCCGGTCATAATTGGAGCCGATTCGAACTCACATCATGAGATATGGGGCTCAAGCGATACCAACCCTCGAGGTGAGTGTTTACTTGATTTTATATTAGCAAATAATTTATATATATGCAACCGGGGGAACGATCCCACCTTCATGACCTCTGTCAGAAGAGAAGTGCTGGACATCACCATCGCATCAGGCAGCCTGTCAGACCTGATAAGCAACTGGCAAGTGTCCAAAGAGCACTCCTTTTCCGACCACCTTTACATAACTTTCAAGATAACTCTCAATCCTACTACTCTAACGGCGTATAGGAATAAGAGGCGGACGGATTGGCAGAAATATAAAAACGTCCTCCAAGCCTCTCTGTCCAGACACGTTTATCACGGTAGGCTAGGCCTATCGCAAACACCTGACGAAGCGAGTCCCTCAAACACGAAGGTCGTTTCTCTCGGTGAGCTTGACTCATCGTCAAAAATAGATGAAGCGGTAGACCTTATAACAAACGCATGCAATTCTGCTTTTAGAGTCTCCTGTCCTAAGACCCTCCCGAAGGGTAAAAAGAAACCCCAGTGGTGGAATCTAGAGATTTCAGCACTCAGGAAAGAGAGCAGGCGCCTCTTTAACCTAGCCAAGAGGACAGGTCTTTGGCAACCATACAAAGACGCTCTTAAAACTTTCAAGAAGGCCATTAAGACAGCACAACGCAGGGGACATAGTGAGGTACGATAAGGTGGAATGGGCAGTGATGTCCTTCGAACCTTATAAATCTCCAGGACCAGACGGAATTTTCCCCGCACAACTGCAAGCAGCGAAGGACCTTCTTTGTCCCCTGCTTACACAGATCTTAACAGCATGCCTTACCCTCACCCACATTCCATATGAGTGGACGAAGGCGAAAGTCGTTTTTCTACCAAAGGGAGGCAGGGCAGCTCATGCAAAACCCAAGGACTTCAGGCCCATAAGCCTCACCTCGTTCCTTATCAAAACCCTTGAGAGGCTCATAGATGAGCACTTTCGGCGAAATATAAGGAAAGACAAACTCTCCCCCAACCAGCATGCGTACTCAAAAGGCAAATCCGTGGAGACTGCTCTCCATGACATCGTCTCAACGATTGAGAAAGGGTTGGCCATAAAGGAGTTCACGCTGGGGATCTTTCTAGACATCGAGGGAGCTTTCAACAATGTCTATCCCGAAGCTGTTATCAAATCACTTTGTATGGTGGGGATACAGCAGGGACTGGTGGACTTTGTGGGGCTCCTTTTCAGGAAAAGATCGATATTCTCAACAGTAGGGGACAGCTCTAAATCCAAACATGTGGCTAGAGGCACACCCCAGGGAGGTGTTCTGTCACCTTTACTCTGGAACCTTACTGTAAACGACTTACTCTTAAACCTCAAGAGCACCGGCTGCAAGGTCGTGGCATATGCTGACGACTTGGCAATCACAGCAACGGGCAAACATCTTCAGGTCATAAGCGATTTACTGCAAAACGCTCTAAATACCGTAGCTCGCTGGTCGGTGGAATGTGGACTTAACGTCAATCCCGCCAAGACCGAAGCAGTGCTCTTTACAAGGAAATACAAAATTCCCGATTTCAAACTATCATCCGTAAACGGAGTGGTTCTCAATCTCTCAACCGAGGTCAAATATCTCGGAATTGTACTAGATAAAAAACTCGACTGGAGGCGGAATATTGAAGACCGCTCCAAGAAAGCTATTGTTGCTCTATACGCCTGTAAGACGGCCGTGGGGAAGAAGTGGGGTATAAAGCCACACATTATACACTGGATGTACACAGCTGTGATAAGACCCATTCTCTTCTACGGGATCGTCGTATGGTGGCCGGCATTAAGCAGGACTCGTACCAGAGCCAAGCTAGAACGGGTCCAGAGGGCTCCTGCATGAACATAATAATGCTAGCAGCGCAACGTCTGCACCACCAAACGGACAACAGATGGTTGGCACCACCAAAGCAATAGCTTCAATGTTGAGTTGCTCCTCCGATACAACGAATGGGCAGGAGCTCTTATTCCGTGTTTTACCAGTAACATTATCGGGAGCACTGCCCTCTACACCCACCAAATCTCTGGAAATAATGTTGAATCTCCCACCGGTGGATCTCTACGGCAATTTTCTGGCGGCCTGCAGTGCGGCCAGGCTAAATGCGATCCTTCCGTGGAGAAATCTTAACCATGGGCACGCAATGGTCCTGGAAACTCTGCCCGACAACCCGATAAGGTTGGATTATATTATACACCCTCCATTCTCTGGAAATAGATTCTCCACAAGAATCCCAAAAAGGAGCGAATGGACAGGTATCGTAGACCTGGATCCAGGATCGACAGCTATATACACAGATGGTTCCAAGTTAAACGAACGAGTAGGCAGCGGGATTTACTCTAGTGAACTCGATCTAAACCTCAGTCTTCGTCTACCGGACCACTGCAGTGTTTTCCAGGTCGAACTAAATGCAATAATGGAAGCAACTCGTGGCCTTACAACGTGCACCTCTTTAGAACGAGGCATTACCATTTATTCTGACAGCCAGGCTGCTATCAAATCTCTGACATCCAATGGTACAACCTCCAAGGTAGCCTTTGAATGCAGAGCAGCTCTAAACCAGCTGGCAGATATGTGCTCCGTATGTGTTGCATGGGTCCCTGGCCATAAGGACATTCCTGGCAACTGCCTGGCTGATGAACTAGCAAGAAAAGGGACGGAACTAACTATGATAAACTCTGCTCAAGAGGCGGGTTTACCCTTGGCATCCTATAAATACAGATTAAGATCTGAGCTTATGGGTAAGGTAAATGTAAGGTGGGCATCGGAGCCCACCTGCCACATTACCAGACAAATCTGGCCAGAAGCCGATGAGAAGCGCTCTAAAGCTCTCACTATGCTTGGCCGCTCCTCTCTCAGATTAGTAGTTGGGGTGATAACCGGGCACTGCCTCATGGGCACGCATGGGGAAAGGCTGGGCTACGCAACAAATGATTTTTGCCGCAGTTGCCGAAACGAGGAGGAGGTGGAGAGTATCGAGCACTACCTCTGCCACTGCCCCGGCTTGGCCAAGACGCGCTGTAAAGCTTTTAAAAGTTACTTTCTGGACTGTCTAGCTGACTTGAACTCAGCAAACATCTCCAACTTTCTACTCTACATTAAGCGCACAGGATGGTTCAATTTTTGAAGGAAGGGAGGGAGGGACAGCATGGCTTATGTCAGTGGTATTACAACGGGATTCTTACGGCCTAAGTGTGCCACCGTGCTCCTGTGCGGTGGCAGCCACCCTAACCTAACCTAACCTAACCTACATTTTAAATCAAAGGTATTTTAATTATCTTGGGTCGGGTTTAGTATAGTGCGGCATAAATTTGGTTCACTGTGGCTAAACGCGTATATCAAATTGAAAAATTCAAATGCACATAGATGAACAACAAAATAAACTTTTGTTTAACTATCATTTTGCAAATATCCGTTCACAAATTTAATCAGAATTTAACTTTGAAAATGCTCTTTTTTTGGCATTTTACACATATATAGTGTTCGATTTTCATTCACTGCACTTAATATAGAGCCACTAATACATTCATTTTGGCACAAACATATTATTAACACATTGTGCTATCAATATCAACGTTTTTAGAATCAACAAATGTTTAAATACTTCGCAATTATTAAATAAAAATTTGCTTATTTAAGCCCTGCACAAAAAACTAAATAAAATGCCAAATGCATAGGTCAACTACTGAAAACAACGAGCGAAAGAGAAAACAAAGCAAATTGATATAACCCAGTAATATAAAAGTACGCGGAATAGAGTTCTGCAATACCCAATTAAGGCCTGTGGCGGGTTTCTTAACTAAATCAATACTTTGTAAAAAATTGAAAATTTGTAATAAAAAATCGCGCTTTTCACAAATAAATAAATATTTCGTAATATATTGAAAATTTTTAATTAAAAATCGCACGATTTTTTATTACAAATTTTGGCCTGCCGCGCTTTTTACAAATAAATAAATACATCATTTATAACATATGTCATATATGAACCCACATTTTGTCTGGAGTTTAACAAAAAATGTTTGCTGGGTAACTTTGTGTCGATTTTGTATGCAAAAAGTTGAATTTTTGCCCATTTTTAAAGGCTTCCCTAGGGCCTCACCTAGGGTATAGAGGAACCAGTGAGGGCTTGTTAAAAAGTTTATTCTTTCCCCTTTCTAACGGTGTGCTTGGATGGGTGCCATGCCCCCTCCTTCACCGCCCACCACCCCTTTTTATTCGGCACTATACTAAACATTTTCCATTATCTTTTTAACGATGCCAATATTGTTGTTTTTAAAATACAACTTTTCAAAATATTGAAATTTTCGGAACACAATAGTATTAGTATTAAAATATATACAATACACTCAAAAAGTTGCTGGTTTTGCGTTTTCTTACTTTCTTGCAAGTTTGGAACTCGGAGAGCGGGAAAATAAGTTGTTGGCAAGTTACTGGATGATTTTTAAGTGAAATTTATATACAGTCCACCGAAGCAAAAACAAAATACTTAAGACACTTTATTTAGTACATACGCTCACCACCACCTTGTTATATTCGCCTTGCCTTGACCTTTACCTCAACTTGGCTTTCAACGACTTTTAAAATTTATTAATCGAGAATACCCTTTCTGAATATAAAGCACAATAAATTGCTTGTATTTAATTTTAGCAGAGGATTTAGAAAGTTGACATGTCGATTTATGAAGCCAAGTTTTATTTTTAGTAACATACAAATATAAAAGCTTACATTACACAAAACATTGTATATTTACTTTCATATTTATCCTTTCCCATGTAAATTAAAGCTGGTGGAGAAACGACATTGCTTTCGAAGTAGAAAACCATTTTCATCAATTATCCAATGTTGCATAGGCAATATATGAAAACGTTTTATTAAACGGACAAACTTCCTAAATTTTGTATAACCACCACGCTCCTACCATTTGTTTTTACTAAAAACTTTTTTTTATACCGGCTAAAAGATCACAGCTAAAATTGCGAAACACAGTTTGATTCATATGACAAAAAATTACGAACGATATACTTCATAACCCCATAACTCTGCACCCAATTTATGATAGCATGCAATTGCCATTTTGAAACCATTGAATGATGTTAGTAATTTATGTTTTCATTTAATATTTCAACAAATTGCCGGCAATCAACTGTCAATAGGATGCTTTGTCAGGTACATTTTCATTTGCATGAAAACTTTTTGGTAGCAACATCATTGGTATCTTAATATGAAAACAAAAATTAAGTCGTTTTCTATTGGATTATTGATCAGGATCATAACCATTGTGTATAACAACAAGTGAGATATCTTATTTGTCAGTTGCTTTTGACAGGATACCTAAGATGGCGTTTGACAGGGTAGCTAAGCTGGCCGCCAATATGTCGACAATTACGAATGGCCCGAAGTTGGAAAAAGCTGATCTGAAAATATTTTGGGGGGGGGGTTTCAATTTTTTAGGATATTTTACATATTTTTAGATATTTGATCAATATCCATTATAAAAATTGATATAATAATTTTGGGTAAAATGTGAATGCATTTTTATAAAGACATCGTTAGGCTATAATTACATATGTATGTATATAATTTGAATCAGTAGAATCATAAAACGTCATGGATTTAAAGTACTTTATCGGTTCTCCTCTTTTTCTTTGCCAAAATATCTAGGTCACTAGAAACCTCAATATCTCGAGATACGTCCTCAATCTCCGTAAAATAGAAAAGGACCGTTCACTCTTAGCCACCGTGACTGGGAAAGTGGCACTGATTTGAAAAATTCGGTAAATGTGTTTGTAAAATTACATATTACGAAGGCGGTTTGTTAAGTCGTAAACTTTTAGAATAAAATATACTTTTCGGCAAAAAAGCATTCTTTGTATTCCAGTTACTGGGTAATAATTTTAAATTTTTTTATCTGTGAGTTTTTGTGTGTGCTACGAATTTGAAAACACGGTTGAAATTTTCTGAGACTACCGATTTTTTTGGGGGAATCCAGACACCCAGAACCCCTCCCCTGTATCCGTCCCTGCATTCGGGTAAAATTTACGAGGAACGCCAGGGTTGCGAATTTACTTTGCAAAAACAGGTGATCTCAGCTGTTCCAAATTTTGACGTTTATCGAAAAGATATCTCACTTGTTTTTATACACAATGATCATAACCCTCAGTATGACCAATTTTCTTATAGTCAGCAACATAAATAAAACAAAATTTCTTACAAAACTTAAGTTTTAATATAGAAAATTATACATTAAATTAAAGGTATTTTTATGGGCTTTAAGTCAAACTTATTTTTACATACAATTATTTACGTATTTTTTAAAGAAAAATATAGTTTTGTATTAAAAAATGTGCGCTTTTCAGTTTTTGTTTTTTTTTTTCTCTAAATATATATACAATTTATTTACACATATGCATATTAAATAAAAGGTATTTTAGTTATCTTTTTAACGATACCAATTTTGTGAAGATCGGATAAATAGTTTTTGAAATATCAACTTTTTAAAATATTAAAATTTCTCGCTTTATCCCTCTCTAACACCCCCCTATTAGTTTGCACCAGATAAAAATTACACCACTAAAATCGGTAAAAAGGGGCGGGCCACGCCCAATTTTTTTATTTTTTCTAGCTCAACGGTCTCAACTTTGTTTACAAAACAATTTTTTTTAAACAAAAAAAAAAGCTTTGTTTACAAAACAATTTTTTTTTACAAAACAAAACAATTTTTTTTTACATTTTGTATACTTATTGTTTACATTAATATATACGTTAGTTATTGATTTGGAAACAATTAATATTCTTAAATTTAATACAAAAAGATCAAACGCTTAACTAATTAATTATTATCGTATTACACGGCGATCCGCTCACTTAGGGCCAGTTTTTCAGTGCTGGTTTAAACTCAGTTTAAACTAAGTTTAGTTAAACTCAGTTTAAATTTAAACTTAGTTTTCTTGTACTCAATTAAATTTGTTGCAACCAAAACGAAATAGTCAGCACGCAGCTCATAAGTTAAACTAAGTTTAACTGTGCCCAATCGGCCGTTTGAACTCAGTTTAAACTCCGTTTAAAGTTGACTGAAAAACTGCATACTGAGTTTAAACTTAGTTTAAACGACAAACAGAGTTCATCTTGCACTGAAAAACTGGCCCTTAGACGTTTGACAACCAACAACTATCTGCGGCTCTCGTGGGTGTTGCCACAGTATTAGTTAGATAGCAACGCTGCCATCTTTGATGGTTTGTGGTAATGCCCAACATCCCCCTCTGTTAGAGAAAACGTTCGGGTCGTCTACGGGTTCGGTTAGATCTACGTAGCACTGGACGTTGTTCATCTGCCGTCTGTCGCGATACGATACGTTGTGGCTGCTACGAAGTGACATTGATTTATATGGGAACGAATCAAATATTTACGTCGTGGTGATTTGATGAGGATGTTGTAAACTACTTTCACAACTCTTTCGATGACTTCGCCCGGTGACCAGTATTGTTTGTTGTTGCGATAAGTCTTCACATATACTTTACCAGCGTTTTCCATCGTAGTGTTTTTGTTTTGTGCACATGGCTCATGACTTTGGAGAAGATCAAGAGATGTTGACAGCTTTCTTCCAATGAAACACTCTGCGGGTGACTTTCTATCCGGTGCGTTTTCATTTGGTGTAGCATGGTATTGCGATAAAAATAAAGATAAGTTGTATTGATCATCTGTATTGGACTGATCGTATGCTTTGCTTAGATCTGTCTTGATGGTGTACACAAAAGGTTCCGCTTGTCCGATTGATTGCGGATAATATGCAGGACTGTAGATTTGCCTTATACCTCTCTCTTCACAAAATTGTTTAAAAACAGCGCTGGTAAACTGCGTACCATTATATGAGACCAATGTTTTCGGCTGTCCATGAATACGCGTCGACCATGACCAAGTAGTATTTTCCCCTTACTGGCCCCGCAATATCTACATGCACTCGCTCTAATGGTGAACTTAAAGTTGCTTTAGCTGGCGATTTTTATACGCTTGCGCAATTTGAACAATTTTTTACGAAAAATTCGATGTGTGCATAAATTTTTGGCCAGTACACGTACGAGCGGTGTAGAGATTTCATACGTTTGATTCCCTGGTGTCCTTTATGGAGTTGCTTAAGAACACGTCGCTGAAATTTTAACGGGATTACGAGTATGTCTCCGTACATGAGGCAATCTTGAATGCTGCTTATGGAATCTTTGCGATTGTAGAAAGCCTGTACGTCAGCAGAAAGGTTTTTGATTGATGCCGGCCAACCATGTTGTACGTATTCGTTAACTTCCTGTAATGTTGTGTCAGCCATGGTTGCTGTTGGAACCATGTTGAAAGTTACTGGAAGGTTTTTGATGTTTCTTGCAATATAGTCGAGACTTCGTTTTCTATTGATACTTGTGCTACTACAATCTCTCAATCGTGTTGTTTGTGTTTGTCAATGAGGCGTGAGAGTACATCAACGTTTCCAAATGCGGTTGTTTTGTTGAAATCGTAACTCATCAAAACTATTGCTCATCGTTGTAAACGATTTGCTGTGTGAGTTGGAATACCTTTCTTTGATAGGAAAATTGCAAGTAAAGGCTTGTGGTCTGTTAGGAGTGTGAATTCGCGACCATAGATCATCCTATGAAACTTTGTGCAGGCCTAGACTAATGCCAAAGCTTCTTTTTCGATCTGGCTGTACTTTTGCTCTGTAGATGTTAGAGTACGTGAAAAGTGATAAACCACTTTGTCTGCTCCGTTTGGCATTTTATAAAAAATTTGTGCTCCGATTCCTACTGTAGATGCATCGGCTGCTACGATTATTGGTAATGACGGATCGTAATGTGTAAGTAGCAAATCAGACTGAAGAATTGTTTTGAAGTCTGTGAATGCTTTTTCAGAGTTGTTGTTCCAGATCCATTTAGCGTCACGTTTGAGTAACTCATCTAAAGAGTGGCGTAGTTCACTCATACGATGCATGAATTTGCCGTAATAATTTATCGCTCCTAAGAAGGATCGTGGCCGCTGTGGTCGAGTTGGTAGCGGTGCGTGCTATAACTTGATATGCCGGTGAGTTCGAGGTTCGAATATCAGTCATGGCAAGCAAAATCTTAATAATAGAAAAAGTTTTTTCTAATAGCGGTCACCCCTCGGCAGGCAATGGCAAACCTCCGAGGGTATTTCTGCCATGAAAAAGCTTCTCATTAAATACATCTGCCGTTCGGAGTCGGCACAAAACTGTAGGTCCCCCCATTTGTGGTATAATATAAAAGACGCACACCACAAATCGTAGGAGAAGCTCGGCCAAACACTGAGCTATATAGTGTATGCGCCAAAATTATATTATAAGGATCGTAACTCCGAAACATTTGCTGGTCGTGGCATGTTTCGAATAGCGTAGATTTTTGCTGGATCTGGATGAATCCCATTACTGTCAATGATGTGACCAAGATATTTAATAGTTGTTCGAAAAATTTCGCATTTAGGCCAATTTATTCGAAGATCATGCTATTGGAAGCGTTTCATAACTTGCATAACGAAATCGTTGTTTTGTTCTGACGTAGACGTTGCAATTATGACGTCATCCAAATAAGCTACAGCTCCATCTAATCCAGAAAGAATAGTTTCGATAGCTTTTTGAAACGCACCTGGTGCTGAAGTTACACCTGGTGGAAGGCGGTTGAACTGAAATAATCCTTTATGCGTGTTGATAGTGAGCATCTTCTTCGAGACGTCATCCACCTCGAACTGTAGATAAGCGTCACAAAAATCAATTTTGCTGAAAACTTTACATTGCGACATCTTTGCAAAAATGCCATCTGCGTGTGGTAGTGGATATAAGTTTGGCTCCATACAGTGATTTAACCCAGTGGAGTAATCTGCACAGATTCGAATTTGTTTATACGGTTTACGTACCACTACTATTGGTGCTGCCCACTCTGAGTGTGTGATTTACGTGATGATATCGGCTTCTTATAGACGGTTTAACTCTTGTTCTACTGCTGACAGTGCTGCATAAGGGTCGTTTTGGCCGGAAACTGGAGTTGAGTTTGGCTTAACTTCCAAGTTGACCTTAAACCTTGTACAATGTCCTGTAGATTTGTGTACTACCGTTGGAAACTGCTTGTTAATAGTTGTAAAAAGTTCATCTTTGTTAATATTAAAAACTTCATTCTTATATGATGCTGCTGCGATTGTGTTGCAGATTGAACGAATGGGTTTGTCCCAATAGGCAAATTCATTGATTAAGTGAATTCTAAAAAAGGTTAGATTTGGAAGAATACGAAAATGCTGCTATTATGTGAAACATCTTTATGTTGTATTTAGAAATAAATTCAACCATAATAGGAATACGTTGCTTCATTGCACAAGATGCGATCCGGCTGGATTGATGCAATTTAGGGCTGCCAAGCTTTTCCCAATTTGCCTTCGATATAATCGTGATATCGGCTGCTGTGTCAAATTGTAATTTTAGCTTATTTGACATTATCTCTACCGTGATATACTTTCGTTGTGGTGTGTGATTGAGTACACAATGCGATTACTTTAGCGCGAAAATTTTGTTTAAATGTATTTGAACGACGAAAACTGCCTGCTGCGCGCTGCTTTGATACACGCTGAATATTTTTATTCGATGATTGTGAGTTGCAACATGTACAATACCCATCTCTGTGACCAATTTTGCCACACTCTTTGCACTTGTTATTTGCGTATGTGCAATCTTTGACGAAATGTAATTCCCCGCATTGCCAGCATGGGCGTCTAGGCTTGGCCTGTTGCTGATTTGGGTAACGCGAATGTGTTGACAACTTCCTACCGTTTTCGTCTTGCTGCTTTTTATGTGACTAAACTGCGTGGATGATAGTAAAGTTATTGCTTTCGACTGGCTGAGCGTCCTTTTTTAGCTCTTGACATCGCTGGGCTTCTTTTACAAGCTGCTCGAGAGTTATAGCGGGATTAGTATCAATTACTGGAAGTAACTTACTACGGGTATCTGCTTTTGCTGGTGAGCGTAATCCGATCACTTCTTATTTGACCATGTATGAAATTTTCACATAACTTGTTGACACGGCTGGAATATGTCACAAAATCTTCGCTATCGTCCATGGTATTTTGCAAACGTTTGTACAAGATGTATCTATTATAGGTGACATCGATTTAAGACGTGCTTCTTCTTATTCTTGTTGTCGAGAAAGCGTATGTCAAACTATCAGGTGTGTTGGCTTTGTTTACGTTTTATTGTTTACATCTTTCTTTTGCGAAAAGTATTGTGTTTTGTGACTACGCGTTATTTTTGTGAATATTATTTTTTATAAATTTAAAATATGTGCGACATTTGCTGAAAGCCGAAAAGGAGAGGAGGATCATTTTTTCTTGTTCCGGGTGATATGCGACGCAGAGCTGCGTCACGTATATTATTCTCTCATACTTCTTCGTGCACATCACTGAATGCTTTTCGCAATGCTCCTGCACTGCTAAGAGTGTTACCACTTCCACAACAAATATAAATAAAGCATTAAATTAGCAATTTGTATTTAAATATTTAAAGTCTTTAACTTTTCAAAATGTTTCCATCGATTTCATTTCCTTGTTTTACGAAAATATGTAAATAAACAAATCAAAGCAGCTGTCTCTGACATGTCGGAAAACAGTCGGCAAACGGGATATGTTATTGTTGCCTGATCAAAACAACCTTACATTATTGAGTCATGACGTTTGTAGGGCATGCTGAAAAGTTATTCATGCCTGTCGAATAGTGATGTAAGTTGCTTTACTATCTTGCTGAATTTGAACCCTTTCGGCTTTTTCGGTAATATGAAATCTGCATAACGTTCATACACTGGAAGATTCGGTTTTCGCAGGAGTATGCTTGTTTTCTGAGAGTCTGACAACGATTGAGCATCTGTTGCAAAATGTTCCTCATAGCGGTTGTACTAACTCGAAAAAATTTGGCTTGAATCTTGATCATAACGAAACTATTTAATGCTTTTTGATATTACATCCATCAAAGTTTCTTGTTGACCACTTGGAACGTGCTGTTGTGATGCCCCTGCAAAGTGGGCTTGCGCTTGTATGAGTTTGGTTAATTTTTCGATGCTATCCTGTTGTCGTGCAGCCTCTTGTTGCAGGACTAGGATTTTTGAAACTACAGTTTCGTGTAAGCGTTTACGAGTATAAAATTCTTTGTCGTGAGGAAAACTATAACTGTTGATGTCAGCGCATTTTGTGAAAAATGTAACACTGTATGTGTCTGTGTTACTGCAATTTATGCACTGGAGGTCGACGATAACAATGTAACTTTGTACATGTATTCTTGTCCGTGAATTTCGCTTGAGCGCTAGGGCTTCGCTGGAAATTTACCGAGCACCGATTTTTTTTATATGACAATGCGTTTTTTATTTTTACTCGCGTGAGACTTTAAAAACCTCGTCGCCACTGTTGTATCTTTAATAGCCCGTAGCCAATGTTGTACTTTGCATTACTATATATACGTTAGTTATTTATTTGGATACAATTAATATTTTTAAATTTAATACAAAAAGATCACACGCTTAACTAATTAATTATTATCGTATCACACGGCGATCCGCTCACTTAGACGTTTGACAACCAAAAACTATCTGCGGCTCTCGTGGGTGTTGCCACAGTATTAGTTAGATAGCAACGCTACCATCTTTGATGGTTTGTGGTAATGCCCAGCAATTATAATTTCTAATTTATACAAATTTTGCGTTTACGTGATTTAGAAACATTCATACGTATGTTCATGTGTATGTACATACTCGGAAACGGGAAATTGTGTTATAAGACACGGGGAGAGTTCGGATCTTGTTTTTAATATCCAGAACATAGCTTCTACATGCCGCTTTCTGCAAACAGTTGTGTGCGTTCCGACCATTTTTTGCATTTTTAAAGGCATACCAGTGAGCCTTTCCATGCCTTGCTGCTAACTCTTTAATGTAAAATGAATTTGAGCTAAAGATAAAGCATATTTGTTTATATACATATATAATATTTCTCTGTCAGTTATCCCTATTATCTGGAACCATTTTGGGTAACTTTCATTGTATTATTTATTTCCTGTCCTCTTAGCATTCGAGAAAATAAGTAGAAAGCAACCGAGAGCTTCTTAATACAGAAAAGGGTGTTTCACACCGTAATCGTTGGGTCTTTTCGCAGCAGCTTTAGCCAAAATGCTTTATTTAGTGCAGGGGTGATGGGGGAATGTCAAGACGCAATGTTTCATTGACCACTGTCTGCAACTTCTTGTCGTAGACCTTTTAAGGTGTATTCAAAGCTCGTATTCGTATATTTAATCTTCAACCTTACGAAGACATTGCATAGGCAAATAAAAGGAAGTATACTTGGGTGTTAGGAAAGACATTCGTATTAAGTTTGTATGTATTGTATTTCTTAGTACGTAGAGCGATTATACTTACTTGGTTTTTTATTGTTTCAAGGAATATTTTACTATCTTCTCTCGCTAATGGGTCTTAAGTTTTGTATGAATCTCCAAGCGCTTTTGTATTTGAGCAGTTGTTGGCTTCTTCCAGTTATTTTTTTTTTGTGGCTCTCACTTTCAACTTCTTTTACAGCCTTTTTCATTCTTGTTTTGCAATAGTGGCGGCTTTCGTGACTTCACCACTATTGCTAGTAGTGGCTTTTTCCTTTTTGTTTAAATGTATTTGAACGACGAAAACTGCCTCCTGCGCGCTGCTTTGATACACGTTGCATATTTTTATTCGATGATTGTGAGTTGCAACATGTACAATACCCATCTCTGTGACCAATTTTGCCGCACTCTTTGCACTTGTTGGCTTCTTCCAGTTATTTTTTTTTTGTGGCTCTCACTTTCAACTTCTTTTACAGCCTTTTTCATTCTTGTTTTGCAATAGTGGCGGCTTTCGTGACTTCACCACTATTGGTAGTAGTGGCTTTTTCCTTTTTGCTGTTTAGAATTTATACATTTTGTTTAGTGCATAAAGGGCCGTACACATACAACTTTCCTCGCTTTACTTGACAATTCGAAATTTAACAACAAAGCATGAGGTGTAGAAGGTTTGCTACATAGAACGCTTTGACAGTTTCTACGTAAGTGGTTTGTTTTCAATTGTTATTTGTGTCTATTCCAAATATTTTGTTTAATAAAATATTAAGAAATGAGTTTTACTTATATAATTAAGTGGTAGTTATGCTACTTATGTATGTTTCAAAGTCGCAAGTGTAATAAACTATATTGAGGCCGAGCATATTTCGACAACATAAATAAAAACCGATCAAAGAGGTGTTTTATTTGCTATTTATTAAAATTTCTCTTCTTTTATCTTTTTGAAAGTAATTATACACGCAAAAACTATGAAATACTAGTAAATTTTCTAAATCGTGTGTATATGCACGCAGAAATAAAATGGAAATGCAAACAGTTGGTTGTCAAAGTGTACAAATGTTGAGAGTTCGCCATGATTTTGCTTCGTTTTGCTTTGCTTTACTTTTCTCGCCTTGTATTTAGCAGCACTCATATAACATCAGGTCTTCAACTTATCTGTCAAAGCGAAACTCTGAAGCAAAGCAAAGCGAAAGTCTTATGTGTACGGTCCCTAACTCCCCCATGCTTTGGGTTTCTGCCTGCGCTCATTTAGGTCAATAGCTAAGCCGTCTTTGGCCGTTTTGACTTTAGTTTGCAGTGAGTTGATGTCGTTGAATTCTATCTGCTTCAACTTCTTCAATAGCCGTTTATTTGGTATGAACATTTTAGGACGCTTTTGCACCTTCACTAGGTCGATTTTGATATGAAGATGGTTGCTTTCTCCTATGGGGACCTAGATACTTTGACATTTTATATATTGTGGCTATAGATCTGAAAATGTCAGGTCTAGCCGCGAACCTGTATTTCCAGTGCTGGACACAAGATGACTTTTCGTGCTGTAGATTGTTGATTTCTTTCTCTAGTTTTCTGGTGCTTAAGTTGGGCGGAAAATATACGTTCCTGATGGGGATATTAGTGTTCAGACTAGTTTTTTAGCTATAATAACATCTAACTCTGTTCTAGATTTAATTTTGGTGTGGTTGCTTCAACGGCAATGGCAGTGTTTTTTTTAGAGATTTTGTTGACTGTCATAACTTATTTCTTTTTTTCAATTCTCTTTGCTATTTGTTGCATTTGACTCTATTGACGGAGGTGTGGCCATCTTCTTATCCGTGCTTTATACTTTCGTATGTGCCAACGCATTGTAGCACTGTCGGGGTCTTTGAATAAAGTGGGAAACTTTTTTCTAGCAGCTCGTTGCATTGCAACTCAATCCTTACCGTACGATTTGGGACTATTTTGCTTCTGTCCTCTGGGTTTCGTCTTGTTGGTCACTTTCATTATCGCAATATCTAAAGTTATATTCTCCTTGATGTCCTCCTCTGAAAATTCAAGTAGAAGTTGTCTAAATACTCTTACCGTTTCCACGAAACTACGCGGAATTAACGGTCACATTTGATTTGTAATTAAATTTTCGTTGTCAGGGCAACTGTTGGCTTGTTCAAAATTATAAAAGTAAACTTTGCATAAAGATCTACTTATTGACTTAATTTTTTTATGAATTTTTTTTTAATATCAAAATTTCTCCCATTGGAAAAGACCATTTCTCAAACATTTATTGTTACACAAGGGAATCGTAGATGTGTATATTAGGACACAGAAGTCACCTCTGTGGTTATTACCGTAAAACGTACTGTTATTCGATTTTCATTTACGTCTTCTTTCTGTGCATTGCGTTTCGTTCACTCTAGCAAGTTTTATCGGCTCATCGAAGTAAAATTAGAACGAATTGGATTCTGTAGTGCTATTCTGTAACACTCGAAACTCGAAGTTGCCAACTGAGCTCAACAACAGATGTTAACAATATTGCTATTCCGTAACTAATTTTTGACAACATACGCAAAATCTGCTGTGCTGTTAAGCTAGCGGTTGCTAGTTTTGTTAAAAAACTGTTGTTGTTTTTTCACAAAAAATGTTCCATAAACTGGCCAAGAGGTCAATAAAATTATTAATTATTAAAAACATTTATCAGGCCAACAGAAAAGGAACAGATATTTATTTTCACAAACATTATAACACATCTATTAATGAAAGTCATGCATTTATTTTAATTTTTCACAATTCCAAGCACAATGCACATTTGCCAGCTCCGTACAGCTTCTTTGTGGGTACATTCAAACATTACGAGGTTATTACTTACCTTAAATTTTGACACTTCGATACCTGAGCTGCCAGTTTTTGTCAATAAGAATAAATAGGAGAAATCAGCTGTTCAGTGTGGTTTAGTATGAGTTAGTGAATCGTACAATTTCTATTGCAAACCACAAATATTTTTAGCTAACAACTGAATCGCACTACTGATATCAATCAATGTCCAATTCGTTCAAGTATGAAGAAAATGTGCGAGATATATTGTTAGCATTGCTAAGAATTGGCCATGATTACTCAACACGTCAACACAATTCTTGACGATTACTTTTTGTTGCATTTTGTTCTTTGAATATCTTCGTTGACACAAAGTAGAAAATAAAGCACTAGGGTGATTGTTGCTTGTTCTTTATTGGAGTATACTGTGGCGATATTTTAAAACACGAATGACATACCAAGAACTTTCGGAGCGGAGCTCAAGCAAGAGCTGGAAAAACGCATGGTGATTGAAGAACAGGAGAAAGGAATTAGTGCATCATCCTCAGCCTCGACATGAACATATTGTTGGCAAGCAATTCGCAGATATCATCACGCATCTTTTGATGGTACAATTCCTTTTCAGGTTTTCAATTTTCAATTTGAAAAGACGGCTTCGGCAAACAATTGGAGCATGGAAGACAATACTGCCGAACTATTCGTAGCACTAAAAGGACCGGCAGCTGAGATCCTGCAATCTGTTCCCGAGCATGAAAGGAACGACAACTATGCGTTAACGGGTGCCGTGGAAAGACGTTACGGTAGCGAGCATAGGAGACAAATTTACCAGATGGAGCTGGAGAATCGCTTCCAGAAATCGAACGAGACTTTGCGAGAATTTGCTTCCGAAATTGAGAGGATGGTTCATTTGGCTTTTGGAGATGAATCTTGGGAATACCTTGAAAGAGTAAAAATTAAAAAATTTGTAAATGGGATACGAGACACATATACGAAGCGAGCAACATATGCGAATCCGAGAACAACGTTTGCTGAAACTGTCTCATATGCCCATACCCAGAAAACAGCAGTGGTCTTAAGTGGTCCGACCTATAAAGCACACCGAGTAGAAGTAGAATCAGCGGATGTAATGAATGAAATGTTTAAAACACTTAAGGCGATCGCAGGTAAAATCAGTCCTGATTCAACAGAACTGGAAAATGCTTCAGTTGCGGAGAAGCAGGCCATTTTGCACGCAAGTATAAGATGCCTTATGACGGACGTAATAATTCCGCAGGATGTAAGCGTAGAGGTAAAGACGGACAAATTCCTAACCAGTCGTTAAACTAAAAAGTACCACTTCGCTTTGGGCTTGACGGCCTATTCAGCAGCGAGCAAGAAGTCTTGGAAGGTAGTTCTGTGCGAGCTTTTGACAATCGCAGATTGGAAGCGAAACCTGCGGATATTTGGGAAGTAAACCAATTGAGAAAGTGCCAGCAGAAAGATCGGCATTTGAAAGTTGTTATGCAAGGGTTGTATATGGTTACACGCCCAACTAAAAAGCAAATGGGAGCGGAAAGTCTAATCGCAAAGGCGAATTGGGCGCAATGGAACATATTAAGGTTAATATCTGGATGTTTGTATAGGACTCTAAAGAGCGGGGATCCCCTGCTAGGGTAGGCACCTTGTCGTTGGTGGAGGGCGGAGCTGGCCGTCCGCTCGTATCATCGCGTACTCCGTGGGGATATGGTGGAGTGGTCAGTTTCGCTGTGGGGGGCGATGACCAAGAACTACCACCTCCTAATCCAGGGTGTCCGGCGACACCGTGCACCTCCTAGACACCGGGCCGCATCGAGGAGTAACTTGGCCTTTCCGCGCTATGGGGCACTGGCGCGGTGGACGACATAGTTCCCCCTTTTAATTTGTAGATGACGCAGCTTTGCTAACGCCGAGCTGATGATGTACGAACAAGATGAGCAATTTAAAAAACAAAAACAACAACAACAACAAAAGCAACAACAACAAGAGCACCAACGGCAGGACTAGCAGGACACATGAAATTAGCGATTGTGGTCCCAAATCTGCAACTGCAGATAATGTGACGGCAAAGAGAGTGGCCGCGACAAGGGGCAGCTTTCCGGAGAGGCTGACAGCTCAAGAGGCTGCTCTCTTTATTGAGCATGCGAGGGACGAGGAAGACGTTCCAAGCACCAGCAAAGGGATCCGTAGAGAGGAGGCCCTTACGAGCAAAGGTACGAGAGCAGTAAGTAGAGGTAGGTCATCGGATACTAACCTGACTGCTGGAGAATATAGGTCAAAGGCCCGCCCTGGCACTATTCTCTTGTATTACAGGTCCGACAGAGCATGTGATGTCAGCACGGGGAGCCACTCCATGAGCAGGCACTTCCTGGATCCTAACCGACCCAAAAGTCGGCGTAGATCCGGGAGTGGAGATCGCTCTGGAGGCAGCCAGCGCCGGGAGTCGCCGAGCAGACGGGAAAGGTCGCGCAGCCGTTCTGGCTCCGGGGCCTCTCTCGAGTCTGGCTGGCAGCAGCAACGACGTAAGCACAGCAGGGCAAGACCTCCTCCACTACCTCCCCGGGGCCAGCCGGGTGCACTCGATGACAAAAACCGAAAGGGTTTGAGTGGTTCGGAGCTAAATGGTACACTCGCTACTGTGAGCATCCGTGAGCCAACCGCACCCGCCAATGAGCGGAAGAGCGGGCATAGCCGGCAGCACACAGAACCCGCACCTGCTGCAAAGCAGATCAGCGGGGAACCAGCTGCACCTTCCATACGACCCGCGTTCGCTGATATGCGGAGCAATCTACCTACTCGGCTGCCTTGAGGGGTATCCGGGTGGCTGTTCGGCCGAGGGACTATCCGGCGGCCTCTCTCAACTCCGACGACCTTATCCGGCTGCAGGAAGCAATTGTGCATGAGGTATTCAAGGGGACGTCCTTTCCGATCTCCTTCTACGGGGTGTATTTCCGCGCGGAAATTCTCATCGTGGACTGTAAGGTAGAGAGGACAGTGGAGTGGCTTGCTAAAACTGCCTCCTGCATTACAGGTTTGGTATGGTCGTGGTGAGGCCGAGGAGATCAAGATGGCACTAAAGCGGCCGGACGGATCGTATTCGGGTAATGAGAGGGAGAGATCCCTTGCTCTGCTCTCGGCTCACTTCCCCGATGCCATCAGGACTTCACCGGAGCCTTTGTGCTGCGCGGCCAGGCCGGTACCGGAAGACTGGAGGGTAGCCAGAGAACTGTTCACCCGCAGTTCAGTCGACTGTGCGCTGGGCTCGTTTGACCGGTACAAGGCTCCGGGCGTGGATGGTGTCGGTCCGGGTATGCTGAGGCTGGGGGGATCTGCTACTCCCGTATCTCGTGAGTATTATGAGGGACAGCCTTGCGGGTTATTTTTATCCCGAAAGTGGGTAGGAGAGATCTTTCCTTAGCTAAATCCTTTAGGCCGATCAGCCTCACGTCCTTCCTTCTGAAGACAATGGAGAAGGTTATCGACCAGGAGATCAGATCCAACGCTCTAAGGGCGGCACCACTGCACCCGGATCAGCATGTATACAGAGTGGGCCGGTCAACCGAGACTGCTCTGAATGCACTGACCAAGGTCATTCGGGATGCCCTTGAGAGCGGAGAGACAGTTCTCTGTGGCTTCCTCGACATCGAGGGGGCCTTCGACAATACGTATCATGAAGGGGTGGACAGAGCCTTGGAGCTTAGGAATGTGCAGCCAACCATTCGTAAATGGGTAAAAAGGCTGTTGCAGAGCAGAATAGCTGAGGTAGACACTGGCGATGGTACAGTACAGTTGCAGACAACCAAAGGTTGCCCACAAGGGGGTGTACTCTCACCCTTACTGTGGAGCCTAGTCGTAGACGAACTTCTGCAAACCCTCACCATGAATGGAATCCGCTGTCAGGGATACGCGCCCTACGTGCCCTACAGCCGCGCTGGAGGTGATTCTGGAGCTGGAGCCGCTCCATCTGACCATCGACCACGTAGCAAAAAGAACCCTACTGAATTTTTCCAAGGATGGGTTTGGCAGCGGCAAGGTGTTGTCATGCAAGGCGGGCGAGGCACTAATCTCACAGCTCCCACTGGCGAGTCTCCCCCGGGATGACATGCACAAAGTTATAACCTTCGACAGAAGGTTTGAGGTAGTAATACATAGCAAAGCCACCTGGATCGCTTCAATTCTGGATTACCACATCCGGGGAAGTACTCTACGGTGGTACACGGATGGTTCTAAGACTCCGAAGGTTATTGGTACGGGCGTCCATGGTCCCAGATCAGAGGTCTCGGTTCCATTGGGGGCCTTCCCCAGCATTTTTCAGGCGGAGGTCTTTGCAATCAGTCTGTGCGCGGAGATAAACCTGCGTAGGCATTACAGCAGTGAAAGAATCCTAATTTCAAGCGATAGTCAGGCGGCGCTCAGAGCTCTCTCATCATACGAGGTGAAGTCCTCTATGGTGCTTGAGTGCATAATGAGACTAAACGCACTGGCGGAGAGAAATCGTATCCTACTTCTTTGGGTACCGGGGCATATGGGTGTGGAAGGCAACGAAGCAGAGGACCTACTAGCAAGGAAATCAGCGGCAACCACTCCTATTGGACCAGAGCCGTTTATAGCGTTAGGACCGGGCACGGTAAGAGAAGAACTTAGCAGGGAGATAAAAAGACTGAGAAACCTACACTGGTTTAACGTCGCCGGTCTCAAACAGTCCAAAAACATCCTCTCTCTTTATATCTATCTATCTAAAGAGCGGGGATGACCAATTCTCTTGAAATCTAATAGTGGTCCCAAGGGCAAGAATTCCCGATGTTCTCAAAGAATTCCACAATGGCCCGTGTGGAGGACACTTGGGAATCACGAAGACCATGGAGAGAATCAAACAGAAATTCGATTGGGTTGGATGTCGACGATCGGTAGCAGAGTGGATCGGCAAATGCACGGGATGCATTTCAGCCAAGGACCCGAAATCACGAAGTCACGGTCAGACAAAGTTTAAGCGTATTACGACGGATGTGTTTCAACCCTTGCCTACGAGAAAATTTGGATTTAGGTCAGCTGTACACGAAACGATAAGTAGAGGTCCAGCGAAGGTTATTTTCGGCAGAGGATTTCGATTACCAAGCTATCTGAAGTTTGGTAGGGAAACGTCCAACATCTTGGATCAGGATTTGCGAGAAGTACATGATCTTGACAAGATGAAGGCCAGGTATAACAAGGCGATGAAAGCTGACGGATTTCAAGGAGGAGATTTGGTACTGTTGTATAAACCACAACGAAAAAAAGGTTTGTCCCCGAAATTGCAGTGCAACGGGGAAGGTCCCTACAAAGTAATCAAACGGCTAAATGACGTGGTGTATTGAATCCAGGCAGTTGGGAGGCCTAGGAACAATATGAAGGTAGTTTATTTGGAAAGACTTGCGTCATTTGGAACGGTTAGTGTGCTGATCGGGACGATCCCGGGACTTGAGCTCTGGGAGCTTTGTGGATACGGAGGGGCGAAGATATATATCCGCTTCACAATATCTCAATGTACTCAAACAAAAATCAGGTAACTTGGGACCTTTCGCAAGAGAATATAAGTGCTGAGGAAGCAAATTTACCACCTCTTCATTACAGAATATCTAACGCAGGATCTTGTTGTAGTTCAGACGACGCTGTTTGTAGACGGCAGAAGTATAGAAGTCGTTATAGCTGCTGTTTATTTTCCGGGTGACAACGCTAGTGTTCCAACCCGTGAGTTGGAACAGTTGACAAGCTTCCGCACAAGGGTACCTGTAATCATCGGCTGTGACGCTAACGCCCACTTCGAAGAATGGGCCAGCACGAATACAAACCTCAGGGATCAGGATGCTTAAATATATTATTTGGCCATGAGTTCGAGAAGAAGTACTAGATAACACACTCAACGGTGGATTGCCAAGTCCTTAGAAAAGCCAAGCGCAAGAGTTGAAGGTTCTTCTGCGAGGACATTACCAAATTTCTGCAGCTTATAGGCCCCACAAAGTCGATGGCTATCAAGCCGCCTGACGGCACCTAATGCTTTCGTCTGCTTTCGTCCCACTTCCGGGATGTTATCGCAGTCCCGCTATCTACAGAGTTTTTGGAATTCAGTTCTTTCCATGCATACTGGAAATTAGCTGGACTATGGTGATGCTTAGACAGGGTAGGGAGCTCCGTACCTCACACCTAGTGAAAATAATGAGGGATAGCTTAGTAGTGGTGGGTAGTAGGTGGGTGGTGGTGCGTGCTATATCTCGATATGCCGCTGAGTTTGAGATTCGAATCTCAGTCAGGGAAAGTAACATCTTAATCATAAAAAAGTTTTTTTCGGCAGGCAATGAAAAAGGTTCTCATAAAATACATCTGCCGATCGGAGACGGCACCTAACTGTAGGTCCCTCCATTTGTGGTATAATATAAAGACGCTCACTCTCAAAATCGTTCAGGCGAATTTGCTTCCTGTCCTTCATGCTGAAAGCTGCGGACATCATAGTACAACTAAAAACGACAAAAATATGCCCACAAGGGGAAGTTATGTTTCCTGTACTGTGCTGCCTTCTCCTTGACGAAGGTAGCGATGGCGCTGATGATGCGCAGGTGTCTTGCTGGGAATGTAAGATAGATGTACACCATGATTGTGTGTCCAATGATATCATATGTGGCGGTAGATGTGGATTAGTCAATCACTCTGGTCACTGTGAAATAAACCATCACAAAGTTTCAACGCCTGGCATTAAAGTACATTACGAGGGCGATAAGCACGTGTGTGTCAACATTAACCAGGGCAGGAACAATTACGATGAGAAAATCCTTATTTGTAGTTATAGTCAGGCAGCTTTCAAGGCCCTCTCATCATTTACATACCGGTTGCCTCAGTTACAATAGGTTCGGATCCTTTATTTGCTGTAGGACCAAGAAGCTTTAAGGAAGCGCTCAGGAAAGACTGTAAGAACTTAAGCAAACAGCACTTGAAGAAAACGTCAGGACTTCTTCATGCTAAGGCATTATTAGAGGTGTACAAAACTATGAGATACACTATACTATTAAACCCCCTAAAATATAACTTTCTGGGTATTTCCAAAGGTAAATATTTTTGCCTACCAACTCTCGGTTTTATTTCCTGACAAAAATTGTACTAGTTGCAAATTTTTTGCATGGGTGCTGGTCCAAACTTCGCATTCGTTTTGAATACCTTGACATAATAAACTTCCAGTTGAAATTCAAAATTTGCTGTCAAACTGACAGAACATGGTAGGTAATAATTATCAAGATAAATCCTCTGATAATTATTGCTAAAGAGCAATATGTGGTTTCCATTGGCCAAATATTGCCTGAGCACCTTATTATTATTAAAATCTTTTACTTGTGGAGATGCCAAGTTATAATTAATACGGGTATTCGGACAGGATACTGCAGACTAAAGGGACATATGCATAAGATGAAGATTTTGTCTAGTGTCCTATGTCGCTTCTGAGATCTACTTTGGGAATGCCGTTACACCTTCTCTTGTTGTGTGAGGCCGTTGCGCGAAGAAGAGAGAGATGCCTAGGACAATTATTTTTTCATGATCTATCATAAGATTTGTGGAAGGCAGAGTTAAGTGTTGAAAGAAACAGAATATATATATATCTGTATGAGCGGATATCTGTGATCAAATGGGAAGTATATCTTAATGAAATTCTTTTACGAACCAGCTGATTTGTGCTTATATTTAATTTAAGTTTTTATTCACATTTGTTTAAAGAAATTATGAGATAATCTAATATTTATTTTAAAAAGTAAAAGTTATTGATTATAATATTCGTTCAAAATAAAAAAACTTTGTTTACAATACAATCTCGTATATTAATATTTTCTAATTTATACAAATTTTGCGTTAACGCTATTTGGGAAACATACATACGTATGTACTTATGTACGAGCATACTCAGAAATGGAGACAGTGAAATGTCGGATCTTGCTTTTCATATCCAATTGGAACAGAACTGCGGCATGTCGCTTTCCTCAAACAGTTGAGTGCTTTCCGACCATTTTTTGAATTCTTGAAGGCATACCTCGTGAGTCTTTGAAGAGTTTTGTGACCAGGAGCAATGTTTCCTGAGGATCCGTTGTATAATAATGCACTGTTTGGGATGAAAACAAATGTATTTTCAAACAAAATTTAGAAACGCGAACACTTTGTTTACATTACATCGGAACTAAAAGTGCCGGTTAAGATCATCCGTCAGATAAGCAAGCGATGAATAGTAAGCTTAATTGTAGCTAACCGTCGGTAATTTTAACCAGAGATGGTGCAAACGGCCCTAAAACAACACTACGAAGTTAACGCAAAACTAGTATAACTATTGAATTTGGTGAAAATATCCCTATTGAATGTATTGCGTTGTCTCAAAATTGCTTCATATAAACGTCCAGTAAAGCAAGCATGAAGGTATTTAAAAGTATAATCACTGAATGAGCAGGAGAAACTACAGAAAATTTTTATTGTTTTTTTTTATTTATAAAAGCTTATACAATGTTAAAAACATATGTACAACCTAGAACATGCAGCGCTAGCTTCAGAGGCTATCAGCTGTCCGTTGAATAAATGTGTTGGCTTAAATTCTCCTCAATATATCACATTCTTTAAGAAAACGATAGATGGTTTTTATATTTTCTTCCGTAGCGTTGGAAAGGAGGGAAATCGGATCTGTGTTGAAGTGGCATTCTCTCTTATCTTTCAGTGTTGGACAAAATTCTAATATATGAAGCACAGTTGTTGTTGAGTTACAAAACGGACAGCAGTTGGTACTGTTTCTTCCGAGGAGGTGAGCATGCGTCAGTATAGTATGTCCAATCCGTAGGCGAATGTATGGTGTTATAAAATTAGTTGCAACTGTTGATGGGTATAGCGGTTTGATTCTGGCTGTGTTAACTATTGAATAATGGTGGTTATATGAGACCCAATCAAGTGCCAATTTAGAGAGCCTATTTTGGTGTATGAGTCGGAATATATCAGATTTCATAAAGAAACTGAATGTAAATGTGGGCATGTTGGATGCATTCTTTGCTAATACATCAGCGTGATTATTTCCGGATAACCCAGTGTGGCTTGGAACCCACATTATCTTAATTTTATTTTCATACATAATAAGATATTCTCTAATTGAAATGATGATGTTAGTGTGGTTGTTGCAATTTTGAATGGCTTTGAAACATGATAAGCTGTCGGTGCATATTACATATTTTCCCGGGCTTTTTGAGGCATGTAGAACAGCATGGAAAATCGCCGTGGCTTCAGCAATGAATATCGAACAAAAGGGGAAAAGCAGTCCATATGAAATTGGCTTTTCTTTCTCGCTAACGACCGCAAAAGAGGTTTGGATTTTTTTTGAACCATCCGTGAATACAAATCTCCAACTGCCATGTTTCAGAGTATTCATAATTTCACAAAATTCTGATACATAAATCGCATTAAGTGTGGTGGATTTAGGCAAACGAACTAGTTTATCAATAAACGTGTTTTTTGGAATCAACCATTGTGGATGACGACGTTTAGGAAGTTTAGCAGGTTTTAATGGCAAGCTGTTTGTTTTGGCGAAAATGGTGCATTTATATATATGTAGCTGACTCAATTTTTGGAGGTCGGATACGTGATGATGATGAAGAAAAGGCATCTTGAAGCACGTGGTTAGAACCAAGGATGATCTTCGGGTATATTTTGTATGTGGTGTCTTCCATATTGTCTATCAGAGAGGGAAGACCGGACTCTGCTAATATATTTTTGATTGGTGACGTGGGGAATGCTCGAAGCGATCTTCTAACAGCGGAGTGATACGGTGCAGCCAACAATTTAAGGTGACTTTTTGAATGATGCCCATATATTTCAAGAGCGTAATTGATGACGGAGAGTATGAGTGCCTTGACAACATTAATTAGCAAAGATGGGCCAATGAGCGAACGCTTGCATGCTAGGTAGGTACTTAACAATATTTGAGTTTTTAGTAATTATATTTCTAATATATTGACAATGTTGTTTGAATGCATATTTACTATCTAGAATTAAAGCAAGAAACTTAAGTGTAGGAGAACATGAAATATTTACATTGTTGAATGAAATCGGTGGAAAATGACAATTATGTTTTTTACAAATGTGGAGTAAACTGGATTTTAAGTACGATATTGATGCGCCTGCGGAAAGGGACCATAGGGGTAGTTGAGAAAGGATTTCTTCAAAGGTAGAGGATATAGAACTAAGGTCAGAAGATTTTGAAAATAGAAGGAGATCATCAGCATATAATTGATGCTGAATATTAGGGAAGGAAGAAAGTATAGAGCTGATTTCATCAAATGCTATGGTGAACAGAATAACTGATAGCGGTGATCCCTGAGGAGTGCCGTTATCCAAAGGAAGAGTCGGTGAAGATGTGCCAGAAATAAGAACTTTGATTTTACGTTTAGAGAGAAAGGATTTAACAAAACTAAATATACGGGGACCAACCTTCCATTTGATTAATTGTCTTAAAACTACATGTATGCCAACGCGATCAAACATATGAAATGGTCTAGGTGTAAAAGAGCGTCGATAGTGCTTTGTCCTTTTTTGAATGCAACCTGATTTGAATGAATAAGTTTATTGAAGTGGAGAAACCAAGAGAGTCTAGTAGCAACAATTTTTTCTAAAAGTTTTCCTAGACAGGATAGAAGGGAAATAGGACGGTAGCTGGTAACTTCGCACGGAGGTTTGCCAGGTTTTAGAATAGGAATGATTGCACTGGTTTTCCAGATTTGGGGTATGGTGGCAGTTCGATAAATATTGTTGTAATGGTTGATAAGTCGCTTAAGGAGGTGAGAAGGAAGATGTTTGATGATGGGATAGGAAACTTTATCTAACCCAGGCGATTTATCTTTAACCGCAGAAAGAGCTATATTGAGTTCTATTAAAGATATATCTGAGTCGAGATTTTCGGCTGAAGGGGATAAAGCAGATGAAACGTAATTATAGGCAAGTAAAGAGTGCTTATTAGACGAGTATTCAGAGGAGAAATTATAATCAGAAGAGTTTGACGAAAAAAATTTGGCGAATTCTAGAGCTATATCCTGTGGATATAGTAGATTGCCTTGAGAGGAGTTGAGTGAGAGAATAGGAGAGAAAGAAATATTGCCAGATAGTCTTCTTATATTTAACCAAATCATTTTAGGGTCAGAAGAGGAATTAATACTGCTGGTAAATGTCTGGAAAGATTTAACTTTTGCTTGCTTCGCTTTTCTTCTGAAAATGGCATTAGCTTTTTTATAAGCAACAAGGTTTGATGACGAACGATTTTGTTTGAAATGAAGCCATGTTTGTTGCTTATGCAGTCTAAGAGAAGATAGCTCACTATCCCACCAAGGAGGGTTATGATTACGAGGTTTTGGAGAGGTTTGTGATATAGATTGGTTGGCAGCAGATCTTATAATCTTCTGAATCCTAGAAGTTTCCTGATTAATATTATCTGTAGAAGGGAGGGTATCTGAGTAACGTAAACAAAAATCTTGAAATTTGGACCAATCAGCTGAATCAGTGTTAAAAAATATTCTGGGTTTGAAGAAATTGGAATTATGGGAGGAGATTTTGGCTATGATAGGAAAATGATCGCTACCATGCAAATTATCTATACAATGCCAAACAACTTTGGGAGAGAGTGAAGTGGAACAAATTGTAAGATCTATATGGGTGAAGGTGGAATGAGTTGAGAAATGGGTAGGGGAACCATCATTAAGGACAACACAGTCCGAACAGAGGACAGCATCCTCAATAATGCGGCCCCTGGAGTTAGTTGAGGAAGAACCCCAAAGAGGGCACCAGGCATTGAAGTCACCAGCCAGTAAAAAAGGAGTCGAGCCAGAAGGGAAAAGGTTAAAGAAGTCTGTTGAAGTAAAAGTTTGGTGAGGAGGGGAATATGCACAGATGATTATGATTTTATGGGGGGAGGAAATTTCGATGGCAACGGAAGAGATATTCGAAGGAGATATTGGGAGAATATTATGAGGTATACTTCTCTTAATCAGGATAGCAATACCTTGTTTGCTTGATGTGACGGACGGAAGGTTATAAAAGTGACCAGCATAGGCTTTTGGAGTATGAGCTGATATATTGTTTGCAATATGTGTTTCGTTTAATAATATTACAGAGGGGTTACATTTTTTAATTAGGATTTCAAGTTCAAAGTAGTTATTAATGTATCCGTTAATATTCCATTGAAGAAAAGTTAACATAGAAAAATAAAGAAAATTAAAGTATGTATGTATGAAAATATAAGTTTTAATAGGAATTTAATATCTAGAATTATGTATCCATGGATACTTGGGTATGTGATTGTGGATGGGAGGAGGGTACAGGTGAAGTTGTGGAACGGGTTATAGTGGTAGGAGAAGTAGTTATGGAAAGGGGTCAGAAGGATGGAGAAGGAGAATTGTATAGGGAAGAAACGGAGGGAGAAGGGGTTTCGGGGCAATCATTATGGATTGAGTGTGTGTTGGTAGGAGATGATGCATTATTGTTTGAAGTTGCAGCTTTAATGTTGTCATTTGAATCATTAGTGTTTGAAGTTTTTTCGATGTTGATGTTTTTTTTTGAGTAAGTATTGTTGTTGGAGGCTGTTACATTAGCATAAGAGAATGGTGAGGGAGTAGAAGGCGTTAGAGATTTGTATAAATTGATGGCTTCACGCATCGAACACTTGTGGATAGTTTTAATTTTAAGTATCTCTTTAGACTGGACAAATTTTGGACAGGCGTTAAAGGAAGAAGGGTGTTCACCATCGCAGTTAGCACATTTGACTCTAGAGCATTCAGTGGGAGGGGTATGATTTGGGGGTAGGTTGCAGATAGCACAAGATGGGGTCAAATTACATCGCTTGGCAGTATGACCAAGCAACTGACAATTCTTGCAGCGCATGGGATTAGGATAGTAGGGACGGATATCGAGGGTACACCAGGCAACTTCAATACGACTAGGTAAAGTATATTTATCAAACGTTAATAATAAAGCACCAGTAGGTACACGATCACCATTGTTTATCTTGGTAAATTTATGAACATCGGATACTCCTTGATCTTTTAGACCATCAATTATTTCGTCATCAGCAAGCTGACAGATAAATGGAGCGTAAATTGTACCCTTTACTGAGTTCAGAGAGTTGTGAAGAGATATCTCAACAGCACCAGCTCCGGGAAGATGTTTGGTTTGTAAAAATTTGTCAGCGATTTTTTGGTTCTTGACCAAAAGAAGTAGGCTGCCGTCACGAAGCGTTGTGATTTTGTTAATGTCTTTGCTTATGGCCTGAATACCTTTATGTACAGCAAAGCAAGAAGTGGATGCAATCGGTTTATTGGCGTCCTGTCATTTGATTACGAGGTACTTGGGATCATCCTTCTTAGAAATAGGTAATTCCGGGAAGAATTCCAGCGTTGAATTTTCTGGCTTTTTCCTCTTGTTTTTAGGACCCGGGGATAATAGTGCAAACCTATTATCCCCCAGCCTGTTGACCCCAGGGGGCATTGCGAAAGAATTTACGTTCTTACCCGATTAAATTGTGGATTTGACTTTATAATGAAAAGTATAAAAACACGTGGAAAGTGTAACGAATTGAAGCTCAGAATATCAAAGCTAGGTTAAATTGCGCGTACACTAAGTAACAAGAAGTTATACAGCGCGTACAATGCGTAGACAAAAGAAATGCGACCGCACGGTTAGACGGCTCGGTAGCGAATGTACAGAAAATATATTATAAAAGACCCAACTATCACAACAGGTAAATGCCGAAAATGCAAAATACACACTGAAACAATAGATAATATTTCAGCAGGATGTCCAATACTAGCCGGAACAAAATATACACGAAGACATGACACAGTCGCGAAAATAATACACCAACAAATAATAAACACGCTCAATATAGCCAATGACACAACACCCTACTACCAGTACATGCCAGAAACTATAGTAGAAAACGAAAACTACAAAATATACTGAGACAGAACTATATACACAGACCGAACAATAACATGCAACAGACCAGACATAACAATAATAAACAAAAGAGAAAAAATCCACAAACTTAATTGAAATAAGTGTTCCCAACGATAACATCCACAATAAATACACAGAAAAAACAGAGAAATATATCGAGTTAGCACAAGAAATCAAACAAATCTGGAAACAAAATGAAGTAAAAAAACACCACTAATAATTTCAAACACAGGAATACTTCATAAAACATTCATAAAAAATCTTATCTCACTCAACATATGTAGAGGAAAAAATCATGCAAAAATCTAAAAAGCAGTCATACTAAACACATGCAACAGTGTAAGGTGCCTCCTAAACCAGTAAAAGCAAAACACACACACATTAGTTATATATGACACCAACAGAGCATTGTCCCTTGATTTCGATATCCGGGACAAATGTTATCTCCGGTAAGTGCGGGCCCTGCCGAGATGGAGAAACTCTATAATAATAATAATAATAATGCCAACGGTTTTTACCTCCATTTCCGCCCAACCGACGCGAGGAGCCCATCCTCATGACGCACGAATTTATTTATTTTTTTTTGCATAGGCAGTGCAGAGTCATGAAAGGCAAATGTTTGTTGGGTGTCGAGACTTGAAAACTGTTCAGCTACATAATAAAAGTTCATCAGATGTTTTTAAATTTAAATTATTTTGGAAAGTAAAAGCTGTTTTAAAGCGTAATTGTGTATGTAATCCATCGTCTATTGAGAGTACAAAGTATGGTATTCTTTATGTAAAAAAGTGAGTTGGAAATATCAAAATCACCGGAGTGAAAGTTAAAGTCTTGGCATAAACTACGGAGGGGCTCGTTTAATTCGAAATTATTTTTGCAAGGTTTCAGAAAAAGAGGCCGGAAATGTCAGGAAATTCGGGATGAAACGACTTGCTTCAAATATGTAAATATTTACTGGATAAACAATCTTCCAAGGATCATTAATGTTTTGAAGCCAATTAATAACGACGATCCAATCATTGTACCATTTATTGAACGTGTGAAATGCAAGGCGTTTATCCTAGAGGATTACCCTAATATTTTTATTTACAATCCCTGTTTTAATAGGTACAAATTTTTATATCAAGCGCCCTGTATATTCCATGACCAAAGCATTTTCATTTAAATGCTTAATATTAATTTGGATATAGTTTTCTGTGGAATAAATCAGAGTTATATCTGCAAAAAATAAGATTTCGGTCAATTAAACAAATAAAGTCTGAACTTATAATGTGGGATGTTTACGAGCAAAAATGTTCCTTTGCAAGTATCGGTAAAAAATGCATAGGCGTAAACAACTCGATGCACAGTGGAATTTGCAAATTGTAAATAGTTAACTAGTGAATCATAAGCTTAAATTGGGGCAAAATTGAGCAATTGTTAAATAAATAATAAATCTTCATTCAAATAAATGAACAAAAAAGTCTTAATATTTATGTTTGCATTCCCCAAACAAGCACTTAGTTGGTGTGCGAAAAATCAATAATCTTATGCAAAAAGAAACTCGGGACATTTAAGTGCTTTACCACACCCGTAATACACAAGACACACTCAACATGACGTGATTGGTAAGCTAAACAGAGCAAAGACATTCTATGCAACTTATATTTTAATACTTAACTAAATGATAAATTTCTTATTGATATAATTATATGAATATGTATCTACATATGGGTTTAATTACAATAATGTTTGTCGCAGCGGAAATTTACTGTCCTAACGCAAAAATGACAATAACAAGATTATAATAAAAATGTTGAAACTCATATTTGGTATCTAATGATTTGTTTAATGGACAACGTAATGTTTCATGAGTTGTTTGCATGCATATTTGATATGTTAAACTTTCTAAAACATTGAAATAATTAATATAAGTATAATGAAAAATAGAAGATTACTAACTGTCTGCTGCCCTATCACCTTTGCGTGTACATACATACATATGTAGTATGTATGTTTATACTTATTGTGGATACGATGGCGGTAGTACAACAAAAGGCAGGCAAAATTTTAAAAATAAAATATGTACCTAATATGAAATAAAAGGAAAACCAGTACTCAAACCTAGGATATATAACAGAGTATTGAAAATTCAAAAATAACAGTGAATATATACAAGTTGACTAGGATATAGGCTTTTTATAACGAAGCCTCTAATTATGCAAATTATGTACGTTTACTTATGTATTTTAACGAAAGTTCGAAAGATGCTTTTATTTAAATTGTTGCGAATGGGCGTTAAATCGTAGTGATAAATCGACATGATCCGCAAGAATTGAGTTTGTCAACCAAACTGTATATGTAGGTATATGGAATTTTTGCAAATGTTCCGAAAAATAGTTGAAAGGATCCAACTTTTTTGTTATAGCCGAACTATATTTTTGGAAGTCAAGTAACTTTTAGAAACCAAATTTTTAAAACATGCCAGATGTATGTACATATGTATATCTACCTATATAATATTGCGGGAAACTTGAGTTCGATTATATTTTTACTAAAATAAATTATATTCTCTAATAACAGAAAAAAATTTAGTTGCTGTGATTAGCCAGCAGCTTTATAGGGCTGTTTTTTGAAGGGCGAACTTTTGAATTTACTTATTATGAATTCTTTAATTATTTTAACGATATACATATGTACATACATACATATATACATAGGTACATACATATACATATCAACTTACAGTTCGAATTGATACAAATTAGAACTAAGTACTTTTCGATTATAACTACAGATTAAGTTCGCTATTATATTATTAATAATATATGCCTTTTTTTTGCTCCACAGATTTAATTTTCGTACTAGTAAAAAAATAAGGCAAAAATGGATCCAACAACGTTTAATGAACCTGAATTAAATTGCCAATATACAGCTCTGCAGGATTATGAACAATATCAATCACGTTACCCAAATTCCTCAATATACGTCACTAAATCTCCTGAATTGGCAATCTCACGAGCAGGGGGTCAATGCTCGTACGGCTCGGATCACAATGCAGCTAATTTAATTGGAGCACAGGGGCAGCTTGCAACTTCGCAGGAACAAAATGAGTCTGTTATACAAGAACGTTCGTCAGTATCCACAGTTAGATACATGCAAGCGTCACAATATGACGAAATGCCTGACTACGGCCTAAATGCTTGCCCCGTTGAATCCCACTATATTGAGAATCCCACCATTGCTTATGGATATGTGTCAGAAGTTAATTTTGATTTTCCAATTGAAGCCGGCAATACCAATTCTTACTCACCAAGACCATTGCTATTCGATAGTAATCTAAATGGGTCAGAATCAGCACTTCCTTCGGATGTAGCAAGAACATACGATGGTCATGCTGATTATCAAAGTAAAATGGCACAACTTGCTCTAACACCAATGGATGCGGTTTCGCACTTAAGGGATCCAAAACATTTGCTAATGGAAGGTTCAGGAAGTGACATATGCTCCACTATGCGATGGCGTGATCCAAATCTTTCGGAAGTTATAAGCTTTTTGAACAATCCAAATAATGAAATAAAAGCAAATGCAGCTGCTTATTTACAGCATTTGTGTTATATGGATGATCCAAACAAACAGCGAACCCGAACACTGGGTGGAATACCGCCTCTTGTGCGTCTACTATCGTACGATGTTCCAGAGATTCACAAGTAAGTAGATTTTACGATACCATTCGAAAAAAATATAAATAGACTAAGCAAAATACAGTTCATACCGAATACGGGTAAACATCATTGAAACCGTTTCTGGTATTTGCACTGCAAACAATTTTTGTTGTAATTTGAAAAAAAATTAAAAAAAATTAAAAAAAAAATTATATTATTAAGCTTACTCGTTTATTTTAAATACAATTTCAAATCATAATATACATAAATATCAATCGAAATTTCAATCTAATATAAATCCCGAATTTTTTGAAATTTTAAAGGTTTCCCATGATGGAATAATGAAAGGTGTTGTACGTTGTGACAGCGCCAGTTTTAACGCCCTTAGCTCAATGTTGTATTTTGGAGGTATAAGAGAAACGGGAATAAAAGAACTTTTTAAGGAAAAAGTACAAATTAGGGAAGATATTTACATAAAATTTAACCACAATGATTTGAATATTAAGAATATTTTTTTAGGAAAACTGCCAAAATAAAATATAATTTGTATTTAAATTGCAGGTGAAACTTGCGCACAGTACTACTTTTTAGTGTTTTAGGATTCCAATATTAAAAGAGACAAATCTATTCGCTAATGATTAAATCAAACAATATTTAAGCCTTAAGCTTTAAGTTTATAAAAAAGATTACTATTACTTTTAAATCCTACAACATTGAAATTTAAAACTAACTAAAATTTGGAAATAAGAAATCAGAGATTAGAGGTTTGAATTTAGAGATTAAAAATTAGGAAAGGTGATAAAAATTAACAATGCATAAATATTGCCATATTAAAAATTGACGTTGAGATATGGTTTTATTTGCAAAATTAATTATAATTATATAAATTAATTTTTAAAATTTATGAAAAAATAAGTAAAATAATCACTATTTCACAAAAGCGGCACATTTGTTTTGTCATGGCGGTAGTAAATGGATATCATGTAATTTTTTAGTTTTAAAGGTCCATACTGGCAAACGATTGACTTTGATTTAAAACTCCATAAATGAATCCACATTGTATTAAAAAATAAAATATTTTCGCGCCGAACGGGCTTATTCCCTTGTGTAGGTCCAGTTAGAAAGACGAGAGAAATGTGAAAGCGAAAGGTATTCAATTGAAATTATTGAAGTACTCACAGTAGGTTAGGTTAGGTTAGGTTAGAGTGGCTGCCACCGCACAAAGCACGGTGGCACACTTAGGCTATAAGAAGCCCATTGTGATACCAATGGCGTAGGCCATGCATTCCCTCCCTCCCTTATTCTCAAAAATTGAACCATCCTGTGCGTTTGATGTAGAGTAGAAAGTTAGAGATGCTTGCCGAGTTCAAATCGGCTAGACAGTCCAAAAAGTAACTTTTGAAAAATTTTCTGCGCGTCTTGGCCAGGCCGGGGCAGTGGCAGAGATAGTGCTCAATGCTCTCCACCTCCTCCTCGTTTCGGCAGCTGCGGCAAAAATTATTTGTTGGGTAACCTAGTCTTTTTCCATGCGTGCCCATAAGGCAGTGCCCGGTTATCACCCCAACTACTAATCTGAAAGAGGAGCGACCAAGCATAATGAGAGCTTTAGAGCACTTCCCATCAACTTCGGGTCAGATTTGTCTGGTAATGAGACAGGTGGGCTCCGATGCCCACCTTAAATTTACCTTATCCATAAGCTCAGATCTTAGTCTGTGTTTATATGATGCTAAGGGTAAACAAACCTCTTCAGCAGAGTTTATTACGGGTAGTTCCGTCCCTTTCCTAGCTAGTTCATCGGCCAGGCAGTTGCCAGGAATGTCTTTATGGCCAGGGACCCACACAACACATACGGAGCACATATACATATGCAAGATGGTTTAAAGCCGCTCTGCACCTTGGAGGTTGAACCGTAGGAGTTTAAAGATTTGATAGCAGCCTGGCTATCAGAATAAATGGTGATGCCTCGTTCTAAAGAGGTACACGTTGTAAGGCCACGAGCTGCATCCATTATTGCATTTAGTTCGGCCTGAAAAACACTGCAGTGGTCCGGTAGACGAAGACTGAGGTTTAGATCGAGTTCGCTTGAGTGAATCCCGCTGCCTACTCTTTCGTTTAACTTGGAGCCGTCTGTGTACACAGCCGTCGATCCTGGATCCAGGTCCACGATACCTATCCATTCGTTTCTCTCTGGGATTCTTATGGAGAACCTGTTTGCAGAGAAAGAAGGGTGTAGGGTATAATCCAACTTCTTGTCGGGCAGAGTTTCCAGGACTTTTGAGTGCCCATAGTCAAGATTTCTCCACGGAAGGATCGCATTTAGCCTTGCAGCACTGCAGGCCGCCAGAAATTTGCCGTAGAGATCCACCGGTGGAAGATTTAACATTATCTCTAGAGATTTGGTGGGTGTAGAGGGCAGTGCTCCCGTGGTGAGCATTGAGGCCGCCCTCTGCACCCGTTCAAGCTTGGCTCTAGTTAGAGCCCTGCTCAGTGCCGGCCACCATACGACGACCCCGTAAAAGAGAATGGGCCTTATCACAGCTCTGTACATCCAGTGTACAATGTGTGGCTTTATTCCCCATTTCTTCCCCACGGCCGTCTTACAGGCATAAAGAGCAACAATTGCTTTCTTGGAGCGGTCTTCAATGTTCCGCCTCCAGTCGAGTTTTCTATCTAGTACGATTCCGAGATATTTTACCTCGGTTGAGAGACTAAGTACCATTCCGTTTACAGATGGTAATTTGAAGTCGGGGATTTTGTATTTCCTTGTAAAGAGCACTGCTTCGGTCTTAGTAGGGTTGACGTTAAGTCCGCACTCCACAGACCAGCGGGTAACAATATTTAGAGCGTTTTGCAGTAGATCACTAATGACTTGAAGATGTTTACCCGTGGCTATGATTGCCAAGTCGTCAGCATATGCCACGGCCTTGCAGCCAGTGCCCTTCCGGTTTAAGAGTAAGTCGTTTACGGTAAGGTTCCAGAGTAAAGGTGACAAGACACCTCCCTGGGGTGTACCTCTAGCCACATGTTTGGACTTAGAGCTATCCCCTACTGTTGAGAAAATCGATCTTTTCCTGAGTAGGAGCCCCACAAAATCCACCAGTCCCTGCTGTACCCCCACCATACCGAGTGATTTGATAACAGATTCGGGGTAGACATTGTTGAAGGCTCCCTCGATGTCAATAAAGATCCCCAGCGTGTACTCTTTTATGGCCAATCCTTTCTCGATCGTTGAGACGATGTCGTGGAGAGCAGTCTCCGCGGATTTGCCTTTAGAGTATGCGTGTTGGTTCGGGGAGAGTTTTTCTTTCCTTATATTACGCCGAATGTGCTCGTCTATGAGCCTCTCAAGAGTTTTGATAAGGAATGAGGTGAGGCTTATGGGCCTGAAATCTTTGGGTTTTGCGTGAGCAGTCCTGCCTCCCTTCGGTAGAAAGACGACTTTCGCCTTCGCCCACACATTAGGAATGTGGGTGAGGGTAAGGCATGCTGTAAAAATCTGTGTGAGAAGTGGACAAAGAAGGTCCTTCGCTGTTTGTAGTAGTGCGGGAAAAATTCCGTCAGGTCCTGGGGATTTGTAAGGTTCGAAGGACATTACTGCCCATTCCACCTTTTCGTACCCCACTATATCCCCTGCGGTATTCCCTAAGAGTGAGTTGGTTTGGTGACCTGGCAAAATGTTGGCGTCATCAGAGCACCCAGGAAAGTGGGTGGTCATTAGTAACTCCTGCATTTCGTCGGCTGTAGATGTCCATTTTCCGTTTGGTTTTTGAATAGAATTTATCGTTGGAGCACTTTTCGAGAGAACCTTCCTCAGCCTGTTGGCTTCGGAGTTTTCTTCTATGTTATTACAGAAGTTTTGCCAAGATTTGCGTTGTGCTGTCTTAATGGCCTTCTTGAAAGTTTTAAGAGCGTCTTTGTATGGTTGCCAAAGACCCGTCCTCTTGGCTTGGTTAAAGAGTCGCCTGCTCTCTTTCCTGAGTGCTGAAATCTCTAGATTCCACCACTGGGGTTTCTTTTTACCCTTCGGTAGGGTCTTAGGGCAGGAGACTCTGAAAGCGGAATTACATGCGTTTGTTACGAGGTCTACCGCTTCATCTATTTTTGACGGTGAGTCCAGCTCACCGAGAGAAACGACCTTCGTGTCTGAGGGACTCGCTTCATCAGGTGTTTGCGATAGGCCTAGCCTATCGTGATAAACGTGTCTGGACAAAGAGGCTGAGCTCGCCAAGAGCCAGACGACGCTCTCTTCCAGCTGTACGCTTACGCTAACGGTATCTTCGTCGCTGTATTGAGAGAGGAGAAAATAAGAATATACTTTTTTTATAAGAATATATGCTCTGATCCTACCTGTCACTGGAGACGTTACTAGTTGGTAGGCGTCAGAGTTTAATCCACAAACCCTGTTCCTGACGATCCAGGGCTCCTGGACAAGAATAACGTCTTCAACCTTTTCGCTGAGACGAAAAAGAAGAGCAGCCGAGGCTGCTTTGGAGTGGTGCAGATTAATTTGCAGAATCCGCACCATCTCCGCAGTCTGCGATGTCCATTGCCTCTTGCTCCACCCTCTCGGCGGCGGCTACGACCGTGGTGTCGTGATCCGCCTCCTCAGGTTCCGAAGCCAGAAGCTGGTCCCCTTCGAGTTGCGTTACCCATTGGCTGTACACAGATCCCACGTGTAACGACGCCGAGCCCGCATCGCTCTCGGCATCTGACGCGGTGTCCAATACCGCCAATGGGACGCCCCCGGTTGCCTCCGTTGAAATCGACTCGAGGTCAGTAGGGGCGCTTGCGGCGTCTCCTACTCTGCTGACCTCTTCGCCGACAGAAGAAGTCGCTGGTCCGCTTGAAGCGTTGCCTGCATTTTCGGTTTCTCTGACCTCCGCCTTCTTGTGGATTTTAACTGTGATGGACTAAAAGCCGTAGCTTATAACCCCACCGCAAGAACTGTGATGGAAGCATCGTTGATGACCAGGTCAACGTAACGCTGCTTCTCCTTGGTCTCGCCAACTCGCACTATCCTCCAATCGCTAGTGGGTAGTTCTGCGTTGCCAAGGCGGATGAGCTCCAGGATCTCTTTCGGTTCTGATGGTTCCGCTGGGACTCAGGCCCAGGCTCGTGGCCGTTTGGGGATTTCCTCCCTGTGGACGGCTCTCAGGTCGGCCCCGGGCCACAGCTCTCCCACCGATGAGATTGCCTCCTTGTAGAGCCGTACTGCGCGTTCGTCCGCGCACGAGACGAGTTTGATTCGCCCTTGATGCCATCCGGCGTCGCGGACGACTGGTGAAGGGCCGGGATACTTCTCGAGTATGCCCTTGTAGACCCTGCAGAGACCCATCAGCACGGACTTCCAATTGTAAGTGCTGATGTGTCCGTCGGGATGGCTCTTGTCCAGCACGGCCAGTGTGAGGTGCTCTTTGGCAGCCTCGTTGAACGGCTTTGTGGCTACGGCCATCGACCGACGGTTTGGAGGGGAGGACGTTCTGTACCTTTTTGAACCACTCGGAGTCTCCTCGAGAGATCGCTGTCTCTTTGAGTCTAATTCTCTCCGGTGGTCGAGTCGAGTGGGTGGTTTGTCTTTTCCGCCGTTCCCCAAGGGGCGCTTTTCGCTTGCGGCCATGACTCCCTTAGCCCACTCGAGTGAGGCTTTCTGTGTCTCCGTCAATTTGTCGCATTGCATAGCCTCCAGCCGTTTTATGACCTTCGGTGCTGCCCTACGATCGCGCTGGGCCCTGACGTGGCCCTGATAGGCCCTTGGCTTTCCCACCGGAAACGACTTTCCCTCGGGGGGCTTAGCGCTTCCGGTTTCAATAGAGGGTGGTTTTCCTTTTAGAGGCATAACCACTCCTCCAGTCGCTGTGGGGGACCGAATGTGTGGTTTGGGCCGTTGAGGCCCTTTCGGCACCGTCGATGCGGTTCCCGAAGGTTTTAGGGACTTTTCTTCGCCATGTCCAGTGGCGGCACTACCCGTGGAGGGTTCCGAGGCTTCTCGATTAGGGTTCATTTGTATACTGGTTCTTTGGCCAACTAATGAGCCGAGACCGTTCGGTGGCCGGAATAAAAGGAAAGGGGAATGAAACGGTTGACTACGGCAGAGCCCCATGCCGCAGTAAGTCCACCGTTACTCCCGGAGGCGGACCGGTATCCGGGAGGCGCCGTTCGAATACAGTCGGAAAAGCCCCATGACTGCAAACCATCCATGGACACGGTGACGGATGACACCCTGGATTAGGGGGGAAGGGTTGTTTCGATACCCTCCGGATCTAGATCCATAGTGTTCAGTGAAAACAGGGTCACCTCTTGAAGGGTACGATTCCGCATCGTGCACTACGGTCTTGATGTGGGATATGCTAGGTGCACCGGATGTCCTATGCACTGTGTTACGCTTCATCCACACCCTGCTTCCGCTCGACCCCTTCTCACAGTACTCACAGTAGGTATTTAAAAATTGTATTATTATTTATTTATTTATTAAAGATGCCAAACGCCAGTATACATACATCGTTGAGAATAAATTATTTATATAAAATAATAATAATTAACAGAGATAAATCCACTAGTGTGTATAGGACACTTGTATGTGAACGAGAGCAGGACATCGCAGCTCACTTGTTGATATTCAGATCCAGTTTGTTAGCAGTACACCATGCTGATAGCTCGTCATTGTCCTGATGTAGAAGCAGAGGATCCGTGTCGTAAGCGAAAGTCCTGAATATTTTCAGGTCATCCGCGTAGAACAGGTATTCGGAGTGTAGGTTATTCCTGATGTCATTGACGAAGATGTTGAAAAGAAGTGGACCTCGGTGGGACCCCTGATGTTACTTCATATTCAGTCGAAAGATGCCCGTCGATTCTAACCTGTAGGCGCCTATCTGCTAAATATGAGCAGAGACAATTCAGTGCTTTTCCCTCCACACCGTAATCATGCAGTTTTTTTATTAGCACCTCATGATCAAAAGCTTTGCTGAAGTCTGTGTAAATTGTATGTGTCCTAAGGCTGTTGTTCATTGCGTTCGGTATATAGTTGACATAAATAAAGAGATTAGATGATGTCGATCTGCCACCAACGAATCCGTGTTGCCTGGCAGGAATAGTGCCCTCAACGCCTCGGAGAGTTGTTGAAAGACCAGTTGCTCGAAAAGTTTGGCTAGTGCGGACTGAATACAGATTAGACACATCCGATCTTAGACCATCTTAGTTGATCGGGCAGACGTAGGATAGCTTCCAGCAACTTGGGAAGATAACCAATTTAAGGGATTTGTTAAAGATGTTAGTGAGTGGCTCCTAGAGCCCAGCCGCACAATTATTCAGGAAAATATTTGGAATACTATCCGGACCTGCTACTTTATTGGGATTTAGAGCAGATAGCTGCTTATAGACGTCATAAAAGTTGACATCAAATTCATTCAAATTGACTTGGATAGTGTTGGAGTTGGTATTGGAGTAGTTCCCATTATTAGTATCCTGCGTGAAGATATTCTTGAAATAAATTGCAAATAAGTTGCAGATATCAGCACCAGTGCCAGCTAAACGAACATCCCAGAACATTTTGGATGGTATGTCACTATTACCGCGCTTCTTATTCTTGATAAACTTTCAGAAAATACTCGAGTCCGATTGCAGTTGCTTTTCAACTTTGTTAACATATTTTCTGTAGCATACAGCGCTGAGCGTTTTACATTCTAGTCTAAGGTTACTAAACCGTGCGTAGTTCAGTTTATTTTTCTTTTTCTTAAACTGTGAGTGAGCTGCTTTCTTGTGTTTAACTTTGTGTATGAGCTCGTCGGAGAACCAACAGGGATAGTCGATGGTGTTCTTCCTATAGACGGGAACATAGAGTGCTATTCCTTCTTCGAGTTTGTTATAGAACCAGCAGATCTTGTCAGCAATAGAGTCTATTTCATAGAGCTTAATGGTTTAAGACTACGTTGGAAGTCAAGGTGAATTGACAGAGCAGGATGATACTTATCTTCTAATACAAACGCTGGTGCATTGTCGATGGTGATGTCAAGGTTGCTGAAGCTAAGGTCCACTATATTGCCGTTGTGGATTTGTATGGAGTTAAGTTGTCGGCATTCTAGTGATGCTAGGCCATCGTAGATGAGTTTCTCGCAGTCAGCACGCTGTGTGCTGCTCGGTAAGTTCAAATCCCCCAAATGTAGAAGTTTGACGCCATTAAACTTTTCGGTAATGTATGTTAAATTCATGAGATGATTGGAGTAAGTTTCATATGACGATTGTGGCGGCAAATAGATACAGCCTATGATGACATTAAAACTTAGACCTTTGACTCTGACAAAGGTCTGTTTTTTTTTTTAATAAACGGTTGTCTTCAATGGGTATTTGTTAAGCGTGTAAGGTACGCTCCGCCACGCTCGCACCCAGTCTTATTTGGATCCCCATCGTTTCTAAAAATACCGTAAGTGTTGTCGATTTCTTCACCATCGTGTATCGATGAGTATAGCCACGATGCTGTCAGAAAATTGCACAGTTTTGTCCTTAGGCCCCAGGCGTTTTGATAATAAACTAGTGGTTTCCTGGGACCTCTTCTCCTCACTGATCGAGCGAAATTCCTTTTTTCTATTTTTGGAGTTCCTTTGACATAATTAATCGTTTTACTTGTGACACCATTCTTAACTAGTTTATGTAACTCGGAGCGAAGTTCCTTAATGTGAGTCTGCTGGGCAGGAGTGAGATCAGGCTTGAAGACAATTTGGCTATCTTCTTGCGGCTTCAATTTGAGGATAGATTTGGCATCTGCTATGGACTGAGTTTCAATAAGCGAGGACGGGCGCGACCAGTTGTTTGTCGCCCCAGCCTATGGGGCAATACAGCAGACAGGAGACTTCTACCGTCTTCCAGGCGGTCATTACCATTGACTTCCTTCGACTCAGCAACGTTAAATGCAATTACATTAAATACACGACGCTTATCCTCAGATGACGAGATACCAGCGAATGAGTTTAATTTGCTTTCGATAGACGTGATCTTACCGTCTAGACTGGTGCACCTTTTGTCCGTCGGAGATCGTGCAGTCTGCCCTCGATTGAGGTTTTGAAGCTTTGAAATTTGGTTTCGAATTCCTTCGAGAAGCGTCGAAATTGCCTCTCTAGCATTTGCTCGAACTTATCAAGGTTGCAATCATCTAAATCATCATCTGACATAACCACACTTGAACGGTAGCAATACCCTTTTAATTTTTTTGGCCAGGTCCTTGAATTCATTAGGAGATAAATTTGTACATTTGACGTGATACCATTTTCGACATGATGAGCAGAGAACTCTAGAAGAGTTATGTCGTATGGCGTTGGAGCAGCCGCCATAGACATTCTGAACATTTTGCTTCTTAGGTGGTATAATGGTTTCCAAAAATTGCACAATTGACAGTTAGAAATTAATTCTGAGGCACAAGAAGCAATAGTTGATAATTAATTAATTATTGTTACTATAATCTAATTAACAAAAACCTATCTTATATCAAAATTAAGGGCTCATTTAGGGCTAATTTCATGCCTTAACCCTAAAAATTTCTCTAATTTTTTTTCAAAAAAACTTGTGGTTACCTTGGGAACCCGAAATCGCTAAATTAAAAATTAATTTTTTTTTGCAGATAAAGTATACACCGTGAGTCAAATCGTTTGTCAAGGTTTTAATGTACATATATTGAAGTTGCTTAGAAATGCTATGCTGGCTATGATCTATCGTAGGGATTGTCTTTGGTTGCTTAATGTGGTTACACTCTCTTAACAGATCTTAGAAGACGCAGAAGTTAGAAGGAAACAGAGACGGTTCTTTACCTTCTATGTACCTATCCTGCACTATCAAGAAACAGGTTACGCCTACTCAGACCAACTTTTTTTGACGATTGCGAAATGGTGTATATAAATCAAAAAGTGTCTGACGAGAATCGTCAATGGTGTTAACTAATAAATCGGTAAAATTAGGAGCAGAGTCTTAAATTCACAAGAAATGCAATCCTGCAATGGATGAAAGCGCTTGTGTCCTCAAAGTATTGTTGTTGTTATAGCAGCATAAAACATGCTGAAGTGACAGTCTTTCGCCGTCCTCAAAGTATTCGGTAGACTCAGTAGTTATCGCCAAGCTCATCTAGCGGCATGTCCAGACGGTGGGTCTCGACAGGGGTAGGCCGTAGGCAGAGGGATGTTTTTGGCGGGCTTTGTGAGAAGGTATTTGGTGTCGTTTGGGGACTCTCAGGATTGCTTCCGGATAGGCAGGAGTTTTGCCTACTGCAGTATCGAGACAATAATTTGGTCAGCGACTTGGGAACTGCGTTGCGGCTCTGTACTTTCTTGACAATTACGTTGTGTGCGCCGAGAAGGAGACCAGGCTGTCGGAGGTGACCCGTTGATTTATTCGAATTTTTTTGTCAACGGTGTTAAGCATTTTCTTCCGTATAACGAACCATCTAAATCTGATTTTATATTGAAGAAAATGCTCAACACCTTTGACAAAAAAAAATTCGAATAAATCAACGGTAGTTTTTAGGCAAGTGAAACTTGCACTTTGTTTTTCTAAAAATCCTTAATAAAAAGTTGAAAATTTTGATAACAATTTTTAATTTGAGTCAAAGGCCCGTTTTTTTTGATACCACCAGTTAATCGTTCACTCCACCTTGCTGAACCATCTAAAATTCTTGACGATTTTCGTCAAGCTCTTTAGGTTTTTATCCCCAATTTCTCCGAGGTTAAAAAAGAGGCGTCTCTGGAAAGCGTAGCCTGCTTCTTGTTATCGCTGGACCGACTCCTCCAATTCATAGTTTTTGCAGCTTCTACAGCTTATGCAGAAGGGTACTACGAATGGCGACGCTTCGCGTGATTACCTATAAGGCAGTGCCCTGTTATTCACTTGGTATACATATATCATCCCCTCCTAAGGAGTACAGACTATCTATACAGCCAATTCGCAGAAGTTTCAATTGTTGCAGTTAGCTGCGCGGGCATAATGCCGTCTGGTCCAGCTGCTTTATACGGTTTTTGTATCGCCGAAATAATGCTATCCTCTGTCAAAGGGGGATCTACGATTCCACCTGAAGGTGGGCATTCCAGTTCCCCTGTTTGTGAGCTTCCAGAAAAGTGCGTATCTAAAAGCAGCCCGACCATTGCTTTTCCCGTTGTGGTGCAGTAGCCTTCCTGCCTCTATTGAGATGCAATCGTGTTTTTTGAACCTGACACTATTTTTCTTAATTTGGCAATCAAAAATTAGTTCGAAATCCATCCGTGAAGATCTTTTTGCTTCACGTAAGGCATTTTTGTTAGGGATGAATCGATACAAATAAATCCAAGTATATACTTCATGTTTTACTCAATTTACCAAGTATATTTGTACTTGATACTTTTTACAGCGATCCAAGTAGGTATCAGAAAAAAGTACTTGTATCGGTATTTGAAATATAATGCAGTCCTGTAAAACAATTTGATTTTTGGCAACGCCATCGAGAGTTGAAACATGGGACAAAAATTTTATGTTTTTAGGAGATGAAGTGACTCTTTATCTGTCCTCCTCCATATTTTCTTTGAAAGCAACCCATTAGAGGAATAGAAAGATATGCGCACTACATTTCCGCAGCTATATAAGCAAGTCCGTCTATACTTTTCGGTCGGTTTGGAGTCTGAGCAGGCTTTGGCCGGACCCCCGCGAGCAAATCGCAGTAATCGAGTTTACTATGCTTTCCAGCTTTCCAGTAATATAGGGCTCAGTAGGCAGTCCAGTCAGTAATCCTTAGGTTCTTACGAATTTTCGGAGTAACTGTGGACAATCTAGAATCGCCTCGGTGTATCTATGGCCGAGTTAGTGAGGTGGGACTTTTGAGAAAATATTCCATTTCGATAACAAAATGCAATGTCAGGAACGTTCCTTCTAAAAACCGAACAAAAGTGTTGAAAAGAAAAAAAATTGGACACAAAACGTTCAGGATCTTTTTCGTGATAATCAGAAGTATAAAACTCTCAGCAACGTTTTCAACAAGAACACATTGAGAATGAAACCTTCGGAAACTTTAGCAATGAAAACAAAAAAGGAAGAAAGAAAGTATCGAGAGCATTCTCAAGGAGGGGTCAAATAGTACCAAACCGGCTTCGTGGCGACGTTTACGGACCTATAACGCCAGAAACGTATGATGGTTATCGTTACTTTTTTTTTCTTTATGATTCAAATTTAAAAAATTCGGTGGTGCTTTTAAAATTTCATTAATATGAAGTTTTTGTTACTGCAAAGTTTATTGTGCAGATTTGTAGTAAAAGTGGTTGAATGAGTTTAGTTAAAAAGGTTCGAACATTAATAACCGGGTCGAACCGTAAAAATAGTATTGGAAATATATTTAAAAAGATTTAAATAGAGGAGTGCAATACTTATCGTCCACCATCTTAGACCAGATACATATGTATGTATGTTTATGTAATAATGTTGCATGCATTGTGCATTTTCTAGTAAAAGTCAACAGAAGAAAATTTAAAAGAACTTAAAAGAATATAATTGCTTTGGTATTGTTCTCTTTGTGAACGTGCTCTATGGTTTTGTTCTTATATAAAATTCACTATAAGAAGGTTCTCGGGAGTATTGTTCGCATTTTCGTTTTAGTAAAAGCATTCCAAAAAGTTTTATTCCCATTTCAATGTGAACGCTCGAAAAGTTCTTTGGAGCAAAACTACGAGAAGGAAATTTAATTTCGATCATACCTTTCTCGTTCCCCGGTTTCGATTTTAGAAAAAGGCAAAAATATAAAAAACCAAATGGATTTGAAACTCATAAACAATTAGAATAAAATTGTTATAAGGTCAAATAATAACAAAAATGTATAATGGATGAGCTTGCCTGGTAAAAACAAAATTCTATAAAAATATAAATTGTACAAACAACAATTACGCAACCAAATAAAAATAGCAGCAGAACAGCCGCATTTGATTGGAGTAAGTTGTGAAGGTATGCGTGCGTCGTGTCGCAGGTTCGACTCCCACAGAAGCCTTGAAGGGAAAAAAAAGTGACGAGGAGATGTGGTGATCTGCGAAATAGCTGCTTTAACTTCTATCGCTTTGAGTGTTGTTGTTTTTTTTTCCAAAAACCATTCGGCTTTAAAGCTTATAAACAATTAAAATAAAATAGTTACATATATGGCCAAATAACAACAACAAATATTTTATTTAATTATTTTTGAGCTTAAGGCCGATCGGTTATTGAGAAAAATTATCAGGAAAAAACTAGTACTTTTAAGCTTAAGCTCAAAAATAATAAAATAAAATACATAGTTATATGTCCAAACAGTAACATAAATATTTTTTTTTGTCTCTCACGCAATATTAAAAAAAAGTGGACTTAACCGACGATATTAATGGTTTAACTTAGCTTAAGCGAGCGTTTGATATCAAAATAGTGCTAAATAATGTACATGCATACAGTTGTGTTCACAAAAATAATAGTGAATTTCTAAATGATATTTCTTGAAACTTACATTACATTTTTTTTTTTTTTTTTTGACAATTTTCATTTAAAATTAAGTGCAATCTATCAAAGCTTTTTTGAAATTCGAAAAAATTTAACAAATTTTGAAGAACTATCATCAAAATATCAAACTTTTTATTCAGGACTTTTAGGAAAATTCTGAGTATGCAGTTTTGTAGCCCATTCAATTTTAGTAAAACAAAGTGCAAGTTTCAGATGGAGAAGATGAAGAGTGTTGAGCATTTTCTTCCATATAAAATTACACAAGTCTGCAAAAAAAAAAAAATAATTGAGAGCTGTTTTGGTTTTTTTGTGTAATTCTTATGGTTTTGGGTGTACTGAATCAGAAAATAACTTAAATTTTGTCATAGAACGTCACGTTTTCTGACAATGTAGGTGTCTATGTTAACCAAGTTATCATCTTAAAATAAAATATAAAAGATTAAAAAATTTTTTTAAAATTTATAATTGCGTAACAAAACTAATTTATTTATGTAAAATACATTAATTAGTAAGCACTAAACACATTTCTTTTTGTCAGTGAGACTCCTTTTGGTACATTTTCGCTTGTGGTCTCTTTGAAGCGTCCAACAGTTGTCTGCCATCATTGAAACGCTCCATCTTCCCTGGTATCCTCTTTCCATCTCCTTAATATCTTGGTGAAATCGTTCACCTTGCTCTTCACTCACGTCTCTTAAATTTTCTGGAAAGTAGTCGAGGTGGGAATGAAGAAAATGTACTTTTAAACTCATCAAGCAACCTAAAGCTTGAAATGCTTTTAACATTCTTTTGACGATTTGTTTGTAGTTAGGCCTGGAAACTTTGATATTAAGTATTTGAAGCAATTTCCATCTCTTGGAAGTGATTTTACAAATTGCTTTATCAATCCCAGCTTTATGTGAAGCGGTGGTAGAAGAACTTTATGAGGAGGCACCAAGGTTTCATGCAGGACATTCTTTTCGCCAACTTTAAGCTCCCTCGGAAGCCAACACTTTTTGGTCCATTGATTTGTTCGGTCTCTACTATCCCATAGACACAAAAAGCAATGGAATTTGGTAAACCCAGATTGTTGTCCGAGCGCCATGTTCAAGAATTGATATCAACGCACTCTTGCCAACCGTGGTCTTCATATTTTAATTTACAAAGAATCAATTCCAAGTTCTAGTAGGTTTCCTTGAGTTGTACGGAATGACCGACAGGAATGGAAGTATAGAAACCGCCGTTTCGAAGCAGAACTGCTTTAATTTGAAGAATCTATGAAAATACGCCACTCTGCTGGGTCGACGAGTTAACACGTAGTTGCCCATCGCCACTTTCCACACTACACTGAGCGCGCACGTTCAGGTTACAACATGTTTATGTTTGTTAATGCAGCTCACACAGGGTGTTCCTTATTTAAAAATTAATGATAGTTATGGTAAACATTTAAAAACAGAAATCAAATTAAAATTATACCTATTATTAATGCCTATCAGTTAGCCCGAAAAAACCCTTTCTTATAATAAAATTTTGCGTTTTGTAAAATAACCTTACGTTCTGGCATTTTTTGAGTATTTTTTTTAGTTTTCAGAACACCTAAATACATAGCAATCAGTTGGAAATATCCAGACAGCATTTTTGTTGAAGACCTGTGTCATATTTTGGAGATACGTGTAACGCTCAACGCTCTTCACAAAAAAAATCTAATAAATCAAAAAAATCAAATAAATATAAATTTCTAGAAATATTATTTTGAAATTCACTATTATTTTTGTGAACACAGCTGTATGTACATACATACATCGTAAATACCTTTGTCGACAAGGAATATCAGCTAAGGATAAATTAGTATTTACAATACTTAAACGAAAAAGAAAATTTGTTCAAATTAGAAAAAATATTGCTTTATGTTCAAATTGTCATAATTAATAATTAATCTTTTTTTTCTTAGGAATGCATGTGGTGCGCTACGAAATCTATCCTATGGAAGGCAAAATGATGAAAACAAGCGCGCAATTAAAAATGCCGGTGGTATAACTGCGCTTGTAAATTTATTGTGCAGGTCACAAGAATCGGAAGTAAAGGAATTGGTCACAGGCGTTCTATGGAATATGTCTTCCTGTGAGGACATCAAACGTTCCATTATTGATGAAGGCTTGAATGCGATCGTTAGCAACATTATTATACCACACTCCGGTTGGGATGCAGTTTGTGCTGGAGAAACGTGTTACTCAACAGTTTTTCGAAATGCCTCGGGCGTATTACGCAATGTTAGTTCGGCCGGAGAGTTCGCACGAACCAGTCTGAGGAACTCGGAACATTTAGTTGAGTGTCTTATATATGTGGTGAAAATGGCTATAGAAAAGAACAACATTGGAAATAAAACCGTCGAAAATTGCGTGTGTATTTTACGCAATCTATCATATCGTTGTCAAGAAGTGGAAGATCCAAATTACGATAAACAGCCAATGCCAATACAAAGTCGACCTCAATCGAATTCTTATAAAGGTAAAAGCGATTTCATTAACTATGTATGTCTGTGTATGATTTTTGTCATAAATGCATTGACTCTAAATTTGACTTATATTCAAACTACGTAAAACCAAGCCCTAAATGATGGTTACAAATTTATGTAAATGCCCTTATGGCCGGAGAAATACTTTCAAAGTAAAAAAATATATCAAACTTTTTGCGTCTCTATTTAAAACATATGTACGTAGTTCCTCAAAAATTAAATTATTACAGTATTAGATAAAATAATTATTTTTTAAATCACTTAGGCAAAATTCGTTAGTGGTGAACTGTTTGGTTAAATTTTCAAATTACAATCGTGAAAATAGAAATAGCTGGAACGGAAATTAGAACTCTTGCTAACCATCGCTAAACCTAAACTCACCAACTAACTACACCTAAACTAACCACGCATTAACTCGTGTTATGTTACCATTAGACAGGGCTGTTCGCAGAAATCAGCCCACAGGAGGGGGCTAAGGAATGTTAGAAAAATATTGCAGAAACTGTCGAAAACTATACAAAAAGAAGATTTATTTCCCGATATTGAACAAAACTATAGTGATCTTATCGTATTTGAACACTGACTTCTTATAATTTTGTAATGTGAAACGGAGGTATTGTACTTGTGTTATTTTTTATGCTTTTCCTTATATACAAAATTAGAGCTAGCAAATATTTTGGTAATAAAATAGAAACCTGAAATTATTTTTCACTAGTTTTTTTTTGTATTTTTCGGGTAACTAAAAGGCTATATACTGTAGAACAACCTCTTCAAAATCGGTTTCATTTGCCCGCCAGCAGCGATAAAGTCGGCTTAGTCACTCGTCGATTGAAGCACAAGAGGTGTCTGAGGAAATTTTCCACTTGTCGGGCAAAAGCGAGTTTTATAGTCTCGAGTTGGTACCAAAATATTAAGTCCAACGGACTCAAGTCCAGGTTAGTAGATGGCCAATCATTCGGAACATGAATTTTGAGCTACATTTGTGAGTCGTGACCTGGAGTGGAGCCTTGCTGAAAGAACCACTCTTCAATTGCAAATAGTGTTGTGTTGAGGGACTGAACAACATTCTAAAATATGTGTGTTTGATATATGTATGTACCTTCCTTGAGATTTTAACATCTTTTTCGAAAAGCTTGCCGTTGACCATTTTGCGCATACTGGCAAAATAAGATACCCGATTTGGACCTTTGTTTTTGTTTGAACCTTTTGTAAGTAAGTCTCGGGTGTGTCTTAATAAGCACTGATTTCAAAATCACGTTCAACTATTTTGTACGACATAATCTGCCTGCTGTTGTTGGGTTTTGGACGGATCCCAAAACATCTGTTCCTCTACGGTTTTGATAGTTTTTGCCGTTCGCGGCGTATGTAGAACCTAAATTATGGTTAGGCGTGAATTTAAGCGGCTGTATAATCCGAAATATGTCACCATTTTGTAGTGAGCATCATTAATGTTCCTTATGAAAAAGTAATTACTTTGAACGGAATAAATTTAATGGTTACTGACCATGAATGATTTTCTTTTCTACGAAAACATTTGCTAGTACTAAGTGTATTTAATTTTTCTCAATAATTTTCAGTTTTTCTAATAATTGTTTAATGGAATTTTAATGTACCGAGAAAGAGTATAAAACTACTTTGGAATTTTAATATAAAATTTGAAATTTCTCTAGAGTTAGATAATGTGTTTGTTTTAATTCAAAATCTTCACTGTCGCTACTAATGCCACATTATAATTTCACGTTGTTTGTTCCAAAAGCGAAATAAATGATGTTAGGATTTAAGCCAATACATATTTTTCAAAACTGAACAAAATTGTTCAGGAGGTCATTTAAAAAATCTATATTATTTTTTAATAAAATAAAATTTAAATCGTCAAACAATTCTAATACCAAAAGGTATATATCCTATATCAATTTAATTTTTAGGTGAAAATCTCGGCTGCTTTGGAACCAGTAAAAAGAAAAAGGAAGCTGCTCAAAACGAACATCAAACGGAAAGTAACTACACGCCCAGCACTTCAAAGAATTCAGTACCCAACAGCTCGTCACACAAACGTTATGAACTTTTGTGGCAACCAGAGGTTGTGCAGTACTATTTGGCTTTATTGCAAAGTTGTTCCAATCCGGAAACATTGGAAGCGGCAGCTGGAGCTATACAGAACCTTTCCGCCTGCTACTGGCAGCCTAGTATTGATATTCGCGCCACAGTACGCAAAGAAAAGGGTCTACCCATATTGGTAGAATTGCTACGTATGGAAGTCGATCGAGTCGTTTGTGCAGTGGCAACAGCTTTACGAAATCTCGCTATAGATCAACGCAACAAAGAGCTTATCGGCAAGTACGCTATGCGAGATTTAGTCCAAAAGCTTCCCACAGGCAATCCACAGCACGATCAGAACACCTCCGATGACACAATTACTGCAGTATTAGCTACAATTAATGAAGTAATTAAGAAAAATCCCGAATTTTCGCGGTCGTTGCTAGACGCCGGTGGTGTCGATCGCTTATTAAGTATTACAAAGCAACGCCAAAAGTATACATCATGTGTATTAAAGTTCGCCAGTCAGGTTTTGTTCACAATGTGGCAGCACCATGAATTACGCGATGTTTACAAGAAAAACGGCTGGAAGGAGCAAGATTTCGTATCCAAGTCATTTACCGCTCATAATATTTCGCCAAATTCCCCGAATAATGTAAACAATACTCTAAATAGACCCATGGCTTCGCAAGGTCGAACAAGATATGAGGATCGAACGATACAAAGAGCTTCAAATAATGCCGGTCGCAATAATACAGGAAATGATTTTACAGGCTGCAATGAGTCACCGCTTCTCTGCCAAATGGTAAGTAAATAAATATAAAAAAGATTACTTAAGTAAGTACGTCCAAGAAACATAGAAAATAGAAGATTGCGCAAAAAAAAGGAAGTGTGACATGAGCCCAGAAAAAAGAAAAACAAGGGCAAAGAAGAGACATCTTTGGAAACCAGCAAACCCGTAAATTTATGCGGCGTTGAAATTGGTCAAGAAGCTTCAAGTTTTTTTTTTATTGATTCTAACATTTCTTCCCCTTTCTACTATTTGTTGTTGTGAGAGAACAAAATCCAAATTAAATTCAATAAAGTTTCAGAAGTGTAAAAGTAAACAGAAAACACAAAAGAACATTGGCAAAAATTGCAAATTAAAATTTAAGTAACTAAATCAAAAAAATCGAGCTGACTGTACACAAGCAGCTAATGTTGTTAAATTTTCCAAAAGCTAGTAACAATGTTTGATAAAAAGACATGTTTTTATATAGCCACTTGATAATTTTGCAAAGCTTACTAAAATGTTTTACTTTTTTTTTAGACCGATGATGCCTCGAGCAACGGCGTTGGCAATGACACTTATCAACGGAGAAATCAAAATCCTCAAGCGGCTATGTATATACCAATCATGGAAGGCGCACGGAATCATTCCAATTAAAAATTATAACTTTTAAATACTTTTCATATTTCATAAATATAATAAAATGCACTTACAAATATGTTTCAATAGATAATATATCGATACCTCAGGGTACATATGCTTTAAGTTAAATTGAACTTCTTGTCAACATTATGGAGAGGATTTTAATTTTGTTTGCATTCGAGATTGTATGATAATCGTCATCCCAATATCAAATATGTATCACAAATAATTACACTGCACTTGGTATACACACGTGCGTATTATATGTATGTATGTACACACACATACAAACATACATACATACATACATATATATGTACAATGTACATATACATATGTAAAAGTAAGCTCATTGGTTACAAGGCAAATTTCCAAAAAAAAAATCTTGCTTAATACATTTGTGCACTGAAATATCGATATTCTATAAATGCATACAAAACATAGTTTACACGATAAAAGGGGTATAAGAAGAATCGAGGTATATTTACCAATACGTATAAATAAAATTTACATTCTCGAAATGCGTTTAATACGTGCATACATAATAAAATTTCTTGGTAGTAACTTCGTCGTCTTTTTATTTCTTCTTTGTTTGGAAATGACATACGAAACCTATAAACCTACATATAAACATATTTAATATTGTAAATTTATTCGAAAACATTTATCGAAAGGATATAAACGCTTCGCTGCCAAAAATATGAAATTGAATAAAAACTATAAGTAATATTTTAAATACGTATCGGTTAAAAGATTTTCGGTTACTTTTTTTTGGAAATTATATATATTAATAAAATGCCTAAAGAAGCTGAGAGCCGTCGTCTAGCAATCCATTGTCTACATACATACATATGTATGCATGTAAATTCCTGCTCACTTAATTTTAAATTTTATTTTATTTAGTTTACAATATTTTTTTATTAAAATACAACATCCAGATTATTCTGTTATTAGCAGAATTCGAAAATAACCCTCTCTACACAGAGAATGTTCCAAAAAACTCTATTTGCTTGAGAGAGAAAATAACGCACAAAAAAGAAAAAGTGTTTTATTTTGTTTGTAGGTGAGTGCTTTTGCTTAGTGAGAAACATTCGCTCTGTTCATAATGTGTTGTATTTGGCCTGGTATTTTATATTCATGATATTTTTGATCAGTTTTATAAATTTACAAAAACAAATTCATTGAATACTAAATACTCAATTTAACAAATATAGAATAGGCATAATCTGCTGTATCGTTGCGTGATATCGTGTATTTTTTCTTACAACCCTGTAAATGCTATGTCAGATGTATTAATTGGCAACTTCATTTTAAAATAGAAAAATTGAAATTTGAAAATTTACTTGAAATTGAAAATTTGAATAGAAAAAATGGATGCAACTAATTTTGTGGTAAGTATTTGCAGATTTAAGTGATTTTGTTTTTTTATTTTTTTATTTATTTTACAAGATATTGAAGAACCTCCTAGTTCTGCAGTAAATAGAAGTATTGAAAACTTTAAATATAGAACTTCACATTTATTTAAAATAGCCAGCGACTTAGATGTCCGTAGAAAGAGCATTTTCAGCACTTAACTTTATTTTAAGTGAGAAACTGTACAAATTAAATACGGAAACAATAAACTCTTTATTGGTAGTTCAACTAAATTCTTAAAATTATAATAATTAATTATATTAATTAACTACGCAGTCGCGTGATTTATATTTTTGCAAAAATGTGAATAATTTATAGTATGTAACCATGAAGATAATTTATTTTATTTTTTGATTCAAACTAACTCGAATATAATAACACCCATTTAAAAATTCAAATTTCTTATACTAATTTATACACAAAAATGCCAAATTTAGGAAAAAATTACTTATTTTCAGTGTAGTATAATATCATAAATGTTCGCACCAATTCATTATAAATGCATGAATGTTGTCTTAATAAATACCAAACGATTCATTTTTCCACTTACAATGTATATCCACTTTTATTTTTCTATTTTTCAATAATCTGCAAACGAATATAAAAGTTTATTCCAAAGTGTCTTTTTTCCTAATAGAAATTTCAGTAGTTGGAAAATAACTCACAGTAGAAAACACAAAATGATCTTACGGATAGATTTTGTTCGGTGAGAAATTTGTTTTGCTTGCAACTTTTGTGTTTGTGTCAGTGAAAAATACTATGAAAATAGGTGGAGCATGGACAATGAAGTTTTTCACATCATTGCTGGTGCTTATGTGTTGGGAACATGCAATGAGGGTTTCTATAGAACATGGGCACGATTTTATTTCGTCGCTGGATGACTAGGTCAAGGTGCTCCCGGACACTTCGTTAACCCAAGTAATCGAAGCCTCATTTACATTATTTTTCGACAGGTATAGCATTCTTACTACGAAGAAGAAGAAGAGATGCTATTATTTTCGCACTCTCGTGACAACATGTATGCTGATAAAACAGAGAAAAAAACTTGAAATATAACCGACTAGTTTACCAATGGTGGTACCCAAATGGGTATGTCGCAGAGATCTCAAGTTGGAATCTTAGGCGATGCATGTAGAACTCCGAATGTATTTCTGCCACGAAAAAGCAGATATATATACAGACTAGGGATGTCAATTTTGAAAAAAAGGAAGTAAACGTAAAATTTGACACACATACAAATTAATTTATACTTACATACATATATAAATATTTGGTACAGAAGAAGCACTGCTGCGCCTTAACACATGTTGGTTGGATTGTCGACAATAAGTTAAATGCTCTCTGTAGGACATTGCCTTTCTCGCCTCATCACAAAAACTATCAATTTTTTTTACCAAGCCTTCTCATGCATTTTATGCCTATCTTGATGCAATTTATCTTTAAGATTTTCAGCCTTATCCAATTCAGGCACCTCGTCGTTAGTTCTACATACTCGTTCGTATTAACATCGCTTTCATAGTGACCGCGCAGAAATTGTAAAGGATATGGTCTTATATCTTACAGCAAAACTGTTATTACTTATTATTATAATAACTTTAAATTGATTTGATGCTCTTTATTTTTTTAATAATGATCTTCCACCGGCATAACTGACAACTTATGACCGTGTTCTAGAGTACTCTCTTTCGACGGGGTATTTTTGTGTAGTTAGGTAGGAACGCGATCAATAAAAACTTAAAAACGAAGGTACACATTATTTGCTTTGCTCTAAATAAGTTATAAAAAATACCAATTTCAATTGACGGTGTTATGTAGATTTACGTAAGAAGCACCAAGGCAGTAAGGCAGGGTAGCGAGTATGTAACATATAGGACCAATAAATCCTGCGAACAAAAACGGTTCCCCCATAATATCGTTACGAAATGTGAGCAAATTATGAGTTAAAACTTACGGTCTTTTTTGCGGATAGTTCTGCAATTCAGTTGTTCAAGACCGGCAAAGAAAATATCCACTAAGGAAACGACAATAATTATAGCCTACATACATGATTCAATTATTAAAGGTTTGGTAACTAAGCAGCTAGCTCCGTCACTTTTTGTCAAACGGCTCCCATCCAAACCGTGTTGCTTCTTAAAAATAAAAATAGTAGCAACACTTTTTGTTTCTTTTGTTCGCGAAAAAGGTAAGTTCAAATCCGGCTTTTAAAGACAGCTTTTTTTTTTGATTACAAGACTGACCCCGTATCGTAAATATTTCATGTAAATGTGTATAAATGACGCGCTTTTCCATTGAATGCTTTTTGCACGCATATAAATTCGATGTGACGGAGTGGAAAGTGTTGTAATTTCTAGAAGGAATAGGTATAAATAAATTTAAAATAATGTGACACCATAATCATCCAAAAACATAAATTTGTAAGAACTAAATTTTCGAGTTATGAAGTTTGATTTATTTTTCTTGTAATATATATGTAAATTTTTCTCTTTTATAAATTGCGAATTATTATGGTTTTCGCCATCCAGGGGTTCATCATAATTTTAAGAATAATCCCGATGTCAATGGTATGCATGTACATAAATAAAAGGAATAAAGCGAATAAATAACTTAAATATTTCGAGATAATGTTTTCTGATCAATCGAAATTATTTTTCGTTTAGTTCGTGGGGCAAATAAATTGAAAATTTATTCGCTGGTCAAAATTAAATAAATAATACCTTCGAAACATTTTACTACTAAATATTTACTTTTTAACAAAGGAAAACAAACTCTAACCCGTTTTCCATACTACGGGAGTCAAAATGTAAATGTCATTATTTACCTAAACTTTTATAATTGAATCATGGCTTACATATGTACATTTGTGTATGTATGTATGTACATATAATAGGGTGTTCGATTACTCGACTTTTTCGTAAAACCGGTTTTTGAATTATTTGGAAAATGGCAATTTGAAAAAAACCGGTTCCTAATTTTTAAATCTTAAAAAAACCGGGTAAACCGGTTCTTGTTCCAAATAAAAAAAAAGCTATATCAATGTGTATGTAACTAAATGCAATTATTTTTATGAAAGAAATCAGTCTCTAATAGACAAAGAAGTCACAATTTTAGACCAGTTGACATTCATTAGTCTCAAAATAAAGCCTCTAGTCTCAAATAAATTCTCTTAACAGTGATCTGGGGATAAGCAGGTCAGAAAAAAAAGTAACAAAAAGGAAAACTTGAGATAATATCAAATTACTGAATTCCGACATACATTTTTTGGAGTAAAATTAGTTTTTCTTTAGTTTTTATAAAACTTGATACTGAAAATGTTCATAAAAAGACGGACTACCTTGAAAAATTGTATAACGCCTTACTGACAATAATGCCCAAATTCGGTAACTTGGTATCATCTCAAATCTCAAAATGAGCTAGAGATTATTGGTTTTCCTTGCTTTCGCGTTTTTTTTCTTTTGTATTTATTTAAATTCTTTTCTCAAGTTAGTTTGTAATTTATCAGGCATGTTCTGAAAATCGTACTATTGAAATTCGGTACGATTTGCTAAGTACTTTCGAAGATGCTGGATTTAAAAATTCCATCTAAAGATATTGGCCCATAGTCATAGTCAAGATAAAGTTGACTCTTAAATTAGAAGTAGCTTTTTTGACATACATATGTTCCGTAGAAAATATAATGATTTATATTACACATTTATTCATCTTTTAAAGTTTTAATTAAAAATACTGAGTCTCTTCATAAGAAGTAATCAAAAATATTTAACAAATCGTACCGAATTTAAATCGTACGATTTTCAGAACATGAAATAATAATAATTTTTTACTTGCACATTATATAATATACTACACCTTTTCAACCCAGTAATAAAAGAACCATAAATAATAATATATAAATAAATAAATAAACAAATAATTAGAAAACGTTAATTAACAACGGGAAAACGTAAACAGTAATGAAAAAAAGTAAACTGATAGTGAGAAACGTTAATTTATAATGAGAAATCATAAATTTGTTAAGAGATCAAGAACATTGCCTCAAGTTTTTTTTTACTTTAACTAATTTAATTTTATCTAATTGTGAAAGTAAGCAAATGGAAAACGCTAAGATGATTTTGGTTTTATAAAAAGTTTTTATAACCACGCCATTTTTTTTTACCGTAAAAACGCCGTCAATGTTCAAATAAGGTGTAAAAAGTGAACATATCTCTGACTTTTTCTGAATTGAGATATAGTATTAACTGAAAGATCAACCTTTTTTTTCTAAGACCAGGCAAAATCCGAAAAAATAGCTCTCCCATTATCTTTTTGTTATTTATATTTTAATTAAAATTAGTTTGAATATTTTTTTGTCATTATTGTTTTTAAATTAAGGCTTTAGCCTTTTCTATTTACTTGGAAGGTGTAATAATTGCTGTTAATTTCTTTAAAAATGCGGCTTACTCGGCTTACATATAATAAATGCTATAAACATTTCTATTAGTACTTGTTGAAATACAAAATTATCATAATACAGATTATTTTACACGAAACGACAAATTTAAGTGGATGGTGAATTGTAAGAAGAATATTGAACTTCCAATTTTTCGCTGGTCAAGTTTTTTACTTATCGCATAGAGTGAGAACTCTTACAGAACTTAATGTAAATGAAGTACAACTTAAAATCAACCCAGAAATATATTTAATTAAGGTTGGTGCCAACCAGTTCACCTTTGGGCTATGGAGCCAAATGAGCAATAACGTTCGCCATACCTGTCTTATTGCCGAGAGATTTATGGACCTTTACGTGTTTACGATGGCGAATGCAGCAGCTGATGAAACGATGAGCTGTACGAGCTTTACAAGAACGGAGACAAAGTGCAGCTAATTAAAAAGCAGCCTTGAAGCTATACGACTCGTTGAAAAGGCTAAGTAGAAAAGGACGTGTTTTAACTTGGTGTTTCTATTTCGACCAAGTTGGCGAGAGAAAAAATAACTGCCGTTTATGTTAAGTTAAGTTAATTAAAGTTTATAGGGCCAATTAAGTAATTTAAAAGTTATTTTGATTTACACTTGATCAAAAAAGTTGTTATGATTGGAAATAATATTATAAAATATGCGTTGTAAAGGCAAAAATGCAAAACACGCTCTACGAAAAAATTCTCAAAAATCAACGGGATATTTATGCGACCTGAAACTAAAAACTTGTTTGACTTAAATAAAATAGTCAAAAAAGCAGCACGTTCAAACAATTTAAAAAAAATCGAATTAAACAGTTTTTTTAGTATTTCATAATTTTTGTGGAGAAAGTAAAAAGTTTGAAAATTGGTTTTTACTAAGAAATTATCTGAAATTTATTTTAAAAATAATCAAAATCGAATTTAGGAACTACTATGTAATTGTCAAAAATTGTAAAAATAAATCACTGATAATATTTTAAACATCATCATTGTACTACATCTAAAACAATAAGTTCTCTCGACAGTTGAGCCTGCGTTACCGGATTAACGCGCATTTCATTTTGAGTCCCACAAACCAGTGTCTGATTATAACAAATTTTTTAAGGAAACTTCATTTAATAATATTAATAGAAACACCTTAAAAATATACAGTAAGGAATCTTCATATTTTATTAGGACTTTGTAGCTTTTCTTACGCTACGATGACTGAGTTTCAGTCTAAGTTTTCCATTTAAATCAATGCTTGATCAGTCCATTGCTGCCTTCATCGAAGTTCATATTTATTTATTTGCTCTACATAGTACATATGCACGAATTCTATGCAGACACTATTTTTTAGATTTCTTTCTGTAATTTAAAAATAGGAAATTAAATTTATTTAAACATTTTATAAATAGACAAATGTATGTATGTATGTACTTATCTTCTTGGAGCAATTAACTAAAAGATGTTGAGAAACTTAGAGAAACGCTTACTTTTTATATCGCGCGAGTATTTCATGCTTGAAGGTCTCAAATCGCTTTCGATTAATGTTATTTTGCTGCTCCCGCCAAACTGGTCTCGCTTTTTTCTGTTGCAAGCCCCAATGGCATGTAAAAACAGGCGATAGCACAAAGAATGTATATCCAGCAACATACATTTCGTAAACCTGCCATTAAAAATATTGCATGAGTACTTTGTCTTACAATATAACTTTTTTTTCACCTGTGAATTTCGAGTAAATCCATAACCTATAAATCGTTCATCATGCGCCGGAACATCGTCGAAGGCGACATAAAAAGGTTCGTACAAAAACTCAAAATTTGTCACCATATGACTTATATGAGCCCGGTCATCTTCAGTTGAGGAATTTCTTAGCCATAATGAGAAGTTAGTGGCATATTGATTGTAGATAAACACTTTTTCGTGAAATGGTCGTGCCAAACCTTTTCGATAAAGGCGCATAAGCTCCGGCTTTGAAGCTGGAAACTTGGCTCTATTGTCTAATTCAAAAGTTGGTATAACATACGCGCACCGGTAGCTGCATTTTGCCGAAGGAAGAAAATTATTTAATAGCGCAACCATATTTCCACTTGGTATTATATCAATATCCGTTAAGAAGACATATTTATTTTGACATCCTTTTCTTGCCAAATTTCGTAAATGATTTTGAGGATATTCATTTTTCAATCGCCATCGTATTGTGTCCGGATTGCGCATTCTCAGTAAATGCCGCAGCGTTTGTTCGGGATATTGGCAGTCAAAGCTCTTTATTAGATTCGGATTATGACTGTGAATTGGTTCTTTATTATTTGGTATGGCAAGGTGAAATGTAACGTTATCACGAATAAATGAGAAGCAAAGTCGCATATATGTAACAAAATATTGTAGTATTGAAAATTCTTCATTTCCAGCAACGTAGACGGCAGTGGATATGGGACCGGCCCATTGATAAGCAACTTGCGTTAGTGAAAATAGTCTTTCCACAGAACTTTGTGTAGCTAAACACACAATATTTTCGTGTGAGGCTTGAACAAACTTGTCGCCAATCAAAGCAAAATCGTACATTTTGTAGAGGCGATGGTTATCCCATCTTCCGGTAGCAAAGCTGATATTATCAAAAGCAAGCCTAAAATTATGCTTAGACATTTTGTCAAAAAGAGTTCTATTCAGCGGAGGTGTATTATCTTCCGTCAATCTTTCAAATGCAGCTGCTGTTTTGGTTATTCTATTTGATGACTTATTGGCATACTGAAAACGCGTTTCCGTTTCGAGTAAGCAAAGTGTCCATAGCAGATTTGCAGCAGTTAAAAATATTAACACGATTAAGCCTAAGGATCTAAATCGAAATAATTTCCACTGAAAATAAGAAACTGATGTAATATGTACATATGTACATGTTGTATAAATATATCAGTTATATCAACAAAGTTAATTTACCATTATAAACTTTCTTTTTATTTCACTTTCGCTTTTAGGAATGGTTAACTCGCGTAAACATATGTTACATCCTTTGTGCGATGTTTTGTTATTACAATCGATTTCAAATCATAAGCACGTCAAGTTATCTGGTCATCTGTGCTACCCTATAATGTTCAATTCAACATACAGTCGAACCAAAGAACGTTTATTACAAAGAAGGTGCAAGTTCCGTTCCGTTCGGCTGGCAAAATATTTATTTCGGCATTTTTCACCTTACTGGAACGAATTGGGCAATCGTTGCCTGATTTTACAGAGAACGTGTATTGACAGAGAAAGTTGCAAGCATTTCATTCCCTATGGCAAGGATTTGCACCTTCTCTGTCAATACACGTTCTCTGCTAACAATGTTCAATTCAACATACAGTAGAACCAAAAAATTTTAATTACAAAGAAGGTGCAAGGTACGTTCGGCTCCGCTGATTTTAGAATCTAATTCGATCTAATTGGATTTCGGAGTGTTGAAATGAGCTGATATAAGCCACAAGAAACGTAACGCTTTGCAACTGCTTTGTTACGTGCATCCTTTGGTAGAAACTCGATAACACTAGTTTACAAGAATAAATTTTCTGTGGGCGACAATATGTGTTTACGGTAAAACGAACCTTATAAAAAAGAATCTTTTCGAATCGGGTTTTTACAGAATTAGAACGGTAATTAAAGATGAACATAAAAAAAAGGAAACTTTAAATATCCCGGGCATGATTTGGGCAAATGAGCATAATAACAAAATATGTGGCCTCAGAAACAAGCATGGGATAGCTTTAAAAACCCACACCAAAACACCGAATAATGTAATATTTTTTTTATTATATAAAAGTACAATTAAAAAAAAATATTATTTTTTTTGACAAAAAAGCGTTCTATTTCTCAACGTAATCTCCTTTTAACTCTATTGACTTAGTCCAGCGTTTTCCAATTTTTTTATTCCTTCCAAATAATTGCTTTTTTCAAGACTCTCAAAATATTCGTTTGATAACCCATGAGCCATTTCTTCAGGTTTAGTAAGAAAAACAAAAATTATATAAATAAACTCTATAGGTACATACATATCAACAAAAAGAAAAAAATGTCTTCTTAAAAAAAAAAAGAAAATAAATTTAATAAATATAAATAAATAAAACCATTTGAGGTACTTTTGAGAATCAACGTTGGAGATTAGAAAAATACCTTTGTTTTTAATTTAACCTAATTAGAGTTCTAACCTTAATATTTTTTGGGCTTTATCAAAGTAGCTTCCAACTGTACTAAAAATGCACAAAAACAAAGCGTAAAATAGGCGAGCAAGTAAATTTTTTTTTTCTAAAATAAGCAAAATATATTTAAATCCCAATTTACCTATTTTGTAACATTTTGAAATAAATTGAACTCATTTTTATGTTTAGCGTCTCTGCCTTCAGGCCTGGCCAGATATTCACAGCACGTCAAATCCTGGAAAAGACCTTAGATAAGCAAATCGACACTTTTGTGCAACTTTTTCAATCTGATGTTGGAATGCGTTAACTCAATTGCGTTAATGAATTAATGTATTGAGTATCGATATCGAAGTTGTACCCGCGCTTTCATTTTTGTTTAGTAGAAACTTCAAGAAAATTCGACGCATTTTTCTGTTAGTCGTCTTGGAACTCACATTTAAATAAATTTTGTAGGTATTTCTGTTGAATTTTAACAATATTTTATTATAACAATTTTTATTAACCTATTTTGCAGCAACTTCCACTCTCGCAGCTTCGTTTCGCAATTTTTCTTCTAAGAAAGCAGCTTTAAAAGGTAGGAACTGCATCCAAAATTAGCGTTTTTTTATTTGTCGTCTTGAAATGCTTATTTTTTTAAATCAATTTTGTATGTTTTACTTTTTTTTTTTAAATTAATAAACCAGCAATGAAAAAAGCAAAGTATGGTTGCATTTCTCTGAAGAGAAAGACAAAAAAGTAAAATGCCTGGTATGCATTCAACATTTGTCAGTTGGGGACAAGTCGGCGTGTGGGCTTATCCGGCATATGAAAGTGTCGCTTGAAAGTGCCCACTCCTGTGTTAGTCCTTTAACGATTGGCACTGCGCAAGCCATCTCGCCACATGTAATATTTCCTCCAATCCAATAGATGTTAAGGGAGAATATATTAATTTTTCAGGAAAAATTACACCACTGCTCCAATTGGTTTTCCTCCACAATCATCGTGTTTTCAGCTTTAGTTCTCATAACAGTGGTCAGGTTCCCAACTGCATCATTATTTGCGTCAGCTTTTTGCTTGCCATTCTTTATTATCTTTTTCCGTTTATCACGAATTTTATCCGCTTTTACAACTAATTACATATCAACACTCTAACTGAAAGATATCCCGAAGTAGCGATACCGAGAGATACCATGAAACCGGAGTTAAGTCTCACAAAAAGATTCAAAACCGAATTGAGCAACAAAAGAAGCTGGGTGGGTTTCTCGGAAACCACCAAGATAAACCAACACATGAATACCTGGTACACGGACGGCTCGCTAACCGAACAGGGCACCGGAATCGGTGTGTATGGACCGAGAACAAAGTACTCGGATTCGATAGGGACACAGATGTCCATTTTCCAAGCAGAAATTTATGCTATAGAAAGGTGCGCGTCATTTAACTTCCAGCGTAACTACCGCGGACGGAATATTGCTATTCTATCGGACAGCCAAGCAGCTATCAAGGCCCTCAAATCTTACCAGGTAACCTCAAAACTGGTAACGGAGTGTCTTGATAAGCTGATCATACTTGGTCTTACGAACCGGGTCTGGGTTCTTTGGGTACCAGGTCACGCTGGTATCTTTGGAAATGAGATGGCGGACATGCTCGCAAAAAAGGGGGCATCAACTCCATTCATAGGTCCCGAACCCTTCTCAGGATTAGGGCAAGGGACACTATCAGCCTTAACGAGGAAAGAGGAGGAAGCCCTTAGTAAATCACACTGGGACAATCTGCCAAGTCTGGAGCACTCCAAATCCCTTCTGGGTAGCTACAACCAAACAAGATTTAGAGAATGCATGGGCTTGTCAAAGAACAACTTGAGAATGATCACAGGAATCCTTACAGGACACTGTAGGCTGAATTATCACCTAAATAAACTGGGAATTTATTCGCAGGAACGTTGCAGATAAGAGAAAGAAACTTCTAAACACGTCCTGGAGAAGTGCCCCGCATTGATGCACAAACGTCAAAAATGTCTAGGCGAATATCTGGTTACGGACGATGGGATAACTTCCAGCGACTTAGGTTCAATACTAAGATTTATCTCGGAGGTTGGACTAAGGGAAATTCTTAATTCCAAATAGGGGGCACAATAGACCTTAAGGTCGCAGTGCTATCTCTCCAACAACAATAATAATACAACTAATTACTTGCAGCGCTTGAAATCATACTCATGATTCACGATGGTCATTCTGGTATTGTTTTTTACATATTTCACAGTTTTCTTTGTTGCCGCGCAGTAACGCAACGCAGCGTAATCCACATCTATGCTGCTGCCTTTGAGGTTGTTCTTGCAGTGAACGAGGACAAAACAAAGTACCTTGTGGCAATAAACAAAAAATCATCGTGTATTTGTAGGTAGGCTTTTAGAACTGTTCTCTAGTTTTCTATCAAACAGGAAACTATTAGTGACAATTGGATCCAGTAAGTCATCAATACTTATCGATGCCTTGTCAGGAATTCCTCAAGGAACCCATAGTGGACCCTTGCTTTTTCTCATTTTCATAAATGACTTACCCAATCAATTCAAATTTGCTAAATGTCTTATGTTTGCTAAGATGCCGTCAGTAGGTGGTGCAATGACAATCACCTGTTTTTGAATGCAAATAAATGTTGTGTGGTTACTTACTCAAGGAAACCTAGTATTACTTTTTTCAATTTTATGTTAAACAGTTATTCACTACATCGATGTAGTGAAATGAAAGATCTGGGAGTAATTTTTGATTCTCGACTTTCTTTCTCTAACCATATTGATTACATTTGTGCTAAATCTTTCGACATGATTGGTTTCATCAGACGTAATACTGAATATTTTAAAAATCCTATGACCTTGAAGACGATTTTCGTTTCATTAGTTAGAAGCCGCCTTGAATATTGTTCAATAATTTGGATTCCGTACTACGATATTTACTCCAAAAAAATTGAGAGAATTCAAAAAGTGTTTACAAAATATGCTGTAAATAAACTTAGATGGCCATTTGGCCTCCCACTATATATAAGTGGGCGTAAGCTGTTTGGTCTCCAAGCCCTGCATGATAGAAGGATTAGCTTTTCGTTAATTTTTGTTTTTAATATAATCAATGGCAATATAATTTGTCCACAGTTAACATGGTTATTCAGCCGATATATTTCTCCACGCGATCTTCGACGTTGTAAGTTATTTATTGAGGATAGGCATTCAACAAGCTATGCATTTAATGAGCCGATAGCAAGATCTATGCGGTTATCTAATCAATATTGCAATATTCTTAATTTTAACACTAGTTTGTATAGATTTAAGTTAGATTTGTTTGGTATTTTTAACTAGTCTGTAAAAAGTTATTACTTTGTAGACCGTATTAATTAAATAAATAAATAAATAAATAAGTTCTGTGGCTCTTAACAACATGTTCTCTCGTTTTTTTTTTCATGCCTGTTCAGGTATTTCCCCAAGGAAGTATCCTTGGACCGCTGTTATTTATCATCTTTAGCAATGATATTAGCTCTTGCTTCCTACACTATAAACTTCTGCTCTACGTGGACGATCTGAAGGTTTACACTTTCGTAGTAAGAATGGAGGATTCATTTTTTTCCAATTCAGTCTGACCTTGACAGATTTGTACTGCGATCTTTAAATTTGACTCAGCCCTTAAAACTCCCGCTATTTACTCCAAAGACAAGAAACACTTAAGAATAGAAAAAATATCTGTTTTGTTGATTTAACTTAAAAGTCATAACTGAGGATATGGATTGTTCTGATATCCTAAATAAGATACATCTCAATATCCCAACTAGTAACCATTAGCTTTTGTGTAGTCAATAAGAAAGTATGTATTCACTGATGGTTAATAAATAAATAAACGAATTAACCTGAAATGATGATGTTTTTTTTTTTTTAAAGAAACCGGAGGTATTGAAGTTCTCAATCAATTGAATTCTATTCTGTGCTGGGAACAAAACAAAGTGACTAAATATCAAATTTTTTGTAATTGTTTTGGCCATATTTTTTTATGTAATTGTTTTTGAACTTTCAGGCGGATTGGTTTTTGAGAAAATTATAAGAAAAAACAACGATACTCAAAGCGGTAGAAGTTATAGCAGCTATTTCGGAGATCAGCACATCTCGTCATCAGACATCTTTCTTCTTGGCTTCCGCGGCAGTCGCACCCAAGACACTTAAACCGGCAGATAAACGCCTAGTGCATTTTTTTCCCATTACGACAGGTAAGTTGTATTTTAATTGTGTTGGCTTATTCGTAAATATCCATTTATGGCCAGACTGATTAAAACTATCGGCGGTTAGCTATATTTAGCTAAATATTCAGCGCTCATTTAATTGACGTATGACCTTAACCGGCTCTTATAGTCCGATTAGCGCTTAACCGGTCTCTAAGAAAGCAGCAACTAGAGTTGCATTGAGATTAAAAGGCGACTAATGCTCATTTATCGTCCAGCACGAACATCAGTTCAGTAGTTCGCTACGAATAGATGGAAAAGGAGCATTCGTAGAAAACAATGCGGATGAGAAAATAATAGAGTAATACCTACTTTTATAAAAGATTTTTCAGGAATGTAAGACACAAATTGACCTAATAAGGGGGCCTCTAGTCCCAAGGCCTGAAATCGAGCGGTTTTTTTTGGAAATAAATTGCAAAGGATCTACTGAATGGATTTAAGAATTTTTTTTTTTTTTTCAAGGTATGTACATGTTTTGACTTTCAACTTTTTGTATTGAAAAAAAAAAAACAACATTGTCGCCCTTGAAACGTCATTGACTAAATTGCTGTTGAAACTGCATGGGTCCCGCTTATATATAATTCTGGCCTGTTGGGTAATTAGTAATCAGAAATTAAATATTCTTTATAATCACAGTTACGTTGGCTATGTTTTCCCGAGACAGAATTTTTTTATTTTGCTAATTGTAAAATTTATGCAACGATTTGTGAAAATTTTTAATTTTCGGCGACTCTAAAAATAGAAAAAAATAAAAATAAAATTTTGCAAATCGTACTCGGGAAAACATAGCGGTATGTTCATTGAATGATTCAATAAAAAAAAATTATAAATCGGACCAATACCTTTATGAAAAGTCTTACTCGGCAGCTAAAAAATCCACTACTTTCGGGAAAACGCGTTTAAAGATAAATTACGGTGTATAACTTGATGGAGACGGGTACATTCCGGAGCCCAGAAGCATACAAAGGAATGTGATTTCTATGAAATCCTCTCTGTGGCGTATTCTTGGATACATATGTAGATATACATATGTAGATTAAAATTAAATAAAAAAAAAATAGATTTTTTGAAAGTAGAGGAAGGTATTCCAATTAAGGCGGCACAAAAATAGGATTTTGTAAATTTTTGCAAATTTTGTATGGTATTTGACATAAAAACGTCTTAAGTAATTTCAAGTACATACAAACATATGTACATACATATGGATTGGATTTTTCTCGAAAAGTTTGCTCCAATCGCCTTTCTTTTAAGGCGCCACTGATGTTGTATACATTCTTTTATATTCCTTCCCAGTAAGACTCAAACAGATAAGGGTCTTTCGTTCTTTATTTTGTTCTCAAATACGCACAGTTTTTTCATACAAAAGGCACTAATATACATAAATACTTGGCGACAACTTTTGTATTAAATAGACGTACACACATATTTTGTTGTCGTTTTCTTTTTTTTTTTTATAAATATACTACATATTTTTGTATATATATACTACATAGTATGCATTCTGGAAATATTATAAAGAATATTTTTATTCATACAATTCAGTCAGCAACTTATTTCAACATGTTTCTTATAAATTATTGATACACGGTAATGATTAAGAGAACAGTCTTGAAAATGACTTGATGAAAAATGTTTTTGAATGAATTGCACGAATAATAGATGTAAAATATAATAAAAACGTCTTAATTTATCCACACATACCCAAAAATTAAGTTAAAACAAAAAAAAAAAGAATAAAATAAAAAATGTAATAAACGTTCGTCCTCGATGTAAACTAATTTGTAGCGCGAGTTTTCGATTAAAAAGATCGTTGTTTTTTTCATGTCGTATTTTTTTAATTATATAATACCTACTTCGTACTGAAAATTATAGCCGTTTGCAATTCGTTTTGTTCGTTTTTTTGTTTTTGTTGTTTAACTTGCATATGTATACGCATACATATGCATGTATGTACACATGTATATGTACATATATATATTTGGAAAAGTACTTTATGACATTGTAAGGGTGCCTGCACCAAGACCATAACCAACACCTTTTGGTCCGAAATTTCTACCGTAGCACGATCTGCAATAAATATCTCCATCGGGACCATCATTCAAATTGGTAGAATCAAGAGATTTTCTACAATCAGCACAATGGAAGCAACGTTTGTGCCAAATCCTGCTTTTGCTGATCATTTGTTCCGCAGCAAACACTGCATATCCGCAACGTGGACAGCCTCCAGACGAGCGGGCTCCAGTCAAAGGCCTGCCGTCAGGACTGTAATGTGAACAAATATAAAAAATATAATGTTACAACTATAAAATTTAAAAGTAATAATGCTATATCACAAACATCCAAAGGTGTAAACTTGGCATATTTTTTAAATTGTAGTTAATTTAAATTTTGTATACATATTTGTTCAGAGCTGTGATTATGGCAAATAACATATGTATGTATGTACTCCTATGTAACAAGGAAGGTATTTAGTCGTCATCACCACACCAGTAACTCACTCGATTAAGAAGGTTTTAACAGAATCCAAGTTTTAGACGCGATTAGTTGAAAACTAAAAATGTTCCAACCATGTTTACACGGAGCGATTTTTGTGGAGTGCAAATTGGTTGTTGCTAGTATGAAAATAACCACACGATTCAGCGAGCAGACACGGCGCCAAGGCGAAATCAATAAGGTGGTTTTGAGGCAAGAATGATAAATTTGAAGATTGTGACATTTTTACGCACTGAATATGAGTGGGAAGCGAAATAAAAATACCAACATGGCGGCAAAATCGTAAACAAATGCGCTCACACACCAGTGTGCCATTGTGAAGCATTTATACACATGTTGTGCAAGAATGATAGAAAAGAAGATTGCGCCTTCGCAAAATGTGTGAACTTTTGAATTTTTCTTGCACAAAAAATTTGCTTATTAACATATGGCTCATTAACTAAAAGACTGTCTGCTGAAAAGTTTTGAATTTGCATTTTTTTTTTAGTGTTTTGGTAATAAATTAAAATCTTTGTGGCAACGCTGTCATTATCTTGACGTCACTCAACTATCAAATCAGAAAAGTTTTGAGTAACGGTACCCCGGAGGCGCAATATTCTTCTCTATCATTCTTGCACGTTATGTTCTTTGCATGCTAACAAATAAAAAAAACAGTTTTTGATCGAAAACAGCGATAATTTAGCGAATATAAAGCAATTGGTATATTAAAATATGTGAAATTGCTATATTCCGGTGTATTAGTACAACTCTCAAATCCACTATTTAACTACATTAAACATTAAACTATAAATTTATTTTGTTTAAACATTTTTTTATCGAAATATAGTGAAAATGCAACGGGTTCATGTTGTCCTTAATACAATTTGCCACTGTGCACTTCGCTTTTTAAAAAAACCTTAATTATTTGTTTCATTATTTTGCATGCGAATGTGAATTTCTGTTTATTTTCCCTTTTGACTCGATATTCTGGTGCGCAGAGAAAGTGCATTAACAGAGAAGGTGAATTTTTATCATGCTGGATCGAAATCGACATTCGTTGATTGATATAAGAATCCAATTCGATCTAATTGGATTTTGGTGAGCCGATAAAACTTGCCGTAGGGAACGCAACGCCATGCACCTTCTCTGTCAATACACGTTCTCTGTGGTACGCTATAACGTTACACAGCTGTCAAACGTAAACAAAAAAGATAACGGAACGAAAGTGTTGCAATGTTGCTGCTATTCCGTATATTTGTCTCTGTCTCTTTCACGGCTTTAATAATAAGAAGCTGAGACTGTGAACGAGCGCCGTTTGCTACTTTGTTTTTAGGTCAAGTCAGCTTATTTCATGTTAGTGAGCCTGAACGATGCATTTACTGAATTTGTGGGTTTCATTACATTTCCTACTATATCCTAAAAATCTATGTGTAACTCATTCTATTCGAAAGGGGAATTTCGTACAATTGTAACAGAATTTCCTTACAATTCCACAATAGACTAGAAGCTTTTTCAGAAAGCTGTAGGTACCCACGTTCCTTGTAAGCCCTGAGATTGGAACGAGACCTGCGAGTAACTTTTAATGAACATTTTTGATTAATGCTAGTCGCTTATTTCATCAGGGAAACGAAACGCTGAGCAACTTCATTGGTTGTACCACTAATAAAATATCTTTGTTTTTTTACCACGCCTGAACAAATTTGCCGTTCGTTGATTACTATTTAACAAAGCACGTTTATTACGAAGAAATATTTCGGCCTTTTTCACCATACCGGAACGAATTCGACATTCGTTGACTGATATCAGAATATAATTCGATATAATTGGATTTTGGTGTGGTTAAATGAGCCGATAAAACTTGCCACAGGGTCCCATCGGTTTTTGGTGTGGTGAAATATGACACAGCTCAATATCTTACGAAAGGCAACGAAACCACGTACAATTTTTTTATTTTGTTGATAGTTTGCTTCGTATTAAAGTATTCAAAATACTTATATCTATTAAATATATACACACGTATTTGCTACTTACTATTGAGTGGTAGATTCACCAGAAGTTGACACCAATGTTGGTGTATGTCCATAACCAAAGCCTTTCGGACCATATCGCTTGCCATAACAGGCCCTGCAGTAGATATCCTTGTCGGGACCATCACAGGCAAGCATCGAGTCTAGCGGGCGATGACAATCAATGCAGCTGTAACACTTCTTGTGCCACATACGACCTTTCGAGAGTTGTTGTTCCGCAGCGAAAACAGCACCGCCGCAGCGTGGGCAGCCTTCACCTTCGGGCGCTTTTATTGATGTCGTATCAGGGCACACAAATGGTCGCTGAGAAGAGATTTGATCTTCCCTAAAAAATCATACACAAACATATGTGTGTGTATTTCAGTTCTTGAAAATATTTTTAGAAAAATTTAACTCACGTCATTCCATCTGTTTGCAAAAAGCTCGATCCACAAGCGAATCCATAACCGTGAGGACCCCATTTTTTTCCATAGCAAGTTTTGCAATAAACTTCCTTGTCGGGTCCATCGCATGCAATGATAGAATCCAAAGTTTTTGTGCAGTCTCTGCATTTAAAGCACTTCCTGTGCCATTCGCGACCCTTCGAGAGTACTAGCTCTGCAGCGAAAACGACACCACCGCAACGAGGACATCCCTCGCCGGGACGAGCTTGTATCTTTCCAACATCTATATCTCCCACCTTTGGCGCCATATCACTGTATATAATATGAAAAGGAAAATATATGAAAGAAATTCAGTTGCACTCATATATTAACAATTTTTAAATTTCTATTGAAGTTTACTAATGTCCCAATGCAATGCTTCGATTTTTAGTCCTTGCGTTGTTCGTGTACGTACCGTGATTTTTAAGGGTCGACAACCTTTTTTTTTTATAAATTCCCACAACCTTTATGCAAACCTATGATATAAAAAAGGGAATTCTTCTTTAATCCCTTCTCTTTCTTGCGCGTATGGCAACAATTTTCTCCACATAATTCTTATTCTGCTACGAACAGTGGCTACCTCTAAGTCTATTTCTGGCATTATATCCGGTGCTAGTGTTTGTTTCTAATAATAATTAATCCTCTATTTCTTTCATAATATACTTAACTGTCAAGAGTTTAGTGAGTGCTAACCGCCTCCGAATGAACACCTTGTGGCGTCTCTGCAAATAACGTATATTACAAAAAAGCTCTGTTCCTTTCCGCTAATAAAATATCTCAGCCTTTTTCACCATACAGGAACGAATTCGACATTCGTTGACTGATATTAGAATCTAATTTGATCTAATTGGATTTCAGTGTGGTGAAATATGCCAATATAACTAGCCACAGTAAACAAAATGCCATGCAACTTCTTTGTTATATATACTCTTTGGCATCTGAGAACGTCGTTGTAAAAAAACATCGGCTCATACTGATCGTCTTCATACTAAGAACGTAAATTATAAAATAAGTTTCAAGTCTCGTTCCGTTCCTCCTATAAAATATCTCGGTTTATTTTACCAAAAAAAATTCGGCGTTGGATAAATAATTTTGGAAACTTATTCGATTCAATTAATTTTCGGTGTGGTGAAATAAGTCGAGATATCTTATCACAGAGAAAAAAACGCGGTCGAATTTCTTTGTTGTGTAGCACGTTCTTTGCTACAAATCAACTGATTTGAATTACTGCTACCAAAGAGCGTATGTATATTACATAAAAAGTTGCAGGTCTCATTCCGATCCGCTATAAAATATCTCGGCTTATCTAGTATCCAACTGGATTTTATATATAATAATTTTGGCGCTTACACTATATAGCTCAGTGTTTGGCCGAGCTGCTCCTACCATTTGTGGTGTGCGAAGGGACCTACAATTTTGTGCCGACTCCGAAGAGCAGATGTATTTAATAAGAAGCTTTTTCATGGCAGAAATACCCTAAGAGGTTTGCCATTGCCTCCCGAGGGGTGACCGCTATTAGAAAAAAACTTTTTCTATAGTTCAGATTTTGCTTGCCCTGACTGAGGTTCGAACCTCGAACTTACCGGCATATCGAGTTATAGCACGCACCGCTACCAACTCGACCACAGCGGCCACTGGATTTTGCTGTGGGGAACTATGCCGTTATTTCTAACCATAGGGAATGAAACACCGTGCAACTTCTGTAGGAACGATCTGGTACATTGTTGCTAGGTCGAACCAAAATGCGAAAAAAAATGAAGTTCGCCAACTCTAGTCCGTTTCGTCCGCGAGTGCGTTGTTAATGTGACATTCTACAGACAAGTGAATTATTTTTTGCAAGACCCGGTTGAAAAATCGCAAGATAGTAGGAAATCACTTTTCGTTTGAACAGTTCGGAGTGGTTATTTCCATTCTTTCCAAAAAGGGGTATGCAGCTAACCCTGTCACTGAAATTTCTGCGTACGACCGTGGTAACTACATAGCATTCGTGTTTTGAATTTTAGAGTCCGACCGATAGTAATTTGTTTCCAAATAGCGATGATGATAGAATCGATCGATGCCGAAAACGATTTTATTATAATCTTTTTTATTGTTACGCTCTCGCTGCAAGTACATTCATGTAGGAAAGTTTTGGCAATGGGTTTTTTCATTTGATGTAAATTTTTTATTCAAATAAAATACTTTTGATTCTTAAAAAAAAACCTTTAAACCCAATTTTCCAAGTTTGCACAAAATTTTATAAATTAATTAAAAAAAAAAAAAAATACTCACAACAGTCATAAAAAGGAATTAACGGTATTTAGTGGCAATAAAAGTCGATGGCGCTACCAAATACTTGCGCGATATCGGAAGATCACGATTAATCGTTCAGACTCTATTCAATATGACACACTTATATATTTAATTTTTTTAAGATCAAAACTTAAGCGGCATTACATTTTTAGTTAATTTTCAAAAATATTTTATAAAATTACCTCTATTGGAAAATTTGTTGGGAGTGTTTGGAACAAAAGAATTTTCTTATTTTATATATTCACTTACGCATGTACATACATATGTACGTCTAACTATTTTTACCTAAATTTCAATCAGAAATGTTAACATTTCTTATTTAAACTTGCATTCGTAGTATTAAATCATTTACATAAGTACCTCTGCCACTCGGCGTCTTTTATGTCAGACATAAGCCCCATAGAAGATATTCCTATATGACCATAACCCCTGGCGCCAAACCTCTGAGCATAACAGCCTGTGTCAATTAGAATAAATGAATAGCCACGATAAATCTCAATAACTAAGAGTATTTCCACAAACTTTTTGAAATCAACACTACAAGTTGGATGCAACATTTACCCCCCAAAAAACATTGATCTTAACTCACGAGACATTCCGGTGCAAACACACATTGATATATTTACTGCACTAACATATACATTAGTTTATATATACATACTCGTAGAAATATACAAGTCGAATTGCATGCATACGTTGCGGGGGGACATGAAAAGTGTTAATGATTTTGTGAACTTACCCATTTTCATAGCAGTCGGATTGCAGAGCGCCACCGCCTTGACCATATCCATAGCCTTTCGGTCCGAATTTCTTTGCATAACAAGCTAGTTTTGGGACAAAAAGTGCACACACGGGGTTAAAATCACATACGAATAGTGTCTGTATAGTTAGTTATGTATGACTAATGTGAGGATGTGTATACATTTTTATGACTGTACAAATATTTATTGTTACAAAACCTGGTTCTGTGAGGGATTTCCAATCGAGACATGTATAACAATTAACGAATAACGTTATTCCTGATTTAAATTTTCATTGCCGTGAAATTAGCGAAGAAAAAAAACTTTCGCTGCACCCTTACAGGAATAAACAAGTAGTCACCACTTTCGATCATTTAAAGCGCCAACGATTCTCCGTTTGGGATTTTTATGCGTTCAAGTGCCATCAGTTGAGGCAAGTAAGCGCGAGTTTTCTATAAAAAATTTTCACATTCTTATTTGCGAAAGTATTAGTTATCCACCCATTTACAGTATCGCAAATATTTTGCGTTTTATCCTTGTTTATCCTTGAAAGTTTCATACATACATATAACTTTTTTATATCAAATTGGGGGAGCTCAAATTCTTATTCAGCTTATTAATTTGTTGTACATAAATAAATTATTAAGTACAAAACAAACAAAAAATTAAAAGAGTTCCAACCACAGATTCTGGTAGACTTAATAAATGTTTACGCTTATCGGCATATTCAAAGTTCACGCCTTTAATTTTAATTAGGGCAGTCTAAGACAACATCGTTTGACTCATTATTGTAGAAGGAAATCATGCGATCTTTACATTTAAAGAAATATGATTTAATTTAACTTTTTTGGGCAACAGTTTAACCCTCTAGGTTCTCTAATGAAGGGTATTTTTTTACCTTTTTCAAAATAAGCGCAGAAATGCACACAAAACAGAGTTTTAGCTTGTTTCTGTCACTCACACTAAGTCACAAATCAATGAGAATTGCTTGTTTATTAAGTTGTAAAGCTTTGGTCTACTCCTAAAATGAATTGTCAGCCAATAGAATCAAATGTAGCTCATAATAGTTATAATGTTACGTATACGCCCCAGCGTACTAACATCCGACATGCATTCTGAAAGAGTTAGCTTCTCCCCCCTCACTTTGCCACTTTGTTATTCTGAAAAAGGTTTGATTTTGTTCTTCAGTGACATCAGAAAGCAAATCATTTGAAAAATTTACTTTCAACTAACTCGTGCTGATTTGCATTGCTGTAGGCATTTGAGCCTCTTCTGATGGCGTATTTATGTTATACATATCTCTTTTGAGAATCACCTTTACAATCAATGGCGATAATGTAAATGAGAAATTTTTCTTTATATCTATGTATGTATAAAGGTGTATATGTTTGTAAGTGTTAGTGTATATGTAATGAATATAAATATGTAGTACCTTTGCAGTAAATATTTTTGTCTGGACCTTCACAGCAAAGGATAGAATCAAGGCCTTTGGAACAGTTTCCGCACTTAAAGCACTCTTTGTGCCATTGCTGTCAAAAGAATATAAATTTGGTGTTTTTTTTATTTTACGAATTAAGCTTTGATTGTGTTAAAAATTTAGATTACGTTGAATAAATGCGAAATATGATAAAACATAAAGCTTTAAATGAGACAACAAATTCCTGTTTTATAATGTCCGAAAACTATTTAAGGTTTTCAAAGGTTTTTCTTAAATAACTGACAAATTTCTTCCTGCATTCGAAAACTGTTTAATAATAAAACTAGAAAATTGAGTGTATATTGTAAACGTATATTGTAAGAGTAGTTTTAAAAATGAATAAATATTGCCATACGATTTGAGTAACTCAATGAAGGTACAATCAGTAAACAATTTTTTATTAATAAAGGCACACAAACTCTCCTTCGGTGGTTTGGAGCTATTTATATACATATCTTTTCACTGAGAACTCCTATTTCATTCTCAAGGTGGTTATATCTACACGTTTTATTTATTTATTTTGTTATTACATTTTATTTAACCATATATAAACAATTTATAATAAAGTATTCATTTCATATTTAAAAATTCAATCCTCTTTCACTTTTTGTAACCTCGCTTTAGTTTACCCAATGCTACTTGCATATTTTTCTATATTAAAAGAATAGGAAGCATATTGATTTTTGTTTGCTTTTCCGACTGGATGGAATGTTGATGTACATATGTATGTATACGTATATTGTTGGAAAAAGATTCCTTGAGATACTTTATAACTCTTCAATTGCAATTTTGGACAAGGGATGACGAAAAATCATTCGAATATAGTTTAAAGTTTTTTTTTCAAGTTCATCTCAACTTCCAGTAGAATGTAGGAAATGAATTAGATAACGATGTATCAACTTGGATTAATGACGAAAATATAAATACATTTTTCTTTTTAATATACTAAAAAAAATATATTTTAAAAGGTACTGCAGTTTCATTTAAAAATATACAAAAAATTGGTTTAGGTTCTTAAGTAAAATGTTGTAATTTTTGCTTTGATTGAAATCAACGCAAGGTCTGATAAAGTAATTCTAAAGTTTAATTTCTCTGAATACCATTTTTGAAATAACCTCGCTTTCACAACAACAAAATTATTAAATGAAGAGAAGAAATTACATCGCTTGTCAAAAAAAAAAAGAGAAGTGGTTTGCTAATATGTGGTTATCAATGTCTTGGCTGGTTAAAAAAATAGCGTTGGAAATAATTCAATTAAGTTGAAGGCAAATTAAATATCACCATAAAAAATATTAAGAGAATAAGAATGAAAAATAAAGTCAATAGCACTCATTTCATGCCCAGCACTCATTTTGAAGAATAATATTTTTGTCATATAATCGCCTAGGTAAATTTGTAGAAAAATTTAATAAACATAAAAATATAAAAAAATCAAATTGAAATGCGGGTAACTTTTTATGTGTACATAGGTATAGTCAATGGCCCCTGCAGCTGGCGCTAACTTCCAATTTCTATTTTTAATTTAATGACAAGTTTAAGTGGTTAAATAAATAAAATAAATATGAGTAGGTATGTAAAACATATTTAGTTTGCTTAATTTTTAAACTACTTTACATATTTATATATATGTAAGAATATTATTGATTTTTGTGTAAATTGCAAACAAATCACTTTAAATTATTTTTGTATTATTATTTTCGTCGTGCACTTTTTTAAACACTACAAAAAGACAGTAACTACCACAAGAGATTAGACCCCAACACAGATACACGCTCGAGTAAACATAAATATCAATTTGGTACATCCAACTACTACAACAAAAACACATATAAATTCTTTGCCGCCAAACAGATCAAACAAAATAAAAAAAAAACATTTAATTCGATTTTTTTTAAATATTCTGTACCTCTGCAATAAATATCTTTGTCGGGACCGTCACAATGCATTGTAGAGTCCAGTGTTCTGTTGCACAGTAAACACTTGAAGCATCTTCTATGATAACCCTATTTTGGTGTTTCCAAACGAAATGAGAAAAATTAGCGTTCATACAAAATAAACTGAATATTTGTGCAAATATGTACATACGAGTGTGTGTAAATAAGTAACTAAAAACAATAACAGGTGGTTGAACTGCGTTACAAAATCTTCATGAGTAATTAGCAGTTAATTTTTAAGGTCATCTCAAGGTCAAAATTTTATTTTTTAAGCTGGTAACTCCTTTTTTTATCTCAATTGAGGAATGAACAGAAAATGACTGAAAATTACCTTCCCACTGGCAGCTTTAAGACTTAACTTAAGCCAACCTGGTTTATGGAAAGCCTTGCAAGCGATTAGTCAACACTTAACTTACCGTTAAAAACTTAAGAATCGGTTAATTTTAGATTCTTAAGTTTCGGCCTTACGTAAATTGAGAGCGGTAAGAGAATCAAGCTTACCAGATCTTGACATTTACAATTTTTGTTTATTGATGTGTTTATTTATTTGATGTGGTAACATAGACTGCGCACCGTCAAATAGCTCAAAATAAAATAATAGACAAAAAGAAAATTTAAAAATAAAAATTAATGACGAAAAGTAGATCGTATCTCCAATAAAGAACTGTAGGATAAATTCTGCCCTGGATGTAACTTGGCACAATAAAAAGTCTCTATTTATCTGGTGGATTTGCCACCACCTTTTCCTCTGACCAAGTGACTGCTTCTGGCATATTTTGTGCATTTGTGCTAAACTTAAAAATATTCGACACAATTTAATTTTCCTTGACATTTTTTCAAGCTATATGCGATACAAAAATAATGACACAAGTGCTTTTATTTACTACTTTGTACTTTGTGTCAACGGAGATATTCAAAGAACAATATGTTACAAAAATTAATCATCAAAAATTAAGTTTACATATTGAGTAATCGTCTCCAATTCTTAAGTTAAGTTAAGTTAAGTCTTGACTAACTGACCCTTCATTCGTTGTGGGATGGTAATTTCCTCTCCCATTCGTAATTCCAAAAAAAACCGTTGCCTTCCCTAATTTTTAGCGGCAATTAATCGAAATCAACTGTCAAGCCAAAAATAAAGAGTTAATCAAAACAAAAGAAAATAGTTGAGAAAAGTTAAATTTAACAATTTAAAATAATAATTGGCAGCTTTGAACTACAGATCAGAATTGGGAGACAATAGCTTCACTTACCCCAAGTGTGCAGCTATAACTAAACAATGAACGCTTTATGTTTATTAACTTTATTTACAATAAATCACTTAAAATCTTTGAATAAAATAATACAAAAGTGTATGCTTGCAAATATACAAACGGAAACAAAAGCATTTGTGACGTAGCATTAACAGATGATTCTGTCAAATTTCCTGAGAGTGAATAGCGGTTTGCGGTAGGCGCAATCTCTGTATTCTCTAAATCGTGGCCAATTAAGAATGTGGCTGTGAAAGAGTGAACTATGTAATTGGCGGTGCGTGTGGGAACGTACATGAAACAAAATATACGTAAAACATCCATTACAATGCGTTTTTGGGATGTCGCACTCGTAGCGTAATAAAGTGTATTAAATAATAATGATATTCCAAAAATCGAAAACGTCGATATTTCTCGCTGTGCAAAGACCCTTCCAACGTTTGCCTTCAAGGCAAAAAAATTAAAATAAAATATGTAGCAGATAATCTCAATATAAAAATTAAATTGAAATGCAATAAATACACTTGTATACGTTAATAAAATTTTTAGATACAAATTTCGCCAAGTTGTTTTGATTTAACAGCGTCTCAACGAAATTAAAATAAATTATGAAATTAAACAGGTCGAAAACTACAAAAATTAACAATAAGGTTGAGCCTGCCTAACAAACAAATTTAAATACATATAATTTGTACAAACAACAACTACACAGTCCAGTTGAAATAGCGGCGGAACAGTCGCACTTGATTGTAGTGAGTTGTAAAGAAAAATTCGAAAATAACAAAAGCTCACACAGCGTAAGCTTAGCTCAGCGTGGGTTCGAATCCCGCTTAAGCCGTGAATTAAGAAGTCCGAAATAGTATATACTATAACTTATACTGCGTTGTTGGGTGTTGTTTTTTTTTCTCTAATTTTCCAACAAAAATTATAAATGATAAGATATTTTTAAAAATTTAGCTTATACACAAAAGAAAACACAAAATACACAGAGCTTTTGATATCTTTTTTCAAATTCTCTACTGCTGCCACCTCTTAAATATTTTAATTTTAATAAAATATATATATATATATATTTTTTTATATTTTTGGGCAACTTTTATGATTATCTAAACATAAGTTATGAGTAATTGTTTTTAAAAATTTAGTTTTTGTTTGTTTGTAGTGTGTAAAAACAAATGTGTGTTTTCTTCTTTTTGAATTTTATGTGTTTACACATTCTTGTTTATTTTGATTGGTAAAATAAATAGACTCTCCCCTGAAAATACTAAAACATTTAGCGAAACGTTGGGCAAAGGTGGAGTAAAAACGTTTTATTCGCACCAAATAATAAACAGATCAGACTAGTCTACAAAATTATCAATATCAACCATGAACGGAACGCCACAAAATTTAAAAAAAAAATATTGAAAAATAATTTGACACGCATTGCATAATACACATTTTGGAAAAATTTCGGTAAATATTAAAAATTTGATGTGATACCTTTGTACGCATTTATCTCATCGCATGTTAGTAGTTGTGCACAAAAATTTTAATTTTCATTAGATGGATTTTAAACTTACCCTGCCACGTGCCAACATCTGTTCAGCCGCATATACGTAACCTCCACATCTGGGACAGCCTTGTCCTTCTGGAGCTTTAGCTATTACTCGTGGCTCCAAGCGTGCTCCATTACGTACACCTTCAATGTCGCTATTGTTAAAGAATTTCGAAAAAAAAGAATAGATATTGTTAAAAAATAAAATTAATTTAAATATAATAAAAAAACAAATACTCGTACTAGTTTATAATCGTATGAACCTATATACATACATATATTAGTGTGATTGACTCGGTTTTCTTCGGTTTTTTCGTAAATTATTGTACGGTTTTTATGAAATCTTGAAATCTTAACCTAGTTGTTAAGTTAAATCCTTTGATAAAAAATAGAAATACGGCAGCACATCGACTATATTTTTATTAAAACGGAAACCACAAAGTGCTTATCAATTAGATAAGACCTCGCATATGTATTCGAATTCCATATAATTTGCAGAAAAAACACAGCAAATGTATTTTAGAAGATTTTAAATATTTAGACAAATGCCATAAGAGGACGGTAAAACATTGAAAATTGACAGTAAGTCCTTCTAACTCGCACAATGGGCTCAATGTGGAATTCAGTAATTTGATATAATCTCAAGATTTAAAATCTGAGACTATGTATGAGTTGAAGATTATTGCCTTTCCTCCGTTTTTACGTTTTTAGTTTTTGTGTTTGCCTTAATTTTTGTGACCTGCTTATCAGCTGAACACAATTTAGAGCCTTTGTCTTGAGTGAAGAGGACTTGATACCAATTATTGTCAACTGGTCTAAAATTGTGACTTTTGTCTTTATTAGAGACTGATTCAGCTTACGAAATTCGGGGGTTATATACTGATACTGCTTACTGAATTGTGATATTAAACTACATTTTATTTTCAAAAGATTTCTTTCATAGAAATAACTGCATTAAGTTTTTTCGAACAAGACCCGGTTTTTTTTATTGATTTAACAATTAGGAACCGGGTTTTTAAAAATTGCCATTTTCCGAATTTTTCGAAAACCGGTTTTACAAAAAAGTCGAATAATCAAATACTCTAATATATATACATATATACACACATACATGTGTACATACATGTGTACATACATTAGAGTGGTCTAAAAATTCGTGGGAAAAAGGTAAAGTTACAATTTTTTTTTATTCGCCTCAAGGATTAGATTCCATATCGATTTCATGTTTGGAATTTAAATTAACGAATAGGTTAACTTCCGAAGAACTAAGTAGGAAAATAAATATTTCATATGAATTTTTATTGCCGTCGGATGTTTATGGCGTTATGGCAGATTTCCTGAACTTATATCTTGAGAATTGTTACGCGTTCTAAGAATTTTTACCTTGTGACCTTGATTAGGATTATGTTTTGATAAATATACAATTTTTCTTTAATTGAACTTTGGCTAAGCTGTCGTAAAAACACATTTTCTTAGCTTTTAAATAGATAAAAATAGCATTATTATAGGAGTATATTTAGATAAGACTGTTTTAAAATTTGACGGTACAGACCAAGGCGAATTCATAAAGGTCGCATCGGCAACAAGTGTGCATTTTTTTTTTTCATCTGGTACAGAGAAGGTCAAACTCAACTGAGTATTTCTAAGGCGAATCAACAGAGGGAAGAAAACATAAATAATTGCTAGTCATTCCGTTTGTCTCGCTGAACTGCGTTTTAACGAAAATATCAATTTTAATTAGGTTTCGAGTTAAAAATAATGTGTGAAAATCTATACTCACTGACAAGTGGTTGGGGATAGCAAATATAATTGAATGATTTTAATCAAAAATTTGTGTTCATCAAAATGTGTGAATAGTGAAATGTACACTAATTACATCATTTTGACATTTGCTGTACCATGGCGAGAGAAACAAGGACCATCAACCAGCTGCTTCCTACCCACCACCTTACTAAATTCACCTCAGTGCAAACGCATTCGATTTCTTCCCTCTTCTTCTTACCCCCTCTCCGACAAATTTGAGCAGAATTGAAAGCAATACTTGACGCATTTGAAAGGGGACTAAAATCGGTGTGAAATATGTTATTACATAATAAGTATATGAATAAAAAATAAAAAGAATTTAGAAAAAGCGAAACCAGCAAGATCTGATTGAGTGTAATGGGTCATCTTGATTCACAAATATCCAAAACAACATTTTGCAAAACAAGCTAGAAACAAAATTTTAGATTAATTTTACCGTCCTATTTTATTGAATTGACAAACTGCTAATCATTCAAGTGCAATAAATACCAATGATAGCAAAGATAGCAGATATTGCTGTTATATAACCCAACATTAACTAAAACAAGTGGATGAAAACGAAGTGGATGCCGGGATATTGTAGGGAAGAAACGATGTCAATATATTTTCGTGGCACTGACGAGCTATTCCGCAACGATGACGGTAAGCACCCAGTGGGTGAGACTATAGTCAGCCAGTCATATAAACATCATAAGCCCAATAGGTTTTCAGTAAAGAAGTACAACACAATGTACACTAAACAATTCTTTCTAGGTTGCTACCGCTGAATGTATCCGAACAGACATCAGCCTGAACTACATTCACCTCTCACAGGTGACAGAGATCTCTAGATAACAGTCAGAGTCTGAATTACATTCTTACAGTGTCAGTTTCGCCATTCACCAACTTTCACTCCATGATTGGCGCAATTGTGAGTCCGTCCTCCATCCAATACAGAAGAGGAGTTACAGCTGCCTTATAAGTTTCTCGTTCCTAAGGACCAAGTACGTTCCAGATACTGTTGCCGGTTAAGCTTCTACTTATGCAAAACAATTCCGACATCTATAACACATATCCACACGATTACTCCTTAACTTTCAACTCACACGTCTAATACGCTTCTCTCATTGGTTCCACATTGTTGGCACTATGAGTTTCCTAGATCTACCGTCTATTGAGTTTGAAGATAACAGCTGATGGACGAACCGACCTTGCAGCCTAGCATTCCGCTATAACGACAACAGCAGTTTGTCGTTATCCAAAATATTAACCGGCCTAAGAAATGTTGGACTACAGCAAGTATGCAGAAGGATCTAATTTTACAAAAAGGATCCAAAACACTTGCAAATGTATGTTTATTGTGGCTTTAACGTGGAAGATAAATTTGTGAACTTATATACTCTTGTATCTCCAAAAACCTACATAAGAACATGTAGTCAGACTGAATTCGTTAATTTTTTGCTTATGGGGTTTTTGATGTTTAAAATTAATACCAAATAAAAACTACTTTTAAGTTTTAAAAATTCATGGGAATAATTGGGTTTAAAGGGTTCGATCGCCAAACAAAAATCTTCAAGGGCTCGTCATATCGATGTCTTCCCACTATTAATTCCTGGATTCAAAGACGCCACAGCGAAGTCGACCCAATTACTATGCGGTCATGAATATTTTAATGGCGTAGTTATTATCTTTGTTCCGCAGAGTACACGAAAACTTGTAACTTAAATCGCTAGTCTTGTGAAAGGCCCAACGATCGGGCAGATCAGATTCTTGGCAATTCCGAATGGTAAAGCGAAAAAAGAGCGAGCAACGACCTCTTCTTTTCAAGGATTGTGAGCAGTGATGAAATACATACATATATCAATTCAGACGCCGAAGTGAATTAAACCCTAGACCATTCCAACCGCTAGGAGTTGCAGATCGGAATCCTGAGCTGGATCAGCTATGGCCTAGTGCATGTATACGAGTAAGTACATTGAAGTCTTAATAAATGAATAATAAGACCTATAACGTACGATCGAGCTTAGTGATTCAACTGACTCCCGACGGAATACTTGACGGTGGTAGCGTGGCAATCGGTACTTGGATTAAAGGAGGTTTATTTCGAGTTAAATATAAGGTATAGGCCTTCGATGCTTCCTCACCTTAAGAAGAAACGTATACATATATATGTTGGTATATATATATATATATATGTACATATACATATATTGGAAGAGACAATACACAAAGTGCAATTAAGTAAACATTTACAAATATATAAACAAAAAACAATATGCACATAATTCCCATTGTAAAAAATTTGCAATACAACATAGTATTTTTCGTAAATAAAATCCATTTTTATTTTATTATTTATTTTTAAATTTTCTTTTTTAATAACATTTCACAAATACATACAAACATATATTTATGAAACATGCATCAATACAAAAAACGAAAAAAAAAACAGATATTAATATTATTTCGAGGCGACATGTGATTAAACATTGGAACATGCGGTAGACTATCTTAACGGGAAAGGTGTTCACATTAACACGACAGAACAATTTTGATTCCTGAGCTCCATCGCTGCGCGTCTATCTTTCGCCACGTAATTTAGTTGCTGCGATAATATGAAAAAAAAAAAACAATAATTGTATGTTTGAATTTAAGGAAAACATGTGTGTTTTCAAATATGCTAAAATAAAGTTAAAGCATGATGCGATAGGCATACAGAAAAAATAATTTCGGAATTTCAATGTGAACTTTTTATAAGTTTTTACGGCGCAAGCATGAGAAATAAATTTCTTTAAAATTTTTTTTTTCTTTTTTTGTTGTTGTTTTAATATATAAAACCGGCTTAGCATGAAAATTAACACAGTTTTTATTGCCTCTAAGATATATTAAATGCATATTTACATATTTTATATATCGCATCGAAAATCATATGAAAATTCGAAAATTGGTTGACCTATGCAAAAAAAAAAAAACTTTACAAATTTTTTACAATGGGAGATATTACGGAATTACATAAAAACATTTGCTTATGATTTCCAAATAAATATATATTTTTTTTAATTGGTACGAAAAGGCTACACACAACCATACAATATACATTATTTAAGGATACACATACATACATACATGCATACATGCATACAAATATACATACATATGTACATATGTATACATACACATACATATGCACATATGTGTGTGTGTGTGTGTAAAGTATGTGTTCATATAGTCGAAAATATTGCCTAATTAAAAATTAAATTCCCACATTGAAAAACAATCATTCGAAAATTTTGATTTTTGATTTGAATTAACAGATAATGGCAAGGTTTTTTGAGAATGAAAAATAGTATGGACGAAATTAGTATTTGAATAATGAGAAAATGTAAACATGCATATGTACATATGTATGTATGTACATACATGCATGTTAACATATGTATGTTCTCACAAACATATGTATGTATATGTATATGTAGGTATATATGTACATACATACATATGCATTTATACACACTTGTACATACATACGTTGAGAAATAGTTCTATTTATAGAGGAAGTGTGGAAAACAAATACAATAAAAATGATTACTTTTGCCATATGTATGTATGTATGTATGTACGTTTGTACATACATATATAAATAGTATGTCTGTGTGTGGATAGTGAATGTATACGCAAAATATATACATATTTACATATGTATGTATGTATGCATGTATGTGTGTCGAATAAGCTGTGTGAACTCTCGTTTGCACAATTTATAGCTTCACTTTTTGGCATGATGGCGTTTGTGTGTGTGTGCGAGTGTGTATATTCCTTATATACATACATATATACATACATACATACATATATTGTATTAAAAAAATAACTTTTGATGTTTAGGGATATTTAGACGGATTTTGGTAGATATAAAAACACATTTGTATGTACATATGTATGTAAGTAAGTAGATGCACGCGTATTTTGAAAAATTGGATGCCACAAAGGATAGGTTATGAGAAAGCTCAATTTCATACATACATATATGTAAGTATATATGTATGTATGTATAAGTATGTATCTTAATGGACATGTATGTATGTATGTATGCATGTTTGTTTGTATATATGTATATATGTATGTATGCCGCTGTGATGTATGTATGTATGTATGTATGTGTGTACTTACTCTCTGTTTAAATGTGCTCCAGAATCCATTGACAAACATCCAGCACCACCGCCGAAGCCATAACCTTTCGGTCCATATTTACGGGCATGGCAATTTTTGCAAAACAGTTCCTTATCGTGTTCTGTGCAGTTCGTGGAGTCTAAGGCTTTGTTGCACATTCCTGCATTGAAAAAGTTATATGTAAGTATTGTTTGTGCGTGTATGTGTGTGTGTGTGTGTGTGAAATTATGAACACATTTTTTTTTTATTTCAAATATTCAAAATTTCAAGCCGATTGCCTTACCGCATTTGAAGCAGGTCTTGTGGAACTTGTAACCACCAGCTACTCTCTCCTCAGCGGCGTACACGGATTTGCCGCATTTTGGGCATTTTGGTGTCTCAACAGGTGTGAAAGGCATTTTTGTATCTGCGAACAAAATATAAGGCGATTACAATGATTATACTGAAGATATTTTTTTTTTTTATTAATTTATTGTTTTTCTTCTAATTTATTCATCCTTTGCGCACAAAAAGTCAGCCGTTATTTAATAGTTTATCAAAACACTTTTACAAAATTTCGCTTTTACGTTTACAAACAATTTTTTCGCAGGATAAAACCTTCAATTTCATACCTTAGATAACTGGAATATGAATATTTTTATTTTATTTTTCAATTTTATTAAACTAGGTGAAATATTTCGGAGCACCGCGCCAAAGTACTTTTCCTCGATTAGCAACGATCTCAAATGAACTGAAAGGTTGCTGCACGCAGGTAGTCTATATTTGTGAGTGCACACGGCACAACGTAATTGAATTTTGTGTTATTAGATAGAGACGGCCATCGTTCAGGAGATTCGCCGATTTCTAATTTCTTCTCGTTTTACCCGCTCAGCGTTTATGGCAATCTAGAGAGGCAGATAGAAAGCTTTGGCAGACAAATTATTTGAGATTTTTTGAACAACAAAAAAAAAATGCGAAATGAAAAACAAAAATAAAAAATAAAAAAAATCGTTTACTCATGCATAAATATTTAGAAGTACAATAAATATTCAAAAAATGTCATGATCTTACTCATAAGGTTTATTTATTTCCTTAAACTATGAACATATGTATATACAACATTAATATGTACATACATATAATAAACTAATTTCGAAAAATAGAAAGTAGTCGCTTTTACTGAACAACCGAAATCTATTTTTAAAACTTTTCCTCCAACTCAATAAATTTATAATTTTTATTTGAAGTCATACTACGTGTGAAATGCAGATACATGTGCACTAGTATAGGCTTATATATTTACATAGGTATGTATGTACATATGTATGTTGGTATGTACATATAAGTGTGTGCATATAATTGCTGTGCATACACAATTTGAAGTAATGTTCGTTCCATATACGTAATATGGCCAAATATAAAATTCGAATACTTACTTTTCTATATTCATATATCTAAGGTACATGCACATACATACATACACATGTATGCATAACAGTATCTAGAGTAAAGAAATGTAAATTGGAATTGTGATTTAATCAATAACACAGTGCAACAGCCACTTTTGGGTCGTGATGTATCTGAGTCTAAGTAAATATTGGCTTCATAGCGCTTTATTTTATTTACTTTTAATTTATTTTAGTTTAAATAAAATTCTTTCCAGCACAATAACCATTTTCATAAGCGTAAGTTTCGAACTCAATGCAAAATTTATAAAAATTAAGCAAATTTTCATTGAAATTTTAAATCTTTTTCTTAGAAATTTTAAAAAATTTTCAAGTTTGTAGTTTTGTAGCCCATTCCATTAAAGTTTAAGGCGTCTCGAATTCGCCGCAGAATTTTGAAAATTTTTTGGCCGGATATGCTTCATTTTTATGAAATGATTTTGTGAGGTTCCATAACAAAACGAAAAAATTATACTTTTTAAATTCTCTAAATGAATTAGAATGTACCATTTGGAAAATTTGAAAAGTGTTTGCGATTTTTTTTTCTAAAAACTGTAAATTTCTAACAAAATTTTTTTTTTCGACCAAAAAATGGTTACATCCAAAACTAAGAGATTGTTTTAGGAAATTAAAGTTTTTTTCTTGATTTTATTGACATTTTAAATCATACTTAACTAAACAAAAACAGTCTTTACATAGTGGATTATTTAAATTACATTTTGTTTTAATGAAATTCAGTTTCATTAATTTTTCGCAAATTTCTTTGCTATTTTTTTACACATTTCATTTGATACCTAAAATTTAGTACAATCTGAAGATTGTTTTTTTGAAGAAATCATTTGTTCTTAAAATACGAGAGAGTGCTTGAATTTTTAATTTATTTCTCATTTTTGGTTTATTTAAATTGATTTGGGAAAATATTATTCCACATTTTCTGTAATTTATTGTTATTATGTAATTTATTTGTTCAATTGAAAATGTATACTTCATTCCCGGAATCGTATACCACTGGACCATTGACGCGGCTTGTGATATTGTCATCAGCTCAGACTGAAATACAACCTAGTTGTCAAGCGAGCGAATAATGAACTTAAATTTTTCTGCAAATACTCCACCGCCAACTCGCCTCGAACTTTTTTCACAAAACCATTTTCAAAATCATACTTAATTTCAATTACAACCGCCAAGGCGATTTTGGTTGATGTCAATTTAGCCCGCCAGCAGCTTACATCTTTCGCTTACTGTCTTCAATTGAAAACACTAAGTTTACATAAGTCCTTTATCCCTTGGTCTTTCCAAAGGGCGCACAACATTACCTAGCCAGCGGGATCACTGGATCTTAGTTCGCTATGCTATGGCTATGTCCTTGTAAAGCTCGTACAGCTCATCGTTCTATCATCTACTGTATTCGTTCTAGCAAAGACGTAAAGTTCCATACATCTTTCGAAGAATAATTCTCTCGCATACTCCAAGGGACATGTCAACCGTTGTTGTTATCGCTTCTGCGACATACAGATTTATAGAGTGTGGCTTTTGTATACCTAGAGAGCACTTGACTGCTCATTTGCTAAATTTAAACTACAAGGCTTTTATAGGTATAATTGTTGTTGTTGGTTACTAAGTACACGAAGTCTTCTACCGTTACAAAGCTCTTACTGTCAACAATAAAGTGAATTACCAGACGAGAATGCGTTCTCTATTTGATGGCAGGAGATACATATTTCGTCTTGCCATTGTACTTCTCCAGACTTATTCGGTTCCCAGTTTTATCCAATTTCAAGTCTCAATTGTTACGTATGGTGATATTATCAATTTCGTCGGAGTTTGGTCCTTTCCAATTCTGACGGAGCTGGTGGTGTTGCTCAACGACATTTCACATAGCCGTATTAGTTAATTGCAAATAGCAAATTTGGACATTGCGGCATAAAGACAACTTCTTTTTATGCTTTCGAAAGCGGGCTTGAATTCGATAAAAAAATGGAGCTTTCCGATTTTTCTTTCTCGTTTTTTTTAATAGATCTGGCATGTTGATCGTAGCGATTTTAACTATAGAAGAAGAGTGTTGCGTAATTTTATAGTCAGATCTTTCATTTTCGACAAGTCCAAGATAGAAGGTATAACCGCCATTTTGTCTGAGCATACAATGTATTTTTTCTAATTATCAATTAAAAATTACATTGCTCGGAGTACATCATTGGCTTGAGCAGTTTATACTAAACATAATAGTAGCAAGTGACCAGCCTTGTGGTCTAAATTTGCCACAGCAAAATCAATTGGGAAAAAAATTTTACCTTCTGTCTGTATAGAGGAATTCCCATTTTTGCCGTAAAAAATCTTTGCGAGCTGTTTGAATAGTTGTCTGCAAACTGACAGACATGTACTTGTTATTTTTGCTTGAGGTCAAAGACAATACAGAATTTTAAATTTATCCAAGGCGGATGATAGCTAATATTCACTTTTACCGGTCTAGTAGGTTTCCCTAAGATTGGTGTCGGCGTGAAAGCGAGAAGCGATGCTTAAGATGGCGATACTTTTAGCAATCACTCACAGTTGTCAGAGTGAGCGCGAGCGCCTAAGCGGCTTTTAGCGACTTGGAGAGGGCAAAGCGACAAAGCAGGCTGTGCAATGCTTTACCGTCTGAACTCTCTTTGCTAGTATGTATGTATGTATAAGTATTTGCTGTTTTCGCTGATATTTAGAGTTTAATTTCTCGCATATTTATTTATCGTAAAATCTAAATCATAGAAAAATGTATATCCTCCGATATCTGTCATGAAAAAGCTCCTCATAAAATACATCTGCGTTCAGAGTCTGTACAAAACTGTAGGTCCTTCCATTTGTGGCAGAATATAAAAACGCAGGAGAGGCTCGGCCAAACACCGAACTATATAGTGTAAACGCCAAAATATTATTATTATTTGTTAAAACTTGATTATCAGTGGAATATTGATGCAGTATTTTGCATTTTTAATTTCTTTTATAAATGAATTCTTTACTTTAAAGTTATTATTAATATCTCTCACAGTGAATAGGATTCTTTATAAAATATATCCAAATCTTGCGTAGTTATACATTTTTTCCGGATATTTGCACAGTTATAAATATAAGGTGTTAAATTCACTTTTTATATTCCTTTGTTGGTTTTTTACTAGGACGGTTTGATAAGTCAGTAGCTTTTTGAATAAAAAATATTTTTTCGGCAATAAAGTGTTCTATTTCTGAACATAATCTCCTTTTAACTTTATACACTTAGTACAGTGAGTTTCCAATTTTTTTTATTCCTTACAAATAATAGATGTTCTCAAGACTCTCAAAATAGGTTTTCGTTTCTGTGATGACATATTCATTTGACTCAAATCTCTTCCCACCCAGCAATTTTTTTAGATTTTTTTGGGCGACCTGAACGTTCGGCGTCACTTGTGCTGATACGAGCACACCGGAACTCCTCAACCACTGCTTAAGCATTGAAATTGTTTGTGCAGGGTCCCTATAGAATTTATCAAGCCTTTCCTTAATTTCGGTGATGGTTTTTTTACGCAAAAATAATGCTTAATCAGCACACGAAATTCACTTTTTTCAATTTTGTTAAAAATCAAGAGGTTTGCTCTCAATGGCTGTCAAGCAAAACCCAAACTACTCATCTTTCTCAAAAATTTGAGAGTTGTCTAATAAAGTTTCTGTCACTCACATATTAAACCGTCCTCGTATTTTGACGCAAATCACTATGAAAATTAGACAAAGGCTCTCTAAAATATACAACTTTTTAAACGCTTTTCTTCGTGAAAATTTATTTAGCTGGTTGAAAGAACATTTATGCTATTTTTTTATTGCTATATAATATTTAGTTATTTTCTCTATAATGTCACGTTTACCATTTACGAATTTTATCCAAAGAGTTTTCCAGTTTACTATTTCGGGGAATATAGAGATATCTTTTTGGGAGTATTAACAGGTTAAAAAAAAATTACCTCAATAAATTTTACTGTACTTATAAATGTATTATTCCTCACTGATTATTACGCGCAGGTTCTGATTTCAACCGACAACTTTTTCCTATAAAAAATTGTAAATCGCATTACGCATTTGGTAAAAAGTACTTCGCCTTCAAAAATGTGTCTCAGAAAATGTTACACAGCGTAATCCATCTCGTAATTTATTAATATGTTCATTTTCACATAACTATATTTGTTTGTACGTACGGTGGCTATCAAATTAACATCAGTGATTTATATATGAAAATGTTCGAATTAAAAAATAAACATCAAATTTTAACAATATATTAACAAAAAGTTTCCAAATTTTTTAATAAGAACTTTTGAAAAAATTCAAATATTCAGTTTTGCTTTTCAAAACCTTATCTCCGACGAAATCTACAAATTTTAATTGGAAGGACAAAAACACAAAATTCTTTAAAAGCAACGGTAAGTTTTAGCTACCTGAAACTTGCACTTTGTCAGACTGAAATTGAAAAAGTGTGACGTTTTGATGGCCATTTTTCAATTTTGAAATTTTTTGTGAATACCGTACGAAATGTGAAAGTCGGATCTAAATGGGCTTTTTTAGATAACTATTTGTATGTCAATTAAAAATTACTCAAAATTGAATAAAGTGATAATTAATTGGGAAAATTTGTGAATATATGTATATCACTGCTATTACATTAATCGCCACTGTGTAAATACTTATTTTACATAGATACATATTTACATGCGTTCAAAAAAACATACATACATATCTACATACATATGTATGTGTGATTGCAAATACTATATAGACCCTTATTAGAAATCGTCACAAAAATTTGAAAACATTTTAAATTATGTACATTTCAAAATATATGTATTTCTAAAGAACTGCGACACAACTTAAACTACGAATTTACATACATACATACATACAAATAAATGTACATATTTACTTATATAATTAATCGTTTGGAAATTGTATAAGAACCATCTTTCTCAATTGGATAGGAAAAAGTATCACGTCGAGTTAAGTTGTTTTGTTAAATGTCCACAGATACATTTCAAGTGATAATAATAAAAGAACTGCAAAAAATCGAATGTTAAAAATAGCTTTACAAATAGTTTAATTAATTTATGGAGGAAACAAATACAGCCATCTTAATTAGCGTTGCCTATAATTTAAGATATACATACATATGTATGTATGTATGTATGTATCTACATGTTTATGGAACATTGATATATACTAGAGACGCACAAATATATTGATAAATGTATACATACAAACACGTGCGAAATTTGTTGCTAAAAATTATAGAAAAAAAGATCTCATATTTCTTCAAAACACTTAACGCCTTTTTACATCTTCAATAACGAGCACATTTTTCAATATAAATGTTGCAATTAATTAAAATAATCAGATATTATGACGTTTGGTTTTTTTTTTTTTCTCGAGAAAAATGTTGTCTTCTCACATTTTAACTTTTGCATTAGGCTATTTGTCATCCTGAAAAATGGCTATATTGGATGAAATTGTTGCCATGGAAATGGACACGCAACGCCTGGAAAGTGCTGAGATAAACGAACAGGGCGACATTATTTCGAGAAGAGAAAACGCCATAGTCTCCCACGGGAGGTTTCAGTAAAAAATAGTCTCATTTCAGGTTATGTGGTAGTGTCATGCATTTGCAAATATAAATTCAAACATCTGAAAAAAAAAACTAACATGATCATTTGAATTATCACTTGGAATCTGCTGCGTTTGTGCTCAATAATGTCGTCGTCTGTGGGAAAATCTGCTATACAAACTTTATTAACCACCTCTATCTGGTTAACAAATGTTACACAAAGAAAACTCAAAAAGAAAGAAAAAACATTTACTTATCAAATACATGTATGTATGTATGTATGTACATATACATATATGTATGTTAGTACTTCCACGAATAAGAGCTTCGTTGAAAAAAGCAAAAGTTAAAAAACAAGAAGTGCTTTCGTATTAAAATTTTATTTCATAGCTAATTGGAAATCATACAAAGACGATTTCATTTGTATTGATAAGCAATTTTTATAGGTGAATATTTAATTGATATGCATATTTATAAATTTCCATTTTTCACCGAGTAAAAATTGAGTCAATTCAATTCAACTAAAGAGACAAAAAATTTGGTGGCTCAACTTGAAATGGTAGTGATATTATTTCCATATTCGCAATGTCGTTCATTTGGAGATTTTTATTAACTTTTTTGATAAATATTTATAATTTTTTGCACATAGTATATAATTTAAACATATGTATATGGTTTTTGTCAAATGAACTATAATTAAAAAATAAACGTAAATTATTTTGAAACGATCAAAAAGATTTTGAGTTCGACAATTGATTTTTAGCTACGCCACTGATATTTTTTTTTGAATTCAAGTGACCTTTTTTCATACGATTACATGGTTTTTCTATTAATTTTGTATATATCTGTCCTGTAATGTTTGCTGACTGCACTTATCGATACTGCCAATATATCATATATGTATGTATTATATAGATATATGTGGGTCGTACCTTTCATATAATAGGACTTTTGTTATTTATATATTTTCGGACCTATTACAGATAGAATTCTCTTAATGAAATGTAATAATTTGTAAGAAACATAATTTCAATTAATATTTTTTTTTAAAGGCCTTTGCATCGCTTTCCGCATAAGCAAATGCTAATGTTCATGGAATGTCAATTCCTAAATCCCGGTCTTTTTTAATTCCTGATAAACCGGGATTAGTCTATTCAAACAATTAATTTAATAGAAATTGAAATTTATAAAATTTTTATTATAAGTATCTTCCTTTCAAGAGCGGAACAAAACATTATTTGTAATACTATTTAATAAAACACATTCCCCCAGTCAATGTTACCCTTGAAACTTAATGTGCTCGCAACATAAAATTATTTAAATATGTAATCCCTTTAAATTTTTTGCTGAGGAAATAAAAATTAAGAAATCTACTTGGAGTAACACATTTTTTAATAGGAGAGGAGATGGTTGAAGTGGATAAAACAGTAAGTCTCAAAGATAAAATTGAACAATTTTTAACGAGCGAATGACCAACAACAATTTATCAGATGGTTTGGTAAAATAAATTATTATAATGGGGGCGATACAGGTTTTCTATGCAACAAATTTAAGTCCAGGTTGGAGGATAACATACTTAATGCTTTAATTTCTTTAAGATCGCATTTTGATTAAAAAAAGAATTATTACTGTGTCGTTCAAAATGAAATGGGTTATGCATTTAATTTTTACTTCATTTATATATTATATTTACTGTCCGATTCCGTGTTCTTCTTAGATTATCAAACATTTGAAAATATTCAAAAGTTTATAATTTGTCAATAACATTTTTTATATAAATAATTAAGCAAACAAAAACCGTTTTATTTTCGATTATAATACATTAAACTTGGTAAATTTTCAATTTTGAATATTTGTAAATAATTTACGATTTATCAAGAACCAGAATCGGACTGTTAATATTGATCTCAAACAGTGACTAAAAATGTATTTTACTATACTTTGCTGCTGTACTTAATAGAGTGTTTTTTTAGACGTGTGGTTTTCAATAAGGCAAACTTTTTTTTGAGAGCTGTTTGTTGATTTATAGATACTCAGTTTGGTTTGCCATTTCAAGACGCCATGGAAGAGAATATTCGGTGCGTTATTGCTGACATACGGCCCCCCAATTGCTGAAAAAGTGGGCCTCTCGTTTGGAATTTATTCGAGCCGGCGGCGGTCACTTGCCCGAAATCATTTTTAAAATATAATGGCATACCCTTATCTTTATAATAAAGCTAAATTCTTGGTCATAGCATTAAGTTATATGCGTTTTATTTTTTCTTAAAAACCACATGTCTAAAACAACACCCATACAAGTGCATATTAAGTACATTAGGGATGTCAATTTTGGGCATTTTGTTAATCCCGGGATTTTCGAGAACTGAATTTCACGAAGTTTTGATTCGTAACTTTTAATTTGCTAAAAAATGTAACACGTCTGTAATCGTTGTATTATAGAAGTATACAAAATAACATTAATTGAACAAAGAAGATCGATTTGTTGCAAATCATGTACATATGTATTTATTAGTCTTTTTAAGAAAAAAAGGAAGTAAACGTAAAATTTGACACACATACAAATTAATTTATACTTCAAATACAAATATACATATTTGGTACAGAAGAAGCACTGCTGCGCCTCAACACTTGTTGGTTGGATTGTCGACAATAAATTAAATGCTCTCTGTAGGACATAGCCTTTATCACCTCATTACAAACAATTTCTTTTACCAAGTCTTCTAATAAATTTTATACATTTTTCGATGCAATTTATCTTTGAGATTTTCAGCCTTATCCAATTCAGGCACCTCGTCGTTAGTTCTACGTACTCGTTCGTATTAACAACGCTTTCATAGTGAGGCTCATTTTCTACTCGAGTGGGATATTCTCCAGCTCATTTATAATGGAAAGGACAAAACAAAGACTTAAGGAAGTTAACAAGCTACGTTATTTGTCGATTGTGAACTCTCTAAAGTCTCTGTTTGACCCTTGAAAGGGGAATTTTTAAGAATGATACAAAATTTATAAAATATATGGCTATTATGGTAAATTCATTGTTTTCTAAAATTCCGGGATTTGAATAGACTTATCCCGGGATATTCGGGAGTGGCCCACTTTTAGTAAGCGAGTAGATTGTTCTCTTCCTTTCTAATAAATAATAATAATAATAACAATAAGCGCTTGATAGAAGCTGTTAACAATTCGCAAGGTCGCGTTCAATTGAATGTTTTATATAAACAAATGTATGTTTGTATGAATATTGCACGATAAAATTACCCTCTTGAATGTTTAATTGTTTCTTTCCTGTTGTTATCTGCCATTAAGTGTTTTATAAGCTGTTAATTTTCTCTAAATTATGAAGATATAATAAAACGTTTTGTGTTAACTATTTGCCAAATACAAAAATTGAAACAATATAATCTGTTTGTATGCATATGAGGTACATACATACATATGTACTAAGTGAAGGTATAAAAATACATACAATTCACAACAAAAACATAACATACCCACGTTTTGACAACTTTAGACGATATATTTTTATTTTCCAATAAAAGTACAGAGAATTCGCAAAAAACAAACCATACAAGCATGAATTTTAACTAAAAGTACAATTATTTTGAGTAATAAATTTTAGCAAGCAAACTGTAAGTTTCAAGTCCCTAAAAACTATCGCTCATGTTGCATGTTGCAATTATACAAAAAAAAAAAAAATATATTTCCGTGTGTTTTATTTTTAGGTGTTTGTGTGGCAATTGTCAAATTCTGTCTAAGGCGAATCGAGAAAATAGAAAACAAATAAACAGAAAATTACCCAGCAAGCATTTGTAGCCATAAATGAGTTATTAAGGAATTATTTAGGAGCCTTAACACTCTTGTGAACTCATTTAAGAGTGCAAAATGAAAGTGTGAAACACCAGCCAATATGAGTTTAAACTATATTGTACATCGAATGAGTCTCAATATGAGTCGTATGTGACCTCTATTGTCCTCATATATGACTTATTTACGACTCTTATTACCCCATTAACAACGAAAGGATTTTGATTAATCTAATACTTTATTTATAACTCGCAATGGCCTCCGAAATGGCTTTCCTTGGTAGAGGGGAATCGAACTCATACCCCAACGTATCGGTATCAAATGGGACACTAAAAGCCGAGCCTATCATAAAGCTGATAAAGATTTGACACCATAGAGCTTTAGATTTTTTTTTATTCCAATGTGACTGAGGATTTATGGTACATAGTCGAATATGTCGTTTCATCGGGAATATGTGCTGAAAAAATGTTAAAACTTGTATTCTCTCTCTCTTTCTCTCTGCGGCGTAAGTAATCATATACTCGTATAGCAAGAATGATTGACAACAAGATTACGCCGTCCCAAAAATACCGACGTCTGTGCAGGGCCAAATTGAGAAGATGGCGGATCGAAGAAGTAGAGAATGAGAAAACAGAGAGCTAAGCCACCTTTACATAGAGCGGGCCAATTAAAGTTTCATTGTTTCATTCCGATATATCTTCAAGAATGATAGAAAAGAATGCGTCATCTTCAGTTAGCTGCATCGTGCATGTATAGCACGTATAGAAGAAAATGCGACAAAAAAAACTAATTCAAATATCAACTTCAATTTAAAGGAATTTGGAACTTGCACTTCTGCATACTCAAAAAATTAAAAAAAAAAAAATTTGAAATAAATTTGTATTTCTAATGAACATTTTTTAAATTATTATAAACGTTGTATAAAATTTGTAATTTGGGTTATACACGAAATTGTTTGAGGTTTCTCTGTACTTCATTGAAAATTAATAAATATATATTGTCAGAATTCAGCAAAATATAGGTATGATATATTTGACTTAAAATATAAAATACAAAAAGTAAATTTTTATAATAAAAAGAAAAAGAGTATTATAGAAATTAACAAAAATCAAGTAGTTTTTAGTCACTTGAGGCTTATACTTCATTACTTATTTACTAAAATTGAATGGGCTACAAACTTGCTTACTCGAAAAAAACCTTTTTTTTAGTTCGAAATTTTAATGATAATTGAATTTTATAGATATTGTATAAAGTTTGAAAATTTGTTTTTTTTTTACTGTTTACGTGAAAGAATGATTTGTATTCATTCTGCAAATGAAAAATACGAGTTTTAAAAATATAATAAAAATAAATAAAAAGATTTCCAAAATTCATGAACATGTGGATGTGCTATATTTTTGAAGTGCCCTGTATATGACAACCTACATGATAGCTGATCAGTTTTATAGACAATTTATCATTTGTAGTGCAAGAATTTGCAATATACATAATTCATATGATTTATGCTGTGTTGAATTATTAAAATAAAATTTTGCAGCGCTGCGAGCCCTCTGCATAAATACATATGTATGTATGTACATATGCATATGTATGAAATAATAGATATATGCGTCCATATGTGCTTATATACATACATACATATGTACATATACATATGTATATCGATATGGAAATTTCCTTCCATACGACATCCATATTTAATAGAATAAACATTTATACATTCATATGAACATTTTTGTAAAAAATACATCAAATACTACACACATAGTAACTGTTAAAAATAAATATAATACTTATACCGAATTATATTTAAAGATGATTTTCGAATCACTTTTATATTTCAAAAAAGTTTGTGAGGCCGTCTGCACATGCTTCGTCGTGTATCGTCATCGGCGTAAATGAGTCATGTCGTATGAGTAAAATATAGTATGTTTGCAAAATTGCATGCCTCTCAGTCGCACACTCTCTTATGTATACATATGTACATATGTATGTATGTATGTTTCAGGGATGTAACGAATGTTATATACATACATATTTCTCATTCGCCTATGCGAATTTTCGCAATGCAAACATTCGAATTCGAATACCAATCTTGAGGTGTTAATTAAAAAAGCTCCACTCCAACTTTTATTACTTACAAAGACTTAATAACAATCAATGTACAGTATATTAATCTAATCACATTTAAAATTTTTCAATTTCAATTTATTTAGGTCTAACATTTGTACAATAAGACTAAAGTTTTTTTTTTAATACTAAAGGTTATACGATTTTAGGTTAAAACGGAACAACGGAGTAAAAATCATACAAAGTCAAACAATTGTCATGGTAAGATATTACATTAAAGCTATTACATATAATATTTTTCAGGTTTTGAGATATTTCATAAAATTTTTAGAAAAATAGTTATATTAGGTATTTTTAAAGTTGACTCTCTTTATTACGCTTCTAAGTTGAGTTCCAGATTCGATTAGCGTTGATGAAAAACAGTCCTTTGGAATACTTAAATTTAAACAAGGGTACAATTAAGTCGCAGGAACATTTTGATTTGGAAAAATCAATTTTTCATACAAATAGCTCGGTGTCTTACTTGTCTGAAAAGGAAAATGCAGGTTCGCGCCACATTAGGTTATCAGAGATCTCACTCCCCCGTAATGAAGTCTTTCAGATGGTCGAATTTAGTCAAATCATGGACATACCGCGTAATGTGTTTAAATATTTTATTTATCTTATGGTTGAACTGTGAGTCAAGCTTTCTACATACATACATACTATATACTCGTACCAACTCAACGCAAGTTTTTTTATGTTGTGCGTTGTCGTAATTGGTGCAGATTATCTCAGAGACTTCTGAGAGTACAATACGCCACTAAGTTAACCACTAAGTTAACTTGCTAAACCCGAAGTAACTCGTTAATTTTAAGCAGAGCGAGATATGTTCAACTGAGTCAAATGCCTTAGATAGGTCAATTAAGGAAAGTAGGGATATTTCACATTTGTCAAAACAAACTTGTGAGGCACTTTCTAAAAAACTCGTACTTATATAAGGCTCACTCGAAACAGTGTCGTGTAGAGCGCTTCGGATCGCTAGTTTTTCTTTAAGAAACCTTCAGTTGAAATTTAATTTCAAATTTTATAATGTCTCCAAATTCCACGTCCGTGTTTGAAGCATTCCTTCTAAATTATTTAAAATACTTTTAGCTTTACTCATTTAAGTCTCTTAGTTATTGCGCCTAATTCTAATCGCCGGTTATTGTCACCATAATGCTAAGGCAGACTTAGAGTCAGAGCCAATGCAACAATATCTCCCAATATCGATGCAAATGCGAATGCGAATGCAAATATTCGCAACATCCCTAATATATGTTTGAAGTTAAATTTATTCAAATCGAGAGCCGCACATTAGCCATCAGCTGTGCGGCATAATTATTAAAAAAAAAAATTGAGAGGCAAACTAAATACGAAATTCCAGCGTAGTCGTGCAACTAACGTAGACGCTTTAACAACCAAATACATAAAATGTAAAATGCTTTATAAATAGAAACGGTATGTAGGGAAATGTTATTTTATAAAGCAGTTTAAATCTATTTAATCTTTTATGAATTTGGCTGCAAATGCGAAACAGGCATTTCTGTAAGTGTTTTTAATAATAACTTGCGTATTTTGAGAAAAAAGGATATTTTTAGTTTTTTTAAAGGGCTTTGAACAATTAATCTCTTAATACTGTTAAAAAAAATTTTATAATGGCCTAGTTGTTATTGATAATAAGGTTTCATTTTGATTACATTACGCTTTATAAACAAAAATACATTTTTTTAAGCGTAAATTTACAAAAGTGAATTTTTATAAAGCTAATTTAAAGTTTATTTAGTTGTCGGTTTTAGTTTTTCTCACTTTATTGTATGGAGAGGTGTGAGCATTTATTTATAGTTGCGAATTTTCTCGCTTGTATCAATCAGAGTTCTCAAATAACAGTAAACCAGAAAAAATAGTTTCGATTTATCACATGTCATTGCATTTGCGCTATGGTGAAAAGGTTTCTTACTGTACGATATGCATATGTGCTTGCTACTGAGAGTTACATATGTTTGTGGTGAAATAATATCTTACATTTGGTGAGATTAACAATCGTGATTTATTTTTGATTGTTGCGATTCAACTGTTATTTGTTGAGTGGACCGAATTGTGGTTATTCTAAATGGTCGCTTCATATTTATTTTTTAATAAAGACTGTAAACACTCAGTATTAATGTACAAAATAAAATAATTGAGTTTTTTTTTATAAATTAGTATTTCTTCATATTCAATTAACATACATAATATTATATATACACAAAAACAAAAATTTAATTTAACTTAAATAAAATTTTCTACCGTTTTGTCATTTTATCTATGTATATTTTCTTTAACTTAAAATAAAATCAGTGGCGGAATAGCCCTTTCTACTTCTGTCGTCGGTATACCAAACACGGTTAATGCTATGTTTAAAGGGTCCCGAGATTTTTAAAAAACCTTTTTTTCAAAATTTGATAATATGTATGAAATAAGGGGCAAACGCTTATGCAGTAATTCAAAATTTTCAATTTCATTGCATGTATGTATGTACATATTTATTTATCTGGCGTATTTATTGTATCTAGTTGGCCATTTACACTTTCGAACATTTTCTTCCATATAGTAGAACAAAACTTCGAATGTACTTTATATGGAAGAAAATGCGTGAAACTGTCAGTAAAAAAAATGTTAAAAATTACTTTTTTCACCAGGTTGAGACTTTGAAAATTTGGTGGAACTTCGCAGAGTTTTCATAATTTTTACACAAAGTTTGGAATCTGGATATGTATGTCTTTTTTTTCATTGATGAGCTATACATTTATAAAAAAGTGAATAAACATTAAGCGAACATAAGAAAAATAGTAGAAACTGGCCAAAATGTCACGACCCAACTAAATTGTCGGACACTGTATACAGTGGACTGTGTTGTCAATTACTCGTATGTATGTTATACTTTCTCTTTAACTTAAGAAGGTATTAATATTAAATTTTTTCATAACCTATTTAAAATATACATATGTATGTATAATTCAATGAAGTTACAGACATTAATGCTTAGAAATTATAATAAAAATCTATCAAAAATATAAAAAAATGCAATACATTTAATCTTGCCTAAGATATGCCTATATGCAATTATGTACATACATATTTGCAAAAAGACTTTTATATTTTCTATTAAATGATATCTCTCATTAGCTGAGAACAACCTTTATTTTGCGTAGATAAACGTTTCTTCCTGAGCGTATGCAAAGGAACGCAGGCAAAACAGTGACTATCAATATATGAGAGCTGTCATTTTTCTCCATAAATGTGTGTTATTTTGCTGACGCTTCAAACGGTTATTTGGATTCTGTAACTGTGATAAAACGCAAAATGTACACTAAGTGCAAAACTCACATTTTCGCATGTGTACACTTTCAGATTTCAAGCAATTCCCTAAGGCAATATGTGTGCGTCCACGTGAAAAGGGCCCACTTCGGCGGTATTGGAGTTCTGCATATAGACGTCTTCCTGGTTGATTTCCGAACATTTTGAGATAAATTAGACCATCCTAACTGAAGAATTGAGGGAAATATAGAACTTTGAAGGTGAATATCCGAAAAATTACTATTTGAGAAAAATCAATTTGAAGTTGAAAGTTCGATTTTTTTCATTTATACTCGGACGTTAAATGGGTGTTCGTTTGAATCGAACAGGAACATAGTCAGCATGAGAAAAAATAATATTAGATCATTTTCCAATCGTTATTAAATATATGTAAAACAACTAAATAACATCAACTCGACAAAGTGGGCCCTTTTCTAAATATTTGCTTTTTCAACTAATTCAACCGATGATCACAGAAAATTATAAATGAGTTAACGTTTGACCAATGAATCAGGAAGATGGGGAAGTAAAAAAAAATTGAAATGGACTCAACAGTGAATATTTTATTATATATAAAGATGAAACAAAGACAACAAATTAGCAGTAATTCATTCATTACCCAATAAACATTTAGGCTTGAGCTCAACTTGAGGTTAAGTTGAGAACTAAGGTACTTCTCAAACCTCCAACGCTGTTTCTCAAGTGCATCTCAAGTTGAGAATCATAGCGTTCTCAACAAAAAGGGCATTTTTTTTGTATGGCAATAATTATGATTCTCAAGTTGAGAAAAAGTTAGTTCTCAACTTGATCTCAAATGTGATTCTCTAATTGGTCTCAAACGTTTAGTAGCAGTACTGAAATAAAAATCAAAAATATATTTTCTTCCATTTGAATTTAAAATACCGTGAATAAATGTATGTAAATTCATTATACTCGTACTTTATTACTTTTGATAGTCATATGAAAATACCAAAAAAATGAGAAGAGTTGGAGAAATACGTTGGATATCAACTTGAGAACTATAAATTTCTCCAAGGTTTGAGAAAATTGGAGAAATACGTTGGATATCAACTTGAGAACTATGAATTTCTCCAAGGTTTGAGAAATATTTTTTTGATGTTTGTTGGGTACAGTCATTGACAGTAATCAATCCACAGATTTTATCACATCTCATCGCGTTTGCACTTTGGACATAGTGGTATACCATTCCGTACTGAATTTCGGTGGCCTTCTTCTCATCACAGAATCCACGTGGTCTTTTTCTTTTCCTTCAAATCCTGTCCCTTTTCCAGTTTGGGGCTTCACTCCTGTTGGATTTTGATGTAGAAGGCCGCGCATCGATGTTTTGGTCACGTTCTCCAACTTCGCTTGTCATTGGCATCACTTCCGATGTTATTTAGAGCTTTGCTAATATTTGCAATTTTCTGTATGAGCTTACCTCGGATACGGTCAACAAATCGACCACATTTTCTTGCCTACTAATCAGTAGATTAGAAGATTATAATCAGTACCATCATTATTTGTGCAATATACTCCTCTAAAAATCGGAAGCTTCCTTTTTCCTCACCAAACCATTTACCCCACTTCTGCCAATTTCGGCTTTTCTAAGCACTTCTCTATCCTTTACGTGGCTTTTTTAAAATAATTATTTTTAATAATAATAAATGTATGTATGTAATATTATTTTTATACTTTGGTCCGATCAACATTTTTTTTACTTGGAGCATACATACATATGTCTTTCAACTGACTTAAGTCTTAAACAGCAAAACTCAAATTTCATGTAAGAACTTTTCCTTATATTTGGACTGATTGACTTGATTCAATTATAAAAGGTTAGGTAAATAAATAAAGGGTAGTTTTACGAAGTATGGAAAACGGGTTAGAATTGGTGTCCCTTTGTTAAAAAGTAAATAATAAGTAGTAAAATGTTAGTGATTTTTTTAATTAAAAAGTTTAAAGACATTTCATTTAAATTAAGAAATAGCTACGCTTACGAAATTTAAATAATTATGTACTACTTGGTAGATATTTTTTTTTTCAATTTTTAACTAGCGAATAAATTTTCAATTTATTTGTCCCTTGAATTAAACGATTTTATGGTATAAACCAAATATAAGTTATTTATTCGGTGTATTCTTTTTATTTATTTACCATCGGTATCAGGGGTATTGTGATGAACCCCTGGTAGTTGAAAGGACCAAACATTTTATTCCGATAAATAGTAAGTGACTTTATGGACTTGCAAGAAAACCACAATAATTCGAGATTTTAGAAAGATAATCTTTATGTATTAAAAGAATAATAAATCAAACTTCATAACTCAAGAATTTAGTTCTTACAAATTCTTGTTTTTGGCAATTGGATGATAATCATGTCACATTCTTTTTAATTTATTTTAACCTTTTCCTTCTAGAAATTACAAAGCTTTCCACTCTGTCACATTGAATTTATATGTGCGTGATAAGCGTTCAATCAAAAAGCGAGTCATTTATACAAATTTACATGAAATTCGGGTATTTCGGGTATGTCATTAAAATTCGAATTTAAACTTACTGTTTACGCGAACATAAGAAACAAAAAGTGTAGCTTGTTAGTTTTTGGTTTTAAAAAGTTTTCAGGTAACTACAATTACTATTTTTAAGAAGCAACACGGTTTTGATGCTAAGGGAGCCGTTTGACAGAAAGTGAGGGAGCTAGCTGCTTAGTTACCAAACCTTTAATAATTAAATCAAGATACATATGAAAATAAATATATCAAACCTATCGTTGGCGAATTTAATATTATTCTCCATAAACTCTATTTAATAACTTTTTTGTTCTGCAGAGGCCTCTTTTACTTTTTTGTTCCATTTCATTTGCTAAACAAATTTAAAATAATACTCAAAATCGAAAACTCACAGCATACACTTAATAACTTAAGGTGACCTAAGCGCTTTGATTCGGGATTTAAATTTGTCAAAATGTAGGCAGAACTATTAGTATCTCTATTAAAGAGATGGAATTCGCTACATCATCAAACTAATAGCAGTTATTTTTAAAATCGTGAACATGACTTCAGATCATACTTTTCTCAAGACGGATACTTGGTGCATTGTAATGATATAAATCAAAATATAAAAAGTTGATTTTGGACTTTTGTCCTGAGAATTTGGGAGCTATGAGTGATGAGCACGGAGAAAGGTTCCATCAGGAGATTTCAAAGATGGAAAACCCAAATATTTTGGCAGATTACTGCTGGACAATCAAAAACTTCAAACTAATGTTTTTTTTTTCATTTTTGGTTTAGATGGTCATTGTTTTTTGAAAAAAAAAATTATTTTCCTAATAAAATAAAATTCATGACTAACAGATTTCTTAAAATGTTTTTTTTTTGTACTGAAACTAACTATTCAAATAAAAAATAACACAAAAGCATCATATGCATCATGGTGGAGTTATACATAGGTGAAGTCAATAAATGACATAATTTTAAATCTTGGCATTTCCCGCTGTGTTAATTTCGTGATCAAAAAATATGCGTTGGGGTTACTGACAACCTGACATAAATTTATTTACATTTTGCATTTATAAAATTGTGTGAAAATTTGAAATTGAGGTAAGTAAATGAATTTATTTACATTAAAATGTGATTTAATGTAATGTAATGTTTTAATTTAGACGATTGATATACAGCAAGCGCCTATATTACAGCAGTTTTCCAATACTTTTGAGGTAAGTTTTGTGCGAAATGTGAAATCATAAAATGTATATTAAAATTTTTATCTTTACAGATTATTTTCCACAATTTTGACATCCTAAGGGACTGCGAATTTTAAACGTTCTGCGTCTGCGATTTGAGGAAAGGACGGTATGAGTTTATTTAAAGTTTTGCAAAAAATTGTGAAAACAATTTTAGATAAACATAATATTTATATAAGTATATTTTTATGCACATTTATTATTGCAGGTCGTTTTCGGATCAATTTCAATTTTATACGTTCTGCGTCTGCGATTTGAGGAAAGGACGGTGGGTGTGTGTGTGGTGCATGATTCAATTATAAAAGGTTCTGTACTTACTGACAGCTAAATTCTGACACTCCTTAATCTATAGTTGTATTTCGGAAGTACGCAGAACGGGGAGAGAATATGATCCCTTTTTGAGAAAAGGGAGTAGAAAAGTACTAAGTAAAACACGTTTTATAATATGATAGTTTTAACTAATAAATTTATTTATTTATTAAATAGCTTGTACCCGCGGAATTTTACTCCGTTATTTTATACAAATAAAACGCATAGAGAATGAATTATATTTAAATTGGCATATAATAAAAACTTAATTTAAAAAAAATCATTATTTACCGAGAAATGTGGTTTAAAAAATTCAGAGGTTGTACGCCCACCCTTTCAATAACCATGGACATGAAACTGATTTTATACATGTACATACATCCGTAACAAATTCCATCAGTCCATCGCTTTTATGTAAAATAAATTATTTTATATTTAATAATAAATTTCCTATTTGTTATAATGGGTTATAAGCTGTCTTTCTGCTAAATTAATTTAAATCCAAATGGTTACATCGAAAGCGAACATCTTCTTTTGGTTTTAAAGTATTGCCTCCGATTCTCCGAAAAGAAAAGAGTAAACTCTGATCCTCACATAATTGGAGAAAGGATTTAATTCTGATTCCAAATAAATTTATCGAATGTAGAACAGCCCTGTACATTTTTTTTTTAAATAAAATAAAAATAAAGCAACTTGGTTATAGTGAAAACTGTAACGAGAATACTGTCTTTTATTTGCCTATAATCGACAAAAACCATATCTTAAGGAATTTTGTATCTTAGGTAAGGTACATAAATTAACAGAGAAACACCAAACGTTCGAAGGAACCTGTCAACAAAGAGGTTCAACTATTAAAATTTCTCCTAACATTTGTATTTTACTGAGGCATCAAAAAAGTTCTAAGAAGGTGGCTTTTCAGTTTGGCAGGAAAACATCAACCGTACGAAGGAAGCTGTTAACAAAAAGATTTAATTATTAGAATACTTCCTTATTCTAGTTGCAGTTGTTATATTACATACATTTTACTTAAATGTATGTCTGCCTTTGTGATGGTTATGTTTATACTCGCAATCGAGTGCTACAGATCTGCTACAGGAAAAAAGCTCCAGTCGATCGACTATGGAAAGATATATGTACATATGTATAATAATATCCAGCTGCGCTGAATAGGGAAAGATGTTCTGCAAATAAATGGATTTATATGTGATGCATTCAAAAAAAAAACAAAACTGGTATGTACTTACCAGGTTCTCGGCCAAAAAATGTTATAATAATATAAAGTTGCGGTTAATTACACTGGAAATAAGATATATAAGATGTTTCAAATAAAAAATTGTTATATTATTATGAAATAACAATGATTTTATTGCAAAACTTACCCAAATTCACACAATTACAAAATCAAATGTCAATGAATGAAAAAAATATAAAATAAAAAAATAGTGAGTAATGCCAACAATTTTTTAAGTATGAAGAAGTTTACAATATACTACTATTACAAGTGAAAACTGTAGAATATGCAACATTCTTCATGAGTTAAGGAGCCGATTTGTCATGCGGGAAAGAGTGAACTGTTTTATTACAGAACCTTTTATTATTGAATCATGTGTGTGGTGTATGTGTGTGTGTCTGTGTTTTGTGTGTGATATTTAAGTAATGTGTAACATAAAGACAATCTTTACGATAACGTTTAATAAAAGTTAACTGTGATTTATAACTTAAGTGTTTGATTTCAAATAGTATTCATCCAATTTTACTTTTAAAAGATTTCATTATGCATTATTTCTGTCCGAGGCCTATACAGTCGGTACTTTTAATCGTAACCTTTTATTTGTAACCCATGGTCGGATCCTCTGCTAGTCATACGATTTACATAATTGTTTAATGCTTCAATTAATGCATTTTTATTTTAAAAAAATCGCATAAACTGTTTGTAAAAACAGTAAATATTGATTTAATATATTTTTAAGATTTCAGTTAAATGTAGCCCAATATTAATTATTTATAATTTGTATATAAATTAATATATACTTTATTGGCATCTCCAAGAAAGTTAAGCTCTTCTTTGAAATGCAGCTACTTAAAAAAGTAAATAATAATAAAGTAATATTGATTTAGCTAAAAAAGACTATGCCATCGTTTACTTGGGTATGTGGATATTTATTTTTTTAAAACAAAAGCCAATTGATGTGAATGCATATATTTATATATTGGGTATTTTTATTGCAATCGGTCCTTAATTTTTGCACGATTTTTTATCTTGAGCTCGTTAACAGCTGGCGCACCCTGTATTTCAGATAATTATCTTAAAAATATTAATGTTATTATCATTTCAATAAATAGTTATTAATTTTATGAACAGAATATGCCAAAAGCGTCCTGCACTTTGTGCCGTAAATCTTGGCAAGATTATCCGGTCAATCTTTTTAGAGCATCAAAAAATGAAATACAAAGAAAAAAATTTTCCGACGCATGCGGTGTACACTTACAACGTAGGCGTTTAAAGGTCAATTCAATTCCAATAAAGGTTGAATATGTAACCTCTTGGGATTACCACACGTCACAAGAACGAGAGATATGCCATTGCCGACCAAGAGGAATGCGACTTCGAAGAATTTGACCAATTTCACGAGGATGCGTTCGAATACGTTGGTGGGTACCTAATACGGAAGCATGAGCTGTTTGTAGAAACTTCAACCAAAAAAAGCGTCACATGGGTCGATCAAATATCTAAGGGAGGGCGAAATTAAAACGGCAGTTAAATAAATTGTGTTTGTTTCAGCTAAGCTGTTTTCCACTTAAATTCTGTGGTTTTATTATTATTTTATCCATACGAGTATTATTATAAGAATCAATGTCTCTAAAATGATTATAATATAGCTATACAATAGTACACAATTGAAAAACAGCTGGACCATTTATTTAACGTCTGATCTCAGAAATCAAGTAAAGGGGGAGGGAGATTTTTTAATTATTTATTTTTATGCCTAAAAATTCCATTTGTTCTCAGTACTTCTTGTACAATTTTTATTCCGTTTTCTTATACAAAACTACTACGAGTACTTCTTGTTTCCCTTACTAGTACTTAGTTTGTTTAGGTGAACAAAAATTACTGAAATAAGGTTTGTCATTTGTAACTAAAACTCTCTTCCAGTTCTTTGCGAAATTCATTTCTTGTACGTTTTAAAAGGGCGCGTGCTTTTAATAAACTACGGCTGTCCATTTGTCTACTTTATACCGCGATTCTGAAATACTGCTTTCTTTTATACTGAATTTTAAGCCATAAAATTATCTTCATATTCTCAATTACAAAATATCTTAGGCATAATATCACAAAAAAAACTAAAAAGTTCTGAAAACCCCTTTCCAACAATGGAAGATAAATACTGTTGGTGTTCACGGCCATGTTTTAATGCATGAAAACAAGGCAAGATTTTAATTTAGCTTGATTGATTTGAGAGTCATAACATTATGTATGGTAGCGAACGAACGCTAAAGTGCATTTAACTATCACTCGACTCAGGCTTTTGATCCTTCCCTTTCGGAAAAAATCGCTAAATTTCCGCGTTTGCACATACACTTCTCGCTTGATTAGCCAAGCCATACAATTTACTTTGTGTCACATTCTTTGCAGTTGTTTAAAAAAATTTAATTTCAAATAATTTCATTGTGTTCTAAAAAAAGTAATGTTGAAAGGCGAACGTTTGTCGTTTGGAAAAGACCAAAAATTTCGCTACTGGCTCTATCCATTGCAAAGTTACGCTTCTTTTCTTTTATGTTTATCGAGAAATGTGTTTGCTTTTCAATTTCCTACCAATCCCAAAGTTCATAGCACCTGTTTAAGTATCATTCTTTACTCTACTCTTTTTGCTACATTTCCTTTGCCATTTCGTAAGCATTAATATACGCCAAATAAAGTCGTGAACAGTGCTCGTGCACTGCTAGACCATATGTACAATTTGGCTGCTATCTCCAGACTGGAAAAATCTGCGCTGTTTGGTCTAAAATTTGTCGTTGGGCGGAGACTCCGAGACCTCCAGGTTCACCCCCATCAGTGAACTAATTGCCACAATCCGCATCAAAGCTAGATTTGCCAATGTAAGCTTGATTTGTGCGCACGCCCCGACGGAGGAGAAGGATGATGGGACCAAGGATGAGTTCTGCAAGCGCCAAGAGGAAGCATACGAGCGATGCCCCAGACACGATGTAAAAATTGTGATTGGCGACTTCAACGCTAAGGTGGGCAAAGAAGGCATTTTTGGTTCAACAGTCGGAAGATTCAGCCTGCATGAGAATACCTCTGGCAACGGAGAGAGGCTGATCGACTTCGCTGCGGCGCGAAATATGGTAGTAAGTAGCACCAGATTCCAACATCGAAGCATCCACCAAGCCACTTGGGTGCCCCTGATCAAAAAACGCGAAACCAAATTGATCACGTTGTGATATACGCCAGATACGCTTCTAGCGTGGGAAGAGAGGCGTCTTTTCAAGAAGAAGAAACGAGAGACGGAAAGGCGTGAGTGCGAACAGTTTGAGATGCTAGCAAGCAGGAATGTGGCCCGATAATTCTATCAGAAAATAAGACAACAAACAAGTTGTTTCAACACCGCGGCATGTTCCTGCAAAGACGAGTATGAAAATATGGTGACGGACGTACAAAGCACACCTGAGGTATGGAGGGACCACTTCTCAACGCTACTTCACGCGAACTCTGGTGGCCCGTTTGAAGAAGAGGAGCCCACAACAATCTTTAGGGATGAACAATAAATCCCTCCACTCGACCAAGGTGAGGTGAGAACAGCACTAAGGCCGCTCAAGAACAGCAAAGCGCCTGGGGCAGACGGGATACCGGCTGAGCTGTTCAAAGACGGTGACGAAGAGCTGGTAGGTAGCATGAACCAGCTTTTAAGCACAATTTGGTCTCAGTGTACTTTGCCCAATCCTTAAGAAGGGTGATCCCGCTGTTTACGCCAATTAACGTGGGATCAGACTTCTAAATGTCGCATACAAGGTCCTATCGACGATACTGTGTGAAAGACTGAAACCGTATATGAACCAGCTGATTGGACCTTATCAGTGTTGCTTCAGGCCTGGTAAATCCACGTCAAATCCTGGAAAAGACCCTAGATAAACAAGTCGACACACAACATCTCTTTGTCGATTTTAAAGCCGCTTTTGATAGCATAAATAGAAGCTGAGTGTACGACGCCATGTCTAAATTTGGAATCCCTGCTAAACTAATTAGGCTATGTAGAGTGACGTTGAGCGCATCTTTTTGCTCCGTCCAAGTTGGGAAGTACCCCTCCGAGCCGTTCGAGATCAAACGAAGTTTTAGATAAGGCGACTCACATTCGTGCAACTTCTTCAATCTGATGCTGGAATCCGTAATTAGAGCTGCCAATCTGAATCGCAGTGGCACTATTTATAACAAAAGTACGATGCTGCTGGCGTATGCGGATGATATTCACATCGTTGGCCTTAACAACAGGATCATCAGTGCAGCATTTTCCAGTCTGTAAAAGGAAGCAAAAGAGGTTGGTCTTGCAGTGAACGAGGACAAAACAAAGTATCTTGTGGCAACAAACAAAAAATCCTCGCGTATTGGGACCCACGTCACTGTTGGCAGTTACAACTTTGAAGTAGTCAAGGATTTCGTAATTGGCTAAACCTAGCGAAGGAGAGAAGGAACGGGCGAAGCTTTTTGGTCCTGGCCCAATCCGACAAACGGTTGTAGCGCCATAAAAAAAAAGATGATGTTATCAACATTATCCGCAGCTCATATTACGCTATCCAACACCAAATTGAAGAAGACGCACGAAGAAGAAAAATACAAATTATTGAAATCGGTTAAAGAGTGGTAGAGCTTTGGAGGATCAAAATTCGACTTTAATGCAAGTTTGAACCTTGAAATCTCCTTTCTTTTGGTATGTTTTTTAATGAAATATAAAAGAACCCCCTAGGCACGTTACAAATAAAAATTGCATGGCTGTTTCAAATTTTTTTCAGATGTATTAAAGAAAAAGATGTGTTTACAAGGCCAGAAGGGTAAAATAAAGTATTTTAAGTATTACTGGGTAAAGTTATAAAGAGGAAACGGATTTTATGTACTTAAGTTCCTTTTTCCTGACGTATAAAATGACTTTTGTTAAATTTTACCACTACTTGGTTTTTGCTGATCTCCAATATTCACATTTAATGTTGCCACTTTTTGCCTTTTTAAAATTATATAGTTCTTCTTCTTTTCATTGGCTCGATAACCGCCTATACGATTTTGGCCGAGCTTTGCATAGCACGCCAGTTACTTCTCGCTTTCGGTAACTGGCGCCAGTTGGAAATACCAAGGGTAACCAAGTCCCTTACCGCCTGGTCTTTAAAACGCCTCTGCTACCACCGGCGGGTACCGCGTCGAATACTTTCAGAGCTGGAGCGCTTTCATCCATTCGAACGACATGACCCAGCCGCTGGATCGTCGTTATAAAACTCGAACAGCTCATCGTTCCATCTTCACCGGTATTAGAAATAGCAAAGTCGTAAAAACCCATCCCAACCCTCTCGAACACTCCTAGAGCCTTCTCATCAGATAGATTCATCGTTCATGCTTCTGTGTGTAATGAGAGACTTATAGAGCGTGATTTTTGTCCGTCAAGAGAGGACTTTACTGCGCAGTTACCTACTCAGTCCGAAGTAGCACTTGTTGGCAAGAGTGACCCTTGTTATTGATGTTAATTCTGGTTCCTATGTAAAAGAAGTGCTCCACTTTTTCAAAGTGCGGACTGTCTATTTGATGACAGGAGATACTTCGTCTTGCCCTCGTTCACCTCTAGACCCAAATTATATATTTGCCTTTAACTAAATGGTTATTCTCCTTTTTAAGATCTATATTTTTTTTAGTGAATAAACATTTAGAGACAATAAAAGTAATACCACGGAAAACTGTTTCTACGTATTACGTGAAAGACGCGGCTTAACAGCTAAGATTAATAGCCAAGCGTAATAAAAGAACTTCCTTATTTCCTTAATATTCCTACAACTTTACCTAATTCAAAGTCTCAATGAAATTGCAAAATTTTCATTCAAAAAACCTGATTCCCGGAGGGGAATTTTTTCGTGTAAAATAAACAAAACTAAAATAAAAGCTCTTTTTCTGCATTTTCTTTTTCTTTTTTCTTTTTTATGAATGCGATCGAAACGACGTGACGGAAATCGTCTCTTCTGCTCACCATACCTGTGCTAACCACAAATATACTCGCCACTTCTAAATTCATGTAAGTTATGTTATATTATTCTACGTTAAGTTATGTTGGTAAATTAGGTGTGAGCTTATTAACAAAAATGCAGATTTTTCGAAGTGAAACTTCCTAGGCGAATGAGACGGAAATATCGACTAAATAATTAGTTCCGACGGTGATAATGTACATGAAATGAGTAGGGACGGCAACAAATGCATCCTCTTCACGATACCTGAAGTCACCGCACCTGAACTCAGCACACCTAACCCTATTATACCTATACTCACCTACTCAGCACACATAAGCCCACCATGCCTTTAATTTCAAAAACTACTTAAGCGATTGCATTGCACTTTTTTAAATACAATCTATTTTTGCAAGATAACGAGCATTTATACTTTAAATTAATGTGACCATAACTGTTCGTAAAATATTTTGGCGTCAATTTTTTGTAAAAAGCCGTTTGTCATGGCGTATGAGGATCCTGCAAGACGCAAATAATGGAAATTCTAATTCACGCACAATAAAAAACGAACACACAAAAGTAAGTGAGTACGTAGACAACAATTTTTCCTATCTTTTCAGAAAAGAAAATTAATATTTTTTAAATTTGATTTGATGAATTAAAAATTACGTAACTCAGCATTATAATACCAATGTATATTATCTTCTTTTATTTTTGGGGAATTATCTATTTAAGTCTGGTGAACGGATTGCAAAAATTGCAAAGATTTCCCATAGGAAAATCGGGGTTTATCGCGTTTTCTGTGCAAGGCTTTTGCACGACTTAGATAATTATGTTAAGTCCATTAGAACAGGATTATGGAACTATTAAGAAATAAATCAAAAGTAGGTTTACTTCTATAACGCGGTCCAGGAACACTGTCTAATTTTTATAGCTTTTAAAGTTCCGTTTCCAGGTGATAAATATATTTAATAATTAAACTTAAGTTTAAACTGCGAGAGGTCTACTGAACTTTGTAAATTTTATGCAGCCTTTTTCGAGATATTGCGGTTAAAAAAAAATTATTTTCTGTTAGATGCTCATAAACTTTCGAAGGATGGGCCGATTGTTATTTTTGTCAAAAATCTGTTAGAATAAATTGCTGAGGAATCCATGTTGCAGTGGAACAGCAGCTGATACCGTCTATTGGCGTGCAAAGTAGCGTGACCGTAGTTTTTATTGTGTCAAATAAGAAGTGCAGAGAACATAATTTTTAAGGGTATTTATCAATACGCATATTTGCTCCGTAACCGCTCTACCTTAGAGTTTTAACGTTTATGGGACACTTACGCATGTAAATGAATACACACTACCTTTCAGCACGGATTCATATGAGACGGCCTGAATGATTGCTGGCATAATGTTTGCCGGTCTGTTTGCTTGCAAGGCCAGCGAACTTATCTGATGTTCCGAAACAAAGACAGGGTCCTTTTAATACACGAGACAACGACCGAATTATAAAAAAGTCTACTCCAATGACAACGACGCTGGGCATGTCTTTAAATGCGCGCTGGGCTTTCCGACTCATTCCGAGTGTCGAAGCTTGGCTAGACAGATCGCATGGCAAAGGGATTTTTATATGAGTCATATGCTATGTGAAAAATAACTGCGTGATACAGACCGATTTGCTTCCCTTTTCTGTCCAATTTGGAGAAGGCAGAACTAACTGAGCGTTTGTGGAAGCAATCAATGTCACCGGCGTACGCAGCCGTTGCATGCTCTTATAAAAGACGATGCCTGAACGAATTAATACTGCTGGTGTATGCGCTCTATTGAGTCTTCACCACCGTATTTAAATAGCTCAGCTGGCAACCCATTAACTCCGGGGGCTTTCTTAATCTTAAGATGTGCTTTTGCTTTAGGAATTCCGTCGCAGTCGGGTCACTATACGTATGTATGAAGATTCCGTCGTCATTATTTGGTGATTCGGGTTCATCATTTTCTACAAAGTGGTTGCTGCAAATTATGACCAAACGAAAACGATTTTAAGAAAACATAAATTCAGGACATAAAACACTAACCAATAAAATTGCGAATATACTAAGAAAAATATGATATTTTCACCGCAAGAAATATGAAAATAAAAAATTGCAAATTTTTTATATTTCTTCAAATATTATTATTTTTTATATACATATATGTATATATGTAGTAAACACCTATTTATTTAATATTCATATGGATCATAATTTCAAAAATTTCGAATCAATTTTTATCTTAACAAAATGGCCGAACATGTTAACTTAAAACGTGGCACCACTAACTTCCGAATAAATGATGTGCAATTGTATTACTCAAGTTATAGATAATATGACAAGCTTAACAGGAACACAACCACATACATACATACATACGAGCAAATGTATGTGCGTACGTGTGCTAGAGAGCAAGCCTGAAGCACAGCAACACAAGCACAGGAAAAGTCAAACAGTTTATCAAACTGATTTCGCTTATCGTGCTTTCATATACCTACATAATAATCATAGCAAACTCGAAGAGATTTTGTGCATTTTCGGACACTCAAATATTGGTTAATTTAATATAACGACAACTATTACAGAGTTACACAGAATGTTGGAAAAGTTAAATTTTTTTCGAATTAAAACATTTATTTGAAACTTGTTTCAAGGTCATTTGTATGAAAAGACCAAATTGCTAGTGTGTGGCAAATAAGTGTCTTGGGTAATAATTGCATTCCTTCTTTTCGTGTGTTCTCCATTGTATATTTGTAAATGAATTACCACCTAAATTTCGCGTTCAGTGCAAGTGTTGGCATATGATGGCATTAACGAAGCGGATTAAATGTTTTAAATATTTAGTTTACAGCTATGTAGTGCTCTTAATGGTACGTAACAAGGCAGATGAAATTCCAGATTTTTATAAAGTGCGCAAAAAAAAAAAGTGCTGAGCGCTGCTGGAAAAATGTATATATACATACATATAAGTACATGTTTGTAAGCACCTACATATGTATGTAAGAAGCCTAATTTGGCACACTGCATTTCAAAAACCAGTTCTAAAATGGGCAATGTTTGTTTCCAACGTGATGGGAAAATGAAAAAAAAAAAGCATTTCGAAAAAAAACATTAAAAACAATATGCAAAATATGCGAAAGCTTCGTGTGAAGAAGTTCGCTTGCACACTTCGTTGTATGAACATCGTATACTCTGTTCACAAATTATAGCACACAGTTGAAAAAATTTTGTTTCTTTTAATTTATTAAAATTGTCAATTTCAATAAAATTATCATTCATTTCATTGACAATCTCCGCCATATAACGTTAACCCGCGATTTTTTTTTGTATGGAAGGAATTGCGAAAGATCGTCAGTAAAAAAATTGTCCAAAATCAATTTGAGTGTGCTATAAAATTGTATACACAAAAAAATTTAAAAATTATTCTTGTTTTTCAATGTAATTTTGTTAAATAATTTTTTTTCTGTTTTTTGTTTGGCGAATTAAAAGTATTTTAATTGATAACTAAATTTAAAAAATTGTGAAAAATCAGTGGTAATTTGCAGGCACTTGAAATTTGCAGTCAAATTGAATGAGCTACAAAAACGTATACTCAAAAACAATCAAATATTTTTTAAGTTTATAATTTCAAAAATTTTTTTTTTAAATTATTGCACATTTTGTTAGAAAAAGAACGGTACTTTATTGAATTGAATGAGCTACAAAAATACATTCACAAAAAAATTCAAATTTTGCTTTAAGTTTATGACTTAAATGAAATTTTGTTAAATCATTGTTCTTTTGTTTAAAAATGTGTTTTTATGATTTTCGTTAGAGAATAAACGGTACGATTATTAAAACATAATTTTAAAAATTGTCAAAAATCGGTGGTAATTTGTAGGCACTTGAAACTTGCACTTTCTTGCACTCAAATTGATTGAAATTTTGATGAAATTCGGTTAAACCATTGTAAATTCTGTATAAAGTTTATAAAATGCGTTTTTATGTTTTTTGTTAGAGACTGAACGGTCTTTTAAGTGAAAAATAATTCTAAAAGACTAACAGAAAAGAAAATTCTTAAAATGTATCAATATGTGGATGTGCTATAATTTGTGAACACAGTGTATGTTTTACAAACATATGTCTGCATATAATTTCATGTACATATGTGCATGTGCACTTGCTCGCACGAATGGAAACACGAGCAGCTACATAACATTTGCTCCACTTACATATGTACATACATACATACATATATGTAAATGTACCTACTAACTAACATATGTATGTTTGGGCAAACATTGTACGTTTTAACATTTAATGCACAAACTCAGCATTTTTATCCAATAGATAAATTTAATAAGCACATATGTATATGAAGATACATGTGTGTACATACATACATACATACATACACACTTACATACATACATATATGTATGTTGAAGCATGCGCCAATTTTTGTTGTTTTTTTTTTTGCAGATAACTGGTGCTGCCCAAATCCTAGTTGGCACAATTCTGTTATGGGGTCATTCTGGATATTACGGCATTGTTCAAAATAAACTATGGGCGCCAGCTGCAATACTTTTGTGTTTGGGACCGATTACATTTCTTCTATGTTGGATGGGATGTCAAGCCACAAACCAAAGGAAACGTTGTCTATTAGGAACGGTAATATAAAATGCTTTCGACAAATGCTTACTTGCAAAAAAAACTTACAAATTACAATACTCATTAATTCTCTCATCTAACAATAATACACACGTACAAATGTATGGTAGTTCATAGCGGCGCTGGTGGCATGCATTTGCTTTCAATTCTTCATATGTGGCTGGTCGCTGGCGATGCGTGAAAGCCTTCCAACGTCTGTGGAAATTTTCATAGACGATTCCTTTGTTGAATTTCTTGACAAATTTTCAAGGACAAAGGTTGACAATTTGCATTTATGGAACCGTATGCAGTCACAGGTAATTTGAACTTATGTCCAAACATATGTACATACATACATACATGCTAGTATATAAACAAAATTTGCACGTTGAAAACGGTGAGATATGTATTTATTTTACTTTTTTATTTCATATACATCCTATATGTATCTACAAGTTACTATATTACCAAAAAACTGTACATCAGCATTTCAGTATATTTTTAAATTAATTATACTATGCTTGCATTCATGTACATACCTTACGACTCATACTACGAAGCAAAAGTGTTCATATTTAGTATTAATTCGCTGCACTATATCTATGTCGTTATATAGCTCGTACAGCTCATCGTTCCTACTCTCGAACACTCCTGGAGCCCTGTCATCAGATATCTTCATCTTCCGTGCATCTGGGCTTCTACGTGGTTTTTGTCCGTCGAGAGAGAACTTTACTAATCAATTGCCTACTCATTCCGAAGTAGCACTTGTAGGGAAAAGCGATCCTCCTTTGGATTTCGAGGTTGACATTTTATTCGAATAAAATACTGTGAAAGTTTCAAGCGGGTAGTAATTGCCGTTGATTTTTTTAAAAATATTTTTAAGGTTTAATTTTGCTTACTTCTTTCATGCATAGTTTATAAGAAATAAAAGTTAAATCCACCGTAATTTATAGCCACCTGAAACTTGCACATTATTGTGCTAGAGTTAAAAGCGCTATATATTTAAAAATTTCTTTAACATTTTGTGCAAAGCCTTAAACTTTTACCTACAACGAGTACATGGTTTAAAAAAAAAAATCACCGCTAATTCTCTTTTGCTATGCTGTGACACTTTTTTAATATGAATAAAAGTTCAATAACTGAAAGCATTGAAACGTACATAGCATGAAATAGGACAACTTAAAATTCAAGATAAACTCATTTTAAACAATTAAAGATATTTTAAATTAATACTCTTTTTAAATTGGGCAACAAGATGCAGTTTTATATTCCAATAAATAGATTCTCAGGCCTGCATGGTTTGCATAACAAAGACCAAGCATTTTGATGTCGTGAATTCTCCACCACGATTTTGAGATATTTTGATCTATAAGTTCAAATAAAGCTGTTTTAGCCATGTTTCAAACATTAATGTTTTTTTTTGTCGTTAAAACTGACGATTCCACCTTTTAATAGGACCCTTTGGCACATACGATTTGGGAGATCAAAGTTTTTTATGAGGAATGACAATTTCACGATATTACATTCTTAGTAAAAATATGATACTCAGCCTGAAGAGAAGTTATGAAATATTAATTTTAAAAAAAGGAGCGTAACCTTCATTTTTAGGGTCAATAGAAGGGTTGGAATGATCTTAAAAGTTTCTCCCATTTCAAGAGAGGTCTTCTCAGACGAAAAGAGATTGCGTCCACAACTAATTTGTTTCTAACACTTTACTCGTACATACCGCTCCTAATACTGATGACATGACATCGCACTCGCCCAGTAAAAATGCAACTCTGCTAGTGGAAGATTGCCGAAGTCGTTGACAAGGCAAGCATCGTCTGTAGGGTATGAAGTCACTTTGCCAACCTTCCATAGTAAAGCTGCAGTAGTCCCTCTCTTTATATTGTAGAGCACGTAATCGGCGTGCGAGGACTCTCTAAACTGTCAAGCTAGGTTGTCCTGGATCGATAATTGCCCACAGTAATTGCGATCTTTCTCTCGATATAATCTCTCGACGTCGCTGCGACTATTGTGTACTACATGACATTTTTTGGGAAGACTGGTCGCGTGAGTCAGGCGCGTCTTCAGCTGCATGCTTGAAATCATCGTCGCAGAAGACGATATCGCACACCTCCGTCTTGAAGGATCACACCTTCCCGCCTGATGTCTAATCTTTACTTTAGAATTCCACGCAACTTTTTAAAAACTACTTTTTATTGAATCTTCAATAACAACAGTGCTGTTTGAGGCGCGTCTCTCGATTTTTTGTTACTATTTTTTATATTTTGCATGTTAAAGAACTTAGCATAAGACAATTTAATTTAAATATTAAAAATAATGTATTTCTTTTTTTTTTCAAAAAAAGGCGTCATTAAATTTTTCTATATGCATTAAATTCAATATTAATTAAAATAAAAAAATTGTGAATGAATTAATTTTTTTAGTTCATATATGTACATATGTAGTTCATTTGGATCACTATTTGCTTTGCCAAAATTTCGTTCGGAAAGAACTGAAATAGCAGCAATTCAAAGGCGTTTTAAAACGTTTTCATATTATATTGTTTTCATATTAATAAAAAGAGAGAGAGAGAGAGGCCGCTGTGATTGAGTGTGTGGCAGTGCGTGCTACCGTTTCAACCAGGGCATGTAAAGTCTTACATTTGTTTCAAACAAATTCTGCATTTGTTACCTATATGTACTTACATATGGAAAGAACATAGGATGTACTATGACTTCGTATTTAAAGTTGAATCAACTGAAGCAACCATTGTGTAAAAATTTCTTTCTAACACTGGCAGTACTAACAAATTTAATTCAACAAAAATATCACATTGATAAATAATTTCCTTGAAATGAACGTGTCATTTAGATCATTTAGTTTTTGAACTACGCAAGCCTTTGATGTAAAATTGTAATGCACCAAAAAATACACAACATTTTCAAATTCAAAAATTTATAACTATCTAGTAATTACGAAGACCGTTTTGCATTTGTTATGAAAAAGTACAAAAACAGCCATTAAGGAAATGCAATGTCATTAGTATGGGTTCAATGATATAAAACCGTTTATTAATTGGGAACAAAATAAATTTGACTTGTAATATTGTCCAAGAACAAATTTCGTCTAAATAATGCCAGAATTCAGTAAGCAGTCTCATTCTCTAATACAACTTTAAAATAAAACCTCTAGTCTCAAAATAAAGTATTTAAATTGTGACCGGGTGATAAGCAGGTCAGAAAAAATTAAAACAAACACAAAATATGAAAAAGTCAAAGCGAGGAAAGGCTCTCTCTAACTCATAGTCTCAAATTTTGAGTCTTAAGATTATACAAAATTATAGAATAACACTGTGAGATTGGTACGAAAGAGATTATGCCAAAAATGTCAAGCTATCTTGAAATTACTAAAACTCATTAAGAAAAAACCACTGAGTCTTTTTTCAAAAACTAAAAAAAATTAAAAAGAGTTGGTTAACTTCTGAGTTACATCGAAAAGGGTGTCTTTCCTTAAACATTATTTTAATGAAATTGAACTAAGGGAACACTACTTCGAACATTAATCAATCTCATATAATATCTAACGTAATGCAACACATATGCTACTCAAATGTTAATAACTTATATTATTTCATATATTTTTCGCTTATAGCTACAGTGCTGTGGAGTAGATGGGCCCCTGGATTACCGACGGCTCTCCCTTCCTTGGTCTTGCTGCTCTCGACCAGAACATGCTTATGAGTCCGCATGTGACACTCATTATAAACGAGGTTGTTTATCCGTTATATCTGAGCAAATTAGAAATCGTTTACTATTTACTTCACTAGGCTCGGCAACCATAGCCATTGTACAGGTAAATTACCATTGCTTACAAATATTATTTTTCCAATATTTTCAATAATCTTATTGAATTTTCAGAGTTTGGGCCTGTTCTGCGCCGTTCATCTAGCAATTTTATTTGGAAAAAGTGAAAACAATCATAATATCAATAATTTAAGCAAAAAACGTCAGCAGCAGTTTCTTCCTTTATCGATTCAAGATAAACGCCATGATATGCCCTCCCCTCTTAGCCTTTCGCCTTCAGCTCCTGGTCATCGGATTATTAAAACTTCAAAGCCACCAACTATACCGAAATGACAGACAATTAGTTTTTAAAATGGACAGATAATTTAATTCTTTACATATTGTAAACTGAGATGGAATGTAGATAATTGTGACCCTCAAACATTTTTGTTTAGTTTCAATACTTGGTCAACTCGAGAGTAAGTATGTTAGTGCAGAATGCAAAGAGTACATGTGAAAGAAATGTGTGTGTATTCACATCTTTAAGTAAAGTACATACATTCATACATACATACATACATATGTATATTCCATGGTGGCAACATAATTTATTCTAAAATTCTCAAATATTCTATGAGATTTCATATTAACATATTTATTTTTAATAATTTTGGTTGGAAATACAGTTTGATCTATACCACAAATCATTTTAAATCGAAGTTTCAAATTTTTACAAAGTTAACAAAAATTAAACAAACTTCGAAAAATTGTCATCAAATTTTTAAAACTTTCATTCAGGATTTGTGGCCCATCCAAGGCACATTCAATAGGTAGCAGCAGTAGAAAAATTAAAAAAAATTTCAGCTCTATAAGTATATTTTGCTTTGCTTTTAAAAGCAAAATTTCAAAAATATTTTTATCAACTGCCTTGAACTGTCCTGAAAGCATTCTTATCACAACGAAATTCAAAATATGACAATTCAAATTAAAATAAGTCATATAAAAAGTTAAAAAAAAAGTTTGCTGCGGCTACCTATTTGATGTGCCTTGGGCCCATCCAAGTTTCATATATGTAGCTAGAGATTACCGTAGATTTTTGAGACTTTTTTTCGCCCACCGATTTGCTCATTTTCTTCTATATAAAAAGATATATAGAAGAACATGTGAAATGTTATTTTAAGCCACTTGAGAGATGCACTTTATGATATGGGATACAAAACTGCGTGCTTGAAAAATTGGCTGTCAGAAAACTTATATAGTGATAAGCCATTCTGAATCTTGATTTAAGGGTATGTAACTTGGTTACGGTTAGAAATAAGAGCAAAAACGCCCCCATGGGAATTCCTTTGGTTTGAAAACGGTCCTTATTACTAAAACAATTGTTATCTCTTCGAGAAGGAGCCCAACCAAGACAATCGCTATTTATCAAGTGCGATCTCCACAGATAAGCAACTACCATCATTTTATATTCTGCAGAATATATTCATCTAGGAACCTCTCTGAAGTTAATAAAAGAAATAAAGTGATTTCTATGGGCTTGGAAATTTTCGGTTTCACGTAAGCGGTCCTGCTTTCTAACATGACCCCTTCATCTTTGTCCACTAATGTCGAATGTAAGTTAGTACGAAAATGGGAGAACAGTACGTCCTTAGCTCCTTGTAGTTGAGTGGGAATGTGACCGTTAAGTTCTGGAGATATGCACGATTGGAAGGACATCAAAGCCCAATCCATCCTAGCATGATGTTGCCTACGGCAGAGAAGATCGTAAGGCTGAACGACGTATAGAAGGTGTCGCTAGATCACTCGTACAGCGAGTCGCTTCGTCTCTACACTATATTCAGAGAGTAGAAAATAAAAGTATACCATTATAATAAAAACCCAGGCTCTGATTCTACCATGTCTTTTGCCATAAAACGATGTCCTCAGGGTTTTCGCTGAGGCGAAGGAGGATGCTAGGTATGGCTGTCCTCAACCTGAACTCCATACCAGGCGTGTTTCCGATTAGAAGCAATTAGCGAAATACAGAAACAGCCGGCTAGTTATATTAAGCTCGGCCAAAATCGACTAGGCGGTTACAGCGCCAGTGAAGTATGAAAGTAAACCGTGAGAACTAGGAGATAGTTCTTTATTGCCAGTCGTATCATCTGCGGAGTCTCCTTTAATTTTAAAGGTTCAACTGAGATCTGTATCAATGATCGCGTCAATTAGGGAGTTTATCCTATTGTACAGCAACTAAGTCTGCAGTTAACTGTCCTGCTGTGAATATTGGTTCTAGATGACTTCTTTCCAGCACCAAAAAACTCGGCCTTTAGTCCATGAACACATCATAACCCTCAAACGGCATATTTGCGTCCTTGAATGATTTTCTTTCCAGATGTATTGCCTTGGGATTCGATTTTATATATAGAACTGACCTCCAGTTGTCCACGGGTAAATAAGCGCCACAATGACCATTTTCCAAGACAGTCAGAAATTGGTACTCATCAGTAATCGCTCCAGATGGCTTCGCAATGGAAAAGGTCATCGACATTTTCTGCGAGGTACATATACGTAGAGGGTGAAGAGGCATTCATAACCTTTGCGCCGATGTAGTATTTCATATCCAAGCAAGTGGCTTGTTCGAATCCACTTCAATCCAACTAATTCATTTCTTCACACTCCATAAAAGAAAAGCTGGTTCAAAAGTTCAATTCTTCCAGCCCGTGAACTAAACTTAATCCCGCAATTTCCAGAAATGTCACCATTTTGGTAACAAGTCTTTTAGTTATTGGAAGCATTTGAAATCGGAGTAAAGTATTCATCAAAACGTAAAATACCCCTCCCATAAAACTTTCTCGTTGAAATGTGCGCTAACAGCTACGTGGGTGTATGCTGCTGCATTAAAATCATTAACAACAATTTATGAAGGCCTTTGGAAAAATTTAATATTTTATGCAGCATTGCTTCTATGTAATGAAATTTGCAATTGCTGAACTCCAAGTGTAAAAGCGGTTTAAGGAAAATCGTGTTTGTTACCAAGAACACTTCCTTCTGTATCGTTCTGTGTGCCACATATGTTTCTAATTCCACTTCGTTCCAGTCCTCCGACTAATTCGACGCTATATAAAAACAATTTAGTAGCGTATACATATTCCTAAAATTCGTAAGTTTGTCAAAAAATTCCATGGAAGTTTTGCAATATATCTTAAACAGGAATTGCTTTTAAAGAAACGTGTTTACGAGAAACCAATTAATTTGACTGAAAATTTCTTTTGTCTTTTGGACACAGCGTTAATAATGCCTTTATCTTTGTTTTGGGCTGGACCGGTTTGAAATTGTTTACATTATGTATACTTACTTTGTTGTAGATGCTAAACAAAATGGAATTTATATTTCGTTTAATTTCTTCTTTTACTACAATTTACTAATACCTTTATAAACGAATGTGCGAAGTTTATTTAAGAATCAAAAAAAAAAAGAATTAAAATAAGGAGTGAACTAAAATTGTGTGTATGTCCTACCTAGAGTTGCCAACTTTTCATAACTAATTTTACATCGCAGATAGTTGTAGATTGGCCCTGTATGCTCCCCGTATATGATAATAAAAAATTAATAAACATAAATAATGTTAACGGTATAGATGATTTATGTACGAACTCTTTTAATATTTTTATTTCTTTAGCTCTAGCTGGCCATATTATGATGGGCGAAAAGGATCAGGATATAAAGAGCCCAATGAAACGAGTGGGATCTACTAGAAAGATCGTTATGTTCAGCAGTAAGTTAAAAAAAAAACCATTTATAAGTTATAACACGTCAATGCCCAGAACTCTGATTATAGTTTAATATGAATTGAAAGAACCTTTCGTTTAAAAATAAAACTGACTCATATACAACATAGCTTGTAATTAAATATGAATATTTTAGTTGAGGGTGTTGGTTCCAAGAATCATGTACATATGATATGTCAGCAACGTTCTTATTAAGAAAACAAATTATTTTTATTTTGTTATTGTTTGGCCATATATGTATGTATGTAACTTTTTAATTTTAATCGTTTATGAGCTTTAAGGCCTTTAGGTTTTTGGAAAAATTATAAGCAAGAACAACAACTCAAGGGCTTCGCGGGAGTCGAACCCACATTGCAACGCACGCTAAAATTATGTTGCAACAGTATAAACCATTTTCGATAAATGATTGTGGTGTCCTGCTGTCTTCAATTTGTGGGCAGGTACTTTAATCAAAGGCAATCCGAGTTATGTTATCCACTCGGACATCGGAACATCAACTTAATGAAGATTTTCGGTTTTGTTGTTTCAAAAAAAAAATGTATACGTTTCACGGTGGAGAGTTCACCCTTATTCAGCAGTTAATTGACAAATATTTGTTGTGGAATATACCGCCTTGAAAGAGTTCGTCTTAACGTTCCCACTACAGGCGGGTCTACGACAACGGCCAAGGACAGTCACTTCAGCATGTTATATGCCTTAGCGTATTAAAAAACATGCTAATAGTTTTAGCAATAACAACCTAAAAGTATTTATTTAAAATCTCAGAATCGAAATAAGGGAAAAGCACGAAAACAAAAAATTTGCAGAAACTTGCAACATTCAAAGTGTAAAATTTAAAACGTAAGAAAACTGATTACAAAATGTTATTGACTAAACGGCTAAATACTTCTTAAAATTTTATATGGCCTTTTTATCATTTTTCGCTTCCAAAACATACTTTTTCAATTTTTGATTTTTTTAAATCTATTTGTCCAGCTGTTTTCTTGCCGGTAAGTTTTTGGCGTACATGAACACTCCACCTTAACAGATGCTTTCACTTTAGAATCCTAAACGAAAAGAAATTTATAAATTGTTTATGGTTTAAGGCCTGTTGGTTTTTTGGGAAAAGTTATAAGGAAACGAGTAAGAAAAGCTAAATTAGGTCGAAACCGATTTTTATATACCCTCGCGATATATTTTTGTATGGTCGGTGCCCATGATTTCATAAAATTCCCGTTTCTTTGTTTCAAATCGCAGCTAGTATTAATATTTACTCAATTTCTTCCAATAAATACTGAAAAACAAAGTTTTTTGCATTTTTCAAAATTTCCGTTATTTGGAAGTTGGGCGTGGTTATGGTCCGATTTCAAAACTTATTGACGGTAATGCTAATAGTATCAAGAACAATATGTTCACCAAATTTTGTGACGATACCTTACATCGTTGTTGAGATACTTACAGACGTTTTATATAAGTGGGCGTGGTAGCGCCCATTTTTCAAAATTTCATAAAAGTCAAGTTTCTTAATTAACTATCTCTCTAAATATCAAATTTTAATAAATATGTTTCAATAGATAATGAAAAAATAAAATTTTTAATTTTTCAAAATTTCCGTTATATGGGAGGTGGGCGAGGTTATGGTCCGACTTCAAAAATTTTTAACGATGATAATAGTGATATTAAGGAAAATTTGTTAACCAAAATTTTATCATAAATGCCTAATTTCTAAGTTCAAAATGGCTCCAAATACCAAATTTCACTTGATTTGCTTTAATGGATACCGAAAAATCGGAGTTTTTGCATTTTTCAAAAATTTACGTTATATGGAAGGTGGGCGTGGTTATTGACCGATCTTGACCATTTTCAATACCAACCTACCCTATCCAAAGTACAATCTATGTACCAAATTTCATTGAAATATCTCAATTTTTACTCAAGTTATTGTAACCACGTACAGACGGACAGACAGTCAGGGCTAAATCGATGTCTCTTTTCATTCTGATCATTTTAGTATATACATAAATGTCTATATCTATCTCGATTATTTTTTGCTCTTACAAACAACCGTTATGCGAACAAAGTTATAATACCCTTGTGTACAACAATACTCAAAGCGGTAGAACTTATAGTACTATTTTTGTGCTATGTTTTCTCCCAAAAAAACAATTGGCCTTAAAGCTCAAAATCAATTAAAAAATTAAATAGTTATATGGCAAACAAAGATGTTTAATTTAATTTTTGAGTTAAAAATATGCCACTACAGCTGTTGGGCTGATACACTTTTTTTCTTACACGCTTTGCGGTGAACATGATAAGTAGGCAATGGATCATATGCAGTAAAAAAAACAACAGTTTTCTTTAATTTAGCGAAATAAAAATTGTTACACAAATGGTGGTGATTTTACTAAAAAGTTCGATGTTTGAAGGTCTAGAAAAATGCCTTTGTTCAAGTATGAGATATTCCAGTTTTTAAATAGCCTGCAAAAAATTAGATCGATAGGTCACATGGTTCTTTTTGAGATAATCGTGTTTAAAATTTTTAGATTTTTATACCAACACAAGTGTAAACAATTGCGGCAAAAGTAAAATTATTTTGCGTGTTTTAACCTACGAACTCATGCCGCAAATTTGGGGAAGTAAAAAAAATTTACCAAATTTGTCGGAATCTAACTGCATCTGTTAAGATCTGAGTTTTTCCTTCTGCATGTCTTTATATAAATCTCGGTGGGACTCCATAGCATTTTTAAAATCTTGGCGAAACTTCGCTAAACGTTAAAAAAAAAAACAAAAGCACAAAATCAGAATTAATCGCGAATCGCGTTATAAATGTAAAACCACGCTAAAAAGCAACGGGCAACTGCAGAATACGAGTAATCCGTGTTAAAAAATCCGCGTTAAAAAAGTAATACCGTGTAAAAAATTAGACAATACTAATGCTGCTTTGATCGTGATGGAAAATATCTTATGCAGCAAATATTTCTCTAAAATAAACAATATTATGTATACATACATATGTATGTACAACCTATATTTAGGTGAAAAAAGAGATAAGTATGCTATTAAGAGAGGGATTCGTTTTTTTTTTTTCGTTCAAAAAGTGCATTTTGTTGAAGAAGTTTTTTCTAACGATATACAATAGTTATTTTAAAAATTCTTTTTACATTATGAAGTTCATATTAAATACAACAATCATGAATTTTTCTAAGATTTTATTATATAGCATATTTGTTGTTTATAACAATAATCATTGATGTGTACTTAAAAAACAGTATTTTGGCGTGCACGCTCCTGTCCACAAAAATGATCTGTAACAGTAGAAAGCATTTTTTTTTTCAAATATTTGAATAATATTACACAGAGCCTGACAATAAAAAAAATTGGAAGAATTGAAATTTGCAAAAATTATCAATATTTTTGAAAAAAAACACGATTTTTACCCATTTTTTGCTGCCTTTACTATTGTTATTAATTATTTATTTGTACAAAATCGTTATTTAGCCTTTGTCAGGGCCTAGATAAAGTGTTAAAGAACGTTTCAAGAAAAACGCTGATGAAGTTTAAACTCATAGCGTCACAGCTACAGGCGCGCGCTCACTAATTTTACAATAACTTCCATATTTTTGGTTATTTTAGCATAGGGATTTGGAAAGACATTCTTGTAAGTATGCGTTAACGATTTATGGAGTAAAAAAAATCGATTTTTTAACCAAAAAAAAACGATTCCACCCATAAATGATTCAAGTCCACTTTCAGTACACATTTATTAAATTTTTTTTTTAAAGAAATTTGAAAACGCCATGTTGCACGCAATAACTATATTTATTATTTTAGGTATTCGTCAGCAACTTAATGAACAGCTTCGATGCCTTGATATAAGAGTGGAGTCTCAAGTCGGATTAATTCAAGAGATACAGGATTTCTTTCGACGACGCGGCGAGTTAGAGCTTGACTACAGTAAAAGCCTAGAAAAATTTGCACGAGGATTACTTTTAAAACACAAAGAACAGAAGCAAAAGTAAATTTCCATTTATATCTCTCATTGGTTAAGTATTTTGAAATGTGTGTTTTTTTTTTTTTCATAAGCAAAAACTACTTATTTTTTAAAGCTGTTATCGTCTCATTAAAAGCAATGATTTCATTATGCATACATATGTAGCATTATTCTCGATTTAATATACTTTCAATATTTCGTAATTTTGATTTATAGAAGAGATCACTGGCCAATATTTTCCACATTTGCTTGCTGGCAACATTTAGTAAAAGAAACCCAATCATTGTCGAAAGATCATGCCATATTAGCCGATTTATATTCCATAAGTATTGTTGCCAGCTTACAGACGACCATTGAAGATGTACAGCGAATATATAAAAAGGTAAACTCATAATAATATTAGTTAATAATGTTGTTCGAAATGACATTTCATGTTTTTTCGCGCTTTTTATTCGCAGTGCAAGTTGATAGGTTACGAAATTCATGAGGACATACAACGTCTGCTACAGGAACTACACACCACAATGAAAACGTATCAAAGATATGAGGTCTGCATTAATACCTTAAATCAAGAAATATTAAAACAAATGTATACCGAAAAATTCTTTATTTATTATAGAGTGAATGTAAATCTGCAAAAATTAAATTGGTCACAGCAGAAGCACAAAGAAAGAAACTTGAGCAAACAATTGCGAAAGAAAAGTTGGAGCGCAACAAAAAATACAAACTGACCGAAAAAGAAATAGTCAAGGTACATATGCAATTCAATCAGACATTTAAAGAGTATTTCTTTAAAATACGTTAAAAACTAAACATTTCAGAGAGATACTAAATATAAAGATGCAAGACTGAAAGCCCTAAAAGCAAAAACTGAATACCAGCTATGTCTCGAGGCCTCAAACACTACTATACACAAATACTTTGTGGAAGATTTATGCGATCTGATAGATGTAAGTTTAAATGTTTATTTGCGTTCATATACCAAAAGCCGTGTGTTAATATCTACTTTGTCAGTGTATGGATCTCGGATTTGGTTCGATGATTTCGAAAGCGATTCTAATGCATGTTTCGGCAGATCAGGGTAGATCGAGAGCAATCCTTCAGCAGGCCGATAATCTCTCCCACTTAATACACTCAATAGATTGTCGGGCAGATAAACAAAAGTTTTTAGAACATCATCATGCTGCATTTATGATACCGAAGCGATTAGAACTGCAATGCCAACAGGATCAGAGTGATAGTATTGAAATGGAGATAAAGAAGGAATTGCATTTAGATATGGAACAACGTTTGGAAACATTAGGTCAAAGATTGCTAGATCTACGCATAGAATGCGACGAAGTTTGGAAGTCACTTGAGACAGCTGAAACAAAACTCCTAGAGCATTATAATAACAAGGACAATGACACCAGCGATATATTCACAGAAGGTAAACAGTATTTGCTCAAGCCGCCCAACTGTAATATTACGCCTAAATTAAAAGCCGAGAAACAGGATATAGAGGACTATTACATAACGGTGAGCTTTTATCAAGATCAACTACAAGTTAAATAACATTCAATTTTACAGAAAATTCGAGAGTACATTAGCGGAACATCGAGAATAGCTCGTTTGAGTGCAAAAGCAGAGTTTTTGAGGAACGTCTTAGTCAAGGATAATTCGTGTCATTTACCTTCTCACACAAAAGGAATTGTATCTGTGCGCAAACGAATCGGACGAGTTAATATATCTGGCCAACCTAAATTATTTGGCGGTTCCTTGGAAGAATATTTGGAATTCACTGGCGAAGAGGTGCCCCTTGTTATGCGGAGCTGTATTCGTGTTATTAATCTATATGGTAGCTAATATTCAAATACTTTTCAAACTGATTTATATCTTATTTTGCCATTGTCTTGTTTTAGGCTTGCATCATCAGGGAATATTTAGAGTTTCAGGTTCGCAGGTGGAAATTTCAAATTTTCGCGAATCATTCGAAAGGGGCGAAGATCCACTTGCCGATACAAATGATGCTTCAGATATTAATTCAGTTGCCGGAGTTCTTAAGTTATATTTGAGGGAATTGAGAGAACCTCTTTTTCCGATAGTATATTTTGAACACTTTGTGTCCATTGCAGGTAACTGTTTTTTTTTTTTATGGGTCTATTCTGCATGGTGCCGATACCATTTTTAAAAGTCGACATTCCGACGAGAATGCGAACACTGTCAAAAAGTATTTGTACGAAAATATTTTACATTGAAATTTTTGCGATATCGAGTATCACATTTTATTGCCTTTTTTGAGATTTGTTCGAAAATGCAAATACCGAAAATGCACAAAATATGTAAAAAAAATTTTGTGACCAATAAAGTTTATTTCACGAGTGCAGACCAGACCCGTTGATATTTTTTTCGCCATTGACAATTTCAGTAAATGTATGTATGTATGTATTTATGCTTTTTAGGGATACACACAAAAGAGGATATCATAACAGCTATAAGGAATTTTCTAAGCAATCTTTCACCAACAGTTTTAGTCGTTATACGTTATTTGTTCGCTTTTCTAAATCAGTAAGTTGAAATTATTAAAATTATGCATTAATTATAATACGCTTACTTATAGCTTGGCCGAATACGCTGATGAAAATATGATGGATGCATTTAATTTAGCTATTTGCTTTGGCCCAACACTCATGCCTGCGCCAGAGGACAAAGATCAAGTGCAGTACCAAAATCAAATAAACGAGCTTATTAAGTGTATGATACTGTACCACGATGATATTTTCCCACCTGATTTAGTGGGATTGGAGTATGAAAAATATATATCCCACGAGCCTTTTATGGATATGTAAGATAATTATATATACTTTTGTTTTCTCAAACCCTTATGCAGCATTGTAAATGTATGTATATGTATTTAGTTTTGTTGGCGAATCACCAGTTGATAATGTGACCGAAGACCCGGACTCGGAAGTTTGCCCCTCCGAAGATGGTAAGCTGACGAAAATAATGTAATCGATGAGTTTTTAATTTATCTGTATAAAGGCGCAATGTTAAATATTTATGATTGCCTAGTCAAGCCTGACGTATTTAAATTTTTAACTGCTAAATTAGTTGGAACTTATTTTTTTAAATCAAAATTTTTTCTTAAAAGAGCGTACATTACCATGAACTAATTACTACAGAACACGCAAACAGACAACGGTGTATTTGTAAATTGATTTTAAGAAAAAAGTGAGTGACGGAGCACTTTTAAAGTTTTTCGTTTTGTTTACACTTCATTCTTTGTTGCCATATTCGTAGTGATTTGTTTGCAATTGAACGCGTGTAAAACACATTCTAAGGCAGAAACCAAAATCCATAAATACTTTTTGCTAATTTCCAATCAATTTTACTAAATAAATCTTCTTTTAATTCCAATAATTCATAAGACTCAAACGCAGCACTTTTTCTGTGTTCTTGTTTTATTCTCCTCTTTATTATAATTTCATTTCATTTGAAAGCTAACAAATATGGTGTGAAAAGCGCTACGTCACTGGTAGAGAATTTTTTTTTCTCTCACTTCGTATTGCGTGTTTTGGTATAATTGGTTCGTGGTACGTTACTTATCACAAATGGCACAAAGATCTATTCGGGAACGGAGAGTAATATTTCGAAATACATACCTTCCATCTGATAAAATTTTAAATCACCTACAACTGCAATTTGGGTTTGAAAATTTTACTTCAAAGTTTAGTAGCCTTTATTGCAATTTAAGAATGAATGTTAAGGCCTGTCTACGTACATTCTTTAGAAGGCATTTGCAAGCAGTTCTTCTAAAACTGTTACTTTAATTATAAAAAATTATGAAATGTTTCTGTTTTGATTTACAAAAAAAATTTATTGTAACATAAAATGGATATTTACACAAATTCAGTTTTTATTTTAAGGCGAACTAAAAAAATAAAAAAATATTTTTCAAAAGTTTTGCGAATTTAAAAATGTAAGGTGTCTCGACGTAAGCCATTGTTTATCAATTCATAGCTCGCAAAATATTACTTTTATCAAAAAAAAAAAAAAATGTACTTTTTTATAGACAAAGAGTCAGAGATTTATAAAAAAAAAATTTTTTAAGTAAAATCTTTCATACCTTTGTTAATAAAAAAAAATCAATTTGCTGAATAATCATGTTTGCACGATTTTAAACTTTTCTTTTAAATATATGTATGTATGTAGTAAAACGTATGTATATCAAAGACGTGTCTCCTTATCGAGCCTGAGATATTAATTTTTCCGTGAATCTAATAAAATCAAGTGTTTCGCTGAGCACATGCATATATTAAGCCATAAGTTGTAACAGACAACGAGCAAGCGTGCTTAATGCAACTCGGCTGTCACCGCGAATGCTTGGACTATCCGTATTTTAGGTGTTGAATTTAATTTTCAATATTGGAAACACTTTTATCTAATTGCCTTTACCTAAATATAATTTTATCAAAAATATATAATTAGTTTTTTATTAATAGAGCAGTTTTTTGTCCTGTATTCTTACATAATTTAGAACGTTGTTAGAAGTTTATCGAAATACAGCTTTTTTTAGTAACTTTTGCTTGATGCCAATTTCTATTTTATTTAACTTTTGATTATCTCGACTCCTTTCAGTCTTGTTTGCAATAGCTCACTCAAAAATATTTTAAATTGATCGAATATTTGGTGTAAGTAGTTAAAATATCCAAATCGAATTGACTGAATTAAATAAAAGTCAATTGTAATGTTTCTCCCCAATACAATTAAGCTGATTACAAAATAATCCTAAACAATGGCAGCCTTAATTTGAGGCTTAGAAAATTGCATTCTAAATCTTTAATCTATAACCTAGGGATTGAGAACTCGTCACGGTTTTGGGTTAGTTCTTCTCAAGAACAAAACGTAATCTCAAAAACGTTTCCGCAAAAGAACTAATCGGGAACAAAAGTGATAGGAACATTTTAAATGGAAACAAAACGTTCGGGAAAGTTTCCGTGAAGAATAAATGTGTAACCAATTCTAGAAAACGTTCTCAAAAAGAACAAACTGAGAACTAAAGTTTTAACAATGTTTTGAAAAAAACATAATTAGATCGAAACTTTCGAGCTATATACCGTTATTTTCAGCCTGACGACTCTCTCTGCGCGTAACAAGTGAGCCTTAAAAAATAGTTCTATCGTGGACTCTTTATAATCGTTCGCTATATCACCATCTTTCACTCTCACTCTAAATGCTTAAGTTCGAGGAACTTCAAAACCAGGTTGGCCCGTATCCCCATCTTACTTCACCGATCTCTAAAGTCACTAATCAATCAGCTGTTCACCATCAGAAAAAAAACTGGATCTTTTCAACTTTCACATTACTTTAAGACCGTGCTACATAAAACTTTGTCGCTTTGTATGACATTTCTAGCTCCTTTAAGACCATGCCTTTTTTAAATAACATTCAAAGTATATGCTACCTTCGAACTATGATGGATTCCGTAAAAGCTTTTTCCTAGATTTCACGAAAATCAGATTCAGGCTCGACAATTTTTTTTGTCTTCATAAAGTAGTTGCTCAACAACACAAAATCGTGCTTTGTTCAAGCGACTCAGTCAAGAAGACTCCACAACACTTGCTCATGCAATGTAACGCCGTGGAAAAGATACGAGTGGTGAGTAAATAGCAACTCTGGTCAGGAGAACCGCTTAATCACTCCCTATGTCTGGCATCAATGTTGAGATTCTTGGAGTCTCTTGGTCTGGATGAAGTATTGTGAGGAGTATTTTGAAGGCAAAATAAACCAAAAGGACGCAGCGTATATGGCGCTCAACGCTTCTGTGGTCTGTCCAGGGGATATACAGTAGAGCTCCTAAGTAGATGGGAGGACTCATAAAGCAAGGCAAATCAAAATATTCATGGCTCCATTCCGAAGCGTCTCTGAACGACTGTTAAAACTTAGCAGAAGGGGGCCTTAGAACACTCATCGTTTGCCTGTCGGGTAATCTGAGATTCTATCTTTACAAAATTGGACTTTAAGACGGGGCAATCCTGTGATCATATGTTGTGTGGATGCTCGAACGAGGTTTCCAAAAATTCTGAAATAATTTTAATTTTTTTTACAGGTTATAATTGTTCCTATGTTGTTCTCACAAAAACGATCGCTAAATATTGTCAGACTTTTGTTCTCTTTGGGAAGATTCTTATATCTATTGTTTTTTAATATAAATTAATTCTTGCAAGTGTGATCCATTAATTAATTTGGTTTGGGGACGGTTTTTAGACGTTTTAGATTGCGTTTTACAGTTCACTCAGCAATATCATATTTCTACCCGGGACCAGAATTATGCAAAACGCATTAGTTTTAATATATTTTTTTTGTAAACAATATACACTGGAAAACTTGGTAAAAATCGTATATTGTCATTTAACGTAGTGTAAAATTGTTAATTTTAACTTTATCGACTATATTCTGGTTCCGAATATAATCACAAGTCTACTGAATACATAGAAAGTTGAATTTCCCGTTTCAGATTATTTAAACGATTATTTTGGCGATGTTACGTATTTCTGCAAGGTTCAAGCGCCACTATTATGATTTGAATAACCTTTTTGACAAAGTCAATTCGTCAATTTATTGATTATATCCCTTAGTTTAACTTGCAAAAAGTCGCGTTCAAAAATATAATAGTCTTGTTTTGACAAAAGTTATAAAAGAAGGTTATTTTCCGGTCTATAAGTAGTAATAAGTTCCAATCATTTGATGTTGTTATGGCAGTGGTAAGCAAGCATATGAAGTCAGTGTTTTTTTTTACTAAATATAAAAAAATACCCTTTGAAACCAAAACGATTTTATAGATGGTTATTGGCAACTGACAACTGAAGTAATTTTGTATGGCAACTGCATTTTGGTTATTGCTCTGTAAGTGGTCAAGCGAGTATTGGAAAAAATTTGGAAGTAAATATGGTAGAAATTACTTAGGTTGAAGTCATAGCTGTGGAACTTCTTCGACATTTCTTACGTACATAATCGTAAAGCTGCGCATCTTTTTAAAAGCAGAGCTATTTTTTAAAGATTCCACCAAATAAACTTTAAATATAAAAAAATAGTGTAATGAAAACTTTCAAACATTTCTATTGATCTAAACAAAATTTATTTAATTTAATTTATTTTTAAATTCTTTTTTGCTTATATCTTTTCTTCTGATTATGTAACTTATTTAAATTCAATTGTATAGTTGCGAAACTGTCAGAAATCTGTTATCGATAACTTTACGGCAACTGTTGCCAGTTTTTAATTGTAATACAAATTTTTATTTCAGTTACTCATTTTAATACATTTTTTTTTTAATGTTAAGTTTTAACAGAAAACATAAACTTTACACAAAAACATATAAACTTAATGCAAGAAAATAATAAAAAGAAAACATTTCATTAAAATTCTCATCAAAATTTAATGCTTTTTAACGATAATATCGCAATCCATTTATGTTTAGTGTCAAGTTGCAAATTAAAAAAAAGATATCCAGATTAAAATAAGCAGTTAACAATATAATTTTGTTGCAAATGAAATTCACAATTTCCTTCAAGCTAATTTATGTATATTATTATATGTATATTATATAAAAGCCATATGTATTTATTTATAAATTGAAGCTAATCTGCAATTATCAATTTAGAATCCGAAACTTTGGAAGCTACGGTTCAGTTCGATTTCAAAGCAAGGTCTAATCGTGAATTGTCAATCCGAAAAGGAGATATTGTGATCTTGAGAAAACAGGTGAGTTCTTTACTAAGTGAATTAAACATATAAAATACGTGTTGTTGCCTTTTCTCAGGTATCTAATGATTGGTGGCACGGAGCTTTAAATGGAAGGGAGGGTTTAATACCCGACAAGTATATATCACTCAGAATAAAGTATGTATCACCAAGCTTCAAGATGTTTGCAAAAACAGCAACAACTTTAAATATTTACTAATTTTTCTTTATCCACCTTCAGAGGAGAAGATAGAGACAAAGTCTGCTTGGAGCAATACACCCCTAGGGATATAAATACAGAAAACGATACAACGGTCGAAAGTCGAATAGATACCACAAAAGATGATTGTCATATATTTATTCAGTCTGATATAGAGCCGATTCCAAGTAATTTAAGAACCGACAACGAATTTTACGAAGATGATTCCCTAAATGCCTATGAAAAGCATGCGGAGTTACAGATTGCACAACACTGTGACAATTTAGAGGTACTTGAAACGACGGTGTAGAACTTATTTCATTTAATTTGTTTAATTTATAAAATTGTAAGTTAGGAAGTTTTAAGTTTTCAATTGAAAACGAAAAATACTGTAGCTATTTAATTTATAAGGGTCAACATGATTTTTATTAATATATATTTTTACAAATTTTTATACAATTCTAGTGTTTAATTGAAAAAAGTGTATTGTATCTAAATTTCTGTTACTTCCTTACAACACATTTTGGCAAAGAGTATTCGAATTTACGAACTTTTTCTACTACCAACACTGTGTAGATATATAGATAGTTTTAGAGCTGAGCACTGCCACCAATGGGTCTATTATGCCCTCAGTTGCTTAGAGCACCTCACTCAGCCCCAGTACGTCCAAAATGCATATGAGTTTATGTGTAACTAATGAAGTCCGTCAGTATTACACGTAAACCTTTTAGAGAATCACATTAAACACTCGAATGCTTTTAGAATAGTTTTACACTCGTGTAAGTCGATAACCATTGTTGCAAAGCAAAAAACAAAAAAAAAACAATTAAAAAGCGTTTGTTTAGCAGAGAATCCCATTTAACAATTTGGCATTTATTTAATATCTTTGTTATGCAATTTGATGCAATTTAACTCCTTCCCATTTTTTGTTAATTTATGAAACTGGCACACTTAAGATCTGGGTAACGTATAAGTCGGCAAAAGCCGATTGTGACACATATGCGTTTAATTTTTTCATATATAATGATATTTTGAATGAATTGCTCTTCTAATGCTTGTAGAATCCACCGGCCCAGGAATCAAAGCACTGTCTTCCTGAAACCAAATCCCAAACGCATATCAAAAGCAGTCACAACAACAGCGAAACAATGCTCAGGGACACTGAAATAAAAGATAATTCAGTTAATTGCAAAATGCACACCGCAAATGTAAATGGCGACAATTCGCAATCTTCGTCAAAATTGGAACATTCAAGCGAAGCAGATGATACAACGGAGGAAGAGCTCAAAAACTTGAGTGAATTTCAAAAAAATAAATTCCTATGGGAAGTTAGATCTCGGGGTAAATCCAAGGAACCCTTATACAATTTGCCATTTGAGAAAAAACACATTGCACCCGATCTTGTTATGGATTTACCAATCTCAAAAAATAAAACAATTTTTGAGTATGTTCCTCAAGTTGTGGATACTGAGGTGATTGTTTTATATGAATAAGAAAGAACAAAAAAAAAATTGTATGCGCTGCAATATATTAGCATCATTCTTCATTTTACTTGTTAATCGTGCATTAAATGTTTGTCCTATCTGTCTCACAAATGTCAATTCGTAAAGTGATAGGAATTTTTATCTTTTAGGATGCCAATGAGCCACCAATCGTAAAAGGAAATAATATGACAACCTTCAAAAGGGCCGAACATTCGCCATTTTCGAATAAAAATAATTGCAATGAAGATCTCAAAGTAGCCAAAGCTTCTTCATCTGCAGCAATTAAAGAAGATTTGCCATCGCAGCGGGATCTTTTTATTGTTGAAGGCAACAATTTGTATGTTAACGTTAGTGCTTCCTCGACGTCAACAGGTGGTGAATATGTTTTAGATCACGAAATAAAACAAATTCAAATAGCGCACAAACAGAGTGATTTGAAAAATAATGAAACGACTGTGAATGAAACTACGAAAGAAGTGAACAAAAGTGACAATATAGAGTAAATACTGATGTTAATGTATTCCTCAAGTACCCATATATATTTTTTTAATTTCTATGTAATTGATATAGAGTATTCGTCTCTTACTAATAATAAAGAAAGCAGAAGTTCATTTTATTACTTAAGGCATTTTAATTTAATGGGCACCAAAAAAAAAACAAGCCATTATAAACCTACTGCGGGCAAGTCCCACGTAGTCGTTTCAAAAGCCCTTTGTTTATCAGAATACTTTAACAAACAGATAAATAGTAGATTGAGCCACGTGTATCTGTCTGTACATCCGCCATCTGTCCGTCCGTGCCACGATAACTCGAGTATAAATTGTGATATGAAAATGAAATACATACATTTTAAAGTAAACTTTGCATATACCGAGTAAGAAATAATACCACAAATGGAGCGACCTACAGTGATTCGAACCTCGACCTCAGCAGCATATCGAGTTATAGCACGCACCCCTACACACTCGACCACAGCGGCCACCCCGTGTAGGAAGTAGAAACTCTTAATAAGCATCTTACTCTTACGAGAGTAGGAGATAAGATTAGACATTTGTTATCAGACATAGATACTTCTACGAAATAAGGTAGTTTCCGTCCAGCCTACTTCGTCAAGCAGTATTTCATTTGAATGCCATTGGTCCGAGGTTAATGACATTTAAGTGCTCACGTCCTTAGTCTTGCTATATAGTCCCATCTTCTTTACAACCTTTATCTCGCATACCGATTTCTTCCAAATTACTGAATGATGACTCTTTGGTGTTTCTAGACTGTATACTTGTAATCGGTTATTCGACGCAATCTTCACTTGTTATACCAGTTCAATCGATTCTAGTCACACCGCTCAGTTATATCAATCTGGTGGATGAATAGAACTTGGCCAAATAAGATTTGGGAAGTTCTCCCACCAGCCCGACTTCAAATCGTTAATTATTCGCTTGACGCCACTGCTTTACCTTGTGTAACCTTCAAATTTATGTAAATCTGACCACTCTCTCGGTTTTTTTTTTTAACGGAAAAGGGCGACATCTCCATCTCCAGTGAACGCTGTAAAGATTTATTTTTAAGTGTGATAGGAAGGTTCTAATCGCATCGTCTTCGTTTCGAAAGTGAATTATTTTCAACCACTTACCCCAAGAAATCGACTATCTTTTAAAATATAAGTTTTCGGAATCTTGAGAAATCCGCCGGCGAGTTGGATATACCTAAGGCTGCTTTCTAAAACACGACTCTCCAAGAACATGGAAACCCATATTTTTAAGATCTAAGGACCTTAAAGCAGATTTTAACGGAATGACTACCCAACGTCGCAAGGTGAAGGCTTCCGATACATACTAATCGCTCCCTACTCGCACCAAACCCAGACATAGCATCGCTAGGTTATCTCTCCCAAACAGCCTTATTTTGGAAAAAAAAAATGCTATTATTATGCTCTCTAACTACTGTTTGCACGATTTCCGGTTACGCGCTATCTGCTACTAGAAACGCCAGTTAAGAATATCCGTGCGATAAGTAAGCGCTAAGTTGAATTGTAGCTAAAAAATGCTGATGTTGACCTATCGCGCACTCTATGAGAATAATTTATTCCCATGAATTTACAAATACAAATTATCTCGTAATCTTAATTAATTCGTTAAGAGCATCGGAAATGAACACCGAAATCTATAAAAATCTAAATTTTAAAGAAAATCGTAAATATGTATTGACACGAACTCTTATAAATAGAAATATTGGAATATTTTCTCAAACAAAACTCTAAAAGGTTTCTTCACGAATATTTGGTATACTTTCTGAAATAAATATCTGAAAGAGTTCTTTAACATTATATTTTCATCTTACTAAAAGAAAAATCGTAAAGAATTATTTAATAATTTTTTTTTTTAAATTTCTGGAAGCAAATACTAAACGTAATATTATTTTTCAAACCCTCTTAAATAAAAAAATAAAATCTTTAATTTATTTATTCCTACATTTTGTGTAGTTTTTAGGAAAATACCCGAATATTTTCTATATTCGCGAGGATACTGAAATTAAATATGCCATGTATACTACAAAATTTCTAAATAAAATATTCGTAATTGAGATTTACACAGTGCATTTTACATAAAAAAAATCTCGAAACTAAAAATAATGATTTCTTCAAGAATTCTACGTAAAGAGCATTTCTAATTTTGTTGGAATTTCTTATAAAAAAAGTTAAAAGTATATTCTTAGTCAAAGTTGTACAATCAAACAAATCAAATGAAGAGTTGAAACGTTGCTTTGGTACGTCGTTATATTTTTTGAAGTTAAAGGAAAGCTAATTGCGTAAAGAAGCGCGAAGAAATAGTAATCGAAAGATGATGTCTATTGGAACCATTTTCCGTCATCCCTTGTCAATTTACGTGTGGAGACAAACCGAAAATTGACATTGAAGATGGTACAACGACGAAACCGGTTTGTATCCACACCAAATATTAGAAGCAATGACGAAAAAGTGTTCCAAAAATATAAATAAACATTCCCCCATGTCGGACAAGAAAGAGAAGATCAAGAAATAATTGAAAAAATAATCTAAATTGTTCTTATTTGTTAATGATTTCTTTGATTTTTCTTTACACGGTTAAAACTCACTACTCCGGAATAATAATTTCAGACCTCTAACTAAATAAGCGATTGTACCGAAAAAAACTTTCTTTATCCTTTTTTTATTTGAGTAAAAAAATGCATAGCCTATTTATATTTGCTAATATTATAAATGTAAATTTTCGTTACTCAATCTCGCGAAAAGGACTCAATGGAAATTTAAGATGAAGATAGCTTATAACCTGAGTTGAAACATAGCATACATTTTACGCCCGAGAAAGCTAATGTTTATTGGAAAAGTGGGCGTGGCACTTGCAATGCTTATGGCGAGAACTTTATTTTATTGGAAATGTGAGCGGGACTCACATAAACATTTTGGCTATTTATAAAAAAAAATAGAGACGCGAATTTCATTTCATTATTTATAGTCTTTGACTTTTACAATCTTACATCCTAGATAACATATTTAATAAGTTAGAAAAATAAAATTATATTAACTATACAATGATTCAATATTGGATTTCAATATCGATCTGGGCAATGAAACCTAAATATTTACAGTTTTTGATATTTTATTTAATTCGGTGAGAGTTCTATAAATTGGTGCCAGAGTAAAGTAATTTGCCTTAACTGGATTCATACTCGTATAAAAGTGAAATTCCAAACGCAAGAGTCTGTTGGTAACATTGAAACATATTTGTTAAAGTAAATCAGGGCGGTAATTCTTCTGTTCTCGAGTGATTTTACATCAATAAGCTTGCAGAGAGAACTAAAAACCGATAGAGGATCAGAAAAATTAAAAAGAGCTATAAATTGAATTCCATATTAAAGAGGCATATTCTTATTTAGAACAAACCAACGCATAAAACAAAAGTTTTCCTGGTATTAGGATCTTTAAAATTCTTCGCATACCTACACAGAAATACTAAGTTGATATAAGCCTTCGGAATAGTATAATTAACCTGATTTATAAAAGTGAACCTAGAGTGGTAGTTTATAAACGACTCCAGATAACAAGATTAGCAAGATCTTGTTGCAAATAGGCAGCCATATTCTGCATTTCTATTGCGTTCTTGCAACAGAGATCTTGTATTCTGAGTTACGAGTGAATCGAAAGAAAAGAAAAACCGAAATTTGCAACTAACAAATACCCATGATGCAATAATGAAAGGTGTTGTACGTTGGCAACTTCTCGCTCTAAATCAGCCATCTTGAACGCCCTTAGAAACTGTGTTGTTCCTTTGCAGAATTTGGTTACCAGTTTTGTACAAAAAAAAATGTTGAATTGTAGCAGAAAATTGAGTTTTTCATGTGGAACTTATAATACGTATTATCGATTGTTTTGACATTTTGGATAATTTTTCTCATTTGTTGATAATTGGTTTTCTAAAAGCGAGAATTTGAATAATTTCTTGTAAAAATTGTCAAGTATTTGTATAATGAAACCTTATTTTGTTAAATTATTAAGTGGAATAAAGCTCTGGGGTTCATTTCGGAAGACTGGATAAACAATAATATTGGCATTTCCAATACGACATTTTATTGGCAAGAAAAAAAAACGTCCGTTTTTTAATAAAGTATCAAAAATAGTTCTCCATAAAATCATCGTCATAGAAGAACTCCCATTTCTCTCCCGCCTCCAACCGACTCGATCATCTCGTCAACGTCAATTTTCGTTTTCTCCGCTCGTCTTTGGAGCAAGCTAATTTTATATTCAATTTAACCTATGGATGTTGTATTCTAATAATTATACCATAAAGTCTAAAGGAACTCCATGAACCTGTATATTTATGCTTTTTCAGTTATCAATTAGTATTTCTTTCCTTAAAATCCCGCCTTCAGTGTTTTAAGCTCATAACCATTAAGGATTACCTTCACTTTCTTCATGAACCAATAAACTATATTAATGTAAGAAAACTTTTCCGAAAAAAAGTTAATCGCTGGACAAACATTGTTATGTTGTTGGTACGGATTAAATGCATTTGCGTCATATTTGAACATTTTACGTTATTTTCTAAAGAATAATCATTATCAAATAATTTTGTCTTTTTTAATTTTGGCATCCAAAAACACTAAAAATTTTGTACTGTGCACAGGTTTTACCAGCAATTTAAATACAAATTATGTTATTAATTTTTTTTGGTCAGTTTTCATATAAAATTCATAATATTCTAATCATTGTGGTTAAATTTTATGTAAATATCTTCACTCATTTGTACTTTTTCCTAAGAACGGCCTTCTTTTGGCGCTGTAACAACGTACAACACCTTTCATTTTTCCATCATGACAAATACCTAACTACGATCGCAATGTGGAATACATAAAATTGTAAATTGAGAAGATTGATCGAAACGCAGAATATCAAAATTGCCACACTGTATAAATAGTGTCCACCTGAGACCTTCATTTGAAAGATGCTACCTAATATTCAGAAAAAGACACTAAATTCGAAACCTTTGAACCATTAAATGATAGCAAACGAAACCATACTGATAAGGTACTAATATACACTAAATAGGGAAGGAGATTTGTTCTTTTACTACAACATTGCTTTAGAAAAAATGAAGAGAGGCCATCACTGCTACTTTTCATGGAAGGTTTAAGACGTATTTCCTACCTTAACCCTTTATGAACTCGCTGAAGTAACAAAATATTCATCATCTGTAGCTACGACGTTTGCCCTTCTACCTTCGCAGGAAGAGTGGAATGATAGTTTCTGTCTTCTAGATTCCTGTGCCGTCTTTCAGGTGTAACTGATGACAATATACAAAGCATGAATATCGATTAGGCATGGAAATACATGACTTCTGCAGAAGTGGTCTAGAGGAAGAGGATGAAGAAACCATCTTACACCTTCTGTGCCAGTGTCCTGTTCTATCCAGACGAATACTCTCCACTTTGGACAGACAGTTCTTTTATGACCTGCAAGAACTCAGAGATGTAGAATTTAGAAATCTGCTAAAGTTTCTTCAAAGTACAAATTGGTTTTAGTGTGGATTTTTGGAGTTGCTAACCCCTTAATTCTGTATCACAATTGCTCGTCAACCTAGCTAACTAACATCTTCCATAAAATAACTTGAAGAACTCATACATATATTTACTTAACGAAAATCTATCGGACTAAAATTCTCAAACTCGTATTGGCTTATGAGCCGGCATTCTCAATTGTTTCTTTAAATAAACTCATATACCTACTACAAAATCGAAAAAAAAAGTCGAGCAGAAAACTCAAACATTGAAATTTTACAGAGATTTCAATCAAACTCGCTCAGTATTATTGTCAACGGCCGACTGCATCGTGATCTTAAAGTTCCAACCTGTTTTCACCAGGCACAAAAGATCTTATTCGCTGAAAATACAAATTGATCGTGTGAACGAACATAAAGCAAAAGTGAGGGGAACGTTCTGTCAGAGTGCAAAATAAGAACAAAAGTTTTGATAAGTTAACGTTAAAAAAATCAACTAAAACTTGAGGAAGCAATTTCAATAAAGATAAACAAGGTGTTTGGTGGAATGCGAGAAAGTAGTCAGCTCGTAGTAACGTTTGCCGACACATTATGCCTAAACGTAAGGCGTTTACACTTTGTATATTTTTTAGATGATTGCAAGCATTTTGCTATAATATATTGGAATTTAATGATTATGAAGCTTTAGTTCCTGCGAAGTTTAATATGAATATTTCTACTTTAACTAAGATCTGATCAAAGTGGGGAATACAGGTCGAATGAGCAACTTTAGTTTTGCAAAAAGAAGGGAATACTAATGCGCCCTAGCAAAATGGTGTAATGGCGAGGTTCAACATTTTTTGTAATAATTTGTTTAAAAAAATACATGTTTTTAGAATTACAAATTTATTCACTACATTTTATATTTTATATATATTTAACGCAAATCTATTATTTGCTTTTTTCACAATTTTGAATTTAAATATCTACGTTTATTTAGTTATTGACAATTTAAAATATTTGAATTGAACGACGAGTTGCAGATCAAAAACAAACCCCCTCTCAACTATGGCGGCAATTAACCTCGGATTGCCAAAACTTTTATTATTTTTATTTGATTTCTGAAAACGTTTTTCACAAATTAGTTATTCACCTCTTTTCACTTACGTTATCATCACATTTATTTCGGCGTTAATTTTGTATTCACTTGTTTTCAATTCAATTAGCGGTTGACGCTTTAAAGCAAAAGGAGAATCGTTAATTGTGGTGAAGTTTTAAATTTGTGAACGATAATTGACCCTCAGAAATCTTATGAATTCATATAAAAATGTTATTTATTTTAAAATTGACATTACTCCAATGAAAAGTATATGTACCTACGTTAAAGCTCGCGTGTTGAAAAGTTCGTTATATTTATTTATTTTTATTTTTTAACGCTAAATTTCACTACTTACCAACTTTCACTCAGGTGGAACGCATATTTGTTATTTTCAAGAAACATGTGATAACTGCATATTTACAAATATTCATACATATCTACTTGCATAGGTGCATCATGCAATCACAACAATTCAAACTACAGTCCAGACATTTAAAAAAGGTAAGTTAATCGGTTACGCTGAATGATTTCCACAGTGGCTATTTGTCTTTTAGTATTCCGCGGCTGGAGAAAACATTTTTACTCAGTTTGAAAATATCTTCGAACCAAAGCGGCCACTTCACTGAGATGAATCGCAATTTTATAAATTTAAAATTAATCATATTTGCCCTGGGTGCAAGTATATAATTTAAAATATTCTTAGAATAGTATTTATTATTTCTACTGTGCAATTTTGATTGACAGCACGCGCATGGGCATTTCGAACAAAATGCTGCCGTTAGTGAAAAAAAGGCATTTCATAAAGTGTGCATTAATAATTATAGAAGATCAGTTGGATCATATTCACCGAACGGGATGTAAATACTTGGTACTAGCGAATGTTTTGGCACACAAATGTAAGGACTATTTAAAAATTGACAGTTGGATTGTTCGTGTGGTGATAATCTACTATATATTTGCGAAAGTATGTAGTAGATACGTTCCAATCTTGGTCCTCAAATTGCACTTCGGATTGACAATTTGTATGGAGGCATTTTTTAGTTTGGAACTCGGTTCACCGTCCATAAAAGAATTTAATGAGTCATATCTTTTGAAATGCATCGGATTGAAACTGTGCATGAAGACACTGCTTGAGCAAAGTAAGCGTGGCATCGCCCCTCGGCGTGATTTATTTAATGTGCCATATAATTTGACTCACAAATTGCACCGGACTATTATTTGGTATGAGGACATTCCTTGGGTTGGTGTTCATGACAATAAAAATGTAAAAGAGCTTGGCATAACAACGTGCTCAAGGTAACTAGTACACTTTAGAATTTTCAAAAAATCAAAAATTTTGTTTTTGCATTTTTCAATTTTTTTTAAAACTTTAAAAATAAGTATCTACAATATTTTAATGAAATTCAAAAATATTTAATCTGCGGATTGGCTGGAGCAATTTTAATAAATCTTGGTCAATTTGTTATTATATTCTGTGTGAGAATTTACCACAATTTGACCAAAAATTAATATTTTTTAACCATGAAAAACAAAATTTTTTTTTATTTTCCGCTACTTGTTTTCGGGAATTTTTCACTAACGGTTCTTTTGATCCCATTCTTGAGATTAACTGTCCACAATCGGAACAACTTTTTTAGAGAACTCGGCTTTGGCGCCCTCTATAATATGACTGTAAATGTATAAAAAAAAAAAAAAAATTTTCCACTCTCTAAAACTTAAATATTAATATGCAAAAAGTTTCACGTTCATATTTAATAAAGGGTCTTCTAAAGTGTACTAGTACCTCAAATCTGCTTTTCTGAATTTTTCATTCTGATTCTTTTATTATTGAAAGTATTTTCTGAATACATTTTTATGAAACACAAAGTTTTCAACTTTTTCCTCTGTATTCCTTATTATTATTCTTTAGTTTTTGACAAGTGTTTTTTAGGTAACTGCATTTCGCAATTTTTTTTATCAGCTGAACAGCTGATTGTAATTTCAATAAAGAAGAATTTTGTGCATGTGTGCAAAGTGAAAATTATAAAATATGAGTCACAAAATATTCGTTTGGTTTAGTTCAGTTTCTTTAGTAATTTAGTAATTTAGCAAAAATTTTACTGGTGAGCACTATTATTTGTCATAATTACAAATTATTACAAAACAACATTCGTTAACTCCAAACAATTTGCTGACAAAATTTTAACCGAAAACATAATTGGTCTATTAGAATAGATCTCCAGTGAAAAATCAAGAATGATATAATACAGATTGCACATTTCACTGTGTCTAAAAAATTTACGATCTGCGCTGCCACATCACTGCAGCTGAAAGCTATCATTCTTGATAAAAAATATGCAGCAGCAACTCGCAACAGAGTAACGCACAATTAGCTCTCAAATAGAAAAAACATCTAAAAAAAAAGTACTCAAATGCTAAATTTGTAGAAACTTGCAAGTTTTACGAACAGCTGATTAAGTTCTTTTTCGCATCCAAATTTGTAAATTGGAAATCTTGCATATACATACATACAGTTTGTCAAGAAAATGTTTTTACAAGCATAAAAGTGAACCCTTTTAACTGAATGTTGTTAATTAAGTAAGTTTTTTATAATTATAAATTGTTTTCTTTTTTTACATATGAAATTTTTATTAAAAAAGTATTTATAAAACAAGAAAACTGTTAAAAATTTCTGAAAAACAACTTCGAGTTATCAAAAAAAAAGAAAATAATCCATTAATTTCAGTGTCAAGAAACTGTTTTTACACAGTACATTTTAATTAAAACGAAAATCAATATTGTTTACTAGGCCAACAGAAAAATAAACAAACATTTATATGCAAGGATGAGCACGCCTTAACAATACATTATAATATAAAGTAAAAATACCTTATACAGAATGTTGCAAATAAAACACAAACAAGTTAAATAGCGGCAGATCAGTTGCTCTTGTTTTTAGTTGGTTTGTTTAAGGAAGATAAAATAAGCACAACAGCCAACTCGGCTAGCATAGCAGAGTATGTAGCGTATTGGCTCTGCAACTCCGAGCTCCCGGGTTCAAAGCCTGGGAGAAGTGGTTATGAAAAATTAAATTCAATTAATTCAATAAAAAGAAATCTGATGAGGAAATGTGGTGATTTCCGAAATAGTACTATAACTTCCACCATTAAAAACTGTTGTTGTTTTTTCAAAAAAATCTTCCATTAACTGGCCTCGAGCTCAATAAAATTGTAAAATATTAACATTTACTAGGCCAACAGAAAAATAAACAAACATTTAGTATTGTTTTAATATAATTAATTTCAATACGTTGTGTGTTGACTAGGGATGTCAATTTTGGGCATTTTATTGATCCCGGATTTTCGAGATTTGAAAACAAAATCCCGGGATCCCGAATTTCACGAAGTTTTGATTTGTCAAAAAATGTAACACGTCTGTAATCGTTGTATTATAGAATTATGCAAAATAACATTAATATAACAAAGAAGAACGATTTGTTGCAAATCAGGTACTATGTACATAAGTATTTACATATTGGTCTTTTCAAGAAATATAAGGAAATAAATGTAAAATTTGACTGTATGTGTGTAATTTATACTTCCAAGTACAAATATAAATATTTGGTACTTAAGCAATTGTACCTACATAATGTAAAATTATTTTTAAATACTGTTTGAGATCAATATTAAATTTAAATGTATTACCATTCAGTAAAAAAAAGAAATACATCAAGTAAAAATTAAATACATCACCCATTCCATTTTGAGCGAGGCAGAATTATTCCTTATTTTGCATCTTAAACAAATAAAAGCTTAAGTGTGTTATCCTCCTACCTGGACCTTGATTTGTTGCATTTAAAATCTGCATTGGAAAAGCATCGACTCAACACTTGTTGGTTGGATTGTCGACAAAAAGTTAAATGCTCTCTGTAGGAATTTGCCTTTACTGCCCCCATTATAAAAAATTCTTTAACCAAACCTTGTGATAAATTGTATGCCTTTCTATTATTGGACATTGCGAGCTGCTCGTTAAAACTTGATGCAATTTATTTTTGAGACTTTCAGCCTTAGCCACTTCAAGCACCTCGTCGTTAGTTCTATTAACATCGCTTTCATAGTAAGGCTCATTTTCGACTCGATGAGGATATTCTCCAGCTCATTTATAATGGCAAGGGCAAAACAAAGCCTTTAGGGAATTAACAAGCCGTGTTATTTGTCGTGTTCTGTTATCGTAATACAACACTTGTAAACTTGTTGTTTTTGTTTCTCATGTTAAATTTTCTTATTTCAATACAATTCTTAAAGGTTTTATTCGATAGCTCTTTTTGTTTTAAATCATTTGAGGTTTATTTATATTTGAAAAAATCTAAATTTTAAAAATAAATGGCTATTAAATTCACTGTTTTCTGGAATTCCGGGATATTCGGGAGTTGAAAAATGCCGGCATGCCTGGTGTTGACCTCCAATATACCGTATCAATTCATTTCGGTTCTTCAAAATTCTCTTTTCTACCTGTTTTTTAAATGTACCCAAAATTCTCAATTGGGTTGAGATCTAGACTCTGAGGAGGTGTATCTACTACTCTATCGCAGTTATATAGGAGCCAAGTTCTTACGATAAGCGCCTTATGTTCTGGGTCATTATCTTAATAAAATTTAAATTTCTTTCCTTCCAACCGAAATTTAGACGCACTATTTCGTAAGTGGGACCGCAAAGCATTTAGATATTGCGTAGCATCCATATGACCCTCAATATAAACAAGAGCTCTTACTCATTTGCTATAAATGCAGGCCCATGCCCTCACGGAAAGCTTACCTAACTTTACAGTTGCTATAATATTTTTTTGGTTCAAGGCTGTTATGGGTTGACGCCACACTCTATTAGGTCCCTCATTATAGTAAAGCATAATTTTCGTTTCTACACAAAAAATAACAGCTTCCCAAAACGCATCGCTATGTGAAAAATGATGGCGCTTTCTATATTTACTTGCGACAAAGCGGTCTTCGCGCAACTTGTGAGGAATACTTGTTTTTTTAGAAGTACTTGGCGAACCGTTCCATGTGATATATCAACACCCCATACTTCAATTTGATCTCGTTTGCAATAGCTCTTGTTGATATTTGGGGATTATTATAATATATATATATAATTTTGGCGCGTACACTATATAGCTCAGTGTTTGGCCGAGCTTCTCCTACCATTTGTGGTGTGCGTCTTTATATTATATCACAAATGGAGGGACCTACAGTTTTGTGCCGACTCCGAACGGCAGATGTATTTAATGAGAAGCTTTTTCATGGCAGAAATACCCTCGGAGGTTTGCCATTGCCTGCCGAGGGGTGACCGCTTTAGAAAAAACTTTTTCTATTATTAAGATTTTGCTTGCCCGGACTGAGATTCGAACCTCGATCTCACCGGCATATCGAGTTATAGCACGCACTGCTACCAACTCGACCACAGCGGCCACGATTATTATAAACGGCGCTCATTTCAGGCAGATCGTTTTTAAGGCCTCCCTGGTGAGTTGTGCACCTCGAACCTTCTGTCCTTTTTCGCCCGATTAATTATGTTATAAACAGTTTGTCTGCGCAGGGAAAATGTTTTTGATATATCTGCAAAACTTTTCCAAACATAAAAATTGTAATAAACTTGCTGAATTATGTCACTGGTCATTGTTTTACCCGGCATTTCAAAATAAAAATGTATTTTCTAAATTAACAACGTAATTCTTTGATGTCCACTTCAATACTAACTTTTGGCTTTATCGCGGTGACGTGGAGCTGTCAACGGCACTTTTTGTATTAATTTAAATTCCTTGGAATCGAGAAATTTGTTGTTTTTTATTTTCATATTTTACTTACAAAATTTTCGACGGTGGTTCTGTTATATGACTGCTTATGCATTACATATATATAACACTGCGTTACAAAAACGAGCTTTTGTTCTGTCCTATGAACCAAATATACTTTTTCGGAAAGGGGAGAAAAAATAAAAATACACGTGTATCTTCGATTTTCATGTACAAGTCAGAATTTTTTTTTTTTTTTTAATTCAGGAAAATCCTGGAATTGATAAAAATATTTTTAATTTGACGTGATACAGACATTTCCACGAGTCTGCCTGCAAAAATTCAGCTCGATTGGATCACGGTAAAAGGGTTAAAAATCGGTTAAAAGGGTAAAAAGGGTTAAAGAAAAAAAAAATTCTGACATGTACTCGTACATGAAAATCGCTAATACACGTGTATTTTTATTTTTTCTCCCCTTTCCGAAAAAGTATATTTGGTTCATAGGATAGAATGTGTGTAATGCGGTGTAATGAGTGAAAAATTAAAAGGTTTTTAAATACTTAACTTCATTTTATTTACAATGGATGATTCAAAACGAACATTTTTTTGCTTGCAAAAACATTTTCTTTACAAACTGTATGTTTTCCTGACACATTCTGCTAAGGAAAATTAACCAAACGAACATTTACATGCCTCTTGCATGTTAGAAAACAAATTTCTCCAGTCTATTTGCTTGGAATACTTATTAATTTTAATTTTTCGAATCTTGTAAACAAACTTAGCTGATTTGTTTTATTCTACTGAGTTTTGCAAGTGTTGACCAATTTTTCGTTCCTTAATTTTTAACATAAACCTCGTAAATTGAATAGAAAAAGCATGTTAAACCAAAGGATTCTACATTTGCCACAAATACTTTCTAAATTAAAAACGTCCTCAAATGCGTTAAGTATTTCAATTAAAAGCGAAAAACTTTTTATTGATAAATGTGGCACTGTTGTTGGCAAAGACTTTCACTAGGTAAATAGTAAGATTATTTGAGATTAAAAGTATTTCTTCTTGTATCAAATGTAATCGTATTTGTTTTTCACACACCCCACAACCACCCCTCAACCCTTAACTTCAAGCAAACCCCAATTCCCATGGGCAATAAAGTATTTCAATAGGAATTGACTTTTTTAATCAAACCTTTTTGCATTTAATGTTAAAATTTATAAATTATAATCGTGGTTTAGTTGTGTTCGAAAACATTTAATATGACCGAAAATTCAAACTGAAGTGGCACTAAATTTCTAAATTATTTACTTACATTATTATCTATACACGATTTTAGCAAGTAATAGTGGAATTGAATTTAATTTAAGTTCTCGTCCACGCCGATCAAACCGTATTGATGCATTTGACGGCAAATCTCACGAAAACACAATTACTGAATGAACAAAATATCTCCATCCATATGTAGATTGGGCCGAGACCAAAAAGCTTCGCCAGTTCCCTCTCTCCTTCGCTAGGGTTCGCTAATTGTTTACACCAAGTGAAGACAGGCCCTTCTGCACTTGCCTTTTCCAGTGTATTCGTGGGCGTCCTTGCCTCCGTTGTCCACCCATGGGTGCCGATTCGATCCATCTTCTTCGGTACTCGTCGTTAAAGCGAACAGGACCATAAATCTTGCGTATAACATTTCTCTCGAAATGCCTTCTCATCGCTGTTTAGCATCGTCCATGTTTCTGGCCCAATATATGTAAAAGGACGTGCACGATGAGGGATTTGTAGAGCGAGATTTTCGTTCGTCGATAAGGGCTCTGCTTTTCAATTGCCTACCGAGCCCAAAGTATCACCTGTTGGCAAGTGTTATTCTTCGCTGGTCCTCGTTCACTGCAAGACCAACCTCTTTTGCTTCCTTTTCCAGACTGGAAAATGCTGCACTGATGGCCCTGTTGTTAAGGCCAACGATGTGAATATCATCCGCATACGCCAGCAGCATCGTACTTTTGTTATAAATAGTGCCACTGCGATTCAGATTGGCAGCTCTAATTACAGATTCCAGCATCAGATTGAAGAAGTTGCACGAATGTGAGTCGCCTTATCTAAAACTTCGTTTGATCTCGAACGGCTCGGAGAGGTACTTCCCAACTTGGACGGAGCGAAAAGATGCGCTCAACGTCACTCTACATAGCCTAATTAGTTTAGCAGGGATTCCAAATTTAGACATGGCGTCGTACACTCAGCTTCTATTTATGCTATCAAAAGCGGCTTTAAAATCGACAAAGAGATGGTGTGTGTCGACTTGTTTATCTAGGGTCTTTTCCAGGATTTGACGTGGATTTACCAGGCCTGAAGCAACACTGATAAGGTCCAATCAGCTGGTTCATATACGGTTTCAGTATCTCACACAGTATCGTCGATAGGGCCTTGTATGCGATATTTAGAAGGCTGATCCCACGTTAATTGGCTCAAACAGCAGGATCACCCTTCTTAAGGATTGGGCAAAGTACACTGAGATTCCAATCTTCTGGCATGTACTCGTTCGACCAGATTGTGCTTAATAGGTGGTACATGCTTCCTACCAGCTCTTCGCCGCCGTCTTTGAACAGCTCAGCCGGTATCCCGTCTGCCCCATTCGCTTTGCTGTTCTTGAGCGGCCTTAGTGCTGTTCTCACCTCACCTTGGTCGAGTGGAGGGATTTATTGTTCATCCCTAAAGATTGTTGTGGGCTCCTCTTCTTCAAACGGGCCACCAGAGTTCGCGTGAAGTAGCGTTGAGAAGTGGTCCCTACATACCTCAAGTGTACTCTGTACGTCCGTCAAGCTCTTCGCACTCACGCCTTTCCGCCTCTCGTTTCTTCTTCTGGAAAATACGTCTCTCTTCTCCCTTTTCTCCCGGTATCGCTCGACTGTTGCACGCGTAGTATTTGGCTGCAGGGTGGCTTTGTATGCTGCATATTTCTCTGCAGCAGCGACGCGGCACTCATCGTCATACCAACAGTTTCTCCGTGGCTTGTAGTACCCAACCACCTCCTTCGCAGGGGTACGTAGAGATCGGAAGATCTTATCCCGTTGCTCATTAATATCAGTACATGTATACACGGTGTGCAATAAAGTCGCAAATTCGAAATTTTTGTTTCTTGTATGGTTGTAAGCCAAGATCTTTTTTCAGTATCAAATGTGTTGAAGATTTGCTTATGTTTAATTGTGCAGCAATTATACTGATGGACCGGCACTTTTTTCTTCGTATTTGTTCTCTCACAATTTTTATATTTCTACTATTGCGTACTGTTCGCAGTCGCCCACTTCTGGGCCTATTTTTAACTAAGGAATTCTTATTATGCCATTTAATAGTTTTATAAATGAAATCGCGGGTTTCAACGCTTTTTTTAGCTCTTTGAATATTGCGCACGGACATTTGCCTTGCAAAAATGCGTCACCAATCATTTGGCGTATGCACTCCATCGCGCTCATAACTTATAATACGACTAATAAAAATTGCATTCTGTTGAAATATGAGCTTAATAGTAACGGTTTTCGATTTACAAAAAAGCTGAAAAGCTAAGCTCAGTTGATTGCTTTTAAAATGAGTTCAAAGTATTCAGACTTATTGGACACCGTGTACATACAAGGCTTGAATAAAATGTCAGCAACTAATTTTAAATATAATGAAGAAATGGCATCGTGCGCGATCTGCAAAGGCAAAAACGGAAGCCAATTTCCTTTCTATGCAGTGTCAAGAAGAGGTGTACATAGGAAGAGGTGGGTCGAAGCATGCAAAATAAATTTTTTCCGATTCGGCGAGAGATGCGAAAAGCATTTGGACACAGACGGCGGCTGCAGCCAAATGCAACTTCTTCGAAATATCTTCCTCCTGAACCAGAACAGCTTATTCAAATTAATTACGTAAATGTTTTGCAAAGCCTTTGAATAATCTATTATATTTACATACATATGTATGTATTTTTCAATGCGAGGAAAACCATTATTCTCTAGCTCATTTTGAGACTTGAGATGATACGAAGTTACTGAATTCGGGCATAAGAGACTTTATTTTGAAACTAGAGCCTTTATTTTGAAACTAATGAATGCCAACTGGTCTAAAATTGTGACCTTTGTCTCTATTAGAGACTAATGCCCGAATCCAGTAACTTGGTATTATCTCAAAATGAGCTAGAGATGATTGATTTTCCTCGCTTTCACGTTTTTCTCTTTGGTTTTTATTTGAATTTTTTGTGACCATATGTGATTATTAAGTTACCCTGTAAAAACCAAAACCAAAAAAAATTCTATAAAATATTGATTGTTACTCAAGGCATATTTAATAGGTAGCAGCCAGTACAGAAGTTGAAAAATTAATTAAAAAGCTCTGGAAAGGCTCACACCCCAACAACGCCTCAAAATTATTCAGCTGTATTACGAAAATCAGCAAACACCGGCAACATTTGGTTTCAGCACGACGGTGCTACGGCACGCGAAACATGGAAATGTCAACTGGCCGCCTAGATTGTGTGATATCTTCTTTGGTGGCATTGCTGGAAAGAGTTATTGAAAATTTAAACTACTGCTAACAGTTTGAGTTTCGTTTTATCACCTAAAAACATGTGCCAAAGCATTTGCTAGTACTAAGGTTCGTTTTTGTTTGTTTTGGTGATAAATATATAAATAAATGAGATGGTTTTCTTTCGATATTATTATTCGTTGAAATTGCACAAATCCAGGATTATTTACGATTAATTAACTACATAACAAATATATTATATTATAAATATTTTTAAATATTGTTTTTATAAAAAACGTATATAAAAAAGAATTTGCATTCCATTTCGTTCGGGGTAATACAAATTTCGAAGGCAATATTGACACACAATAAAACGAATTAGACAAAGTTAAATCATAATATACTCGTTCTACATAAGTATTTTCGTTTCAATGTGATGACATTATCTTCGAGATTTTTGTTTGAGAAACGGAACGGGAGATGCAACTTCTTTGTAATCTACGTTCTTTGGTTATATTAGTCTCTTTACAGAATACTTGGAGTTTTCAAAGGCCACGAATTCATGATGAAATGAATCACGTAAGTTGTGTTCATGTAAACTGACGACAACAATATATGAGTACTTAAGATATTTTTTCTCAAAGAGAAATGCTTGCAAATATTAACGAGAATGCAAATTTGAAGAAATTTGCCAGTTTCAAAACAGTCAATTGACATTCTATTTGCATTCACAATTGCTTTCCAGAAGTATTCCAATTAAAATGTTGTCCAAAAAATAACTACTTGCTTCTGACTTCTTTAATTAGACTTTTTTAAAATTTTCTCAATTATCTAAAGTACCATCTCAAGTCTCAAAATGAGCTAGAGATTATTGCCCGAATTCAGTAAGCAGTCTCAGTCTCTAATAGATACAAAAGTCGCAACTTCATACCAGTTGGCTTTTATAAGACTCAAAATAAAGCCTATAGCCACAAAATAAAGTCACTAAATTGTTCACAAAAAAATTTAAATAAAAACAAAAGAGAAGAACGTGAAAGTGAGGAAGGGCAATAGTCTTTAGCTCATAGTCTCAAATTTTGTGACTTGAGATTATACCAAGTTACAGAATTCGGGCATATACATAGATTTTCCTCACTTTCACGTTTTTTTTCTTTTGTTTTTATTTTAATTTTTTGTGACCTGCTCTTCACCAGGTCACAATTTTGAGACCCTATTTTGAGATTAGAGGCTTTATTTTGAGTCTGATGGATGCCAACTGGTCTAAATTTGTGACTTTTGTCTCTATTAGACACTGAGACTGCATACTGAATTCGGTCTTATATTTTACTTAGAACTTTTTATTTAAGCTAATCTTCCCTCTTTCCGCTCAGTTTGGTAAATACCGCTAAGCTTCTTATTTATTGATACATTTTTTTACAGGGTTGGGTTTATGAGCACGACAAACCAGCAACGCTATTTAACAGCTTTAAGGACCGAAATGCAAATGGAATGCCTTTCCATCGCCATAGCGTCGAAAGATCTCAAATGTCCTTTTTACCGGTTTACTATCCCAATTATATGTTGAGACGCAAGCGGGTACCATTGTTACCTTCTAACATGTATCCACATCGGGGAATCTTACCAATGAACCAGAACGACAAAAGGTACATACAAATTTATGTAGATTCATTTAATAAAATTAAGAAACATATTCCCAAAAAAAATTATTAATTCAAATGTATAATCCAAGGTGGATTCAATAAGGTGGTGGGAACCGCATATAAGTAAAAAATCAAAACGTATTTTGGTTTTGCTTTTTGGTGAGCATCGTGTCAAATACCATTAGACATTTATATTGGCGGCCAATCAGAGCGAAGCAGTTTTACATAATGCTCACCAATGCGAAAAAACCAGCTGGCGCCTCAAAGCCACCTTATTGAATGCGCCTTGAATGAATCTTTTAATATCTCTTACAACAATACATAACTGCATGATTTATGGTAATAATCAATCAAAATTAAATGTATAACCCATTTCATTTTGAACGAGGCAGAATTATTATTTATTTTGATCAAAATGCAATCTTAAAAAAATAAAAGCCTTAAGTGTCTTAAACTTCAACCTCGTCTCATTACAAAAACTATAAATTTCTTTTACTAAGCCTTTCGATTAATAGACAATTGCCATCTGATTGTTAAAACTCGATACAATTTATATCTCAGACTTTCTGCCTTATCCAGTTCAAGCACCTCTATTAACATCGCTTTCATAGTAAGGCTCATTTTCTGTTTGAGGGGGATATTCTCCAGCTAATTTAAAATGGCAAGGGCAAAACGAATTCTAGGGAGTTCACAAGCCGAGTTATTTGTCGTATTGGTTATCGTAATACAACAGTTGTAAACTTGTTCTTTTTGTTACTCATGTTAAATTTTTTTATTTCAATACAACTCTGAAAGGTATTTTTATTCGATCAACTCTTTCTGTTTGAAATCATTTGAGATTTATTTTTGTTTGAAAAAATGGAAATTTAAGTTAAATGGAATTGTGCGTATACTTACATATTTTTAAGAAACCGACCTCTCATATTTATTACAAACGCTTTATTGCTGATTAATTGCCTGAATACCACATACAATAGTAAACGAAATTGCACAGTGCATCCATACGTTCCACTATTATTTTAATAGCAAACTATAGAAATACGACAAATTACACAGATTGTGAACTATCTAAGGCCTTTGAAAGGTAAATTTTTGATGATACCAAAATTGAAAAATAAATGGCTATTAAATTAACTGTTTGCCGGGATTTGAATAGACTTATTCCGGGATATTCGGGAATTAAAAAAGGCCGAGATCACGGAATTGACATACCTAGTGTATATGCATATGTATGTATGTATGTATATTTCGTTGCGAAGTGAACAACTTAAAATTTAAACGATTCTCCAAAATTGTTTAATTATTTGGGGAGAGTTCCCCTTTTGTCTTTTAGGATCGCTTCCTATTTGTCTTTTGTGTTCATTTGGGGAGCGCTCATTTTGTGTATTTTGGGATCATTTATGTATTTTATCACGAAGATTACGAACACAATACGATAACGAATCGATATGTGAGGCGTCATGTAAATAAGCACCCTGCCTTACATATAACTTAAAAAAAAAACCTCCGGTAGGACCTTCTACAGGAATAAACGAATAACTGTTCAAAGTTTCACGTCTTTCCGTGCTGTGGTTCGGACGTTCTGCGGGGACATAACGAAATAGCGTTTCATTTTTATATATACGATTATTTACAATAGTTTCATACAACGTTTTCCACTTTATTTTTTCTTCACCGGCGCCGTATTATATGTATGTACATACATACAAAATTTTTTCTGTCACGAATTTTAAAAATATTGTAAAATTTATCATATCATTATTTTATTGTATGCTTTGCACTACTGGTATACGAAACGCACTCATTGTTTGACCCCCCATATGAATTTTTTGTTAAAGGATTTAGCGAGGATTAATCAAATGTGTGGTTAAGTTAGAAAAGATAATGCTTAATTGGTATTAAAAGAAATCTCTCATCGTAAGAGATATTGAAATATGTATAACCTTAAGGTACGAGTATCTTCATATTCATTTCAATTTACTCATTACCTACATATATCGCCTGTTATCACTATACCTAACTCCTTAAACGATTCAACGGGTTTTTCAAAATTACTTTAAATTGTTTAACACTTTTACACACTTTTCACAAAATACATCCCAAAAACGATGATTGCAATATGTAGTTTTCATATGTACATACGTAATGAATTTAGAGGGCCAAACTGTTTAACGCCAGCAGACAAATATAAGATCTGTCTGAATGCAGTAGATTTCAAAACAACTCGTTCATTTGGGCTTCACCTTCGTTAACGCCAACTTTAATACCATCAATTCCCAGCACTACAACTTCTTTTCAAAAATCAGCCAAAAAATCATTTACATTTTCCTGCTTTTTAAAACCCGGAATAACAACCGATTTCATAAGGAATGAAATTGGGAAATCTACCAGTTCCCCAAGGACAAGACCATGTTTGATTGAAAGAGATTTGAATCATAAAAAATTTAATGGTTATAAAATTTTATAGTCAGACTTAAAGAATAAATGTGTATTATTTTCTTCTTCTTTCATTGGCTCGATAACCGCCTATGCGATTTTGGCCGAGCTTAGCACAGCACGCCAGTTATTTCTCTCTTTCGCTAACTGGCGCCAGTTGGAAATACCAAGGGTAACCAAGTCCCTTACCGCCTGGTCTTTCCAACGCAGAGGAGGCCTCCCTTTTCCTCTGCTACCACCGGCGGGTACCGCGTCGAATACTTTCAGAGCTGGGGCGCTTTCATCCATTCGAACGACATGACCAAGCCAGCGAAGCCGCTGAATCTTAATTCGCTGCACTATATCTATGTCGTTATAAAGCTCGTACAGCTCATCGTTCCATCTTCTCCGGTATTCGCCATCGCAAAGGCGTAAAGGCCCATAAATCTTTCGGAGAATCTTTCTCTCGAACACTCCCAGAGCCTTCTCATCAGATATCTTCATCGTCCATGCTTCTGCGCCATACATCAGGACGGGCATAATGAGAGACTTATAGAGCGTAATTTTTGTCCGTCGAGAGAGGACTTTACTGCTCAGTTGCCTACTCAGTCCGAAGTAGCACTTGTTGGCAAGAGTGATCCTCCTTTGGATTTCGAGGCTGACATTGTTATTGATGTTAATGCTGGTTCCTAAGTAAACGAAGTCTTCTACTTTTTCAAAGTTATAACTGTCAACAGTGATGTTTGATCCCAGTCGTGAATGTGCCGACTGTTTATTTGATGACAGGAGATACTTCGTCTTGCCCTCGTTCACCTCCAGACCCATTCGCTTTGCTTCTCTATCCAGTTTGGAGAAGGCAGAACTAACTGCGCGGTTGTTAAGGCCGATGATGTCAATGTCATCGGCGTACGCCAGCAGCTGCACACTCTTATGTAAGGTAGTGCCTGACCGATTTAGTTCTGCGGCTCGAATTATCTTCTCCAGCATCAGGTTAAAGAAATCGCACGACAAAGAGTCACCCTGTCAGAAACCTCGTTTGGTATCAAACGGCTCGGAGAGGTCCTTCCCGATTCTGACGGAGCTGGTGGTGTTGCTCAACGTCATTTTACATAGCCGTATAAGTTTTGCGGGGATACCAAATTCAGACATTGCGGCATAAAGGCAACTTCTTTTTGTACTGTCGAAAGCGGCTTTGAAGTCGACAAAAAGGTGGTGCGTGTCGATTCTTCTTTCTTGGGTCTTTTCCAATATCTGGCGCACTGTGAATATCTGGTCGATAGTAGATTTACTAGGTCTAAAGCCACACTGATAAGGTCCAATCAGTTCATTGACGGTGGGCTTTAGTCTCTCACACAATACGCTCGACAGAACCTTATATGCAATGTTAAGAAGGCTGATACCACGATAGTTGGCGCGAATTGCAGTATCACCCTTCTTATGGATTGGGCAAAGTACACTTAGATTCCAATCAGTAGGCATGCATTCGTCCGACCATACTCTACATATAAGCTGGTGCATGCGCTTTACCAACTCTTCTCCACCGTATTTGAATAACTCAGCTGGCAGCCCGTCAACTCCGGGCGCTTTGTTGTTCTTGAGCCGTGCTATTGCTATACGAAATTCATCGCAGTCGGGTAACGGAACATGAATTCCGTCGTCATTGATTAGGGTTTCGGGATCATCATCTTCTCCAAGGTGGTCTCTGTCACTACCACTAAGTAGTGTGGAGAAGTGCTCCCTCCATAAACTAAGTATATTCTGAACGTCAGTTACCAGGTCGCCGTTGTCGTTCTTACAGGAATTCGCCCCGGTCTTAAAACCTTCTGTTAGCTGTCGTACTTTCTGAAAGAATTTTCGGGCGCTTTTCCTGTCGGCCAACATTTCAAGCTCTTCGCACTCACGCATTTCGGCCTTTCTCTTCTTCTCTCGAAAAATGCGTCTCGCTTCCTTTTTCAACTCACGATATCTCTCCCGCAAGGCTCGCGTTGCGCCCGATCGCAACGTGGCCCTGTAGGCAGCATCTTTCCGTTCCGTGGCAACGCGACATTCCTCATCGTACCAGTCATTTTTTCGGGCTCGCTGGAAACCAATAGATTGTTCAGCGGCGGTACGTAAAGAGCAAGAGATGTGGTTCCATTGCTCTGAAATATCGCTGTGTTGATTAGAGCTCTCAGAGAGCAGGAGTGCGAGTCGAGTAGCGAAGTGCGTGGCTGTCTGTTGTGATTGCAACTTTCCCACGTCGAGCTTTCCTTGTGTGCCTTTCCGCACGCTTTTTGACGTACAGAGGCGCGTGCGTATCTTGGCTGCGACAAGATAATGGTCCGAGTCGATGTTGGCTCCTCGGATCGTGCGCACATCTAGGACAGTGGAAGCGTGCCTTCCGTCTATCACAACATGGTCGATTTGGTTTCGTGTCTTACCATCTGGAGACAGCCACGTAGCCTGATGTATCCTCCTATGCTGGAACCTGGTACTACAAACTACCATGTTTCGGGCCCCGGCGAAGTCGATCAGTCTCAATCCGTTATCAGACGTTTCTTCGTGGAGACTGAATTTTCCGACTGTGGAACCAAAGATGCCCTCCTTACCCACCTTGGCATTAAAATCGCCAAGCACGATTTTTATATCGTGGTAGGGGCACCGCTCATACGTGCGGCCAAGGAGATCGTAGAAGCGATCTTTGGTCCCATCGTCCTTCTCTTCTGTCGGGGCGTGGGCGCAAATCAGGGAGATGTTGAAGAATCTCCCCTTTATGCGGATTGTGGCGAGACGTTCGTCCACCGGAGTGAACGACAGTACTATACGGCGAAGTCTCTCTCCCACCAAAAAACCGACACCAAATTTGCGCTCCTTTACATGGCAGCTGTAGTATACGTCGCAAGGGCCTACCGTTTTCCTCCCTTGTCCCGTCCATCGCATTTCTTGGATGGCGGTGATGTCAGCCTTCGCTCTACCGAGGACATCTACCAGCCGGGCAGGGGCACCTTCCCAATTAAGGGTTCGGACATTCCAGGTGCATGCCCTTAAATCATGGTCCTTAAAACGTTTGCCGTGGTCGTCATCTAAAAAGGGGGGTCCTGTCCGAGGCTTTGCTTTGCTTTTCATTGGAAGTTGTTTTTTACGTGGCGGGTTCCAAGCCCTGCGCACAACCCATTGCTGGGGGTTGAAATTTTAAATTCGTTTATATAGCGAGCCGCTTGCTCCAAGACAGACGCCCACTTGCAGCCGCACCTCCTGGTGAACAGACGCTGCGGACTTTAGTGGACCCTTAAACCGAATATGTCGGAGTGGCTCCACTAAAGCTCCCTCTCTATTAGCCGTGACCCATGGCTCCACACGGATTGGTTACCATATCTCGCACATGGGTTGCTCACTTTGCCCAGGGTGCACGAACGTGGACGTAAGAGTAGGGATTGAGTACAGCCGCGCAACTGTATCTGCATACCCAGAAGCACCACTGTACCCCATTGCACCCCTAAATGTGTATATGTTTATCAAAAAAAAAATATTAAAAAAAAGCTTTTGCAATAAATTCCAATCTTAAAATCTAGGTATTTTGCACAATCAAAAAAAAATCTGATGATAAGCTTAAATCAATACTTGATTAATTAAACATAAACTTAACCACTGGCATGCTTCGCAAGTGGAAAGAGCATTTTCAACTTTACGTTTAACTTACCGGACTTGAAAACAATTAACATATCTGAAAAAATATTAAAATATTAAATTTTGCGGAATCTTTATAAATACAGGTAGCACACAATTTTATTTTTTTAAAACAATTTATACACATAACGAGAAATATTTTTATGATTTTTTATTTTGAGCAAAAATATTTATTATTTTGTAAGTTTCATTTTATTTCATGGAAAATAAAATTCTTTTCCTGAGCATTATTTTATTTCTCAGAAATTTAAAATTTTTTTTTTATTTTGGGCTAAAGCATTTATTATATTATGAAATTGTTTTTATCAGAAACAATCAATATTTTGTGGGTTTAATTTTTATTATTATTAAAAATTAATTTATTTTTTATTAAAAAATTATTTTATGTTTTATTTTTTTTCGGTACGCAGTAAAATTTTTTTTTTAAATATTTTTATTTTGAACAAAAATATTTTTTATTTTATGAGTTTTATTTCTTTCATAAGAAATAACCATTATTTTAAAAGTTCATTTTATTTCATCGACAGTAAAAATAATTTCAGGGGCATTATTTTATTTCTCAGAAATTGTATTATTATTATTTTTGGCCTAGTTACTTTAAATATCAATAACTATTTATAATGCTTGAGACCTCAGAGAATAGACATAAACAGCTGATTGCCAAAGCGAGCAAAAGTGATTTTGCTTCACTTTGCATTTTTCTACTTTTCTCGCCTTATGTATATTACTCATATAACATCATGTATTGAACTAACCTGTCAGAGCGAAACGAAGCAAGTCTTATGTAAACGGGCCTTAAGGGCCGTACACAAACAATTTTGCTCGCTTTACTTGACAATTCGAAATTTAACAACAAAGCATGAGGTGTAGAAGGTTTGCTACATAAAACGCTTTGACAGATTCTAATTGTTTGTTTTGAATTGCGATTTGTGTTTATTCCAAGTATTTAATTTAATAAGAGAATAAGAAAAGAGCTTTACTGATATAATTAAGGAAGTAGTAGTTATGCTACTAATATTTGAAATTCGCGAGTATAATAAACTTTATTAAGACCGCGATGTAAAAGGTCTTATTGTAGCATCTTTCGAAAAACTAAATAAAAACGATCCAGGGGAGTTTAAGAAAACGGTGAGGATGGTTAAAAAAGATGTGTTTCATTTGCTTTTTGGATTTGTTTAGGAAGGATTGACAAAAGATTCGAATGGATCACCGATAGTAGCAAAATACTGATTGTTCAGCACGCTTGCATAAGGCAAAAAGTAGATATTGCAATATAAATTTTAAACTTATATATACATATGTACATATATGCTTTTAACAGCAGATATTAACGTTTGATTGTAGGCAACACGTATTCTTTTAAATGGGCGTGTTTTATTAAATAGGACACGGTGACGCTTAATCGCTTCAATTAATCTTTCCTCCATATTATTCTATCTATATAAAGTACATAACAATATAATATGCAATATTAATAACAATAATAATTCATATTTCTCTTTTTTCGTTTTTTTTTTAAGTAAAAAAAGCGAATTTTATAAATGAACAACTGGAGAAAAATTACTCTCGCAATGATTATGTAGAATTATTAGAACTAGCGCTGTTAACTTCTTATATCGTGGGCTGATGTTGGAATCAAAAAATGTCAAGCCCACTAGAATTTCGTTGAGGTACCAAGTGTGCCCACGAAATGTTCGCAATGCGGTCTCCGAAATAAATGGGTTAACCTGGTCAAATTGACGTATTTCTTTTAAAAGATTCAAATCATTCATAGGGGCTTGCTTTGATATTTCACAAGTGAACCAATATTTTAAATAAACGTTAATTACAAACACATTGAAAATTCGAAGTGCACTCAACTGGTCTTTTGTCAAGGGAAAATGTTCGCGAAAAATATAAATTTTAAAGCAGTAAATGATCTTAGCCATCCAGCGAGCTCGATGAACTGCACCCGGTTGGCGAATTGTAATGTTATTATTTTTAAGGTTTCCAATAAATAACAGCGCTAGTTCTAATAATTCTACATAATCATTGCGAGAGTAATTTTTCTCCAGTTGTTCATTTATAAAATTCGCTTTTTGATGCACAACGGGCTTTAACAAATACCAGACAGTTGGATCGCAGGATGCACTTGTAAATGGTTTATTTTTTATGCACTAAACTCAGCAGAACGGCTTTATTTGTTGGCTCGCCGTACACGGATAAATATGTTGGAGACGAATCTAGTAGCCAACATTTGTTTTTTGTTGTTGTTTATATTTTGATTAAGTTCAAAACGCACAATGTGAGAGCATAATTTATTGTTGGAAGCACAGTTTTGTTATAGATATCTCGAGAAGTAATGAACGTAAAGCTCTCTATGATAGCTCATTTTCTTTGTTAAGACTGTGGTTATAAATAGCATTAATGATAAGATATTGAAAACTTTTTTTTTTTAATAATCAACTTTTAAACTGTAATTTTCGAATTTCGTATCGTTTTTTTTTACGATTTTGTCCCAATATATCAAAATGTTAGGGTCATATCGGAAAATTAACTTACCCAGAGTGTTCAGTGACCTTAAAACCATATTATAAGATATTCAAAAACTTAAATTTCTTAATGGATTTTGCGTGCGCATGGATTGAAGGACGAGTATTTTTAAGCACTTGAGGTGGAGGCACAAAACGTCCACGCGAGACCTCTAAATGTTAATATTTTTGCATCAAATTTTCAGGGTATGGTTTTTATTCATAATGGAAGCAAAAAAGTCATGAGCCTCAAAAAAATAAGCACTTTCATTTTTTTTTGGTCAGTCTAATATACATATATGCTTTTAACAGCAGATATTAACGTTTGATTGTAGGCAACACGTATTCTTTTAAATGGGCGTGTTTTATTAAATAGGACACTGTGACGCTTAATCGCTTCAATTAATCTTTCCTCCATATTATTCTATCTATATAAAGTACATAACAATATAATATGCAATATTAATAACAATAATAATTCATATTTCTCTTTTTTCGTTTTTTTTTTTAAGTAAATATACTCGCAAAAATTGTGAAATACTAGTGAATTTTCTAAATCGTTTGCGCGCAGAAATAAAATAGCAATGTGTACAAAAGTTGAGAGTTCGCCTTGATTTTGCTTCATTTTGCTTTGATTTACTTTTCTCGTCTTGTATTTAGCAGCACTCATATAACATCAGGTCTTAAGCTTATCTGTCAAAGCGATACTCTGAAGCAAAGCACGGCCCTTTAAGGGTACGACGACGGCACGCTTACATATTTTTTTTATCTTTTCTTATAACCAATGTCCAGTTTTTGACATTTGTTCTTTTGTCAATGAAATTAGTGCTGCCACATAACAAACTTTTTAATTATTGTGCATGTCTTGCCAACCAACTAAAAACATGTTACTTTTTTAAATTGCTATAAAAGTCAAATAAATTTAGCAATTGATAATTTTTTTCTGCATGGATGAGTCACCTTAACATATACAATATTTAAACAAAACATTTTTATTAAAGCACTCAAAGTTTTGACAGTAATAATAAATCATATTTATTATGCTAGAAATCATTTCAGATACTTTACGTACAGCTATATACCAGGGTCCACTAATGTGTTGAATAAAATGAAATGGTCTAATTATGCATATCCGTATAAAAGTTTCAACAGCATTCTAAAAACAACACCACGAACAAATTATTACATGTTATCTCCGGAAAAGCTGCAGATCAATTTGCATAACCGAGAGCCATATGTCACGAAGCCTGTTTCATCTACGAACTCGCTTATGCCGAATTATTGTGTTAATACGTATAAATTCATTGCTAATTATGCCCATATATTTCCTGCTTGTCTTGATAAAACGCCTACTCTCCCAACGCCAGTCGCAAGAATACCCCTGAACAATACCAAATACACAAGTTTACCGACTACGCTGCGATTTGAGCCTAGCACTAGGAGTTCGTATACGCAGCATTTGTTTTCCACCGCTTCACTGCTGAACTCAATGAACTCAATGAACACAATGAACTCAATGAACACAATTAACTCTTCTCACATCTATTTCACTATAGGAGATGCGATTACTCCCCGAACACGCGCAAGCACTGAATTCAAACAAGAGAAAGCAAATCATGTGAGAAATTATGATGCTTATTCTCCTACCGTATACAACATACCAAGATCTCATACAACGATCTCAGAGTTGTGGACAATGGCATCAAATCCCATTAACTTACAACAAAACCCATATTTTACTCAGTCATCAAGTGATCAACCTACATACTCCTTTAAAGATGACTACGACACGCTAAAGACCACACAAGATTTACATTCATTTTCCCAAACAAATATGAAGACCACTCCACCGCAATGGAGCGCAGACCGATTTGGGAATAATAATTGCATAAATTCCTTATTTGGCATAAACCGAAAATGTGTTTCCGAAAAAATTGTAGAAACTACGAAAGAGTTCACGCCAACAGTGTCATTGCAAATCTCAACAGCTGCGACAATGTTAAAATCTTTACCTACACCTCTCCTAACAACTATGGCTTTCGCAACTATTGCAACGCCTTTAACAAAATCACCATACTTCGACAATGATTCAACAACAGCGTTCTGGAACTTCACACAAGAATCGAATTATTTAACTGAGAAATTGTCAAACACTGCTAGTACCACTACGAGTACAAGCACCAAACGTCCTCCCTATAGAAGAAGTAAAATTGGATACATCAGCAAAAGATTAGTTTTTAAAGAAAAGGTTAAAGAGAAGGAAAGAATTGCTAAAACATCAACATCAACATCGACAATACCGACACCCATACGAACCACCGAATCAAAACCGAAGGAGAGGAGAAAATATATTTCGTCGACATTTACCTCACCGGTCAGAGTAAAATCATCGACGCGTACCACGGAGGCAGAGCCAGTGTTGCGTGCAAACCATATTTTAAAAAAACCGAAACATAAGTTCCACGTGAAACATCGCAGCCGTTGGACACCTGCTTATGAAAAGACAAATGGTAAAGAAAATAGTGGTAACATCACCACAATCATGACAACAACAACGGTGCTTAAGTTAACGACCTCACCTGAGCCCAAAAGAAGTCCCAAATCAAATAAGTCAAGATCGAAAGTAAGCAGACAGAACAGAAGATCCAGTGCACCACAAGTTAGTACAACGAAGAGTGTGTCAGAGTTTCGCTTGCAAACGACAACTCCAGCAGCCAGTAGCACTCCGGAATCTGCAATAATGAGAATATCAAATTTGAATAGCGGAAAGTACTCGAACGCTAAGAATAATTCATCGTACTCTGTGATGACTATCCCAAAACCTAGTCATGGATTTGTGGCAGAGTTACCCATAGTCACATACTTCAAAGAAATAACAGAGTCTCGTCAGGTATGAAACTTATAAAAGTCAAGTACGTGCATACGAACATGCGTTAGTGTATTGTGTAAAAAAAAACTTTGTATTAAAAAAATAAGGCAGTAAGGCAATAAACTTGGATTTTAGAAGTAAGTACTTCGTTCCGAATTTAATTTTAATTTTTATTTTGTAGTTGCATTAGTATCTATTGTGTTGTATTCTCTCTCAAAGAAAAGAAAAAACTACACGAACGCTAAAGCAAAAACTTGCGAATTACACCAAAACCGAATTGAAATATTTTTTCCTTTCTAAAGTGTTGCATCTCGCGAAGTTTCATTTCTATCGCATAGCAGAATTCATTTGTTATTTCAGGATTTTGCGACGCTAATTCTGAGTCAGTTAGTTAATCCTTGGCAGCCATTGAAAGCAGATAACCTCTTGACTTTAAAATAAATGGAAAAAATGTAATTTCGGTCCTTTCACCAGCAATCGTCGATAAAATCCATGAAATAACATTGGAGGACTGGGGAACGAAAGTGCGTGAGGTGACTGAGGCTTTAGGCATCTCAACTGAGCGGGTACATAACACGCGATGAGTGCCGCGATTGCTCACACTCAAAATCATGGCAAAATCTATGAATTGGGCTTCGAATTGCTACCCCATCCATAATATTCTCCAGATTTAGTCCCATGCAACTATTTCCTTTTTCCAAACCTGAAGAAATGGCTGGGTGGTAAGAGGTTGTGGTCAAATGAAGAGTTGATCACAGAAATAAACGCCTATTTTGAGAGTTTTGAGAAAAGCTATTTTTGGTTGGAGTAAAAAAATTTGGAAAAACGCTGGACTAAGTGTATAGAGTTAAAAGGAGTTTAGGTTGAAAACTAGAACATTTTTTTGCCGAAAGTATGTACATATTTATTCAAACAGGCACTGACTTAGCAAACCCCCCTCGTATATAAGACACATGCACGCATATGTAACCTAATTAAAAATGTTCGCGTGCAATTTATTTACAAGAAGAGTATTTTTTTTAATTAGTAACAGTAGAGTTGAATGTTTATACATACATTTGTACATGCACACATAGAGTAAATACATAGATATAGACTTTAAGCGCTAATAACGACGAAAGTATAACTTTGAAGCTCTTGTGGTTATGTAACAAACAAATTTTATTTTTACCACAAAATGTACATAAAAAATATTTTCGAAAGAAAAGTTACACATTTTGGCAGTTTTCATGCAATTAAGAGAGTTCGTCACTATTTTACCATTGCCAGGTATACAAATGAAATTTATAATTTACTTCAAATGTGTATATCTATGTAAGTTTGTACAATTATATTGCAGATTATTTTGGTTTATTTTCATAAGCATATCATGTTGGAACATATCGGCAATTTTTATTTTAATGTTGAAAAGATTCCTCTCTGACTCAATTAACATAAGTGTGGAGACTTCGTTTTTACGTTGGAATAACACCTTTCCTGCTGTAACGATTTGTTTGTCAAAAAATCGATCGAATACGGAAGTGGCAAACTATGTGAATCAGCAAAGTATTAATTACATCAAAAATATTCATAACTACTTATTTATCACACCGACTAATATAAACACAAAAGAAGATTACTGTAAGGGCTTGAACACAACATGCGGAGTTAATGTTCATGTCGCAAGGAAAACTGTAAGTGCATATCTTGTCAATAATTAAAACAGTAAAAACCTAAAAAAATAGATAAGTATGTACTTATGTATTTACATATTTATGTACGTACTTAAAAGCAGAGAGCCATGATTCAATTAATAAAGGTTTGCTCACTAATAACATTCGAGTTTTGGAAAAATAGAAGTTTCGTTAATACGAAGAATTTTTATGTAACGAAAAATTCTCATGGTAATGAAATGTACATACATACATCATCCAAAATACGTTTTTAATCTTTAAATAAAGAGAAAACAATGTACATTAAATTAGTTTCTAGTCCATTTGTTCAAATTATTTAATTTACTGGTACATTTTTTGTTTAAAAAAAAAGCTTCTTGAACGCTGAGCTGGCAGTTACATGCTCTGGATACGCAATCGGATTTCCAAAAAAATTTATAATTACATTTTCCTTATATTTACCCGCTTTTTTGTTGAAACATCGACGAATTTGGAATAATTGTTATTTATTTCATTCCAATCGCAAGTAACTTCAATAGGAACAGGAAAAGCATCTTGGAATAATTTTCGTTTCCTCATTCATATATGATCTAGATACAAAATCCGCTGAAGAGAAAAGTAGCGAACAAATTTTTGAAGGCGGCCACAATCCGACACCGCATGATTCAGACCATGATCCATGACCGCATGATTCAGACCATTCAGACCTCATAATAATAATTATTTCATGGTGAAGTTTTAAAATAGTCATATGCGTTCATTGGAGTAGCTAGGTTAGTTTATGTTGCGAGGTGAGGTGTATGAATATTGTAGTATGGAAGCTCAACTAGTGCTGGCTTCGGCAATGAAGTCTGACCGGAAACCTAGTTCTGGTACCATGGAGAATTGAAGCACCCAGAGCTTGCTCTGGCCTGTTTTGACTATGACCCCTTTGGGGAGTTTCGTGGTGGTTGTGGTTAATACCCAAATACGGGTAGAACTTTACCTTGTACCTACTTCGATGTAGAGTTGCAGTGCAACCAGGTGCCGGGATTAGTGGGATTAAAAAAAAATCAGCTTCACTATTTTCATTATTATTGGTATCCGAGGCTTTATTTTAAGTCTTATGAATGCCAACTGGTCTAAAATTGTGACGTTTGCCTCTATTAGAGACTGAGATTGCTTACTGAATTTGGTGGTTAGTGACTTTATTTAATAATAATAATCCCAACGGTTTTTATCCCTCCATACCCGCCCGACCGACGCGTGGGACGCATCCGCATGTCGCACGGATATATAAAAAAATAAAATGTTTGGTTTTTTTTAATATCAAGTTGCGCCGAGTAATGAAAGGCACAGGTTTGTTAAGGGTCGAGATCTAAAACTGTTCAGCTACAGAACAAATGCTCATCAAGCGTTCGAATAGTAATATATGTATATGCATGTATGTATTAATTATTGAGAGCATTGAGTATAGTTTTATTTATGTAAAGAAGTGAGTCTGAAATATCAAAAGAACCGGAGTGAGTGTTAAAATCCTGACACAAACTACAGAGTGGCTCATTGAACTCAAAATTACTTTTACATGGCTTCAGAAAGAGAGGCCGGAAATGTCTTGAAATTCTGGAAGGAACGTTTAGTTTTATTTCGCCAAGAAGAGATGGGCTAGAGATCAAGCCTGTCAGTAACTTGACCAAAAATACAATGCCTAGCATTTCTCTGCGACTAGCAAGTGTAGGAAGATTAATGAGTTTTAAACGACTTTTATATGGCGGCAGGTTGTACTGAGAATCCCAACGAAAATTTCTTGAAGCAAAATGCAGAAATTGTTTTTGAACTGACTCTATTCGGTCGGAATGAACTTGATAGCGCGGGTTCCAAACAACAGATCCATATTCCAGTATGGGCCTCACTAACGTTGTGAACAGAGCCTTCGTAATGTAAGAATCATTGAATTCGTTTGACCACCGTTTTGCAAATGCAAAAACACCCTTGGCTTTTGAAACTAGAGGTTTAATTTTGAAAGTAATGAATGCCAACTGGTCTTTTTGAATTCGGGGTTAGTATACTACGCCCATGCCTGATCCTATTCCAGGGTTAAGCATAAACTAGATTTAAGTATCAGAAGAATATAGTATGATTACAATTATATTCACATTTATGTGAATCTCATTAAAGTATTTTTATTAATTTCAGTTACTTACACAACTTTGTGAGTCCATAATGATGGAAGTAAGATATTTGAATCATGAATACAGATGTGACAAAATATTTAAATTTCATGAACTTGAAATGGGTTATTGTTTTCTTGCAAATAATATAATGGACTAGTAAGTATTATATATGCAGTAAATCTTTATATGAACAATATACCAAGGCGAATTCAATAAGACGGCGGCAACCGTATAGAAGTAAAAAACTTAAGCTTGATTCTTGGTGAATGTTTTGTCAAATTCCATTAGGAATTTATATCTTCAGCCAATCAGAAAGAAGCAGTTTGACATTCAGTACACCAAAGCAAAAAAAAAAACAATTGCCACCTCAACACCAACTTATTGAATTCGCCTTGCAATACACTCAATCAATGTAGAGCTTTTATTCTTTTTAACAAATGTTTGTATGAACATTAGACCATACCAGAAAAAAAGTTCGATGTGTACACCCCAATCTTAAGTATTGTTGCAAGCGATTTCAAAAAGAAAAATATATTTGACACTTTAAGTTCGTGTCTTTTTCAACATTCATAGGCGACGACTTCTTACCTTGCGTATTTTGCCAGCTGTCTATTAAAAATCTTTGATCTTGAGCACCTCAATTACGATTCTAAATGTTTTGTACTCTTATGGAAAGGGATGGTAAGGAGATCTTCAACAATTTTTATGTTAATTTCCTAGTTACGCGAATGTTTATCTAAAAACATGTATTAAATTTAGCTACGAAGTTCATGACAAAAATAAAAGACAGAAAAATTATTTCAAATTGCCTAATTATAAAACAATATCTCAAAAAACTGTTCAGGAAGGTCCTTTTGTTTGCTATACGATATGCAGCTGGATCCAAATGGCTCTGATGTAGCGCAACTCGTATTATGTCTCAACTCCGGTGGCGATATAGTTTTAATTATATTTTTGACTGGAATATAAAAATATTTTAAACAAACATTTTTTTAATAAATTTTTCAAGTAATTCGCCGGACTACAGTCCGAAGGCTTGAGGTATTAAAAATGAATGGTTTTAATCAATTTAAGAAATATTAAAAATTTTCATCAGAGATATAAAAGTTTTCCGACAAAAAACTGTCCTCTAGCTCATTAAAGATATATACTTAGGCCTACATAAGTTCTTGCTTCTGGATCTCTTGTTAGTTTCTTAAGTTCTGTGAGGATCAGAGTTTATTCTTTTCTTTTTGGAGAATCAGAGAAAATACTTTGAAATTAAAAAAAAATTGCTCGCATTCAATGTATAGCAATGTTATTCATTCCGATTCCGACCAGATGTCTCAAAATCAAAATGCAGAACAGGGCTGATAATGAAATAAAATACTAATGTAATGGTCCAAAAATAACAAAAATTTATTTTTATACTGATATAGTGGCTTAAAAACTCGATACACGAAATTTTTCTGAATAAAAGTTTGAAATTTTAGCAATTTTTTTCAATTTTTATTAATATTGTGTTTATTGGTTTATGTTATAGACAGTGTTTTAAATGAAAGTTGTTAAAAATAAACATAAGCAAAAAATATAATTTTGAATTTTAGTGCTATTTTTTAACGCCACTATATTATATAATATTATATAAATTTATAAATTCTTAATATTAGTTACAATTTAGAGGCGCTACCACTAAAATTTGGTACTTTCGACGTTGGACAATCTTTGAGAGTTTTTCTAAAACTCGTATCATTTTGGAAGTATGAGGTATGAAGTAATGCATATCCAACTGACATTTTTTTTTTTTTGTAAGATAAACCAAAAATCAAGTTATCAGCTCATAACATACAAAGCAAAAGGCAAGGCGAATTCATTTAAAGTGATTGCATCCCTACAAAAACAAAGTTATACGTTTAGTCTCTTTTGCTTTCTGCGTAAAGCTTGTCAAAATCACTGTAAGTTAATAGAAATAAAAACGGAAATCTTAACAAAATCAAAATTGCAAATAAGCAGAAACACAGAAACAAAATTATTCAATAGATTAACAATCCAAGCACTTTTGAAATCATATGCTTACACTTTTTATATGAAACGTGTGTGAGGAAATGCAAAAAAACGTGGCGGTTTTAACAATCACAGCAATGATGCAATGCGACAAATCAAATTCACCACTGAATTGACCTCACCAAGGGGTATTCAATAAGGCGAAGTCAATAGTGAACAGGTGAAGTCAATTTATTTTCTCCTCACGCGTATTTTTTTTTTGCTTTTACAAGCAAAGTACGTGGAAACTTTGAATCAAAATACATGTTAATGTTTTTTGCTGTCGGTTCGACTTCACCGTACTGAATATGTCTTGGACTTCTTCACCTTGAGTGAATTCGCCTTCATTGGATTTTAAGTTTTGGCTCTAAAATTTTGGAGGAAGATGTGCAAAAAATCGTATTTCGGAAAAATGTCAGTTAAAGCATTTCATATTATACACATATATTTATTTACATACCTACATATGTATATGCTTATATAGTGACCTTTTTACGAGTATCCGGCGTGGCAATAGAATCAAATTAAATTCATAATATCGTAGTAAAAAAAAAATTAATATGGTTTAAAATGTTTAATAATAAGTAAAAACATTTGTTATGGAAATGCAATTTTATTAAGAATTGACAACTTTTGGCTATTTTTTTTTTCTTTTTATAATTTTAATTTAATTGTTTTAATATAAATATTATACATTTTTAATTATACATATATAGATTTTTAATGACCTCAAGGCCAGAAAAAATCGGCCCGAACATCATATCTTTAAGGTGGAATGAAATTAAAGAATATACAACCATGACAAAAGATCTTTTCTTGACTATAGTAAAATTTTGCATTAAGGAAACTCGATACTTTGAATACAATGATAAAATATATGAACAGCGCTCAGGAATGCCAATGGGATCACCGGCATCACCAATTATAGCCGACATTGTCATGGAAGAAATTTTGAACAACTTTGAAGCAGATTGTGATAATAAACCCCGACTACTCACAAAATATGGGGATGACTTATTTGCCATTATAAAATAATTACAAAAAGACAAATAAATTTACAATAGAAATAGAAAAAACTGGACAAATACTATTTCTGGACACCCTAATAATAAGGAAAAACAACAAAATAGCAATAGACTGGTACAAAAAGCTAACAGCATCAGGGAAACTTATAAACTTCTACTCAAAACATGAAAGAAAAGTAATTATAAACACAGCCCACAACTTTACAAGGCGGGTACTCTCCATTAGTGATAAATTGTACCACAGCAAAAATATTTTTATCATTAAAAAGACCCTGGCAGACAACGATTTCCCTAAAAAATTAATTGATAGCCTCATTCGCAAATATGACCCACGTAACATAGAAAACGAAAAGCATGTGTCACCAGATAAGATGTACAAAACAGCAACGTTTGTATGTTATCGGAGATAATCAAATATTCTAATCTGTACGATAAAGAGAAATTCCAATTAATCTTCAAGTGCGACAATACTTTGAGAAATATTTTCAGCAATATGAAAGATAAAATCCCGAGGCAAGAAAAATCGAATGTGGTATATAGGATTCCATGTAATGGCGACGGGTTCCTCTTATGCGAGAAAGTATATGTTGGGACAACGAAATCAAAATTAAAGACAAGAATATCCGGAAACAGCTGTTCTTATTCCAAAACCGTCCCTTACATTGTTCTTCGTTTATTTTTATTTACAATTACTGTACTGTATTTTTTTACATTCTCACGTGTTGTTGTTCCTACACTTTTTGGTTACAATTACTGTATTTTAACTTGTTTACATTTTTACGTGTTGTTGTTCTTATATATTTTTTATACAATTAATGTTCCTATTGTTAACATTTTCGGCGTATGTTTCGTTTATCACCAATTTTGGTTGAGTATGTACTTTAAATTTAGAATTTGCATATCACATGTCAGTCTACATGTGAGTTGTATTAATTATTGTTTTATGCCCGAATTCAGTAACTTGGTATAATCTCAAGTCTCATAATGAGCGAGAGATTATCGCTATTCCTCGCTTTCACGCTATTTTCTTTTATTGTTATTTGAATTTTTTGTGACCTGCTCATCACCAGGTCTTTATTTAGAGACTTTTTTTTTAGACTAGGGGCCTTATTTTGAAAATAAAGAATGCCAACTGGTCTAAAATTGTGACTTTTGTCTCTATTAAAGACTAAGACCGCTTACTGAATTCGGGCATGAATGTATACATATCGAACGCCTTCTATTGTTTTTTGCAGTCCGAATGATGGCTTCAGACTGAAGTCGAAATATTGACAAAAAAATTAAATAATACATTATTCAATTGTTTTATTTTTTCCGGCCTTGAGCTAATTAAAAATCTATATATAATTTATATATGTAATTATGGCCAATAAAAGCGAATGTTAATTTTAAATCAAAAACTGTTTAAATCTGAATTTCGGACTTTGTGCATGATGTTAAACTTTTTAATGGAAATTTTGAAAGGATATTTAATATAGTAAAGCGGATGTTTCAGATAAGTAGCCACAAAAGTTTATATTTTGTGTTCAATTAGAATAAATGTGTTATGAGAAACGAAAACCAGTGTCATTTATCGAACTCATGGTCAAACGAACCAAGATTGTAAAGCAATGAACATACATATATGTATGTAAGTATGTACGAGTATGTACATATTTGTACGATATACTATAGGTTTGTTAAGAAATCGGTATTCGAAGTGTTTAGACTGAAAATGATGTACCAACCAAACGGTTATTGGCAAAGCGCCCAACATTTTTACCGAAGCATATCGTTTTTCGTCGCAGTTACAAAATCTTCCTTAAACAAAGCAACTACAAACAAGAGCAACTGATCTGCCGCTATTTAAACTTGCATGTGTGGTTCTTGTTTGTGTTTTAGCAATTCTTTATATTTATTAGTTTTACTATGTTTAGAATGCATTTAGGCGTAAATAAACACAATAGTTCACTCGGCTAGCGTAGCACAGCATGTAGCGTGTTGGCTCTGCAACTCCTAACTCCTCGGTTCAAAGCCTGGGAGAAGTAGTTATGAAGAATAAATTTAATAAATTTAATAAAAAGAAGTCTGATGAGGAAATGTGGTGTTTTCCGAAATAGTACTATAACTTCTACCATTTAAAAACTGTTGTTGTTTTTTCCAAATGAAAATCTCCCCTAAACTGGTCTCGAGCTCAATAAAATTGTGAATTATTATTCATTTATAAGGCTAATAAAAATCTTAACAAAATTTATTGCAGAAAACTAAAAAAAAATTCATTCTATTTTTGTATACAAACTATATAGATTTTGAACTTTTTTTTTCAGAAGTGTTAGAACTTTTTTGAGTATGCAGTTTTATATTTGTTTATATTTACATATGTACATATGTATATACAAATTTGAAAGTTTCACGCAGCTAGGAATTACCGTTGATTGATTTGAATTTTTTTGGTCGCATTTGCTTCCATATAACGAATAAGCAATATTTATTTTTATATGAAAAAAAGTAGCAAAACCCTTGAGAGAATAAATTCTTAAAAATAAATGATAGTTTCTACACACTTTCACATTGTGATATTCAAATTGAATGGGCCATAAAACTGCATACTCTAACACTTCCGAGAAAAAAAGTTCAAAATATATGTCAATTTGACGAGCGGCACCGTACCTTTTGTACACTTCTACTGTAACGCCCAATCTTCCTGAGGAATTGCCAAAATAAGATAAAACCTCATGAGACTTTTAGTCGCTCTACATATGTACATATGTATTTATTGCGTTCCGAACGTCTCAGAACTGTTTATTTGCATGTAACGGCATACCGGCCTCTTTCGAGCCTTCCCGCTGAGTACAGCATGATGGAAATTTAGTTTTCTCCCTTTAAAAGCTTACGATCTCCCAAATTACTGCCGCGGCCAATTCTACTAAGATATTTATGTCATACTTCATGTCGTCAGCCAGAAATTTTGAGCAACCGTGATTTCTACCAAACCATGTGTTAATGCACAGTAACAAGTTATGGTTCCATATCTCTTTTGATTAGCTATTTTATCGCTCTTTCCAAATATCTGTTGATCGAAGTTCTTTCGGTTTTCTTTATTATATTTACTCAAACGACTCCTGTCGTTAAGCCTTTGAAATTAAAATGTATCATATAGTCTGTAAGCAAATTGTTTGTTGATTAATAATAATAAATAAATATTCTTTTGTAAATTATTTTTGATATCATTGGCTAAAATATCTTCTGGATTTACTCGGTCTATGACAAAGTTTGCGAGCCTGGAAATTGTCCAAAAGCCGTAGGCAGACGAAAGAGCGTTCAATCGGTATAGTACTTCACATAATATTTTACAAGTACACTGAGTCGCTTGAAATCTGTGCAAAATACACATTTTTAGTAAGATCAAGGTGAATATTATGGCTCGGACCGCCATTATTTGGCATTATTCTTGATAGGCTAAACATACTCTAAATGGGTTTCGAAGTTGAGACCCAAAGATGAATGTTTGAATTTTTCACGTTAAAAGTCAGTAATCAGGGTGTTAACAGGAGGCCATTTTTTTCCGAGAATGAAGAGAGACTTCTACAAATTATCCTCTCAAGGGTCACGAACATGGTTTTACTGAGAATCGGAAGAAATTGCAAACAAAAATGTGAGGTTAGGTTCTGATAGGATTTGTAAATTTTTAAGTTTTTAACAATTTCGGCACTTTATGCAACATATTTATATTCAAATAACTTCATTTATGCTCTGTCTTTAATTGGAGATCTTTAAAAAAACCCTGCAGAGTAACATTAGGAAGCACAAGAAGCTTAACTTGCAACCAAGTGCGCAGCTACACCTTCACATCGTTTTTAGCAAGTTTTATAGCCCCGTATCATTGATAGACTCTGTGATTTAACACTTAACACTGCGCACTTCATGTTTAATAACTTTATTTTAAATAAATTTGCTTTTAAGCATTGAATTTAAGCACAAACAATTGTGACGTAGCATAAACAGCTGATTCTGTCAAATTTGCTGAGAGCGAATAGCGGTTTGCGGAAGGCGCAACCTCTGTAATTTCTAAATCGTGGGGTCACAGTGCTTTTTTGTGTTATACTCGTATCACAACACATTCCGTAAGCAGTTCGATCACAGTTGCCTTTGGAACGTCACTTACATATTTCATAAAATTTGTAAATTCCTCTTCCTGTGGAAATAAAGTCGTTATCAGCAATTTGTTATTTTTCCTTTGACAAAGAAAAAAATCAGTAGATTTAGACCACCAGATTCGTGCACCATTTGCAGTCTTCCTGCACATGCCCGAGGCTTTGACCCTTTCACCCCTGAGTTTTTACTCAGAAACTAACTTAGATTATAACATTTTGTATACAAATTATGAATATGAAGTAAAAAAGAAAATGTTTGACATATCCTAAAATCTCGTTATCCTTTTCCTTATCCTGGGACATATAATCCCAATAACATTTTAAGGTGGGACGTATGTGTCCCAATAATGCCAAAAGACCCAAAAAATAAACAAGATATTTTAATTAAAAACGATAAATTTCACTGTTTATTGATTTTTTCCTTTACAAATTGGATTCATTTGTGAAAGGAAGCAAAACATTTTAAGCATAACGCATTGTTGCATCCAGAGCAGACGTATTTGGTCCTGGTTAAGCACTTAACCGGAGATTGTGCAAACTTGACGAGACTACAGAATTTTTATGTGTTAACACTTCGAGTGCCGACTCTGTATATATATTTCTCACATGAGTATTTTATTTATGTAAATAAACAAATATTTGCAGATTTATGTCCATAGCAATGAGAATATACCTTACTTCGGGTTGCTTTCACGTAGTTTAGGTCAGGACGATATCAAATACACCTATATGATTGAAGAAATACAAAATGACGCCGAAGTGGCAGAGGAAAGTTTCAAAAAGCGGAAATGCAAATTTCCTCAAGAAGCCATTTATGGTTCGACTTTCCACTACAGGTAGGAAATAATAAAATAATAATACACACATAAATCTATAGTGATAGGGATGGCTACACATATTATATGTATGTATGTATATGTATATCTACTAAAGGAAATGTAAATTCTTTGCGATCTTTACGATCCCGATTTTTTCGGAACAGGCAACACTTTTTGTTTCTTTTGTCCGCGTAAACAGTAAGTTCAAATTAGGTTTTTAAAGACCGCCTTTTTTCTAAACGTGTATAAATGACGAGCTTTTTCATACCATAAACTCGATGTAACAGAATGGAAAATATGTCATTTCTAGGAGGAATAGGTTTTAAATTTTTAAATATTGATCATCGAAATATCAAAAACATGAATTTGTTAGAACTACTTAAATTGTTGAGTTATGAAGTTTGATTTATTTTTCTTGTCAAATATAAAGATATTCCTTCTTAAATTTCGAATTATTGTGGTTTTCTTACAGCTCCATAAACTCCATAAAGTCACTTACTATTTATCGGAGTAAAATGTTTGTTCCTTTCTTCGTCCAGGGGTTCATCATAATATTAAGAATAATTTTGCTATCAATAGTATATAAACAAAATGAATAAACCGAATAAATATCTTATATTTGCCTTAAACCATAAAATCGTTTAGTTCATGGGACAAATAGAATGAAAATTGATTCGCTGGTTAAAAATTAAAACAAAAAATTATTTAAATTTTGTAAGCGTAGCTATTATATTTCTTAATTTAAATTAAATGTCTTCGAAATTTGTAATTAAAAAAATCACTAACATTTTACTACTTATTATTTACGTTTTATGAAAGGGAAACTAATTCTAAACCTTTTTCCATACTTCGTAAAACAGCCCTTTTATAAGGGAGTGTCAAAATTCGAATGTGTTGTACAGGAATGGTGTTGTACCAAGGCGAATTTAGTAAGGTAGCCTTATTAAGCAGCTGATTGATTTGTTTTTATATCGCCGTGGTACAGCAAATGTTTGTTGTTTGTTCGTTGGTTTTGACATTCGCTGTACCGAACGCAACAACAAAATACGGACGGTTCGATACACGAAAATACGGTTACGTTACATGTGCGATTTGCGTTCGGATAAAATTTAAATTAGGCTTTAAATATGTCTATAACTAATAAAAATTTAATAAAGACAACATATGTATGTATGTACACTTAGATGTTTTAGGATTCGTTGTATGATTTCTCATTTTTACAATCGGCATTTCGTGCTCTGCCTCCTGCAGCTGCTCGCTGCTTTTTTAAATAATCAAATTTTTGTGTTTTTTTTTCAGTTTTTCGATGAAGTTTACGTTTTTTTGAGCCTCGCTTAGCTTTTCCTTAACATCAAAAAAAATTTTGAGGTTACAAGATCAACATAGTTAAAATATATCAATATCAACGAAAAAAGACTTACGTTACAAATTACAAGTGGCTTTAAACGGAGATATAATTAAAAACATATGTATCTGATTCATTCATTTTATTCCAAATGTTGACTGAAAAAAATTGAATATTTCCCTTTTTTTGACGTGCTAGATTTTGTGCGAACAGACTTTTAGGGATTTTGGACTGTTACGTTACATAAAGCAAAGGGGTCGAACTTTATATCATTTAAAATATTCATAATACTAGTATGTACAAAATATTTCATTAATTCACTTTCAATAAACTCAAATCTATCTGAGAAAATCGTGTCATTTTTGTTCATCCAGAGGCACCAATGAAACAATTCTATATTTTCGGAGCGAACAATAAATAAGGCTTTGACATTTGCGATGCTCGATGCTTTGGGATATGTACGAGTATAACCTGAAAATAGTCAAGAACCCGCGAAATTTTAAATAAAAAATTTTTCTCCGTGTGTATGCATACGTACTATGCACTCATATGTACATACATACATATGTATAAACATATATACATACACACGAATAATTAATCACTTACCATATCTTCCAGTTTCTCTTCTTGTATGACGGACCTGCGGATTGTTTTGGAGCTGAAGCATTGCAATTGCACACTTTTCACCTCTCCGAAGAAATGTAAGTTTGTTGCGTCAAAATAAATTGTTAGATTACGGTTCGAAACATAATTTAATAAATTTCATGAAAAACTTATATATTTACCAGCGCATCACCACTTTGTTCACATTAGCGGTTGTAATTAGGCATTTAATAAAAAAAAAGCATCCATTATATTAGTTTACAGTAACGCTAACCTTGATCAATTAACCAACACTGCCCATATACAATTTATTCCTAAATGCGCATATGAAGTCAAAATTTATAAATGTAGAAGAGTTTTCGACATACATATGTATATGTAGCTTAATATGCAATGTAGATTTTTTCAAGTTTAGAAAGTGTTTAGCTAACATTTTTTTTCTTTAAAATAAACACAATTAAATCTTCTATAAAAACTAAATGCAATACTTTTATCTGAAAGTGTTAGCAAAAAAATTTATTTTATTAAGCATATATTTCGCTTTAAAAAACATCTGTTACTTTCGATGGCTAATTTTAATGTCATAAAATAATTGTATAAACTTCCAACTTTAAACAACTAAAAAGGACATATTGCCGAATTTTTTTAGCTACACGCAGCTCTATCGCTGAGTACGTTGTAGTACGATTTTCGTAGATTCTAGAAAAAAGGCATTGTTGGGTACGAATGGCTACGTCGTAGATTCGAAATTCATAGAGTTGCATCGGTGAGTTCATTCGTAGCGCAATTTCGTAAATTTTTCGATGAATTTGTTACGACGTGTCTTGGTTGTCGGAGAAAATTTTTTAATATAATATTCAGTATTTTTTATTTCAATAATTTATAATAGTACAGAAACATAGGAAAATTGTGAGTATTAAATTTGATAAAAATGTTTTTATTTAAAGCAATTTTCGTTCTTGTTTGTTGTTTTCCATTTGAGGTCAAAAATTTTAACGCGTTCGCAATACGCTCGGTTGCTAGAATAGTGGCAGGAAAATTCAAAATTTGGAGAAGATTACACCAAATTCAAAAAGGAGGAGGTGGACAACTTTTGGACACAATTTTACACCCAAAAAGCAGGGTTTTGCATGGAAGTCCATTTTCGCATTTCGTTTTTCCTCGTTACTCAGTTCAATCTTTATCCATAGAGGGCATAGCCGTAACTGCAATATATTCAAAACTTGTAAAATTTTGATTGGGCCATTGGTATATCAAAGTCCATTCCAAATCATGGCTGGTAACCACCTTCCGCAAAAATCTTAGCACCGAATCCACTTAATGGATCTCATTCATTGACGACGGTCTCGGAACACTTTAGATGCCATCATTTAGCACCCAAACCACATTTAGAAATGCTGATTTATTTAATCGAATATTTTTAACAAATCTGTAATTTAAAACTGGTAAAATTATATATGTATTTCTTTCAACAACCGAAACTTTTTCATACAAAGTGGCATCAGATTCCAAACATTTAATGGTATGACTTGAAGTTTTCCGCTGCATTTTAACTTTTGTGAAATTTTGCTACCTTCTTAATTGAGAAATTTTATTCTCGCACTCCCAAGCAAATTCGTTTTGTTTAATAAATTTAGAATAGCGCTATAAAATTAAATTATTCTGGTAAAATTTGTGTGCCTACTTTGTGCCAGCTGATGTCGAAACATCAGAATTCGGTATTTGAGTTTGGCAACACTTTTTTCGAGTTCACACGGAATCAGCGATAGCAAATTTTTCGTATTCGTAGCGGAGGGTTCCGTTCGTAACTTTTCTACGACGTACTTAGCGATAGCGCAGACGATCTCGAAACAAAGTTGTTCAGGTTTTATGTAAGTTTAGTTTTTCATTGACAGATGTGCGGTGCATTCTTTTGAAAAGACCATATTTTCTATAAGGATCAACGAAAAAGTTGAAGTCGAGTTTGTCGGACATTAGGTGTTTTTTAACTTTTCAGCTCACTTTTTAGTTTTGGTGTATCTATTAAAATTTGTTTTTATTTAAAATTATTTGGTACCGGCTTTTCATATTGACATTCCTATTTTTCTGCAGATTTCAACTATTACTGCGATTTCAGTGGAATGACGTGTATTTCTAGAGGTAATGTTTTACGTAAAACCCACACAAAAAAAGAATTTTTAAATACAGTCCACAACAAAAATATAGCACACCCATATATTGATAAATTCGGGCAAAATATATATTTTTTTAAACTGCAGATAATCCTTTACAAAACAAGTTTCAAATGTTTTACAAAATTTAAAATGTTTTAACCAATTCTCATTACATGTAGATTTTTTTTAAACTTTGGAAAAAATTTTTACTCTCAATGAAATCTGTTTAAATTATTATTAATCTCATTACAATTTAAGTGGCTGAGGGTATATATGTAGGATGTATATTCCGCTTTTTTGTGTGTGTAGGAGTACTGTATTTTTGTCGTAGGCCATAAGCTACAATTATTCGTCATCATTCCTCAACATTCATTTCATGCCAAACACTTTCTCCTTCAAATAAATTTTCGAATTGTGATTGAACAAAAAAAGGAAACCCTTTTGGGCTCGATATTACATAATGTATTTATATAAAATCTAATGTTTATATTTCTTTATTGTAAAATTAACAAAAAAGCGGACATCACTTCAAAGGCTAAGGAAATCGCCAGAGACAAATATATTTGTTATCCAGCATGCGCTGAGATGAAGCTTCAATTCGTTGGGTAAGAATTGTTTGCCGAACCTTTTAGTTACATAAAAAATGTAATAACGGAGAGAGAGAATAGTAAAATTTGTTATTAACCAATCAGTTTGAAAATAAGTTTATCCTCAATAAATTTAACGGCCATTTACTTTCCACATTATGCCCAATCCGCGTATTCCTCGTGTTATTAGCGTCGAAAATCTTCCAAATTCAACAGTGATTTGTATTCACTAAAACGCGTTGCGTTGCGGCATGGGAGATTTTACCAAACTGCTGAAAATCCTGGTGCAAACCAGCCCCGTTCTTCAAGACTTAAACATTTTGTTCTCGCTTTTAATTATTATGAAAAGGCTTTTATAATATACTTAACAATTTTTCTCTTCTAATAACATGGTACAACAAAACTTAAGATTATAAAAATCCCCTCGGGTTTCTATAACGGTTTCCAAAGATTTTGGGTCTGCGGAATCCGAATCTGAAGTCAGAATTTTCGGGTCACCATAGGTTTTCTCTGCAGTACGTGGTTTTTCCAAAAACCGCCGTTTCTAAAAACAAAATTCCAACATTTTTTGTTTATCAATGAACAAGTGTAACTAAAGGTTATATATATTTTTAGATTTGACCGCATATACATATGTAGATGTCACTATAGTACATAGAAAAAATTGGTGTTTTAGTGCATTTTTTACTCGGATTCGGATTCAGCAGACCCAAAAGCTTTGGAAACCGTTGAAAAACGAATAGGGATTTTTTGCCTGTTGTAAAGTGTAATTATTATTAAAAGATGATGACGTAATCTCCTTTCAACACTAAATCTAGGGCATATGCTGGATAAGGTAGCAGTTGGTAGTCAAAATCATAAATTTTTGCCATGGTTTTGTACATAGTAGGCTAATATTAAATAGCGGAATTTAAAGTTTCTGCGCGGGAAGTTCCAAAAGTCGCTGACTTATCAAACCGACCTCATATGAAAAATTGTGGACGGTCAAACCAGTAAACAGTGCAGCAAACGTTTGTATAATGATGACAAAATTTGTCAACAGTGCGGCCTAATATTAAGGAAAATTAGGCTTGCACGTCTATAATCGCCAAATGAAAGTGGTGCTGAAAGCGAGTTAGACGAAAAATATTTATATACTCGTATTAAACTCCGAGTTGATGAGTAGTAGATTAAAGTTTTTTTTTCAAAAAGGCTTACTTTATTTTGTCCCACATATCGTCACATGAAATCAAAAAAGCCCTAAGTTACATTTTAAAAATTTTACAGGAGAAGCAAAAAAACCTTTTAAAATGAAAAATAATATTTTCACAAGTTGAGATTATTTTTCATAAAAGAATTAGTATTTGAAAAAAAAAATTTATTTTTCGTATTACTTACAGATATATAAAATAAAACTTACGCCTTCTACAATTAGTTTTTTCTGAAATCGAAAAGGGCGTAACTCAAATAGAAAGTTTGGTTTTTGGTAATTTTCTCAAAATGTTTTGCTTATTTCCTGCATTAAATATATTATAATATAATAATATATTATAATGGATATTATCCAATTTATTATTATTTATTTTTTATTTTTTATTTTTAAGTATTGATAACCAACAAAAAATAATTCTCAAAAAGAAAGTTAAACAAAAAGAAATTAAATTCGTTAAAAGATGAAAACCTTACATAAATCTTGCTATTAATTTTCTAGGGCAAATTAGTATAAAAATCTTGACAATCTGCTGGTATAAAGGACTTAAGATCATTAAGATGTTCCCACTTTTTTTAGAAATGTTTAATCTTTTGGTATGTAATGGAGCAGGTTGGGAGTCATGAAAATTGTTTGCACATCGGTGTGGAAGAATAGTTTATTCATCTTTGACGTTTGTTTTAAAATACATAATTCCAAGCGGATCATATGCCAGTACTCGAATTTTGTTAACGGTAGGATCACCAATTTTTTTGCCTGTAAAACACATTTTATTGTAAAAGCAGATCGTGAAAGTTGATTTTGATGATGTTACCTGAACGAATAGAAGAGTATCGCTTAGGAAGAGAGTCGTAATCCCGAAAATATGAATGAGTAAGGTGCTGAGTGTTCAGTGGAAATGGAGTCTTTCGAGAATCCTTAACATACTGAACGAATTCAGATGAAAGATTAATTTTTTTATTGTTAATTTTTCTTTGGATAAGCGAATGTGTTGAATCGCACTCCATTTGAGTGTGTCCAACTATTAAATATTTATGCTCTATCGTTATGTTTTTTTTTCAATGCATAAAGATAGCAATGCGTTTGACAATATGACATTGCGGTTTTGATAAAAGCAGCCATCAGAATATATTATGACATGGTGAATACTCGTATCTGGTGACTGAAGTAAACACTTCTTTAAGTATTTAACAATACATGTGGAGAAAGTAGACGCTACAAGATTCCCTTCAGACTCATCCCAAATGTAATTATCAGACTCGTGAGTAATAATATTATAAATAGTGAAATTATGTACCTGTAATTTCATTTCATTAGTCTCAACAAACATGTGACCGCTGTGGTCGAGTTGGTAGCGGTGCGTGCTATAACTCGATATGCCGTTGAGTTCGAGGTTCGAATCTCAGTCAGGGCAAGCAAAATCTTAATCATAGAAAAAAAGTTTTTTCTAATAGCGGGCACCCCTCGGCAGGCAATGGCAAACCTCCGAGGGTATTTCTGCCATGAAAAAGCTTCTCATTAAATACATCTGCCGTTCGGAGTCGGCACAAAACTGTAGGTCTCTCCATTTGTGGTATAATATAAAGACGCACACCACAAATGGTAGGAGAAGCTCGGCCAAACACTGAGCTATATAGTGTACGCGCCAAAATTATATTATATTATATATAATTTCATTTCATAATATGACATAAACATTTGCCGGCAAACCTGGATACGAGTTGCTTTTGCTTTCAAATAATACCGTTTAGATAGCGATCGCCTCGAAAATGTGTTACGGTTTCGTGCTTTTTCTTCTAATTCTACTTGACTTAATACATAAATATTTTTTTCTTTCCACGACATGTTCCAAAATCCATCAAATATTTCTTGGCGTATATTTTCATCATATTGGGAGCAATGACGCAATGTGCCTTTTTCACAATATTTAGACTGACATCTTAAGCCCATTTTTCGATGATTCTTTTCACACACAATTCCCCTATTAAGACCTTTAGAAATTTTGCCAGTCATTCGGTGATTGTAAATTAATATGTTTTTTTCACCGTTTTTTTAAACACTGACTTATCAAAATTAGTTTCGTTAATCATTTTTAATAAATGTAATGGAAACGAGATTTTTATTTTTATAAATAATAATAAACTCCAACTCAGTAAAGCCTCTTAGAAACATACAAAAGAAAAACTAACTGTTAATACATATATGCAAAAAACCAAAACAACGTCATTATTGGTTGTTGGATTATACAATTTTAAAGGAACATGTATTATGATGCGGTACATGATAATCAACTAAAAAGTCGATTTTGAATTTTTTGTAAATTAGGGCTTTTTTGAATTCATATGACGATATAAAAATATGATGCCATTTTCAAGTGAGGTTTGGTCGTGTGAGGAGCGGTAAGGAAGGGAGAGATAGAAGAAGGTTGATATGAATGGAACTGAGTTAATTGGAAGTGAGTTAACTGAGGTATGGTTAGTTGTTGCGTGGGCAGGTGACGTGAATTGAGGTGAGGTGTGGCGAATTTACGGTTGGGGAATTTGGTTTGGAGGTATCTAATATGACAAGTTTGAGAGTGGTGATATAAGTTGTTGATTATAGATGGTGAGCTTATGTATGGTGAGTTCATATGCGATAAGTATTTTGGGCTTGGGTGTGGTGAGTTTAGATATGGTGATTTCAGGTGTGGTAAATTTGATTTTTGTGAGTTTAGGAACTCAATGTTTAATTACTCTCCTGCATATGATGATGTTTGGTACATGTAAGCTTCCATGTTGAAAATATACCACTGAGTTTTTATGTACAACTTAATTGTTGCTGTCCGACCATATATGCTTATTTTCCATATTTCTAGATCCCATGAAATAAAAAATATGTCTCGAAATGGCTTTGCACTGGTTGATATTGCAATGCAAAGTTCTCCGTCACTTCGATTTGTTAGAAGCGTAACCCAAACTTATATGGACTTAGTTGGTAAGTAACAGTTATCAGCACACCTGGGTAATATTCTCGTATCTTGCTGTTAAAACAATTGAACGGAACATATGTATGTATATTCTCAAATATTTACATACATATATGTATGGAAAAATTGCATCAATATTAAACAAACCAATTAATAGATACTCGTTTATTAAACTGGATGTGAACGTTGTAAAAATTTCAGCTAAATATTTCGATAATTTTGTTATATTTTGTTTTCAGTTTCAGCTGGAGGTGTTATAGGTTTATTTATAGGAGCTTCTATACTGAGTGCCATTGAATACATATATTTTTGCTTAAAACATAATGTAACGACTTAAAATTCTTGTACACCAACCACATACGAGTATGTGTGTAAATATGCAATTGTTATAGACTAGCGAAAATGTTACTACGTGGCAGCACCAGTACCGTTGACAGCCAGCGGCAATCACAGCCAATGTCAACTATTCAAGTTCTTTATTTCGACACAGCCACTTTATATTTCGGAGAAGACACAAGCTCTCGTATTTTATAAAATCTAAAAGTTAATTTTTGCCTTTTATCATTGTCATTGTTTAAATCTAATTTGTATTTGAACACATTAAATATAACGACGTATTTTTCTAGTTGAAACTTAACTTAAAGTTAAATAGTTTCATTTGTTGCAAGTCGGATCGCCGTCCATAACACGTCTAGAGCTTGTCTTTTTCGGTACATTGCAACAAATTTGTCGTGCACTCGCGAGGACTAGCAGCCATTTTGTGCTGCCTACAGCGCATCTACATACATATTTCCAACGAGTTGCTGCAAGTATTGGAGGAAATTTTCAAGAATTCGGAAATTCATCGAAATTATCTGGGAAATTCTTCGTGCAATTGTACGCTCATAATTATATTTTAATTTCGACATCTTGCCAACGGGCATGGTGGGCGATGAAGGAGGGGGCGTGGCGATTTTTAATTACAAAATGTTCAATATATCACGAAATATTTTTTTTTGAAAAATGCCACAGGTCTTAATTGTGGTGTATATACTTTTGAAACATATCTCAGAACTCCTTTCCGCGTACTTTTAGCTTACTGGGTTATATCAATTTTCGTTTTGTTTCTCCTTCGCTCGTTGTTTTCAGTAGTTTGACAGCATTTAGCAAGCATTTTAGTCTTTTGTGCGGAGATTAAAAAGGAAACTTTTTATTTACGAAATGAAAAGTATTTAAATAGTTTTGGTTTCTAAAAACAGTAAAAGCTGATAGCATAATGTGTTAGTAATATTTGTGTGCCAAAATGAATGCATTAGTGGCTCGATATTAAGTGCACTGAATGAAATTCAAACACCATATTTGTGGACGGATTTTTGCAAAACGATAGTTAAACAAAAGTTTATTTTGTTGTTCATCTATGTGCATTTGAATTTTTCAATTTGTTTTACGCGTTTAGTCACAGTAAACCAAACTTATGCGGCGCTATATCGAATCCCACCCCTTGTAGCTTCAATCACAGCTTTACGCGAATCGATAAACGAGCTTCGCAACGAAACAAATACTCAACGGTCCGACATTCAGCAGCTGCGTGAACTTGTAGAAACGGATTATGTTGGGAATAGCCAACTGTCGTTTCACAACACTGAGGTTCATTTCGCCTTGTCCTGCCATCTTTCGAATTCGAATGCAAAGGATAGACAGTCAAAGCGGAATGAACAATGATGGCAACCAATTTTTACCCGAACGAGCAGAGACAATTCAACTAGCGAAGAACGAGCAAGGGCAGCAATTTAAAACATCGCCTGAGCCATAGCCATAAGCAAAGTCAACGTGTTCAGCAATTTGTATATTTGTTACTTATAAAGTTACTTAAATTAATTAAATCATATTGATATACTACCTAAAAGTATTTTCATTGTCGTCGCCACATATTACGTTTTTAAATTGCTGCCCTTGCTCGTTCTTCGCTAGTTGAATTGTCTCTGCTCGTTCGGGCACATCTGCTATCTTTGCCCTGAGTGTTTGCCATTGCCTGTTAAATTGCTAAAGTCGTTAGACTCTTTCATGAACCTGCAAAAAAAATGGCTTAGAATCTATCGTAACTGCAATAAACGACAAATTTGGTGAAATAAATAAAGAAATTGCTGTAATAAATCTAAATAATGGTGAACTCAACAAAAATGTTTCTTCATATTTAAACTCTTTGAGATCAGAGTTCGATGCCCTAAGTAATATTGTTGCTAATTCTGCAAATTCATCTGCCAAAGTGAACAACAAGGTCAAACCAAATCGTTTACCTGACTCACGGAAAACGAAATCGCCGAGCTCGGCAATTGGAAGCAAATCTCACTCTCAAATTGCCAATGCTGTTGTTGCTGCAAAATCATTATGTGGCCCTTCTGCCAATATGAGTTCTCCGACTGTTGCCATTACATCTTCATTTATTTCTGCTGAGGCGATTGATATTACTTTGCCGTCGGCTTCTCAACAACAAACGACTGCATTATCATCTACTACTCGCTCTGCGGTTAATAACAATGTTTGTTCGCCGGATGATGATAATAATGTTGCATCTGTGTCTTTGACATCGATTTCTAAACGACAACCGACTGCGTTATCGACAGAAACGACTTTACCTTCTGAAGCTGTTGTTTGCAGTGACTTTGCGATGAATCTGCCTTCTGCATCTACACAAGCGCCGTGTGCATTGTTAGATACAGTGAATGCTACTACCCTGCCACCGATGGGCGCTGAATGGAATACTGTGAGGCGTAAGAGGGAGTCGAAGCAGAGAAACGTTGTGGTTGGCCGTAACGATAATAATGATTTGGGAGTATTTGCGCGTCTGAAGTGGCTCCATCTATCGTCGTTTAAGCCATCTGTTTCTGAAGATGATATTATCAACTATGTGGCGAAACATGTTACCATTGATAAGCAACAATTTGCCTGCTACAAACTGGTAAAGAAAGATGCTAATGAGGACTCTCTCAAATACATAAACTTTAAGCTGGGTGTTCCTGAGCATGCATATTCTAATCTGCTGAAACCAGATATCTGGCCAATCAGCGTTAATATTAGACAGTTCCGTTTTTTCAAAAACAAGGAGAAGATCTCCTATCAAAGTAGTTGTTCCACCAAAGTCTAACAAACACATTAAAATATATTATGAAAATGCCTCTGGTCTCCGTACCAAGGCTAATACAGTTCGAATGCTAAGTGCGCACTTGGAGTATGATATGTTTGTTATTGTCGAATCTTGGCTCAATGCAAATTTTTTCAATGCGGAATTTTTCGATCCTAACCTTTATGATGTTTTCCGGAAGGATAGGGATCCTATTAAAACTGGATGTAGCCGAGGCGGAGGAGTATTGATTGCGGCCCGAAACGACCTCAAAGCGTCGGTTTGTCCTCTTCTGAACGAGGACACAATCATCGACCGACTTTGTGTGCGTGTTAGCGGTTCCCTTGGTTTGTTATATCTTTGCGTCTCTTATATACCTCCACTTAGCTGTGAAAATTTGTACAAGTCGCATATCGATAATCTCTTGGCGCTGCATCATGGCATTGGAGCTAGCCAAATTTGTGTACTTGGTGATTTTAATTTAAGCAATATAAATTGGTCGTTTTACGAAAATAATCTATTCTTGACTCCCTCAAATGTTCACAGCTCTGTTGAGTCATATGTTATTGATAACCTCTTAAGTATTGGCCTAACTCAAATAAATGGCCACAGAAATTATATTAATCGCATTTTAGATTTAGTCTTAGTAACGTACAACATTAACTTTGTAATATCAAAACCTTCTTCTTCTATATCTCCACCTAACTCTTATCATTTGCCTTTGGAATTAGTTTTTGAATTTTTTGATGATTCCCCAGCACAAAAAACTGCTTCATTAAATTATAGTCGCTGCGATTTTGATGCATTGGATCTTGCGTTAAGTGGAATAAACTGGGATAATTTATTTCAGGATATCGAAGTCGAAGGTTGTTTTAATGTATTCAAAACCTATTTATTTGATCAATGTTCTAACTATGTGCCTACTTTCAAACCTAAGACGTATAAACTTCCTTGGTTCTCGAAGGATTTAAAGCATCTAAAAAATTTTAAAGATAAGTTTTATAAAAAATTCAAGGTTACTAAAAAGCAATGCTTTCTCAGGAAATATCGTTATTACCAAAAAGAGTTTTGCAAATTGAATGAGACTTGTTACAAAAACTATTATTATTATTATTATACAATCTGTAGCTTATAATTAAAATTATAAGCTAAGAACTTAAGAGCTATGGCTACTTGGGCCTTAAGCAAAATTCGAAGTTAATATGTATATGTGTATATGTATAAGCTTATGTATAGCGTATAGTGATGTATAGCTACATATGTATTTATATATATATATTCATGGTTTCGAATCAAATATTAAAATAAGTCCGAAATATTTTTGGTCGTACATCAAATCCAGAAAAACTGGCTCAAGTTTACCTAAGACTGTACTCTATAAATGTGAAAATGCGGCCTCTGTGTCCGAGGCGGCTAATCTCTTTGCAAGCTTCTTTTCGTCTAACTTTGTATCTGAGAATGACCTGTCAGTTGATGAACTCTCGAATATTCGTAAAAATCTCACTAATAGCACGTCTACCTTAGACTTAGGTTTACTTACTCTAAGCGAAGATGAGATTTTTGAAGGTATCAAGAATATAAAAAGCTCGTCGCAGATGGACGCAGATGGTTTTTCCGCCATACTGTTTAAAAACTGTACTTCCCTAGTGAAGCCTCTGCTATTAATCTTCAATAAATCTCTTTCTGAGGGTATGTTCATTGATGATTGGAAGAGATCATCAATCACGCCAATTTTCAAAACTGGTAACAAATGCGACGTTGAAAATTATAGACCGATTAGCAAATTATCAACAATTGCCAAAATTTTCGAAAGTATAATTAAAACAAAACTTTACTTTAATGTCAAGCACTTGATCTGTCCAAATCAGCATGGCTTTGTACCTGACAGATCCACAGTAACCAACCTTGCAGTCTTTACGGAAGATTGTTTCTCAACTTTTCGTAACGGCTCTCAATTAGATGTGATTTACACCGATTTTTCGAAGGCTTTCGACAAGATTTCTCACAATATTTTATTGACCAAATTAGAATGTATAGGAATCCATTCGCGTTTATTGGATTGGATCAGGTCCTATCTATGCTTGAGAACCAGTAAGGTGGTTATTGATGGTATTTCATCTAAGCCATTTATTGCTCTTTCAGGGGTTCCACAGGGAAGTATCTCGGGCCCATTATTTTTCTTACTCTTTATTAATGACATCAGTTCCTGCTTTTCTAATGCCAAGTTTCTTCTGTTTGCCGATGACTTGAAAATGTATTCGGAGATTAGATGCGCTTATGACTCGGCCGAGCTTCAATCGCAGCTTGACAAGCTTCATATATGGTGTGTTAAGAATCGGCTTTTACTTAACATCAAGAAATGCCATAAAGTATCTTTTTCCAAATCAAAATTACCACTTGAAACATCTTATTCAATTGCGAATATCTGCCTTGACTCGAAAAGTGAGACCAAAGATCTTGGAGTACATTTTGACTCAAAACTCACTTTCACTTCGCACTTAAATAAAACTATCGCCGACTCTTTTGCCATGCTAGCATTTGTTAGACGTCACTCTTCTGAGTTCACCGATCCTTATACTCTTAAAATGCTTTATACCGCGTTTGTACGTTCTAAACTCGAATATGCTGCTTTTATATGGAGACCGAGTCACACAGTTCATATAAATCGTCTAGAAAAGGTACAAAAGGTATTTATACGCTTTGCTCTACGATCATTAAACTTTGTTGAACCATGGCCACCATATGGCTCCCGCTGTCGGTTAATTAGCCTACCAACTCTGCAAAACAGGAGAACATCGCAGTCTATCTCTTTTCTATTGGGTATCATTTCGGAAAAAGTTGACTGTCAGCTGCTACTTGCAAAAATCAATTTCTATGTTCCCAGCCGGAATTTGCGTCGGTTTGGCGCTTTTAGGGTTGGGCTGAGCAGAACGGTTTATGGTGCGAATGCGCCAATCAACAGAACCTTGTCAGATTTCAACTATTTCTCAAATTTTTGGATGTAGACTTTACTAATCCAAGTGCAACCAAGTTGGAATTGGAAAGTTACCTTATGTCTAATCAATAATATTTTAAACTCTTTTATTCGAATTTCATTGAATTTATTGTAATTTATCGGAAATTTTTAGTAACCTTTAAGTGGAAACTAAGTGTTAAGAAGAATGTGTAATATTTAATTATATATCCGCCAAATGTCTGTTATTACTATACCGTTGCTAGACATAAATAAATAAATAAATAAAACGGTGTCCAAAGCAGCCAAGCACACACATTGACGGACTGCCGACAATTCGTTTCCCGTAATGTCAACGTCATCAATTGTGTTTTGGATGTCTTGAAGGTGGGCACAATATACTAACGTGTCAACGCAGAATCGAGTGTGGTGTAATCGGTTGTCAACGGAAACACCACAGATTACTACACAGTACGAATGGAGCTACAGCCAATCAAGGAGAGCATGTCTACAATTGTCATCTGGAGCGCCAGTCCACATTATTTAAGTTCGTGCCTGTAACCTTATGTGGACCACGAGGCAAACTGGAGACGTTTGCAATGTTTGACGAATGTTTGTCGATTTCGCTGATAAGCGAGAAAGTCGCTACAATCCTACAAGGCCAATCGTCATTACTGTCGCTACAGTGGTACGGCAGAAACAAGTCGACAGAAAAGTCACGTAAGGTTTCATTTGAAATAAGAGGACCAGACTCAAACTGCGCCATTAAAAATGTGCGAACCATACGAAATTTAAATTTGCCAACTCAATCCTTCGAGAAAGAAAAATTTAGCCATTTGAGCACATTATCGTTGCCGAATTACAAAAGCGTAAAGCCAAAAGTACTTCTCGGAGTGGATAATTCCTTCCTTAGCATAACGAAGGAGGTCCTCGAAAATGAACCCAACCAGCCAATCAAAACAAGGATGAGAAGAGACCGTCAGTTCGCCGCAAACTACAATCGAGAAATCGATAACTACATAAACAAGTGTTATACAAGGTTATACATGGTATCTACCTCATTTCGGTGTAGTGAATGCACACAAACCGGAAAAGCTGAGCGTCATGTTTGATGCAGCCGCAACCACGCTCAGCACATCACTCAACAGCGCCGTACTCAAGGGACCTGCGAAGGTACAGTCCTTATTAGACATACTCTTTAAATTTCGTCAAGGAGCCGTCAACGGTGCCGGAGACAATGAAGAAATGTTCTCCCAAGTACGAATCCGAGCTGAAGACCAAGATTCGCAGCGCTTTTTGTTGCGCGATGGCAATCCCTCAATGATGTTCGGTGCCGCCTGCTCTCCGTGTTGTGCGGAGTACGTAAAGAACATTAACGCCGCCAACTTCAGTTCCCAAATGCCAAAGGTAGTTGATGTCATCGTCAACAAAACGTAGACGACCTTGTCATCAGTTTTAAAAACGCCAAAGAAGCTGAACAGACAGTTAAAGATGCCGTAAAAATCAACGCTGTTGCTGGATTTAAACTCCGAAGGTTCGTGTCAAACTGTAAGACACTGGAGGCTCGTTTGTTCTGGAACACCATCACAGATACATTCGAGTTCCACTTTACGTTTTTAAAATAGCTTGCGATATATTAGGATGCCAACGACCGCCCACATAGAGGGAACTTCTGGGAATTGTAATGTCCATATACGATCCTTTCGGCAGTCGTTATGGAAGGAGAGTATTATGTGTGATGCAGAGCTGCACGGTGGAGAACTTGGTGGTTGAAGTTCCAGTCGGTCAAGTCCCTATCAATTTCTCGTTGTTACTCTAAACTTATACACGGTAGAAGTAGCACTAGTTTGTGCCAAAGCGGCATGCGCACCGCTCAAGACAACGACAGTTCCGCGCCTGGAACTGCAGGCAGCCGTAATGGGATGTCACATCAAAAATCTCATCGAAGAAAGCCTCGATATCCAGATCAACATACACGGATGTAAAAGCCGTACGTCGCTCATAGAATCGCGGAGATTCTCACCACGACTACGATAAATCAGTGGCGTTGGTTGCCTTCCGCCATGAACGTAGCAGATGACGCAACACGAGCAATACCAATTAAAGAATTTTCGACGCACACACGATGGTTTACGGGACCAAAGTTTTTATACCAACATGAGGAGCGTTGGCACCAGGAACCTACAATAAAGTTAGGCGAGAGCGTCGGCGAGGAAATCACGAAGCACCACATACTGACCTGCGATACAGGTGAGATACTTATCAACTTATTACTAACTTATCGTCGTTTTCGAGGTTGACCAGTGTAGTAGCTTGGATACTGCGATTCATCAACAAAACTAGAAATAAGTGTCCAAAAAAAGGGAGAGCTCCAAACAGACGAAACAAGCACCGCCGAAAAGGTTATATGCCGTATTGCTCAGAACGAAGTATACTCGCAAGAAATTGAACTTCTACGAAAGAAGAAATTATTGCCTAAGAGGTGTAGCCTTTACCCCCTCACTCCTTATTTAGACGACAGCGGATTGTTACGGGTGTATAGGAGAATAGACGCTGCATATTGCCTACCACTTACCGCTCGCCGTCCGATCATCCTGCGAGGAAGCCATTACATTGCTAGGCTAGTTGTAGCCGACCATCATAAAAAACGACATCATCAAAACGATAGTTTAGTCATGAACGAAATACGCCAACGTTTTTGGATGCCAGCAATACGCAACGTTTTGCGTATTGTAAAGAAAGACTCTCCAACATATATCCACGAGCAGGCCAAACCAGTCGCGCCATTGATGGGACAATTACCTGTAGATCGGCTAACGCCTTATAATCGACCATTTTCCTCCTGCGGGGTAGACTACTGTGGCCCGTTTCATGTCGCTATTGGTTGCAGAAGAGAGAAACGGTGGATTGCGCTGTTCACCTGCCTGATAACGAGAGCAGTTCATCTGGAGTTGGCCGAAAATCTCTCAACCGACGCCTTCATCCTTTGCCTTCGCAATTTTATCAATCGTCGAGGTGTACCCATACGTGTCCGTAGCGACAATGGCACCAAAATGAGATCAACCAGAATGAACGACTATTTGACTTCGACGCCATCGAACGCGAAATGTCCAAGCACCACATTGAATGGAGATTTAACTGCCCGGCAGACCCCAATAGCGGAGGCTGTTGGGAACGTCTGGTTCAATGCACCAAACGACTTTTGCATCAAGTTTTTAAGGAAGAGGCGCCAAGGGTAGGCACCTTCCAGAGTGTTCTCATTGAGATTGAGAACATCATCAACAACCGACCACTAACTGATATTCCAGTGACGCCATGAGAAAAGGAGCCTCTTACGCCCAACCATTTTTTGGTCGGTTGCCTAAATTCCACGCAAACGCCGCGTCCAGAAGAAGAACGACTCTGCCTCCGAAAGCAGTGGAAGATAGCTCAAAATTTAAAATATCGTGCTTGGAAGAGAAGGACGTTGGAGTACTTACCACGTCTGCTTTGTCGTCCCAAGTGGAGAGATGAGGTAGCAGCTCTCAACCCGGGATCGGTTGTCATTGTATGTGATCCTTCAGCACCGCGGAAGTGACGGCAGAGTTCGAAGCGCTAAAGTCTGCACATGAAATCATTTGACGGCCTGTACGAAGGCTAGCCACCTTGCGATGTTGCGAATCCTCAGAAGATGTGCCAGGAGGTGGAATGTTATAGACTAGCGAAAATTTTACTACGTGGCAGCACCAGTACCTTTGACAGCCAGCGGCAATCACAGCCAATGTCAACTATTCAAGTTCTTTATTTCGACACAGCCACTTTATATTTCGGAGAAGACACAAGCTCTAGTATTTTATAGTATCTAAAAGTTCATTTTTGCCTTTTATTATTGTCATTGTTTAAATCTAATTTGTATTTAAACACATTAAATATAACGACGTATTTCTTCTAGTTGAAACTTAACTTAAAGTAAAATAGTTTTATTTGTTGCAAGTCGGATCGCTGTCCATAACAGCAATTGTAAGTCCAATTATGCATGTTGACTAATAAAACATATCTCTGTCCTCCTATGTATGTAATCTAATTTTTAACAAATAAGCGTTAAGAGCTACTTCTAGGATCTATTTTTCAACTCCCAGTAGTTTTAGAAAAAACAAAGCATACCGTTTTGGATATGCCGGGATCAATCTGAAAAGCTGAATAAAGATGGTGGCAAATAAAAAGCTTTCGCTAAGCGTGACATTTTTAACTTTCCCAGAATGAACATTTGCTGTTTGTTAATTAACTTGTCAAAAAAAAAACCTTGTAATTTATAAAAATAAATTCTTGTTATTACCAAAACTTGTAAGAAATGCGAATTCAAGTGATGTACATACATACATATGTGCAATTGAAAATAAAATAGAACAGAAATTAAATCAGCTGTTTGTCATCGCACGCAAAGACATGAGAGATGACCAAATTTTCGCTTCGATTATGAGTCAATGAGGCTTATGTGCTAAATGTCGTATAAGTGCGTGTATTCATCTTAACTGTCAAAGCGGAATTGTCTGTCAAAGCAAAAAAAAGCTTTTTATATATCATGGCCTTAAATTCCGTGCCATATCAAACTTGTTCTTAGTGTTGCGTGACTGATTCGTATAAAAGAAGGTTTTAACACTTCACATAGAACTTTTAGCGTCAGCGGAATGCAACTCCCATCTTTTCGCGTAGGTTGGCAAACAGCTGGGTTTTCTTGGACAATCGTAACTTGTGTTCTCATTTGACACGAATTTTGTTAATAGTACAATTAATTGAAATAAATTCCTAATAGTATCGATGAGAAAATAAACAAAACCTTTCAAACAAACAAAAACTCCTCGAGTATTAGGACACACGTCCCTATTTTCAGTTACAACTTTGAAGTATAGTATTGCATTTTTGGACGCAAGTTTTTTAACTACGTCCAGTGAAATTGATTTGCGTGCGTTTACTTTACAGAGTTGCATGGCTGTCAAATTCGTTTGAAAAAAATAAATGGTGGAAGTTTTCAGCGTTGGTTCAATTTATTTATTTGGTTTAAAGATTTGTTTTACCTTATGTTACATAATAATTTTTAAATAAACATTAAATAGAATCTAAATGTTTGTTTATTTTTCTGTTGGCCTAGTAAATGTTGATATTTTACAATTTTATTGAGCTCAAAGCCAGTTTATGGAAGATTTTTGTGAAAATTCAACAACAGTTTTTAATGGTAGAAGTTATAGAACTATTTCGGAAATCGCCACATTTCCTCATCAGGCTTCTTTTTATTAAATTAATTATATTTTATTCTTCATAACTTCTTCTCCCCGGCTTTGAACCCTGGAGCTCGGAGTTGCAGAGCCAATACGCTACATACTGTGCTACGCTAGCCGAGTTGGCTGTTGTGCTTATTTCATCTTCCTTAATCATCCCTAAACTGGCCTTGAGCTCAAAAAAATTTTAAAATATTAAATATAATCTTGATTTATATGCAATGCTTCAACACAGGAACTTATTAATAATTCATAAAATGAAAATTGGAAGTTAAGTTAGCTCTTTTGGCGCTGGCCGCTCAATTTCGGTTGCTCGCATACAAGTTGTATGAGCATGAAAAACTTTTGACAGAAAATTTGCGGAGTGCGTTTATGTTAAGTTAGGCTGTAACACTTGCTTACAGGGGTAGCCGTCTCCCTCGGCTGATCCTCACCTGCTGCTTTGCTTCAGAGTTTCGCCTTAACAGATAAGTTAAAGAACTTGTTATATGAGTTCTGCCAAATACAGAGCGCGAGTGGTCTTGATATAGTTTCCTACCCCATATTTGACGCTTCGTCTCAGACATTAGTAGCAAAAACCCCAGCAATGGGTTGTGCGCAGGGCTTGGTACACCCGCCGCCCTTCCCCCTCCCACAAAAAAAAACCAATGAAAAGCAATACAAAGCCTCGGATATGACCCGCTTTTTTTGGTTTTTGTTTTTTTTACACTCCCAGCAATGGGTTGTGCGCAGGGCTTGGGACTTGCCACGCAAAACAAATATCGAAATATCCCATTTTATATGACGACCACGGCAAACGATTTAAGGACCATGATTTGGAAAGCCATGCAAGCGATTAGTCAACACTTAACTTACCGTAAAAAACTTAAGAATCTGTTGATTTTAGATTCCTACATCAAATTTCCACCCTGTCCGAAAATCAGAACAAATTGGAATTCATTTATTATATTTGCCATAAACTGCAGTGATTATTGTAAATGAAAATGTAAAAATTTTTAAATCTATTTATGTAAAATACCTTTAATGTAATACCATTATTTCTAGATGCAAATATCAATAAAAAGTTAAATTGTCAGCACAAAGCAGCTGGTGCGTTGATGTATTTTGACATATAATTCGTTGTAGTTGTAAAATTAACGCAAACGTGTTCGTTGTGTGTTGTTTTGTCAATCCCAGAATATTAAAACCATCCTTGGTAAAAATGTTACACCCTGTATTGTTTCGTTGCTTAAACGGTTCACTTCATCTTAAATATTACATATGGGCGTTGTTTTTTATGCCAATATGTATTAAAGTTGAGTCAAAAATAGTTTCCAAACAAATTCGTAAAAGATGTCTGTCGCTGTTGACCACGTTAAGGTATTATTTATTGTGCTCAAAACTCTGCTTATTTTTTTCATTTGATTAAAAGAATACAAATGTGATCTATGAGAGTTGATTTTATTATTTTAATTAATGAAAGTAGCTTGAAAGAGCTTTATATGGGTAAATAGAACACTTGTTTCCTGTGACTCAGAAAATCGATATGCTGAGTGTGTTTTAAAAAGATAGGAAAGAAAACTGCGATGAAAGTATTTCTTCGCCCTTGTACCATTTGTTAGTAAGTTTTCAAGGTTTATAGAATTGGTATAATTACAAGATTCAATAAAAAATGCCTAATTATTTAAAGTTCAAATCGTGTCTGAAGAGTAAGAGTGTATTGTATTTTCACCGGCATATCACCACATATTGAAATGGCATGTTTCCAATGACACAAATTAAAAAAATGGCGAAATCGTATCTTTGTTTGCTGGTATTGTACGATATCCATGTTTATTAAGTATATTAAAAAATAATGTTTTTAAGGTCGTTTGAATATACTATTTTCTCAACTTCCCCTGGTTTTCTTTCCATTACAGCCACAAGAATTGCCGCTAGTGTTACAGTGCAAGGACCAAATAAAAAAATGTCACTCATAAATGTAACTTATCGTCAAATAGTATTTTTTACAAATTTTTGCTATTAATTAAAATGCAAATTTAACGTTAAAAATGGCTACTTTTTCATAACTTGGAAAATTAAACAAAGATTGAATTGAGCAGCCTAAAGAAGATATAAGGTTTTTATTCACACACATTTATAGATATAACGTGTATCAAGTAAAAACCTAATATCGATATAAGTTGTCTAGAAAAATCTTGTTTATAAAATTAGAAAACAAAAGTGAAGATATGTACATATCTACACACATACATGTAAATTATTTTATCATATGAAAAATATAACTTTCGAAAACGTATTTTATAGATGTAAGCGCCTTAGCGTATAGAACGCTAACAATCGATATCTCATTTCTCTCTTAACTTAACTAGACTAAACTTCTATACGACCAACGACAATTTTTTTTATTTTTCATATCTCGTTCCTTTCATTAGAATGAACCGCATTTACGGACACTTAAGCAGTCTGGACATGTTGGGTTTGATAGCTTACCGGACCAACTGGTAAACAAAAGCGTACAAAATGGTTTCGTTTTCAACGTCATGTGCATAGGTAAATTTGTAGGAATATAAAAAAACCATAATTTATTAAATATACATAAATAACGCAACTTTTAGGTGAAACTGGTCTTGGCAAATCAACACTGATGGATACACTTTTTAATACTAGTTTCGAGTCAACACCAAGTCCACATACATTACCGAACGTTAAATTAAAAGCGCACACCTATGAACTTCAAGAGAGCAATGTTCGACTCAAACTAACAATTTGCGATACAGTAGGCTATGGAGATCAAATTAATAAAGATGACTCGTTCAAAGCTGTAGTGGATTATATCGACTCGCAATTCGAAGCCTATTTGCAAGAGGAGCTAAAGATAAAGCGCTCTTTGGTTTCATGCCACGACAGCCGTATTCATGTATGCTTATATTTCATATGCCCTACGGGTCATGGACTTAAGTCATTAGATCTAGTATGCATGAAAAAACTAGATAGCAAAGTGAATATTATTCCTATCATTGCTAAGGCTGACACAATATCAAAGTCAGAACTGAACCGCTTTAAAAGTAAAATTATGCAGGAACTAAGTAACAATGGAGTTCGCATATATCAATTTCCAACTGACGATGAAACTGTTGCTGAAACTAATACAACAATGAATACTCACGTCCCCTTTGCGGTAGTAGGAAGTACTGATTTTATAAAAGTAGGCAACAAATTAATTCGCGCTCGTCAATATCCATGGGGCACAGTTCAGGTTGAAAATGAAATGCATTGTGACTTTGTTAAACTTCGTGAAATGCTGATTCGTACAAATATGGAAGACATGAGAGAGAAGACCCATACACGTCATTATGAACTATATAGACAAAAACGTCTTGAGCAAATGGGATTTAGCGATGTTGATAGTGACAACAAACCGGTAAGTTGAAGTTTATTAAAGAGCATTTCTAAATTAATGCATTCGAACAAACTTATTGTATACTTTTAGATATCATTCCAACAAACATTTGAAGCAAAGAGATCTAACCATTTAGCAGAGCTACAAGCTAAAGAAGAAGAAGTAAGACAAATGTTTGTGCAACGAGTTAAAGAAAAGGAAGCTGAGCTTAAAGAAAGTGAAAAGGAGGTGGGTATCATGACAAAATTATTTTTGGAATTGAAAAAAAGAACATTTATTCAATTTTAGTTGCATGCAAAGTTTGATAAACTCAAACGTGATCATGCGGAGGAAAAGAGAAAGCTAGAGGACTCGCGAAAAAAACTAGAAGAAGACTTTGTAGAATTCAGCCGTCGTAAAACTCAAATATCTGCATCACATCATACTTTGACTTTAGGTAAAAACAAAAAGAAGTAATAAAGTAATTATTTCACATATATATTGTTTCATGCCAAATATATAGCAATATTTGCATATAATTATTTAATCACAATATGAGTATATACATACATACACATAAAATTAATATATTTTCTTATAAGGTATGTTTATTTTACTTAATTCCATCTGCCGAAATATAATGAAAATATAAATAAATCCTGCAAAAAGTGTTCACTTGTGGATAAAAAGTATAAACGCCTTGTTTATTTTTAAATTAGCAGTGTTGTCAGAATATTTTCCAAAGCATTTTAGTGACAAACTTTATTAATTAATTTTAACATACACCTTATTTCGCTCAATAACCTTTGGTAGGATATAAAACCATGTTCTTCTCTTAACATGAACTTTAGATGATCTATTTTCTACCAAAAGCGAGCGACCCATTATTTTATTGGTAAATCCCGTTGATACTGAATTTGGCTACATTTAAGCGCTTTTTGGAAGTGTGTTTAATGGTAACGTTTTAAATACTATTCACTTGCTGCAATAATCAGAAAAAGTCTGCAAATGGAATGAATCGTATCATTTTCCAGCGCATCATTCTACAAAGCAATTGATAGGCAAAGTATTAGGTGCAACGAAATTGTTCAAATGGGAAGTTTTCATCGAAATTATGTAAAGGCATTTTTGTTTTTTGCGAGAGCCGGGCACAAGACTGCGTGCAGAAATCAATTATCAGACTACATGCCGTCCGTTTTGCTGTTTTCATGTACATATCGCACCCTAAACCAAAAACCGTCACAACTCAAAATTTTTTAAAATCGCTTTTATCTCATAAACCTATTCCCAGAATACTTCCCAACATGCTCCGAAAATTTCTTCATCGTAACTATCTTATTTTTTCGAAAAGTACGTTTAAAATATTACAACCATTTTTACATAAAATTTTTTACTTCTCTTGGATATTAAAAAAAAAAAAACTTTTTAAATCCTTTTTCCACATAAACTAATTCACGGAATACTTCTCCAACTGCTCCAGAAATTTTTTCGTAGTTACTATCTGCTTTTACTGGAAAAATATGATTATAAAATTATCATCATTATTGTAGAGACTGTTTGTTTTGCCTCTCCTGAACATTTGAGATTTTTTGAGTTGTGACTGTTTTTGGTTTAGGGTGCGATATGTCCCTTTTGTTCCTTTTTTAAATCTGTACGATTTACGAACAAATCCAAGCAAATTTTTGGGTGTTAAAAAGGTCAGAAGTGTTCCTCCATCTCATTCTCTGTAGTTATCATGTACGCCTAACGTAGTCGGGTGTTTTTGCAACGTGAAGTAACCAGTCAAGAGGCCAATAAATAGTATACATTACTGTCATCATCGGGAGAGCAAGTAATGAGATATTCTTATTATATATCTATTATATCTTATTCATGCAGTTTCTGATGGTGAATGCGATGGACGGTTTTCAGATGTCTCATAGGTCGTCCCGAGTCATCTGGCACCCAAAGGAAAGCAAGCTCTATTCCACCACAAGTCAAGTTTGTAGCGGTGGGTGCTATAACTCGATATGCCGCTGAGTTCGAGGTTCGAATCTCGGCCAGCGCAAGTAAAATCTCTATCATAGAGAAAGATTTTTCGAATAACGGTCATCCCTAGGCAGGCAATGGCAACCCCCGAGGGTACTTTTATCACGAAAAAGCTTCTCATAAAATACATCTGCCGTTCGGTGTCGGCACAACACTCCCTCCATTTGTGGTACAACATAAGAGACGCATACCACAAATGGTAGAAGAAGCCGAAGCCCCAAAAAGAAAAGTGAAGCTTACCCCATTACCTTCAATTAAAAGCCCATATCCTGATCCCGGGTCAGTTTAAGAGCGTTCAGTAAAGATTTGACAATGTTTAAGTCTGTGTTCATTGTTGGTATTAACCCAGCATTCAAAATCAGGGAACTCAACATTAGGTCTGTTCGTGTGAAAGTCCAGCAAGAATTATTCTCAGAATTGTGGGGTATTCTCTCTCAAAGGTATTGCCAGAGAACTTGTATTTGACAGAGAAGATTTTCACGCGAATATCAGTGTGAATTGTCAAAATCCAAGTAAATGTCTTGTCTTATTTCACCGCGCCAGGGCTAACAGGGGAAATAGCGAGAGTGGCAAGTTAACAGAGCTGAGTGAGGTCGAAAGAAATTTAACAGCTTGTATATTCTCATAAATGCAAGAAAAATATACCTATTTTGGGTTGATTTTGACAATTCAATAAAAAGCAGAATAATTATAATACGATTGATAAAAATGTATATTCATACTTATGTATGTGCATTTGTAAAATTAATGGCTGAAGCCGCCCCTTTTTTGTTTTATGAATATGGATTTAATTAATGCACAAATGTGAGCATAATCCACCTGTTGTTTTGCCGACGGCATTACGTATTAGGAAAATTATGAATTTCGTTGAATATTGGAAAAATAAAGTCAAATAATAATAAAATTGGTTTTATTAATTAATGAAGAGTCCTCTTTTGTGTCATTTGTGTACTTGCATACATATGATATGATAAGATTTGCTATAATGGTGGTGCGCAAACGCAAATGCTAAAATGCCGTCGGCGATTTGCATTTGTTGACACATAATTTTTACGCTTTTATCTACCTACATAAGTTATTCGCAAATTTTTTGAAAATTACTGCAAATCTTGTGCATGCGTACATACATATGTACATAGATTCTAAACCCCCATTTAACATAATACAAATCAATATTTTACCCATTATACATATGTATATTCTTATCTATGCATACATATGTACATATGTATACAAAATGCAGAACTAACTTTGTTCATATGTATGTACATAGATATGTATATACATACTTTAGACATGCCAAAATATTAATTCAAGGACAAATGACGTCTTTGCACATACAAATATACGCACATACTTATATTTACACATCAACGTGCGCACACTTCTGTCCTCACTTCCCGCAGCAACTGCTACATCAACAGTTACACAGGCGCCATAAATCCTAAACCATTTCATTCATAAATTGCGCGTGCGTAAAACTCATTTCATTCATAAATTGCAGCACAACTTAAAATCTGCCAGCGAAGCACATTTTTCGCGATCTTGCAAATATTTATAAATTTGAACATTTTCGTCTTCAGCTTTGCAAGTACAGGGGCGTTGCCTATTTCTGGCCCAGTCCGGCAAATGTGTTGGTGAAAAATAAATAAAAATATGTATGTTAGACATTCCTCAGCTAATACGATACTCTTTTACCAAATGCATATCTAATTTATGAATATTTAATCATTACGAACCATTATATTGTAAAATACTAATAAAAATATATAAATGCATTAGGTAATATTTCGCAAAATCGGCCTTGCCAAGATAAATACTCAGCACATCTTCATCACCTCAATACGCGCTGTGTACATTTGTATGAGCTTATATAGTATATATATGTAAATATGTAGCCGAATTTTGTCGCATTTGAACAACAGTGTTGGTCATCACTGAATTTGCAAACCATTACTGCAATTTGTAGTCGAAGCAGGAAATTTACTACTTTATAGAAAGTAGTTACAAAAATGCATAATTAATTTTCACTTTTAATTTATTTAAAAAATATATCACACTATATCTCAACTTAATAAGTATTAACCAGCTATATATTATTGATTTTCTCACAGTTAAACGTCTCTGAGAGTTAAATCGTATATTTTTTTATTACTCTTATTTTTCCTTGGACCTACTGCGAAACGATAAGTATTTGCACCCAACTCTAATTTATGGTGGTGGTTTATTGCCTTCGTCTCGCAGCAGAATTGTCCGAAATCCGAGCAGAAGCAAACATTTAGAACTCAAGGGTGGTTTGCGGGCACGTGAACAAATGTACGTTTGTATTTATTGTATGTACATATGTATGTGCAGAAAAATATGCGTTTGTGTTTTTGCTTGCACATAAGATGAATTTTAGGCTTAGATTTGTTTGATCAAATATTTTAAACATGGGTGATATTAAATTTAGTTTCGGAAGACAAAGTAAATTGTATTATTGTATTCAAATTAGGGAATATACATACAATCAATCCACATTTATGGTTAAAAGGTAAATAATTTGCCCATATGGCCAGATTTACATACATATGTATGTATGTAAGTACAAAGTACTACTTGCCTTAAATTGTAACTGATTCGATAAATATTATTTCATTAAAATTTTGTTCACATTTAAGTGATAGAATTTTGCCAAAATTTAAATAAATTTTCAGCTCCACCGATAACATAACGAAAATACATTAAAACTCTCGTTTTATCAATTCCCGCTCTGTCACTGTTAGTTTTTTTTCTCTATCGCTGTCGAATCGTGGTGAGCTAAGACAAAATATATCATGGTGAGCTACGACAAGAAAATTAGTACCCCTCAAAATCAGAGGAATGTGTGTCGGAATGGACTGAGATAAGGCTTCTCTGTCAATACAAGTTCTCTGGGTATTGCCTTTATTGGTCCGCTTTGTGCTTGTTCGTCTCAACTCAGCTGTCAATTAAATATACAATACCTACATACATATGTATATTCGCAAATGTAATTTTTTCTTTTGGATTTCGAATTTCTTGAAGAAAGGTGTGCCTTAGCACGAGAAATACAAGTGTAAGAATTGTTTTTGTTGTACATACTTATGTACATAACTACATGTAACATAAATTAATTAAATAAATATAGATTTTAGCATTTGTTACCAGCAATTGGATTAGCTGAAAATACGTTTTTTGATTCGCTTCGCGCCCCCACAATATTCTAAAATACTTCGGTTTCCCTTGGGTGCAATCGGACAGACACGTTTTATGTCACCTAAAGGGTGGTAAACGCACACTGTTTGGTTATATACCTGTGTCGTTGTTCGGTAAACACGGGGTGGTGAATACGTATGCCTTTGCTGATGATGGGTCGGCGTGTACACTGATTGAGCATAGTTCAGCAAAAGAGCTAGGTCTGGATGGTCCTCAGGAAGAGCTTTGTTTACGATGGACTAGTAACATAACCCAAAATGAAAAAGAATCGACAACAGTCATGGTGAAAATATCTTCGCAGGAGAGAGGAGCGCGAGCTTTCTATCTAGAAAACGCACGACCGATTGCAAAACTAAACTTGCCACTACAATCTCTTGAACTAAATGATATATCAGATCGGGAACATTTGAAGAATCTACCAGTTTATCCCATATTCTAATAGGATTAGACAACATTAAAGACTGTGTGCCTCTAGAGATTCGGCAATCGGATGATGACAATGTAATTGCCGCCAGGTGCAAGCTGGGGTGGTCGGTATTCGGCCGAAACAATAATTACGAACATAATCCGTTGCGGGTGTTGCACATTTGTAACTGCAGCGCAAATAGCCGTTTAGAAGAGCTCCTCCAGTCGTATTTTTCATTGGAGTCAGTAGGCATTCGAGCAGTTGAACCCCTTGCCTCCAAGGAAAGCGAACGGTCTCTACGAATCATGAAGTCTACAACGAAATACCTTCCGCAAAAAAAGAAATGGGAGACCGGCCTTTTATGGAAAGACGATATTATCGAGCTGCCCGACTCCCTTCAAATGGCCCGACGCAGGCTACTGTGTTAAGAGGCAAAAATGTCGCGGAATCCCGACTTAAAGCAATTTCTCATTAGTACCATCGCAGACTACGAGCGCAAAGGCTACGTAAAAAAGCTTGAAAGTGACGAGCCGTGGCGCAGTAATAAATCTTGGTATATTCCAATTTATACGGTTACTAATATTAATAAAAATTAAACTATGCTAGTGTGGGATGCGGCCGCAGCTGTTAATAATGCATCGCTAAATTCTTTTCTCCTGAAGGGCCCAGATCTCACAAAGTCTCATTATCGACAACACCTTTGTAGACGAATGGCTTCAAAGTGCGAAAACAGAAGATGAAATGATACACCTTGCTTCGATTGTACGTATGGTACACGCCGACGGTGGCTTTGAAATGAGAAGTTGGAAATCTAACTCGTCAAATGTGCTAAATGCTTTCAGTGGACAATCTAAGCAGGACGATAAATGTATTGAAACCACAGGCACAAATCAAGAAAAGGTTCTTGGAATGTGGTGGTCTCCAACTGATGATGTGTTTACATTTTCCGAAAAGTTTTCTAAAGAAGTTTTTAATGAAAATAAATCTCCCACCAAACGGGATATTCTACGCGTAATAATGACAATATTTGACCCGCTAGGCCTATTAGGATTCTATCTTATCTACGCGAAAATACTGATGCAAGAGATTTGGCAGTCAGGTGTCGCATGGGACGAGACCATTAGGGCAGAACAAGAGGAGAAGTGGTGGATCTGGGTACGCCGGTTACGGTCGATATCGCACGTGCGCGTTCCTCGCTGCTATTCGCACGTCATCTTCGCTCAAAAAATGGAGCTGCATGTATTTGTTGATGCGAGTGTGGACGCCTACGCAGCAGTGGCATATTTACGCGCAGCAAGGTGGCATCAAAAACACGGGTGGCGCCGTTGAAGCCTGTGTCTATCCCTAGACTGGAGTTAATGGCTGCGATTCTTGGTTTGCGGTTGGCAAAATTTTTATCAAAGGAACTTTCTGTTTCTCTCGACCGAAGAGTTTTTTGGTCTGACTCCAAGAATGTATTGTACTGGATAAGATCAGATGCCAGGAAGTTTCAGCAATTTGTGGCGGTACGAGTTGGCGAAATATTGCAGGATTCTGTGGTCGAGGAATGAAGGTGGAATCCGTCGTCAGAAAACGTGGCCGATGAAGGGACAAAGTGGTCTAAAGAGCCAATATTAGACTCTGGTACTCGATGGTTTAAAGGTCCCAACTTTTTAGCGCTGTCAGAAAATGAGTGGCCAAAAGGGAATCTCTTTGGTGAGCCGGAACATATGTTCCACGTCGAAAAGAAGGAGATATTGCCGTCAAGTCTGAAAATTATCAGCCCTGATCCCCGGCGTTTTAGCAAGTGGGAAAGACTCCGAAATGCACAAGGCTATGTGCTACGTTTCCTTAACAAAATAGCATTCAAATCCTTGTAATCGATGATTATGTTTAAGTTGCTAAGCAAACGAATACACTACAATTCGTAACTGTCAAGAAGAAGTGTATTGTGAAGAAATTTCGCGCCTGCTTGCATAAAAAAACGTTCTTTCGAACAGTAATATCTACAAATGCTCCCCCTATTTGGACGAGTATGGTATTTTGCGAGTGAAAGGTAGAATCGATGCGAATTAAGGGGTGAGTTTTTCAGTAAAGCAACCTATGATAATGCCCCGCCATCACCAGGTGACACGTCTCATAGCTGATTTATATCATCGTAAATAAATGCGTGAAAGGTATTGGATACAAGGCTTGCGAGCAGTAGTAAGAGATACATCGAAAAATTGCCTATTGTGCCGAAATAATCACGCAGCCCCGCATCCTCCAGAAATGGAAAATTTGCCAGTAGAGAGACTTAACGCATTTACTCGTCCGTTTACAAACACAGGTATCGACTATTTGGGCCCAATTGAAGTTGTAGTTGGACGGCGGTGTGAGAAACGGTGGGGAGTTCTCTTCACAGTTGGCGGCATCACTTTCTACTGATTGCTTTTTGCTTATACTAAAACAATTTGTTTCTCGACAGGGTGTGCCAGCGTGCATATGGTCAGATAATGGCACTAATTTTCGCGGGGCTAGTCGCATATTAGAAGACGAAATAAAAAAATTATCTCCCAATGAACCTGAAGGCCGTCGTCCGGACATTAAATGGAAATTTATACCACCAGCGGCTCCGCATATGGGAGGTTGTTGGGAAAGAATGATTCGTTCTGTGAAATCTTAACTGATGGATATACATATTACCCCGAGCTAATTTACGCGAAGAAATACTTAGAGCAGCTTTAGCAGAAGTGGAATTCATTTTAAACTCCCGACCGCTTACTTACGTCCGGCTTGATTCGTCGGACGCTGATGCGATAACGCCCTATCATTTCCTTCTATTAAGTTTAAGTGGAGAAAAGACACTCTGCTTTGAGGAGGCTGATCATTCGGTATTAAATAAGAATCTTCGAGTCTCCTGACAAGTGGCCGACCAGTTTTAGAGAAGATGGTTAAGGGAGTACTTGCCTTGGTTAACAAGTCAAAACAAATGGTTCGACAAAGCTATGGACCCTCTACGTATCGGAGATGTTGTGATCATAGTTGATGAAAACGTTAAACGAAATACTTGGAAGAGAGGAATCATTGTATATATAAAAAAATTGGCGGATGGTGAAGTACGTTGTGCTGTTGTAAAGACTAATGAAGGATTGTTTACCAGGCCGTCCGTTAAGCTTGCAAAGCTTGATGTGCGGAGTGAACCACGCTCAGCGGAGCAGCACGAAGGTCATGGAGGAGGGTATGTTACGCCGCTTATCGTTTAACGCCGTCGTACGAAAGAAATCGGCATTGCCTTTATTGGTCCGCTTTGTGCTTGTTCGTCTCAACTCAGCTGTCAATTAAATATACAATACCTACATACATATGTATATTCGCAAATGTAATTCTTTCTTTTGGATTTCGACTTCCTTGAAGAAAGGTGTGCCTTAGCACGAGAAATACAAGTGTAAGAATAGTTTTTGTTGTACATACTTATGTACATAGCTACATGTAACATAAATTAATTAAATAAGTATAGATTTTAGCATTTGTTACCAGCAATTGGATTAGCTGAAAATACGTTTTTTGATTCGCTTCGCGCCCCCACAATAACTTGCTTCTTGCATGTTTAATACTCATATTTTATAATTTTTACCTTTAAAACTATTAAACAAAAATTTCGTATTTATCCAAATTGCAATCAGCTGCTTTTGATCAGCTGTTTTCTTGCTTGAAATGTCGTTTTGCGCTCTCAATTTTCCCTTCCTTGCAAATTTTGCAATAAAAATTGGCCTTAAGCTCAATTAAAACAAATAATGAAACAAATAAACAGGTCAAAAAAACCACAAAAATCGTGATATTTTAAAACAATTCGTAACAATTATCAACACCGCGAACACTCTTATTATAGAGGTCCTTATTATTAGCTCGTAATAAGATTTTGTCTTCGATTTTCGGGAAATATCAAGGTACCCAAGTTCTTTACCGCTTGTTCTTTCCAGCCCAGAGAAGGTCTTTCTTTTCCTCTGCTACCACCAGCGGGTACTGCGTCGAATACTTTCAGAGCTGGAGCGTTTTCATCCATTTGAACGACATGACCTAGCCATCGGACCCTCGGATCTTAATTCGCTGCACTACATTTATGTCCTTATAAAGCTCGTACAGCTCATCGTTCCATCTTCTACGGTATTCGCCATCGCAAAGGCGTAAAGGCCCATAGAGCCCTCTCTTCAGATATCTTCATAGTCCATGCTTCTGCGCCATACATTAGGACTGGCATAATGAGAGACTTAGAGAGCGTGTCCGTCGAGATAGGACTTTACTGCTCAATTGCCTACTCTGTTCGAAATAGCACTTGTTGGCAAAAGCGATCTTTCTTTGGATTTCGAGGCTGACATTATTATTGATCTTAATACTGGTCCCTAAGTAAACGAAGTCTTCTACTTTTTCAAAGTTATAACTGTCAACAGTGATGTTAGATCCCCGACGTAAATGTGCCGACTATATATTTGATAACAGGAGATACTTCATCTTGCCCTCGTTTACCTCCCGACGAATTCGGTAGTGGTGTTGCTTAACGTCATTTTACACCAAATTCAGACATTACATTGCGGAATAAATGTAATTTCTCCTTATGCTGTCAAAAGCGGCTTTGAAGTCGACAAAAAGGTGGTGCGTGTCGATTCTTCTTTCTTGGGTCTTTTCCAAGATTTGGCGCACTATGAATATCTCGTCGAAAGTAGACTTACCAGGTCTAAAGCCACTTGACGGTGGGCTTTAGTCTCTCACACAATACCCTCGACATAACCTTATATGCGATTTTAAGAAGGCTGATACCGCGATAGTTGACGCGAATTGCAGTATCACTCTTCTTGTAGATTTGGCAAAGTACACTTAAATTCCAATCAGAAGGCATGTATTCGTCCGACCATACTCTGCAGATATGCTGGTACATGCGTTTTACCAACTCTTCTCCACCATATTTGAATAACTCAGCTGACAGCCCGTCAGGTCCGGGAGCTTTGTTGTTCTTTAGCCGTGCTATTGCTATACGGATTTCGTCGCAGTCGGGTAACGGAGCATCAATACCGTCGTCATTGATTGGGGTTTAGGGATCATCATCTTCTCCAAGGTGGTCTCTGTCACTACCACTAAGTAGTGTGGAGAAGTGCTCCCTTTATAAACTAAGTATATTCTGGACGTCATCAGATCGCCGGTTTCGTTATTACAGGAATTTGCCCCAGTCTTGAAACCTAGCTAGCCGTCGTACGTTCTGAAAGAATTTTCGCATCATCTTTCCGTTCCGTGGCAACGCAACATTCCTCATCGTATCAATCGATTTTCGGGCTCACTGAAAACCAATAGATTGTTCAGCGGCGGTACGTAAAGAGCAAGAGATGTGGTTCCATTGCTCTGAAAATCGCTTTGTTGATTAGTGCTCTCAGAGAGCAGGAGTGCGAGTCGAGTAGCGACGTGCGTGGCTGTCTGTTGTGTTTGCAGCTCTCCGAAGTCGAGCTTTCCTTGTATCTATTTGCGCGCGCTTTTGGCTGCCACAAGATAATGGTCCGAGTCGATGTTGGCTCCTCGGATCGTGCGCACATTTAGGACACTGGAAACGTGCCTTCCGTCTATCACAACATGGTCGATTTGGTTTCGTGTTTTACCATCTGAAAACAGCCACGTAGCCTGGGAGCAAATCAGGGAGATGTTGAAGAATCTCGCCTTTATGCCGATTGTGGCGAGACGTTCGTCCACCGGAGTTAACGACAGTACCTTACGGCAGTTTTTTGAATTTGTTTTTATATACGGTGCGGACTTTAGTGGACCCTTAAACCGAATATGTCGGAGTGGCTCCATTAAAGCTCCCTCTCTATTAGCCGTGACAAGGCTCCACACGGATTGGTTACCGCATCTCCCACATGGGTTGCTCACGTTGCCCAGGGTGCACGAACGTACACTGTACCCCATTGCACCCGTTAATATTTATAAAATTCCCAAAGCAGGCTTCTCGACTTCACGACTAATTCTGGCAATGATATTGTGAAAAAGCACTCTCATAGGATTTTTCCGATCTGAATAGCGAGATCCGTTATATAGTAAAAAATTAGAAAAAATTTAACTACCCTCAATCTTGCCTCTAGTCTGCTGGACCGAGTGGAAATCTCATTTCATGTCAGAGCCTCGTCGGACCCGAGTAGATTTGCGGTCTATTTAGACTGAGAATTTATACTGCATTCTTCGGTGGACAATGCCAAATGAAAGGTGACCAGAAGGTTGTGAAATCTGCCACTGTCACTGGCTGAAACATTCGGAAATGACTGAAGTGGCTTACTTTATGGTGCTTTATATGGAATCCTTGAGTCTGGGCTGCAAAATAAAATAATTTTTCTGTTACCGGTGTCTTCGTCACTTATTCCGCCATAATTAGCAATTCTTCTTTGTCCACATATTTTTCAAACACTTCTAAATATGTATATGTACAAATGTATTTTCTCAAAAATTTTCGACTATAAACAAAACAATATTTTTATTCGGAAGTATGTAAATAAACAAATGTCAATCAAACTCAAAGTTTCTTAAACACCTAAATGAGAACTTTTGACAAATGTTCATAAACTTAAAACCACAAACTCGAGTTTATTGCGGAATCAGGGACCGTAATCATTATAAGTTTTTATTATTATTATTAAAGAAAAAGAAGTGAAATATCGCTTCTTTACCGACGACAGGAGCACTAGTATGAACACCTTCGGCTCGCTTTTAGTATGTACACATGTTCAGTACTTAGATTAACATACGTTCTTAGAGATAATTAATACTAGATTAGTTTCTTAAGATTCGTTAACCTAAGGAATTCATTTATTTTTATAATAGATTCAGTGTCGTGGTTTTTTAATAAATGTGATGCATTGGTGTTGTTGAAGATGCTGGATCTGATTGTGTCGAAATTTTGACATCTGTCGAGGAGATGGGTGACGGTAATGGTTTCTGCGTTACAGTAGGGGCACTGTGGCGGCCTCGAACCTTTCAAGAGATGTCCATGGGTGATAATCGTATGACCAATGCGTAGTCGAATAAACGCTTTAAGAAAGTTGCAGCTAAACTTCTCCGGAAAGATAGGTTTCTGCCCCTTGGAGTTAATAATTGCGTAGTGGTGATTGAGCTCCCTCCATTTTTCCTGCTTCGTTTTATAAATCTCTGCACTTGCCAGCCAGTGGATGTCGTTTTTTGAAATGGTGTTTTGTACAATTAGCGGTTCTTTAGCCGCCAGCTTAACTCTTTCGTCAGCTGCTTCGTTTCCAGGGATTAAAACGTGGCTTGGTACCCACATGATTTTGATTGATTTACCTCCCTGGAGAAGTGCGTTGCGGATTAATATGATCAGGTTATCCATGTTCGACGTGTTTAGGACGGATTGTATAACCGATAAACTGTCTGAGCATACAATGTATTTCTCTTTGGTGCCGAGGGCAAATTTCGTTGCTTGGAGTATCGCATTGGCTTCGGCAGTGTATACTGAACAGAAGGGCAGTAAATGACCAGCCGTGATTGTCTTGTGGTTTGCATTTACTACTGCAAAAGCTGTGGTGGAGTGGACCTTTGTTCCATCGGTATAGAGGAATTTCCATCCTCGTTCTTCAAAATTTGTTGCCAGCTGATTGAATATTTGTCTGTATACTGACGGTGGTGTACAGCTCTTGTTGTTTTTGCTTATGTCGAGGATAACATACGATTTGAAATTCATCCAAGGCGGAGGATAGTTCTTAATTTTGAGCGGTTTTATAGGTACTCCTAAATGCTTCGCTGCGGCTATGCACCTTGTTATGGTTGATGTGCGACATGGTACTTTTTTGCTCCTTACCACTGAGTTGACCGCAGAGGATACCACCGTATTCTTGCTTTGAAGAAGCTTATGGAATACCTTTAGGGTGTTTTGTGTCGTTCTCTCTTCCACAGTGGGGAGTCCTGCTTCTGTAAGGGTGTATCGTACTGGAGACGTCGGAAATGCGCGTATACATCTTCTGGCTGCAGTATGATATGGGGAATTAAGCGTTTCATATTGCTGCGCGCACAGTGCCCGTAGATAGTTAACCCATAGTCGAGTTTTGATAAGATCAGGGCTTTCGTTATCTTAGTTAATATTGTTGGGTGCAGAAAACAGTGTTTTGATGATAAAAATTTTATTATGTTCAACCTTTTGTCTAAATTAGTTCTTAAGTAGTCTATATGATTTCTATAGGTTAGTTTACTATCGAATATAATTCCAAAAATTTTTAAGTTTTTGCTATTTACAATGTCTATATTATTGAAGTTTAGATTTATGGGTGGACAAAGCCGTTTGTTGCATATATGAGAGGTTTAACATTTGTGGTATGACAGTTTGGCTCCAGAAGTTTTGGACCAATTTGTTATTTCAGATAATATTTGCAGGAAGTCGCTTTGTACCACCGATAAATCCTTACATTTGGTAAATAATACTAAATCATCTGCATACATAATACTTGATATTCTCTTGTACTTCGAAAGAAGGTGGTTGATTTCGTCAAAAGCTACTATAAAGAGTACTACCGACAAGGGTGATCCTTGTGGAATGCCATTTTCTAATTTATAAGTTTTTGAATATTTATTATTTACTTTAACGCAAAAGGATCGGTTGTTTAGAAAAGCTTTGACGAAATCATATATTTTTTTGCTGATCCTCCACTTGGCAAGCTGTCTAAGGACAATATGTGCACCGATTCTATCGTAGGCCCTTACAAAGTCAAGACTTAGGAGAGAAGCGTGGTTTTTTGTTGCAATGGCCGTGGTTACAAAATGTTCAAAGATTAAAAGAGCATCAAGGGTTCCTTGACCTTGCTTAAAAGCAAATTGATGTGGGTCCAAATACCCGTTTGTCAACACATACCACATGATGCGTTTTGCAATGATTTTCTCAAGGACTTTACTCAAACACGGAAGAAGGGATATTGGCCTGTACCCAGAAGGGCTAGAGGAGCACTGATTCGGCTTTGGAATAGGGACGACCATTGAATTTTTCCAAGTGTGTGGTAATGAACCCTGGTCTAAAATATTGTTGTACAAGTCTAACAATCTGGTTTTAACTTTCTGGGGTAAATTTTTTAGCATTTGGTACGATATACGGTCTCTACCAGGTGTTTTCCCTGACATGGCATTGACAGTTAGTTCATACTCAAATTCTGTGATGGGGCATGCCATTTGTTTTGCTGACAAGGAAGGGTGATTGTTTGTGTATTCGGTTTCTAGTACACTTCTTTTTTCAGCTTCAAACTCCGGTGGAAAGTTTGAATCTTTCGAGTAGTTTGACCAAATGACTCCTAAGTGGTTCGCTATTTCTGCCGCGGAGCATATTGATCCATCAGCAGTGTCTAACGATTTTATTGTGAGTGAGGTATAGACTCCTGTCAAAGTTTTTATGCTTGCCCAGATTTTTTTAGGATCCGAGTTGGGGGTTATTCTCTCCGTTAATTTTTCCAAGCTTGCTCTCTTAGCCTCTTTCAGTTTTCTTTTAAATAAGGCGTTTGCATTTTTGTATTTCATGAGGTTGCTAAGACACCTATTCTTTCTATACTTATGCCATAAATTCTGTTTAGTTTCTCTTAATGCATCGAGGTGCGGGGACCAATATGGAACTACAGCTTTGCGAACTCTTATGTGGGTTTGGGGTATTGAGAAATGAGCTGCTGTTCGGATTGCTTTTTGTAAACAGCAGGCTTCCTTATTTATATGAATAAATTTCGGGTATTTCTCTATGGTGTTGTTTGCCGAACATTGGAATTTCGGCCAATTGGCCTTTTCTATTATAAATTTCGGTTTGGGTGTACCAGGGTTTGATGGAGCTAAAGCTATTTTGGTCAACAGAGGGAAATGATCACTTCCATGAAGTTGGGACAGAGTGGAGCAGGACAGCTTCGGGCCTATACCCGAATAAATCATTAATAATCATTATTTTTGAGCAAAAAAAAATAAAAATCACAAATAATCATTAATAATGATTTTTATTTTTTTTGCTCAAAATAAAACTCACTTTTAAATCACTGGTTTCTAATGAAGTTTTTTGCTTAATTCGTTGCATTTCCTTTTAGAACAAATCTAAAGGATCAATATAAAGTAAATTATTATAATTTGTTTTAATTATTATTCAATTTTACAAAAAGTAGTCTTGAAAGTGACTCGCTTGAAACGTTGCACCTTTGGTCTGTCAATAACAATGTCAGTGCTGAAAAAGAAAACACTCACTTGTGTGGCAGGTACAGAGTGCTCCACCTTGGCTAGCTGATATAGATGGGGGTATTGAAATTGTTTTTCTTTCCAATATTCCATTAAATTTTTGCTTAAACTAACTGGCTTTGGACTATAATTGTCAATTTCGGCATATCCCTTTTTCAGTTGCTCACTGTGCGCATCATCTTCTATTTCGTCATCAGCACCAAACTCAATTTCATTCAAAAACTCGTTTAAAAGCGAGCAGGTGGTCGAGTTTTCAGAACACAATACATTATTTGGGCAAGTCCTAGGTGCTTGATTAATCTAAAATGTTATTATATCGATGAACTCGTTTCACCCGTATTAGCCGACAGATATGATTTTTGAGTAATCTTCATATTTTGGACCTGATTTAAAAGTGAGTTTTATTTTGAGCAAAAAAAATAAAAATTATTAATAATGATTATTTGTGATTTTTATTTTTTTGCTCAAAAAGAATGATTATTAATGATTTATTATAAAATTAATCAAATTAATCATTATCGGTGAAGAAAATCATAAAAATAGCCGACAGATATGATTTTTGAGTAATCTTCATATTTTGGACCTGATTTAAAAGTGAGATTTATTTTGAGCAAAAAAAATAAAAATTATTAATAATGATTATTTGTGATTTTTATTTTTTTGCTCAAAAAGAATGATTATTAATGATTTATTATAAAATTAATCAAATTAATCATTATCGGTGAAGAAAATCATAAAAATCCGAAATTAAAAAATCATCATAGAAAAATCGTCGAAAAAGGATTAACATGGCGTTATCGGTTTTTTGTATGTCTATTCTAAGTCCCTGATAACAAGACACAACGCAGGGAAGCGTAATTTTAAATTGATAAACTAAAAAAAAAAAAAAATTGTGTTATTTTTTTTACTCTCCGATGAGGTAAGATAAGATAAGGTGACATCATTAGTCCTTATCGTCAAGCTTAACACGCACTTTTAACAGGGTCGAACTATAGAAAGACAGCGAAATGCCGGTCGCTTAACGGCAACCCAGATAAATCTCGACACATCGCATAAACACAACCATAATTTGCAAATCCACGCTCGCGGTATGCGGTTCCTAAGGTTTTCCCTGATTTTTCAGATCCCTGATGCGTGAGTGCTCCCGATATATTCGGGGCGTGCCTCTGGGATTTGGTCGACCACCTTGCAGAACTCGCGATCGCCTACGCGCTCTTTCCTCATACAAAGTCAGATCTTCGTTGGTTCTGGAATACATTGATACCGAGCTTCGGTGGGTACCAAGGCAAATGAGGAAGATGGTAATAGATCAGAAACCTGCTAACTAGGAAAGCTGTCCCCTCGACCGCTATTGGAACTGAGTCCTTCATTGCGATGGGTACTAGCACCAAAAGAGACGAAAATACTGACGAAACCACACTGGGGATGAAACATCTCGAGACTTCGACAGTGTAAGTGTATCCATGGATTTCATTGACATCCACAAGCAGTGAGCATCATTACAGGCATTATGACGTGGCACTGAATACGAACTTTGTTGTATCTAGGACTCGGTTAAGACTCCACAGGATTTGCTCATGTGGAGGGAGCCCGTGGCACGTAGAAGGGATTGGATTCCGGGGCAGGCATGGCCACGAAAAAACCACATACACTTCTTATCCCCGCGAGCTATTCCAGATTTTCTGGAGACCATTGGCTGGGGTTTACCCGGCCAAGGATTGTATTTTCGGCAAACTAACCCTATCAAGGTTGCCCAATCCTTTAACACGTTGCTATTCAATGCAGCAGTTCCTCGAAGCCAGGCTGCTCTGCATCTTTTTGTTCCAGACGGGTATTTCACCGAACCCTGGCCAACAGTTTTCTGCTGCGTACGCCAAACTCAATGTTGGAACGGTTAATGTAATTCGTGCGATGGACGGTCTCATCTTATGGCTTGAGGTCTTAAGTCCCATAAGGAAGGGACCACATTGTTCGTGTTCGCGACGTGTAACACTCGTCTAGTAACGCCATCAGCCATTGCGCCTGGTCAATTTCCGCATTCTGTGCTGATGACCCCAGATTCTTAACCAACGTCCACGGTCTCAAGTAGTCCAACGCAACACGGACACTCCCAACGCCGCCTTCCTATTGCAACCCCAGTAAGATTCCCAACGCCGGAAAGTGACGTCAGTAAAGTGTAACAACCAAGGCTGGTTTCACTTCCGGGCGTCTTCTGGCAAACGTACCAAAAATATCTGCCCTGCACCCTGCTGTCGAACTCTGCTGCCTTCGTTGACACCAACGTTGTCGCCTACCAACCCCAGGTAGCAATCGGCCGTTATAGTATGAACTAAGGGCAACCCCACTTGTGGCTCAAGCCGTCATTGACAAGACAAATGGCGGGACCACGTTGGGACCTGCACTCTGGTGCGAGTAAGATATAGTCCACCGGGACGTCTGTCCAACACAGCGCAGCACAGCAACCGAGAGGAAATATCATTCGGTATTGTCCTTGGTTGGACCCGAAGTGATGCGCGAGCAATTTTGGCCGTCAGTTTATAGTGCGTCGTTCGGTAAGCAAGGCCAAACCAGGAACCTACACAAACTGGCCAATATTGTGTCCCTTGCGAGGGGTCAGCAGGAAGGCGAAATACGCCAAAAAACGTAATTCGAGCAATACAACCCGTTTTTAAATCTTAAAAAAAAAACAGTGCTTTAGATAGATACATAAATGCGATAAGTGCCTTAGCGTCGAGTACGTTAGTTTGTCTCTAATTCAAAGTCACAATTTTAGACCAGTTGACATCCATTAGTCTCAAAATAAAGCCTCTAATGCCCGAATTTTGGTTAGTCTCAAAATGAACTATAAATTATTGCCTTTCCTCGCATTCACATTTTTTGCTTTTATTTAAATTTTTTGTGACCCGCTCATCACCACGTCACTATTTACAGATTAGAGGTTTTATTCGGGAACTAATGAACATGGTGACCCATTTTAAGCTCTAAAAAATCGATTTTAAGCGCTTAAAAAAGCTCCAAAAAAGTTAAAAATATGCTCTCAAAAAAGTAAAATATGACGATAAAAAAATTTATTGTATTACAATTCTTTTTGTGAATTTTATTGATAAATATTCAAATTTTACTACTTTAATTAAGAAAAATAATAGAAGTATATTTTCCTTTGTCCTATTTATTGCAATGCACCATGTGCATTTTTAGGCTTTCCAACTTAAAATTACGTCTGTATTCAGATAATATTTCCATAAATTGAAAAAGATCTTTCCACGTCACAAGATGTGGTCGGACAATATTTAAATTTAGTTATTTCATTTGGAGAGAACTTAGCAATTAAACTTGTTACTTGTTTATTTTCGAAAAGAACATTATTTATGTCCACAAGTACTTTGTAATCTGGGTTACGCAGCATAATTGCTTTAAATTGATTTAAATATTTATCATTTGAGATCGTTTTCAATTTCAAAAAAACTGTGTTAAGTATGTTAAGACTTTTTTCAAGGGGAAGAGACAACATGAATATTTAACAGAAACAGTGTTGTGAAAAATGGTAAAAAAGGAATAAAAGGTAAAAATAAGACCTTAAAATGAACCAAATAATTGCAAAAATATGCAGCATAAGCAATATTAAGTAAAATCATAAAATGGGTCACCCTGCTAATGAATGTCAACTGGTCTAAAATTGTGACTTTTCTCTATTAGAGACTGGGCATAAAGGCATTATTTTGAAACTAATGAATGTCAATTAGTATGTTATTGTGACTTTGGTCTCTATTAGAAACTGAGACTGCTTACTGAATTCGAGCATTACATTGAGTGCTTACTGAATTTCGGCATAAGGTGTGAAGGGCTGACAGACATATAGGCGACAAAGGTTACTTGACCGGACAGTACTTCAGTTGTATGGGATATTATACCTTCTGTACTTAAGTCAAACAGTGAAAAACATATGGTTTACCTTTGCGAGTCGGAGGGAGTACGCCTTATCTTAAACAAACCATTAGAACTTCCGTTGGTAAATTAACAAAAAATAAATATTTTGCATCGCTGCTTTATCCACCTCCGGTTCCGATATTAATTTTTTGTACAGAATCTTCCTTAGTGATTTTAAATTAATATTTGACCTTGTTGCAGTGCGTAAATATTAAAGGCATTGCATAGATGGGCCTTCACGCCAGTTTCATATAGTCAAAGCGAGTTTATCCAAACGCCAATTTTTTTATTCGGATCGAAGTCGATCTTTTTTTTAAGCCATTTTAAATTTCTATCTCAACACCCAATATTCGCAACGTGTAAGACTGGTCCTACACAAATTGACCCAAAATTACAACGGCCGACTTAGAAACCAACGGCGATGCTGTAATCCGTGTTCTCAGAAATCCAATCAGCAAAATTTGTGATTTTCTTCATGTTAAGTTGTAACAAATTTATTTTTCAATTTGGAAAGAAGCTTAGACACTTTATTTATTCAGCGGGTACTTCTACCGCGCCACTGTTAATGTCATCGATAATATCATGAGGCGGCCTTCCGTCAACGGTGCAACCTACGCTTTGCGCTGTTCCCAATATTTCTTTGCAAGTGCCGCCTAGATTGCGAGCCATTGATCTTGGCCTCATTATTCTAGCGATTGAAAGGATGTCATCAAACGTAACATTCCCACTGTGTTTAACTAGTGAAGAAAAAATAAATTTTAAAGTAAATAACAGCCTTTGTCAACAAATCTTGAATGTCGTACTGTTTTTCTGCTTCTTTCTGTCACGCGGTGGTTCTTTGAGGGCCTTAATAATTAACGATCCTGCCGATGGAACAACTGTTATAGCAGCTTGACGATTTTGAATTGTCAGACATACTGTAATTTTAAGTCCTTTCCAGTCTCCAGTTGCTTTGGCAATATCGTCACCAACTTTTTTCGGCGACTACAATAAAAAAAAGTCATTGACATATACGAATAATAGAATAAGAAGTCATTACTTACCAAACCAAGTGGACCAATTTTAGGAGCCAAAGAAGATGTAGCTCCTACCTCTCCACCGACACATCGCATATAAACTGAAGTAAGCAATGTTATTATATATTTTCTTCTTATCAATATGACAGAAATTACCTAATTTAATCTCTGTAGGATCGAATTTTGGTGGCATTGTTCGTTTTGTACACACAGAGCACACTGAAATCAAAGGATTTTTAGTATAAAAATAGATAGATATTTAACATTAAATTGAGACATACACCCAACGAAAAGGCTTGAGGTAAAAGGACGGGAGCTGGGTTTTTGCTACAGAGTTGCAACTCCAAAATCCGTTTCAAGCATGCGACCCATCAAGCACGGTGAACTCTAAACAAATCGCTAACAATGCAGTTGCACGATCAAAAATTACTGTATTAGTTGATCACATTTTTAATGTCAATAAGAACTATCAAATCAGTTTAATGAAAACAAAATTTGACAAATCACAGATTGAATTTATCCAAAATAATTTAATAAAAAATGCACAACCATTGAAATAAATGTATTTTTAAAGCAAAATGTTTAAATGTTTAAACGCGTACATCTTGTTTACATTTAGAATTATTAAACTGGTCAAGTTTGATATTGATTTCCTAAAACATTCTACTTAGGAAACTTAACTAAACAAACACTAACACTCGCATATTTTATTATTCTCAAACAAACATTTTTTATTTGTCTTAATACCAAACAGTTGTTTGTTTTTAAATAACTGCTTGTAAATTTAACTTGAAACTGTCTGTATTTACGTATCTCGATAGTAAATTTTATAACTATAATTTTATTTATTTAGTTCTCGAGGGGACTTTCTATATTGTTACTACCTTTACTTTATGTGGACCGGGAAGCAATAAATTCAATTTTATACTATACTTTCTGTTCATCGTTTTATTGTGGCTGAATATTCAAAAGCAAAGTACGAAATTTATTTACTGAATGTGTGATAACATTTTATTTTAACATATTGAGAATGTTATTTAACTTTTTAAAAATTTGTTGGAAACTAATACTATGTTCTAACTGCGCAGTAAACTCGGGTTTGTGGTTTTGAGTTTATGAACAATTGTCAAGCGTTCTCATTGAACTGTTTAGGAAACTTTGAGTTTATTTGACATTTGTTTATTTACTTCTGAATAAAAATATTGTTTTGTGTATGTTCAAAAATGTTTGTGAAAATACATTTGTACTTATATTTACAAATGTTGGAAAAATATGTGCCTAAAAGCATCGCAATTAATAGTGATTTGTATCGGAGATGCAAGCAACAAGCATATTTGATGCGAATACCAGTAACAGTAATATGGAGCAAAGCTTCCTGAGGATCTGTTTTAGTATGATGCGCCTTGCACTGTTTGCGTTGAAAACAAATGAGTTTTTCATGCGAAATGAAGAAACGCGTACATTTTGTTTACATTTAGAATTATAAAACTCGTCAAATCTGATATATATATTTTGAAGGGTGATGGACCACAACAAATCACAAAATATACCCCAGGGTTGCATTTGTTTTTAATGCTACTACCTGTTTAATGTGCCTTGATACATACCCATTCACTTTGTAATTTAAGGTCATTAACTTCAACCCTAATAATATGTTTACTTAATTAATAATGAAAAAGAAAGGTAATCAACCTGTTACATGCTGTCAAAATTATAACACACTGAAGCGAACGCAATTGCATAGATTTGCGGCGAGATGGATTTCTTGCCGTCGGCTATTTTAATGATAGCAACATTTTTTAAAACATCTATTTTCTCTCTCGGGTCGTTGAATTAGGGTTGCTTTTCTCACCAGCTGAAGTCAATTTGTTTATTCTGCAAACGAAAAACGAGCGAATAATAAAACAAACATCAGCTTGTAGAGCCCATATGAGCTCCGTGAAAGTGGTGACAAATTTTGTGAAATTTACAGCCAGATTCTAACTCGAATCGAGCGTTCGTCTTGTCCAAACTGTCGTTGGTTCGTGGATTTGTATTCCCTAATAGGAATTTGGTTCCCTAGCGACAACTAGTCGAAAACGGCTGATTGTTACGTGCAAAAACGTAATAAATGTGAATTCCCCAACAAGAACACGACTTAACATTAAAAAGCTGTTGCTATCGTGTAAGCCGTCAAAATGAATAATTCAAACAAAAAAGGCAAGAAATAATGGAAAAACATTAATATTATGATGGCAGGTGTGTAATGCTGTAGGTGTCCTTCATATGGATAGTCACTTTGTTAATGCAGGCAATTCCAATCCATTTGTGAAATCTCGCAGTCACCGCCCTTGAATCCGCAATTCCTCTTCATTGCAATATTCATTTGCGAGAATTGCTATTGCTTGACGCATTTGATTTTAATAGTTTGCAAATTTGTTTTCCTATTTTCAATTTTGACACATAGTAAATTAAACAACGAAACAACAATGACACGAATCGTTCCTCTGGCCTTTCGTTAGATATACATATCTATAGCAACATGTTAAGTATTTAACAGCGTTGCTTTCCTCGTCATAATTGTGTTTATGTGAACAAATTTTTCGAAAGGGAAATAATCGGCTGTTCACCAAGTGAACTGCTTTCGGCTGCATTGCGCTGGCCATCTATACTCAGGCTACGCCATCAACAGTTTTTTCTTGCAGAACTCCATTCTTGTTTTAAAATGAATTCGATATACCTCTTTTACTAATATTTAGCATTTAGAAGAGCTCTTCATTCATCATTTTTAACTAATCTTTTGTAAAAATAAGACAATTCCAATGATTCCTAAACTTTACATTTCAGAATTTATGTTTGTTTCATGCATATATGCAGATGATCCATTGCCTTCCTATCATGCTCACGGCAGAGCGTGTAAGAAAAAAAGTGTATCCGCGCAACAGCACATTTTTAACTTAAAAATAAAATTAACCATCTTCAGACATATATACTTATACGTACAAAAAATCCCGACTTTGCAAAAAAATTCCATAAAAAACGATTTTTTTTAGAGAATAGGTGTATATAACCCCTTAAGGAAGCTGGGGACAATTTTTGTCACCAAAAACTTTTGCGTTGCGTGACAGATTGGTTTTGACAGCTAAAAAGAAATCTATAAGAAACATATTACTTAAAATTGTTTAGCTTCAGCTGAAGCGTTAAGTTAGCCATTTTGCATCACGTGTATTTTCATTTTGCATGAATTTTGTTAAAAATTTCAACAAGTAAATATATAAAACCTAAGCTTTCATTTTGGTATACCCTCTACAGATAGTGCTTTACTGGCAAATTTGGAAATAACATGCAAAGAGAAGATGTCTTAAATGACAAGTTCTATTGTGTTTAACATTGAGAGAGAAAAATATAGAAAACTTGAACGTGCAAACATACACTTTATCAGAACCCCTAGAACGCATAAATAAAATTTTGAGTTTTCCTTTTGACGCTTGATAAATATGATTGAATCCATGTAATGCTTTGTTTGCGCCATTTTTGCACAATGTATTGACCGGATACACTGTCTTGATTACTCATTGAAGTGTTTCGTGGACAAGAGCAGGGTTGTGCCGTTTCTTCTCTTTGCTTAAGGCTATCATTTAAATCACATGTGAGTATCGGATTCTTCTCCGCTAATTGTGATGTATTTAATAAAGTTTGATTGGTAAAACGGGTTAAAAGTATTTAAAGTTGGTGGCGAAAAAGATGCCTTGAAACAGTAAATTTTCTTTGTGACTGTATTGTAAATTGGGGAAAATTGGCTTGTGTTCATCCGAACGCTGAATTTTTTTCGTGAGCGATGTTGCTAGTTATTGACGTTAATGAACGTGTCATTTATCGGCGTATTTAAAATCTAAAAAAATTTAAAGTTGGAAGTTTCTGAAAGTATACTTCGAGTTTATTTGTTGAACAACGCTACAGTTTCTAATCTTTATAAATACTTATTTTTGGTTAAGTAGAGATATATGTACATATGTGAGTATGTATACACACGTATAAATGTCTACAAATATGTACGTTTTTCGGTTCGGCGTGCAATTTTTAAGGACTGGTTCTTTGTGCAAAAATTTTTTATCAAAGTTTTTGGGTGAAGTCTATATGTTAACATAAAGATCTATTTATTTATTTTAAATTGTTTTTGGATAAGCTTTCGTTTGATAAACAATTTATAAGTTTAAATGAAGTAATAATATATATATATTTATATATGTATATTTTCTTTTGTAGATATTTTTTGGTACGCGGTAGTCTATTATCTGGGGAAAAATGGCAGAAATGGATGATCATCATTTTGAGACCGGAGATTCTGGTGCATCTCAAACATATCCGATGCAATGCTCAGCATTGCGAAAAAACGGATTCGTAATGCTAAAAGGACGGCCGTGCAAGATTGTTGAGATGTCTACCTCAAAAACCGGCAAACACGGTCATGCCAAAGTTCATATGGTTGGCATTGATATATTCTCAAATAAAAAGTAAGTTATAATTATATAAACCTTTTGGTGCTCTTGCAATTAATCTTTGATTAATAGATATGAAGATATCTGCCCTTCGACCCACAACATGGATGTCCCACACGTTAAACGAGAAGATTATCAGTTGACTGATATTAGTGATGATGGATTTCTCACTTTAATGTCTGATAACGGAGAAATTCGTGAGGACTTAAAGGTACCAGAGGGTGACCTAGGAAACTCATTAAGATCAGACTTCGATAACGGAAAGGATCTTTTGGTAAGAAAAAATATATATTACAAATTAGCAGTCAGAATATTTGCTATAACGAAAAAACTTTTTTTTTAGTGCACTGTCCTCAAATCATGCGGTGAAGAATGTGTAATCGCTCTGAAAACCAACACTGCTTTGGACAAGTAAACATCCATAAAACGCTGACTTTATCTACCTGCAGATTTCTGTTGAATTTACGTTAAAAGTAAATTAAAACTAATACTATGGTAGTGTAAATTCACTATTATGGCTAAGTTCAATCAACTCATTTGACTACGATTACTTCAAAAAAAGATATTTTGTGAAGTAATAGAAACAGAAATTTGAAGCGTATAAGATAAAGAGTTGAGTAACTGAAACAGATTTTCGCCAATAAATTTTTTTTTACATTAATTATCTTTTTTCATTTAATATTAGAATTTGAGAATATTACACAGGTGTATTGTAAAAAAGCTTTATAAGCAATTTAAAAGACTTGCTCGCCGTTCAGATAGCGATTTCAAGACATATAATATGATGTTTTATTTATTTGCCTTTATTGGCCAATGGCAATTTTTTAGATCATTAGGAAATAGAAAGATTGATAACATATTTAACATTACTTAGACTATCGTCGGAGTTTACATTAACACAGCAACCGGATTTACATTTTGCCAATCACTAGTGCGGAACTCTTCAAAAGTAGTTGCGAAATGCATTTTAGTGACAAAGTCTTCGGAAATGTAACAACCCAAAGCATCAGTGAATAACTTTGTTTTGAAATTGGATGAGCGAATGTTTCATAATCCGTCGCACATCACGTTAAAATCAAATTCAAAATAACTTATTGCGTGATTTCCGTAGTATTTCATTAGAATTCAAACTGAGCGTAAAAATACAAGGCTGTAATATTTCTATGAAGTGGGCGAAACAATTTTACACGTTTATAACGTTTCTCATACAATTTTTTCGTTAATATTAAATACAACTAAGGTTAAGTATTAATAGTAAACCTTCAAACTTTATCATTGACTGTTGTTGATTTCCGGGCCAGTTTATAGAAGATTTAATTTGGAAAACAACTACAGTTTTTAATGGTACCAGGTATAGACGCTATTTCGGATTTTATTTTATTTTACTTCATACTCATTTTCCCAGATGTGAACCAAGAAGTTACGGGTTGCTGAGTAAACACCCCAACTTTTATGCTACGCTATCTTTTTTATACAGAATTCGAAATATTTTAAATAAAAGAAATTTTAGTTAGAACGAAAAATAAATATCCAGCGCGAAGTTGCTGGCTACGTCTTGGTGGGATGGACGAAAGCACCTCAACCCTGAAACGTTTATTTAAGGAAACTTACTTGTTTTTTGTTATTGTAGTAACTACCAATAGTAGGTCCAGACTTCTCCCTATTTTTGGACGATAGTACCTTGAATTTGCCGTAGCTTTCTCTAGTCGATGATTAGGCCCAGGTACTTAACTTCTGTGGCAATTACAGCCGGGACCCCCTCCATAGCTATGCTCCTCATACCTTGCACCTTCCTTTTCCTTGTAAAAGGGACAATGACTGTCTTAGAGGGGTTGATATTAAGCCCCGCGGCAGTGCACCATCTTCTTGCTAGCTGAAGTCCTCTCTGAATAATGTCACAGAGAGTGCTAGGTAACTTCCCTCTCGCAATGATCACAATGTCATCCGCATACCCCTGGCAGCGAATGCCATTTTCTGTGAAGATCTGCAAGAGTTCGTCTACGACAAGGCTCCACAATAAGGGGACAAGACTCCTCCTTGCGGACAACCCTTGACTGTTTTGATCTGTTCCACACTGTTGCCAGTATGTGTTTCCGCAATTCTGGTATGCAGCAACTCAGCTATCCATTTCCGAATAGTGGGCTGCACACCTCGTCCTGCCAGCGCTCGATCGACACTTGAGTGAGTTGTATTATCGAAGGCACCCTCAATGTCGAGGAAGGCGCAGAGCACCATTTCTCCACATTCAAAGGCCTCCCGAATCACCTCAGTCAGAGCGAAGAGCGCAGTATCCGTTGATCTGCCAGCCCTATAGGCATGCTGATCAAAATGCAAAGGCTTTCGCTTGAGAGCGTTACGCCTAATTTCATTATCAATTATCTTCTCCATGGCCTTAAGCATGAAAGACCAGGATTCCGCGACACCTGGACCGCACCCGGGAAGTGAGCCTCCAATAGAGCACGAGACGTCTCTCTCTCGTTGCTTGTATAAGTACCATCAGGTAGCATAATTGCCAACCTGGAGTCTGTGTTTGCCTTTGCCAGGACCCTATGGAGTCTGGCAGCTGCAGGGACTGCAGTAACATTTTCGCAGAAGCTTCTGAAGCTGCCACGTTTTGCTTTCCTGATTTCCTTGCTATATTTTGTTAGACTAGCTGCTTACTGAGGCCACTGCCCTGTGCGCTTTGCTCCATTGAACAGCTTTCTTTCCTGAGCTTGGTGAGTTCCTGAGACCACCACCCCGGCTGGGTTCTGTCCCTTGGCCTACTCTTAGGGCAGCTCGAGTTAAAGGCATCTATAATGACACTGTAAAGCCTGTTAACTCTGTCGTCTAACTGCATATAACCTCCCCTGTTGTGTCCAGATTTTACTTTAGGTAAGTTGGACGCAAGAGTTTCTTTATAGTTCGCCCAGTTTGCTCTTCTGGGGTTCCTGCTCGGATAGCCTGTTTGAACACTCGCCTCCAGCTCGAATCGGATGATCCTATGATCCGACAAGGATAGCTCCGATGAGACCCGGTATCGAGAGATCAGAGGGCTAGCTAATTCATTGCTGAGGGTAATGTCCAAAACTTCCTGTCGAACCCTGGTTACAAATGTCGGTGTATTTCCGACATTGCTTATACTAAGGTCAACGCTACTGATATATTCTAAAAGACACTCACCCCTGAGGTTTGTATCGGTGCTGCCCCACTCCAGGTTGTGGGCGTTTGCTTCGCAGCCTAGGACAAGTAGGAGCCTTTTCCTCCGACAGTGCTCCACTAGCTGCTGTACCTCACGGGGCGGCACACTGGCACTGTCCCCCGGAAAATAGGTGGAGGCGACGACAACCTCGGTTTCCAGGCTGTCTATCATCAGGGTCGCCTGCACTGCCACCAGATCTCTTGTTAAAAACTCTGTAATGCAAAAGTGGTTAATACCTGATCTCAGCACTACACATGCTCTTGGCCTCTCACAGGACAGGTCCCATATTACCTTATTCATGTTTTGATTTAGGCCCCTTACCCGGCCTTTGTAGGTCCACGGTTCTTGAACGAGCAGGATGCCCAGGTCATCCGTGGAAAACCTGCTTGCAATGACCGCCGAGGTGGCTATCGCATGGTGCAGGTTTACCTGAGCTGCTCGCACGCGTCTTACTGTCAGAGCTGGGGTTCTTCTTCGTCCGAGAGCCCTAGACCGCCCTCGCTTTGCTCTTCCAGCTCTAGCCTCCTTAGGTCGATGCCTTCTAGGAGCTCCTGGGTGGAGGGCATTTGCTCAGTTGAGCCATCGGCATCCACTGACTCGGGCCCCTCCACTGGAGCTGACGATTGGCTGGCACGGTAAAACCGCCGCTGACCCAGTCACTGCAGGCTCGACAGGAGTCCCAGCCCCAGGGTTCTGGGGGGCTTGTGGCGCAGCCGTCTTTCCCACCTGTGCCCTGGGCCGCCACGGCGCGGGTCTCTGCTGCTGCTGTTGTGCGCCGATTCTCTGCCAGTGGCAGGAGCTATGTTTCCACATGCACTTGTGGGTTCCCCGCTTCTCCGTCTATCAACGGGAGCGGGCTCTTCTGCTGCGGCTGTGTGCCGCCTCTCTGCCCAGTAGCAGGAGCGGGTTGATGGCTCTGCGTATTTGTCCCGCTTCTCCGCAAGTTAGCGGGCGCGGTTTTGCTGCCGGAGCCCTGTGCTCTACGCATCCTCTCCTACTCCTCCACCTCCATGCGCACACCAACCATGGTCCGAGCCTCCTCCGGAGACGTCCCCTGTGCCAAGTACCGGAGGTACCATTTCGACCCGGAACCGCTTAGACCGGCTCTACGGTGGTCGTCAAGCGCCCCCGGCTGACCTGGCTGCGGGAGTGGGGGAGCCCTGGCCCGCCGATGCCTTCTCCGTGGCTGTTGCCACCCGGAGCTGCGTGAGGCGGCGGAGTCGGAGCGTCTACTTTTGGATCTCTGCTCTCGGTGTTTGCTCGTGGAGCGTCTTCTGCTCCTAGAGCGCTGACAGCCTCCTGCTTCCTCCAACCTCGAACGAGACCTACTTGATCTGTCTTGCGACCGATCTGCTACAGAACTATGATCATTTGAGGGTATTAAATATTCATACCTGTCTGCACCTTTCACCTGTTCGGCCCTCTTACGACGGACACCACTGCTGGTGCTGGGTTCGTTGTTGTTGTTGTTGTTGTTGTAGCGGCTAGCTACACCCCACTGGGTTGGCGGACTCCCTCAATCGTTATCGTCAAGCTCAACTAACGAAAGGTCCAGGAAACGAGCCGTTTTAACAGGGTCGGACCATAGGGAGAGGGGTGTTAGTTGAGTAGGTTTGGCCGGGCATGTGAATAGGTGATTGGTGTCGTGCGGAGACTCATCACATGCCGGGCACGTGTTGGGGGTGTCGGGGTTGATCCTGGATAGGTAGGAGTTTAACCTGCTACAATATCCAGATCTGAGCTGGGCCAGAGTAACGCGGGTCTCACGAGGCAGGTGGAGCTCCTCAGCTGCAAAGGGTGGTGGTTGGACTCCCAGGACTGCACTCACAGGGCGGGTGTCGATGTATTTGGACACCGACTCCCTGTGGATGCTGTCCAGAGCCTGTCGGTACGTCCTTGGGTCCAGCGGTCGGTGTACGTATGTCTGGACCTCGTCCGTCAGTTGTGAGAGATGTCCCCTGATGTGCCTGGGTGCCGGCTCCAGCGCGAGCAGGTCTCTATTGGGGTGCCCCGGACGGTGGCATCCCAGTAGAAACTGCTTTGTGAGCATAATGTTGTGCTCCTGCACTGGGAGCACGTTAGCCTCATGATAGAGGTGATCCACAGGCGTCATCAGGAGACATCCGTCACTGTCCTGGGTGCGGCGTTCTGACAGGTCTCTAGTCTTGACCACTGAGTCCTGCTAGTTCCAGGCGACCAAATTGGCGCGGCATAATTTAGAACCGGCCGGCCAATCGCCTTGTATGTTGCCAACAACGTTTCTTTGTCTTTGCCCCAGGTGCTGCCGGCGAGCGACTTGAGGACTTTGTTGCGGCTCTGTACCTTGTTGACGATTGCGGTTGTATGCGCTGAGAAGGAGACCAGGCTGTCGAGGGTGACCCCCAGGATCTTCGGGTGGTTAACCGTCGGAATGGGGGTCCCCTCGATGTGGATGTCGAGGGTGAGCCCGACCTCCTTCGTCCAAGATGTAAAAAGGGTCGCCGTGGACTTAGCAGGAGACAGCGTCAGATTCCGTCCTGTAAAGTAGTGAGCAAGGTCTGGGAGGTAGCTGTTCACTTTGGAACACAAGCCATCAATACCATTGCCGGTAGCCATTATCGTGCAGTCATCGGCATACGAGACCAGTGTGACTCCCTCTGGCGGGGAAGGGAGTCGCGAGATGTAGAAGTTGAATAATAGGGGGGATAGGACGCCACCCTGTGGTACCCCCTGCTTAATTCTTCTCGCTTTTGACACTGAGTCACGGTAGCACACCGACGCTTGACGATCACACAGGTAGTTCGCGGTCCATCGCTTCAACGCCGCTGGGAGAGGTGAGGCCTCCACGTCCTTCAGCAAGATGGAGTGGCTGACTGTGTCGAAGGCCTTCGCCAAGTCCAAAGCCTTGAGGACGGTTCTCTCACAGGGGCGGTTGCCGTTGAGACCACGATTAACCTGAGTGTTTATAGCGTTAAGTGCCGTTGTGGTGCTATGTACTTTCCGGAAGCCGTGTTGATGCTTCGCCGGGCTGAGGTGGTGGTTGAAATGCGGGAGCAGCAGGGCCTCAAGTGTCTTAACCACTGGAGAAAGCAGGGAGGTCGGCCGATAGGACTCGCCTTGGCCGGCCGGTTTCCCTGGTTTCAGCAGTGGTATCACCCTACTGGTCTTCCAGATATCTGGAATGACCGAGGTGCTTAGTGACAGATTGAGGACCCTGGTGAGATATGCTACTCCCGCGGTGCCCAATTTTTTCAGCATCAACATACTTAACCCGTCTGGGCCAATGGATTTGGAGGCTTTCGCCTTCCCGATGGCTTCCTTCACCTCAGTGGTAGAGAGGACAATTGGTGCGCTTGGTGTTGACTTGCGCAGCCTTCTGGTGACTGACCGTTTGGCTCTGTCGGCCGAAGGAAGCAATGTGAATTGTCGACTAAAATAGTTCGCGCATCGCTTCGGGTCCGACGAGGCGTGGTCTCCAAAGGAGATTTCTGTTCGATCATCACGCCTCGTCGGGTTGGACAGGGACCTCACGGTCGACCATAATTTGCCCACTCCGGCACCGAGGTTGCAGGACTTCAGGTGCTCCCTCCACTTGTTCCGCTTATGAACGTTCACCAGGCGTTGGATCTCCCCGTTTAGTTGCCTAATACGGGGATTACCGGGTTCCGCCTGCCGGAGGTGGTCACGTTCATCCGCTAGAGACACCGCCTCACCCGGGAAGTCAGGACGGATCCCAGGGATCCTCCCTGCCAGAATGAAACGGGCTGCAGCGGACTTCACCACCCTGCGGAACAAGCGCTCGCCTACGCGAACGTCGGTTGGAGTTAAGAGAGCACTGAAGGCGTCTTCAGTGAAGTCCTCGAACCGCTCCCAGTCAGCTTTTTTGAAGTTGACATAGGTGTGGCGGTCCGAGGCAACATAGTTGGCAGGTCTGTCAATCGAGATGACTATGGGTAGGTGGTCTGATGCAAGCGATAGCATAGGTCGCCACGTTATGCTATTTATCAGACCTGCGCTAGCTATTGTTAGATCTGGCGAGCTGCTGCAACTACCCACAATCCTGGTGGGGGCTTCGTCGTTCATGGTGCAGAATGTCGAATCGTCTATCTGCTCTGCCAAAATATTTCCCCTACGATCATTTGATAGGCTTGAGAACCAAAGATCGTGATGCGCATTAAAGTCTCCGACTACCAAACGGTTTTCACCACTGAGGAGCGCACCTATGTCAGCGTGATATCCAGCGGGGCAGCAGGAGACAGGGGGTATACATATGTTAAATATTTCGAGCTCGACATCGCCTGACCGGACAGCAATCCCTTGACATTCTAAGGTGCTGTCCCTTGGGTCGATGTCTGCATCGATGAGACGATACTGCACGGTGTTGTGTAGAATGAAGGCTAGGCCTCCACCATTATCTCGCTCGCGATCTCTACGAAGCACGTTGTAACCGTCGCAGTTCGTTAACGTTGAGCTGCGACGTAGCTTCGTTTCTTGGACCGCAGCTATTAACAGCCCGTGCCGAGCCATGAAGGCAACCACCTCCGAGATCTTGCTCGAGAGTCCGTTGCAGTTGAACTGTAGGAGTCTCGCCTGTCTCGGTAAGGTTGTCGCGTTGAGGGGGGTGAGGGACTGGATCCGAGGGCCGGCCCGTCCCGGCTGTGCATCCCGCTGTGTTTGTAAAGGCCCAACGGTTGTTGTGGGCGGTGTCGTGAGCGACACTGGCGGGGGGTTGTTGCGGCAGCAGGAAGCAGTAAAGCTCACGGACCAGTCCCTTGTGGTGCGTAGGCCAGAGCACGCCCGGAAGTGGCACCAGCCCTGGCAGGCATTACACCTGACGGAGCAGGCATTCCGGTGCACTCTGGCCCGGCATACACAGCAGATGGTGGGGGCAACCAGAAGTTGCTGGTTGGCGCCACGTGTGGTGGAGCGAGGGGGCGGTGGGGAGGTTTGGTGTTGCTGTGAGCTCCGGGGGGCCGTAGAGGCAGGAGGGGTGCTCTGAGGCACCGGCGCGGGGGGCGCAAGGGGAGATGCCGTGGAGGCTTGGGGCGCTTGAGTGCGCGAGCAACACTGGCCCACATAGGATGTGGACCACTCCCTAGTTTTCTTAAGGCCTGAGCAGACCTTAAGATGGCACCATCCGTTGCACGAATTACACCTCACCGACGTGGAATTCGGATGGAGCCTTCTCTGGCAGATGCAGCAGAAGTAGGTTTCTGGGCCAGGGTTAGGCTCGACGCCCGCCCTGGCCAGAAGTATGAGTAGCAATCCTGCTGCAAGGTATTGCACCCAAGAGGAGATAAGATTGGGGGTGTCCGGCAGCCTAAGTGGGGTTAGGTCGCCGAAAGAACAGTCCTTGGTCGAATGAAATCCGAGTCACTTCGGTAGCGTAGAACCGACTGTTGTGGAAGTGTGCTGGGTTCGTCGTCGTCTCTGGCGTGCTCGACGAACAGCGCTGCCTCTTCCGCCGATAGTCGGTCCAGGAAACTGCCCCTGCGCTTAGAGGTTTTCGCACTGCTACTCATCTCTAGCGCTGCAGTTCCTGCGAATCTGCCACCAAGGTGGATGTTCTGGCCGAGTTGCTCGACCTAGGCCAAGCTTGGCAGTCAGCTTCTTTTTAGCACTTATTGGCAAGAGAGATTCTGCGTTGGATTTCAAGGCTGACGCTGTTATTGGTGTTAATGCTGGTTTCTAAGTAAACGAAGTCTTCAACTTTTTCAAACTTATAACTGTCAACAGTGATGTTAGATCCCAGTCGCGAATGTGCCGACTGTCTATTTGATGATAGGAGGTACTTCGTCCTGCCCTCGTTCTCCTCAATACCCGTTCGCTTTGCTTCTGAGGAAGGCAGAACTAACTGCGCGGTTGTTAAGGCCGATGACGTCAATGTCATCGGCGTACGCCGATTTAATTCTACGGCTCGAATTATCTTCTTCAGCATAAGGTTAAAAAAGTCACACGACAAAGAGTCACTCTGTCTGGAACCTCGTTTGGTATCAAACGGCTCGGAGAGGTCCTTCCCAATTCTGACGGAGCTGGTGGTGTTGCTCAACATCATTTTACATAGCCGTATAAGTTTTGCCGGGATACCAAATTCAGACATTGCGGCATATATGAAACTTCTTGTCGTGCTGTCGAAGGCGGCTTTGAAGTCGACAGAAAGATGGTGTGTGTCGATTCTTCTTTCTCGGGTCTTTTCCAAGATCTGGCGCACTGTGAATATCTGGTCGATAGTAGATTTACCATGTCTAAAGATACCCTGATAAGGTCCAATCAGTCCATTGACGTTGGGCTTAAGTCTTGCACACAATACGCTCGACAGAACCTTATCCGCGATTTAAAGAAGACTAATCCACATTGCATTATCACCCTTTTTGTGGATTGGGAAGAGCACACTTAAGTTCCAATCAGCAGGTATGCGTTCTTCCGACCATATTCTTGCATGCACTTAATCAGCTCCTCTCCGCCGTACTTGAATAACTCAGCTGATAACCCATCGGTCTGAGGTTTTTGCAGCTGCTTACTTTAAGCAGTGTGAAGAAGTACTCCTTCCATATTTTAAGTATGCTGTGGACATCAGTCACCAGGTCGCCGTTGTCATTCTTACAGGAATTCGGTCTTGAAACCTTTTGTTAGGCGCCGTACTTTCTGAAAAAAATTTTGGGCACTTTTCCCGCCGGCCAGCATCTTCGCACTCACGCATTTCGCCCCCTTTTTCTCACGAAAAATGCTTCTTGCTTCCTTCTTCAACTCGCAGTGTGGCCCTGTAGGCAGCGTCTTTACGTTCCGTAGCGGCGCGACCAGTTGTTCTTTCGGGCTCGCTGAAATCCGATGGATTCAGCGGCGGTATGTAGACAGCGTGAAATATGGTTCCACTGCTCGGAAATATCGTTCTGTTGATTATTGCTCTCAGACAGCAGAAGTGCAAGTCGGGTGGCGAAGTGGGTGGCTGTCTGTTGCAATTGCAGCTTTCCGAAGTCGAGCTTTCCTTGTGTCCATTTGTGTGCGCTTTTTGCTGCACAGAGGCGCGTGCGGATCTTAGCTGCCACAAGAAAATGATCCGAGTCAATGTTGGCTCTTCGGATCGGGCGCACCTTTAGGACACTGGTTTGGTTTCGTGCCTTACCATCTGGAGACAGCCACGTATCCTGGTGAATCTTCTTATGCTGGAACCTAGTACTGCAGACTACCATCTTTCGGGCCCCAGCGAAGTCGATCAGTCTCAATCCGTTATCGGACGTTTCGTCGTGGAGACTGAATTTTGCGACTGTGAAACCAAAGATGCCCTCCTTGCCCACCTTGGCATTGGAATTGCCAAGCACGGTTTTATATCGTGGCGGGGACACCGCTTATACGTGCGGCCAAGGAGATCGGAAATCAGAGAGATGTTGAAGATTATCGCCTTGATGGGAATTGTGGCGAGATGTTCGTCCACCGGAGTGAACGACAGTAATTTACGGCGAAGTCGCTCTTCCACCACAAATCCGACACCCAAGGGCAAGGGCCTACCGATTCTTTCCCTTGCCCTGTCCATCGCGTTTCAGGAATAGCGGTGATGTCAGCATTTGCTCTGCTGAGGACATCAACCAGCCGGGCAGAGCACCCTCCCAATTAAGGGAGTGACAAACGTTGATGCTTACTCTGTCCCTACTGGGAGAGTCGCGGTGGCTGTTGCTGCCTGATGGTCGTAGGCGATATCGTAGGTCATAACGAAGGCAGCTGCGTCCTAACGAAAGTCGGAGAATTCGAGATTCGTTTATTTATTTATTGATTGTTTACAGTCTTGCGACTTAAAAATGTACAATTTAACAAAGTTATAATATATTTTCCATTAAAGCGTAAGTACATGTTAGATGTATTTTTACAAATCAAATATAAAATTGTTTAAAAATAATTGCGTAGTTGGGTAGCTGGCCTAGTTTCCGCTCCGCATTTCTGTTACTTGGTTTCTAATGGTCGGAAAGCACGAGTTTCCGATCCATATTCCACTTCTTACTTTTCATACGAACAGTTTGTCATGGTCGGAAAGGCCGTGTTTCCGATCCATGGTCATATCGCCTTTATTTGGTGCTAGGACGGATGGAAAGGCCAAGTTTCCATTCCGCGCTCTTACCGGATAGCCAATGTTTTGCAATGGTCATACAGTAATTTCTTGAAACTAGTAAAGTTAGTGCAGTTTTTTCATTAAAACTCTTTAGCCCTTTATAGAAAATGTTTCTTTTATCCACTTCGGTTCTATAGAAGGGTAGCCTAAAGCTGTTGTTCTCTCTTAGTAGGTATGAGTGGGTGTCGTTAATGTATCGACGGTTGTCACTCAAATAATCCGGAAGTCTGCCTTCTTTTATGTTAAACACAATTTTCATAGCATGATAAAAAACTTGCTGCTTCACACTTAGCTAATGCATATCAGTGATCATATCCCGCGTGGGTGTATCATTAGGCTTATTTAGTATAAAGCGCATAGCTCGGTTTTGCAGTTTTTGCAGTTTATCTACTTGGGTATCGCTAACTATGAAGAATATCGTTGGACAATATATAAAGTGGGGTTCCACTTAGATCTATAGACAATGGTTTTGTATCTCCTTCCTAGATATTTACAATATCTTTTTATAAAGCAAATTTTTTTGCAATTTTTTTAACTGTATATTCAACATGCTCATCCATTTTTAATTTATTATCAATGTATATCCCTAAGTATTTAATGAGTTTAACTTCTTTAATAACTTCATCTTTTATTTTTAGGCTGTAGTTTGAGCATCCGTTATTGACTGCCCCATAATGAACTTGCTTTACTCTGGGTGCCTGGTCACTCCGGAGTACCTGGTAATGAGACATCTGACCATTTGGCCAGAATTGGCTTGGCTCAGGTGTTCCTTGGCCCGCAGCCAGCTATAGCACTCCCACCTTCGGCAATCGATGCCACCATCAGAAACTGGGTGAATACTTCGCTCAGCAATGACTGGGAGGCGTCGAGAGGTTGCAGATAGGCAAAACTCATGATACCTTCAATCTCAGCAGGACTATCAAAACACTTGCTCCGCTTAACAGGCGGGACTGCAGGCAACTTGTTGGACTGCTGACCGGTCACTTCACGTGGCATAGACACCTGACAATGATAGGCGTACATGACAACCCCATATGCCCATCCTGTTCTGAAGAGGAAGAGACGGTGGAACACTTTCTGTGCTTCTGCCCCACCTTTGCAAGAACTAGGTATGAGGCATTTGGTCGCAACGTGTTGAGAGACGAACACCTGAGCTCTTTGACACCCCAAAATCTACTAAGATTTATTCGTAAATCCTGCAGATTTAAAACAGATTAAAAGGAACATGAAAACAGTACAATGGACGGCATGTAGTCTGAGTGCTGTTTTCTGCACGCGTTGTTTCGTGCCTGATTCCAACAAAAAAAAAAAAAGAACTACGGCTTTGGCAGGCGTAGATTGAATTCTCTAAATTACAATTTGTTGTTTATGGCAAACTGTTTTCTTGCTTGTGATAAATATCAAGAATTCTCAGTTCTCGAACAAATCAAAAGTTAAATATATCTAGAGGTTGGTTAATAGATCTTGGGCGTATTGTACCGGTTAAATATTTGGTGCTGCAGTGCCCATAAAAAGTGTTGACTTTGTTTCTTATATGGCACTATAACCGTAAGCCGGTTTGGGCTGAGACTAAAAAACTCCGGCAGTTACTCAACATGTAAAGCCTTTTGCGCTTGGTTCTTCCGGAATATTACCTTCAATGTGTGGGCAATTGGTGCCGACTTGAACGATTTTTTCACCAGAACAGAATCATCCATACGAACGCCATGTCCAAGCATGGCTGAATTGTATTATTATGTGCTTGAGAATGTTCATATCACTACATAGCTCAAACAGTTCGTTATTCCACGTTCTTTGTTACCCGTCGCCAAGTTTGTTTTAAATAAATCTACTAGAGCACAATCATTGGAATAATTATCACTTCTCGAACAAACAATATAACAAGCGCGTGTGTATCTATTTAGAGTTTAATTAAGAAGGAATAAAGTTAAGAAAGAACAAAAAAGTTTTCATAGTCGACTTACAAAAGAGAGCAAAGCAAAAGAAAATAATGTAAAAAAGATGTGAGAAATAATGTAGGATGCCACGGTGGATTTTCAGTGTTGCATTGACCTCCTAGGTACGTTGGAGGTCCTTTTGATGCTGTCGCAGAACCACCGCTTGCCCTATAGGTGCCGCATCACGCGCATTTACCCTATTATATTGTAACTCATTTATTCATTCTTTGACATTCTTAATTATTATTTTTCTTTGTTTGCCTATTCGCTAATGTATCAACCTTACAGATAACTACTTATGTACAATTTGAATTTCTTATGTATTTGTTCATGTATTAGTTCGTTGCTTTCTTGCGACTCCGTTTGCAATTTGAATTCTACGAATTCATTCGTTGGCCAGCAATCGGAGAAACAAAAGTAAAATAAACCATAGATACGATTACGTTATTAAAAGGAACATTTTGAGTTTAATTTTCTATGCGTTAAATTTGCTAGTCCACAGTCAACGATCACAGATGCCTATGGGCACCGAAACAAGATGCGTAGGAAAAACGAAAACTTCGGTTTGTGATGCGAGGTATGCGTCAGCCGCAGATTCTGAATTGCGATACGGTGTCTTCGGTGGCCTACCTTAGTTGCATTACTTCTTAAATTTTGCCTGATAAAATCTTTTCGTGTGATACGATCGGCGTGCGTCGACGTGCATCGGCCGTAGCCTTTACATCGCTGCGTGAATTACTATACGCTCTATTCGGTAGCCTCCCTTTATTTCGTACCTTCCAAAATTTTTTCTGGATTAAGTGGTAAAATGGTTAGTATGTGTAATGGCGGCGGCAATATGAATAATGTCTCTGCATATAAATGACAATACGGAGAACTTATATGCTTGAAAATACTTTTATTAACGAAAAAACCATACAATATCTGGCTGAATTTACGATATTTAAACTTTTAAGTTGGCGGATTTCGCTGTACAAATAACTTTTAAAATTAATTACAAAATGTGCCTGCAAATGGCGTGGAGTGTTTCCAAATTGTTTTTTCTTCGTGTTCACCCAAGAATGATAAATTAGAACATTGCGACACTTTCGTCCCGTTATCTTTTTTGTTTCGGCTTGACAGCTGTGTGACGTCATAGCATACCAGAATATCGAGTCAAAAAGGAAAAGAAACCGAATATTCACATTCGCGTGCAAAACAATGAAACAATTAACTAAGGGTTTTTTAATAAACTCGCTACGCTTACAATGGTTGCATATATGCGAGAATGAAACAACGAAGTTTTCATGTTCATCTTTACTGGCCGTAAGATGACCGGTAAAATAGTTGTCATTTATAGTTGTATAAAAGAGACAATGACCATTTAGGCTAATTTCGCATATGCGAGAAAGAAACATACGATAAATTCATAGAAGTTTTGCAAATGGCGCGCAGTATTTGGAAAACTCTGAAGTGTATAGTTGCGAAAACTTTTAAATGGTCGTGTTTTTATAAAAGATAAGTTTTAAATGAAAAAAATAGCTTTTCTAAATGCTAATTATAAAGAGAAGAGGATTTCTTCATTTAAAATAAAACATGAAAGAGCTCTGCGCAAAAATACTAATGAAGTAGCCGTAGTTTGTCTGGTCAGGGATATTTTTTTCAGGAAGGAGGCTTACGCAGAAAGTAGTTCTGCGCAAAAAATAGTTCATCAAAAATATATTTAATTTTTTATCATGGTTAAAGTTATTAGCTTGTAGTAAATCAATAAAATTTAATTAAAAAAATAAAAAAAACTTGTTTATTCAATTAAACAAAAAAAGTAAATATCATTTGATGTACATACGTATAAAGGAATATTTTCAGTACTGATGATTTTATAGGAAGCATTGACCCAGTAAAAAGAACAAGAGTGAGCAGTAGGGCTATATGTATGTCTATTCGGTAATATTAATGCGTTAGAGCGAAATACAATATCACACGTACACATTTGCTGACATCAGTTTTTACATAGTGGCCCTAAAAAACTGATAGCAACTTTGTTCTAAGTGCTGACAAAATTTTTTCTTCCACTGACCATCAGATTTACGGTAAATTGACCGGCGCTGTTCTTGTAGGGTTAATGTTCCTTATCCAATATCACAATTACACATATTTTAATGTTCCAATTGCTGTATATTCCCTAAATTACCGCTGTTTTTGATCAAAAACTGCTTTTTTGGTTGTTGGCGAGCATAGAACACAACTCTTGTCAGAGATTAAAATTTAGGTAATGACAGTTACATTTTATGTTCAAAACTTTTCTAAACTTGTACACACTTCTTAATTTTGTAAATACAACTCTGATTTAAAACTTAACGAAGCGTTTTAGAGTTTTCGATAAACGAGTAATATTCTCATTGTCATAGTGAAATCTGTTAGAAGAAGACGAATAAGTAAGAGAGGAGAAAGAATTTATTATAAAAATTGTAATGAAATTAATTTATTTTCACAGATATTAAAACGATTAAAGCGCTTAAAACGATTCATTCAACGATTCATGTAACTTACAATTCGCAAACTACATTTTTAAACGAACGTCATCTGTTTTGATATATTAGACTATTTTCTTACACGAAAGGACAACAACACTTGTACTCGTATAAATGCTTCACAATTGCACACTGGTGTGAGCGCGTTTGTTTACGATTTTGCCGCCATGTTGGTATTTTCATTTCGCTTCATACTCTTATTCTGTACGCTATGACGTAGAAATATCGCAATCATCTAATTTATCATTCTTGCTCTCTAAGCAATACGGCATGTTACGTTGCAGGACGACGGAGCACTAAAAAGCCTACCAGATAGAGCATGTTACGTGCGTTCCGGCGAAGCATTTGACTGACAGCTAAGTATATTATATGTAGTTAAATGCAGAATGCCACATTCGCAACGCATGCGATGCCGAAACGTACAACTGTAGCCCAACTCTCTACTTTTGACGAATTCAAATCCGTCGCTAGTGTTAGCTGATTGGTTTTTTTTCAATTATTTCCATTTTTTTTTTTATAATCTTTACACAAAAGTAAATATAGCACAACTTTAAGATATATTTGATTTGTATACAAAAAAAAAAATTAACCGCCAATACAAAACAACTAATTTGTTTACATGCGACAACGCTTTTAATGTGGCGTACCTTTGCGTTTCTTATGCCTTGTCAGTTGAATGCTTCGTTGGAGCGGACTCAACGTATTCTATCTGGCAGGCCTTTAACCCAGCTGTTCGCACGTCGGCTATTCTGATATGTCCATCTTTGGCTGGAAATACGCGAAAACCTCGCCCTTTTTGCCGCTGGCTTCGTGACAAGAGAGCGTCGCAGACCAGGACTAGGTTGTTTATTTTAATTGGCTCAACTCAGTCGTGCCACTTAGGGCAAACTAAATAATACATTTCCAGTCGATGTTGCGGTTGGCTACTTCATTTGCGATTCGTTGGAAGTCAATGATTCTCTCCGATTCCTTCAATTCCCTTTGGGCGCCCACGAAATTCGTCCCGTTATCACTTCTTATTCGTACTGGCGTTCCCCAGCGGTTGATGAAATCGCGTAAACATGACAAAAACGCATCTGAGCTCCAAACGAGCGGCTCTGGTGGTGAGGCATGTGAAAATTACTTTCCACCTCTTTTCCCTTCGACGGCCTATTACCAAATTAAATGGGCCGAACATATCGAAGCCTGTATAGCTGAATGGTTTGACAAATAGAGTGACGCGGTCTTTGGGTAGCTGGCCCATCAGCGGCGGTGCTGGCTTAGCTTTGTCGATGCAACATCTATTGCAATTGCGTTGAACAACCTTCTAGCGTGCGGAAACCAATATTTTAGGCGGGCTTCACTTAAGATGACGGCGGAGTTTTGGTGATGCATTCGCTCTTGGTATTGGAGCATTATCAACCCTGATGCGATGTGCTTATTCGGCATTAATATTGGTCTCCTGGATTCTACGGGTAATACGCTGGCTGCATCGATACGACCAAGTATCCTCATGATTCCTTCGCTGTCCAGGTAAGGCGTAAGCGCATGCAGAGTGCTTTGTTTGTGGAGGCACTAGACGTCGTAGACCTCGTTTTGTACGGTCTTGATTATGAACTTTGCGGCTCTGTTAAGTTCCTTGGCGGCCAATCTTGCGTTCGATTGATAACTGTCATCGTTAACAGTCGGACGCAAACGTATCAAAACATGTTGGCGGCTCGTTGAATCTAAGGAATAACTCGCTTTAACTTTAAGAAAGAGAAAAAACGATTAAACTTGATTATACATTCATTTACCTCTACATGTATGGCAAAACGAGGCTTAATTTCTTCTTCCAAACTGTCGGGCAAAGGCCTATCTAGCATGGTAGACCGACACTCAACAGGTTTTTGCCGAAACTCTGGACACCGTAACCATGGGGTGCATTTTTCGATTTTTGGTGGCAATGTCGGTGGTATTTTTGTGGGTGGGTATCCAACGCCATTGAAAGGGCTTGGACGATGTCAATATTTCGATGATACGGTGACCGACGAATAGCTTAAACTTTCTTTTTTTGGAATTTACCCACTGTAACACCGTTTGCGAATCAGACCAATATATGGTCTCGTTGATCTGGAGGATGGGACTGCAGCTGATGAGTTTAGCGAGTCGCACACCAAGTACGATTGCCTGCAGCTCTAGCCTTGGCACGGGCAAGAGTTTTTGCGGTGGGCCTCTAGTCTCACCTGCCACAAACGTGACGTCACAACTTTCTGCATTGGAAATTAGAAAGTAGCCGGCGGCGGCGAATGCCACTTGGCTGGCATCTACTACTACATTGGAGCTGGATCGATTCGGCTGCTTCTAGTCGAGGTGAGTACCAACGTCTAAACTGCATCTTATTAACGCGTTGAAATTCGCTCCACCATGCGAACCATTTATGGTGAAGTTTCTCGGGGATATTGTCGTCCCACTCGATGCGGCTTTTTCAAACTTCTTGCATCAGCATTTTGGCAAACAATAAGAAATCTGCAAGAATACCAAACGGATCCAAGACTGCCATAACGAGACTGAGCAGTTGGTGCTTGTATGCCCTCTTTGACTGGCATTGGAACTCGAATGAGTCCGACGTCGTGTTCCAGTACATGCCCAATATATTCCCGTGGTTTGTTTGACGTTCAAGGCTTATTGGATGTGATGTTGACATTGTTTAGGCTAGTTTTAATATCTCGGATGTTCGAAACAAATGCTCCCAACTGGAAACCTCCCTCAGAATGAATGAATACAACTTCACGACAAACTCATTCTGCTTCGTCTTGGCTTCTAAAACTGGCTACGAAGTCATCCACGTAGTGACTGTCGACTATTGGTACAACGGCGGCTGGATATTGCTGGCGAAATTCTTCTGCGTTTCTATTTTTTATATATTTCGCTATCCATGGGCAAAACATGGCACCAAAAACCATTGACTTCATCACGTGGTGTTGCACGGGTTGACGATGATTCCCATCACGCCTCACAAATCTTTGAGCATTTTGATCTGGCTGCTTTATAAGTACCTGTAGGAACATCTCACGGATATCGCTTCGTATGTATTTTGCGATTCCTTCTTTGTATTTGTCGGCAAATGTTGAATCCAGTCTCATCTTATTCTCTATACCTAACAAGCGTTTATACGCCATTTGATAAATATATGGTAGTTCGGGTAGTACACTGCGCCAGAGTTATCCGGTTTCGAACCGCTTCCCGATTTGATTCGAATGTGCAGAACTACTGGTGTTTCGGCTGCTCGTCGATCCGTAGGCAATCTTACCAAATTTTGTGTCAATGGCTACTGGGCTATCGCTGTCTGTCCGCACTGTTGTAAATGACACGCTCAGTGACGTATCATCAAGGCCTAATAACAACAATGGCTTTACTTTGTTGTAATCTTCAAGCGTAAAATACTGGAAATGTGCGTAGACTATTTTCTTGAACGACTGCACGGGCAAATCTAAATTACGGATAGTGCACACATTGCGAAGACTGTAGGTTGCTGCTGCCTCTTATATCTGTGATTATTCTCGACGATTCTTTTGTTGTGCACTTGTTCGTACTATTGTAACGTGAGGGTCTGTCTATGTTCTCTCCAACCCAAACGGCTTGCGACACTATCTTCTATTAACGATATGGCTGACCCTTCATCTACCATTGCATACGCGTCAACTTCACACAATTTTCTGGCGCTTCAGGCGGATGTGTTATGCCCCTTATGCAGGCAAGAGAAACAAAGTTGAAGGCTTTTCACTTTTTCGCAACGTTCGGGAACGGTCATCGTCTCCCCAAACGAACGACAATTTGATATGGAATGTGCACCTCCGCACAAAAAACTTCGTATACTTCCGGTGGAATCTGTCTGCGGCTCTACCCAAAAGCATTAGACGTCGGGGCTGCTGATGACTCGTATCTGGCTGGCTTCTTACTACTGTTGTTGCTGGCGGCATGTGTCAAACTACTCTAGCGGGGTCGCTTAACTAATTCGAGAAATCTGTTATTGTGGCGTATGGCTTAATATCTACGGCATATCTGCCCCCCTCGTATTGTTTGTTTGACGGTAGCTTGGTAATAAGTTGCTCTAAAAGTGTTGTATTGACGAGGTGATGCTCACAATTGGCAGACGTTAGAAACGCAACGACATTTCTCGCCTTTGTTATAAATGATTTTTAATAAGTTGGCTTCGTACTAAGAAACTCTAGTTCCGAAATCGCACTCGGCACATCTTCCTGGTATATAAGCATGGACCCTACTGTTTCCCTCGCTCGACCTACAAGGCATTTGTGTAGACGCATTAAATTATGGCGATTGTTGTAACAAAAGGTTTCGGTGGTATCATTATAATTTGTTAGGAAGAGCGGCCACTCCTCAGTATTGCCTGAAAAAACAGGCAAATTATACAACTTTTTGCCGGTTGAAGTGTTGAACCCATCTAGTTGGGTCTAGTTGGAAATTTCTATCATTTGATTGTGAATGGTTTGGAGTTGTCCGTAAGTGAGTTGTGTTATACGTCGTTATAAGCTTGTCAAAAAGGGCAGAGTTAAGGTTCCTTCCCTGTCCCCTCGTGGAATCCAGTGCGGCAGAAATGCTAACGACCGACAGCCGATATGTCTAGTATTGGTGCCACTTCAGTCCATAGAGTATAGAGATTTATCATTGTTATAGATTAGCATTGTTCCTCGTTTAATGGGAAAGAACCAACGATGCTTAATTTAAATAATATGCCTTGGGTTGTTCTTAGCTTGCTAAGGAACGTTTCGTGCGACGGTTAATCTTGGAAAGTCGACGCGCTACGCAGCCTTGGATGAAAAAAGCTGTGCCCCTTTTAATGCTCTGCTAAACAAATCTCTCTGTCATAGCTTAACCGTTGCGCGGACGCCTGGTTTAAAAATATGATGTACCTTTGCGAGTAACATATCTCGCATAGCATATTCAGGAATGGATGAGCGATCCTGGGACAGGGATTGTATGTGCTCCTCCTTAGGCCATATCTGTCCTAAGCACCTCATCCTTCTTCGCGCTACGGCCTCATATTCTGGAAGTAGGTGTCTTGGGGTCTTCCTGGTAAGGACACAAAAGCGACATTGGTCGCTAGACCATATTCCCATCTGGTGCATGTGGCTGTTAAGCCTGCAGTGTCTTGTAAGAAAGCCTGTTAGTATTCGAAGTTTTACCTTAGGGAGGTTTATCAGTAATTTGTTCTTTTTGGTATTATACCCCCCTAGCAGTCTCTTAGCCTGGAGAAGTCGCTCCGGCCCTATAGGCACCGAGGCAGCCGCAGTCTTTGCTGGATGGTCCGCTTCCTCGTAACCCTCGATTTCTGCATGTCATGGTATCCTTAGGAGGTTGACATCGTTCTTTTCAGCCAGGGTGTTGAGCTTCTCAATGCACTCCAACATCAGTTAGGACTTGATTTCGAATGATGAGAGAGATTTGAGAGACGCCTAACTGTCGCTGAGAATAAGGATGTTTTCCCCTCTATACCGCCTGTGAAGATTGATATTAGTAGACCGTCTGATTGCGTACACCTCCGCCTGGGAGATACTGGGGAAGGCCCCAATGGTTCCAAGAGTTTAGATCTTGTGCCATAGACTCCCGCCCCAATAACTTCCGGGGTTTTCGAGCTATCCGTGTACCGTGGTTACCGCCACCTTATTGAATCCACTTTGATACATTTATTTCTATAGCTTTTTATGTTTATTTCTTTTTTGAACTTTTACACAGTGTAAACAAAATAATTTTGACAGGTTCGTTCGAGGCGATAACGTAAGGATGGACGACAACTTTCAATTCGTTCGAATTAGAGTATCACTCTACTCTGCAGATAAGCTGGTGCATGCGCTTTATCGACTCTTCTCCATCGTATTTGAATAACTAAACTGGCAACCCATCAGCTCCAGTACCTTTGTTGTTCTTTAGCCGTGCTATTGCTATAGGAACTTCGTCACAGTCGGGTAACGGTAACGGTAACGGTGTTTATGTGGGGACAACAAAATCAAAATTAAAAACTATACTATCACAACCCCAATCGGACTACAAACAGTGTCTTAGTACAAATTTCCACTGTGCTAATAGCGGCCACTTACCAAATTTAGAAAAAGCAGAGATTCTTCAACAAGAACAACATTAAAGCAAACGATTTACATTGGAAATGCTACACATCATCAACATACCGACAAACGAATGACTGAATTACAAAACGGGCAATGATAATTGTGCTCTCTTGTACAGACACTTGCTAGCAAGCAAATACATATAAAATTAGTATTAAACTCTACGTCAAAAGGAGCGGACGAGTTTAATAATGTATGTATGAATATTGTTATTTGTTATTTTCAAATGTATGTACGTATTTTAATTTATGTTCTTAAATAGTTTTGCCCTGAAGACGATTGCCGGAGTTTAATAGAAATATGTCGACAAAATAAATACAATTTTGTGTTTTATTATTATAAAAACTTGACCTCGAGACCGCAAAAACAACCCTTATTTAAAATGGAAGGGTCGCCAAAATCAATGTTATTGTTTTAATGACCACAACGTATAGCTGTGGATATCGATCGGGATGCATCTGTCACCGAATTGTCTCCAGGTTCCGTCACTTTTTTTTTTACTAATACCAGAATTATCTAACTCAGTCTCATTTCAAGTCTCAAAACGAGCTAGTGATTATTGCTTTTCCTCGCTTTCACGTTTCCTTCTCTTGCTTGTATTTTAATTTTTTGTGACCTGCTCATCATCAGGTCACAATTTTGAGATTATACGCTTTATTTTGAGTCTAATGGATGCCAACCGAAGCATCCACCAAGCCACTTGGGTGTCCCCTGATCAAAAAACGCGAAACCAAATTGATCACGTTGTGATAGACGCGAGATACGCTTCGAACGTGCTTGATGTTCGTTCTATCCGAGGAGCAAGCGTTGACTCGGATCATTACTTTGTTGCAGCTAAGGTCCGCATGCGCCTCTCTACAATGAAGAACGCTCATCAAGTAACGCAACGAAAGTTCGACGTCGAAAAGCTGCAATCGCAACGGACAGCTGAGAATTTTCAATCTCGACTCTCGATCCTGCTAAGGCAAGCAACTTCTCATCGCCCCGACATTAACGAGCAATGGGATAACATCTCCCAATCTCTTCGCACCGCTGCGGAGGAAGTAGTTGGCTTATTCCAGCCTCGCAGAAATAATTGGTACGATGACGAATGCCGCGTCGCTGCTGCAGAGAAATACGCAGCATACAAAGCCACCCTGCAGCCAATTACTACGCGTGCAACAATTGAGCGATACCGGGAGAGAAGGAGGGAAGAGAGACGTCTTTTCAAGAGCAAGAAACGAGAGGCGGAAAGGCGTGAGTGCGAAGAGCTTGAGATGCTAGCAAGCAGGAATGCGGCCCGAAAATTCTATCAGAAAATAAGGCAGCAAACAAGTGGTTTCAAGACCGGGGCTGGTTCCTGCAAAGACAAGTATGGAAATCTGGTGACGGACGTACAGAGCACACTTGAGGTATGGAGGGACCACTTCTCAACGCTACTGAATGCGAACTCTGGTGAGGAGTCTGAAGAAGAGGAGCCCAGAACAATCTTTAGGGATGAACAACAAATCTCTCCACTCGACCAAGGCGAGGTGAGAACAGCACTTAGGCGGCTAAAGAATAACAAAGCGCCTGGGGCAGACGGTATACCGGCTGAGCTTTTCAAAGCCGGCGGCGAAGAGCTGGTAGGAAGCATGTACCAGCTGTTAAGCACAATTTGGTCTGACGAGTACATGCCAGAAGATTGTAATCTTAGTGTTCTTTGCCTAATCCATAAGAAGGGTGATCCTGCTGTTTGCGCCAACTACCGTGGGATAAGCCTTCTAAATATCGCATATAAGGTTCTATCGACGATACTGTGTGAAAGACTGAAGCCATATATGAACCAGCTGATTGGACCTTATCAGTGTGGTTTTAGACCTGGTAAATCCACCATCGACCAGATATTCACAGCACGTCAAATCCTGGAAAAGACCTTAGATAAGCAAATCGACACACACCACCTTTTTGTCGACTTCAAAGCCGCTTTTGATAGCACGAATAGAAGCTGCCTGTACGACGCCATGTCTAAATTTGGGATCCCCGCAAAACTAATACGGCTATGTAGAGTGACGTTGAGCACAACATTTAGCTCCGTTAAAGTTGGGAAGAACCACTCCGAGCCGTTTGAGACCAAACGAGGTTTTAGACAAGGTGACTCACTTTCGTGCAATTTCTTCAACCTAATGCTGGAAACTGTAATAAGAGCTTCCAATCTGAATCGCAGTGGTACTATATATAACAAAAGTACGATGCTGCTTGCGTATGCGGATGATATTGACATCGTTGGCCTTAACAACAGGGCCGTCAGTGCAGCATTTTCCAGTCTAGAGAAGGAAGCAAAAGAGGTTGGTCTAGTAGTGAATGAGGACAAAACAAAGTACCTTGTGGCAACAAACAAAAAATCCTCGCGTATTGGGACCCACGTCACTGTTGGCAGCTACAATTTTGAAGTAGTCAAGGATTTTGTATACCTTGGATCCAGCATAAACACCACCAATAATGTCAGCCTTGAAATCAAACGAAGAATAACACTTGCCAACAGATGCTACTTTGGGCTCGGTAGGCAGTTGAAAAGCAGAGCCCTTTCTCGACGAACGAAAATCTCGCTCTACAAATCTCTCATCGTGCCCGTCCTTGCATATGGCGCAGAAACATGGACGATGTTGACCAGCGATGAGCAAGCCTTGGGGGCTTTCGAGAGAAAAGTTCTTCGCAAGATTTATGGCCCTGTTCGCGAAAGCGACGGGTACCGAAGAAGATGGAATGACGAGCTGTATGAGCTGTATAATGATGTGGACATAGTCAAGCGCATAAAAATTCAACGATTGCGATGGCTTGGCCATGTCGTTCGCATGGATGATGATGCTCCAGTGAAAAAGTCCTTCGAAACGGCACCCATGGGTGGGCAACGACGGCAAGGGCGCCCAAGAACACACTGGAAGGACCAAGTGCAGAAGGACCTGTCCACGCTTGATATGAGTAATTGGCGAAACCTCGCGAAGGAGAGAGGGAACTGGCGAAGCTTTTTGATCTCGGCCCAAACCGACAAACGGTTGTAGCGCCATAAAAGAAGAAGAAGAAGGATGCCAACTGGTCTAAAATTATGACTTTTGTCTCTATTAGAGACTGAGACTGTTTACTGAATTCGGGGGTAAGTCTAGCGAACTAGACCGATTGCTACTTCTTGGATGACAAAAATTTGCTTTCATCTAAAATTCAATTTATTTTCCGCTGGATCCAACATTTGGGGCTATTTTTTCAGTGCTTTTAAACTCAGTTTAAGCTCAGTTTAAATTTGTTGCCAAAACGAAGTAGTCAGCAAAGAGCTGATAAGTTAAACTAGGTTTAACCGTGCGCGATCGGACGTTTAAACTTAGTTTAAAATCCGTTTAAAGTTGACTAAAGAACTGCATACTGAGTTTAAACTTAGTTTAAACGACAAACAGAGTTCAACTTGCACTGAAAAACTGGCCCTAAGGAGATAAACGCATTGGTCAAGCAAATGCGGGTTGGCTGGTGTAAAAACAGTCCGTTGCAGTTTTCGATAAATTGTACGAAATCTGTACCAATCACCAGGTATTGCACCTTATTGCATAGCTCTGCAGCTTCAGTTGAAAGTTACCACCATTTGGACAAAATGTTTGAACCACTCAGGACCGCATTCCCCCAACACGATGGCTCTACCAATATGGATGAGATTGACCTAAAAGGGACTCCAGAGCAAGATCGAGAAGATATGTATGTGTGTTCTTGTGTCACTATGATTTGTTGATAACTGCAGTCAAAGAGGGACGTGCCCTAGAATACCAGAACCTGGTGAGAAGATGACGAGCTTGAAATATTTAACGTCTATATACACCCTGTGACCGCTGTGGTCGATTGGCCACTGAGATATGCGATATGCCACTGAGTTCGAAGTTCGAATCTAAGCTAGGGTAAGTAAAATCTTAATCATAGAAAAAATTGTTTTTCTAATAGGTTAACATAAATACATCTGCCGTTCGGAGACGGTATGGAACTGAAGGCCATTTGTGGTTCACAATAAAGTACGCACAATAGTAGGAGAGGCTCGGCTAAACACTGAGCTAAGTAGTGCGGGCGCCAAATTAAAACCTGTTGCTCGGCAGTATATCACCCTAATATCGGCAAGCTCCTCTGGTTGAAACTCGTTTGATGAATTATACGTAGTTGCAGCAGCTCGCCTGAGCTACCTCAGGTCTACGTTGCTGCCTTTCATGACTCTTCTGGCTTTCAAGACTCGGCGCTCCTGGGGTTGTTCGGGCGGGTATGAAGGGGAAAAGCGTTCGAATTATTATGTTATTGCTCTCATCGACCGCCTTCCTAAAATGTTCTCGGTTGGCAGTCTGAATGAACTGATTTTCGTAAAGATGAGAGTACGTTTCACAAAGTGATCGTTACCACGGCCCCCGGAGAGATTGCTACTCTTGAAGACAAACGCGAGCACCTTTGCCAAGCAATGCTACGAAGTCCTCACTTAAAAGATTTTAAAGCGAACTCCGGCACTAATAGCCGAATTCAGTAAGCAGTCTCAGTCTCTTATAGAGACAAAAGTCACAATTTTAGACCAGTTGGCATTCATTAGTTTCAAAATAAAGCCTCTAGTCTCTAAATATTGACCTGGTGATGAGCAGGACACAAAAAATTAAAATGAAAGTCCAAGAAAAAGAACAAGAAAAGCGAGGAAAAGCAACAATCTCTAGCATTGGTCAACCAGAGTCTGCATACATATGTATTTAGAAGTTTTCTGCTCTGCATTTACAGTTTTAACATTTTTGTTGTCCTGGTATTATTTTACCATAGACTTTTATTGAGCTTTAGGACAGTTAAAATTTTATCTGACATAGTTTTCTTTTTAATCAGAATGCAATAACTTCCATTATTTAGCTTTTCTCTTGCTTGCAAATTCAAGTTAACAAATATTATTAAAACAAAAGTTCACAAATTCCATTTAATTTCGCCTTCCTAGTTTTTAGGACACCGGTTATGCAATTTAATAAAATTCATAATAATATTTAACAACACGTATAATTATTTGTATTACAGACTTTATTATTTTTGCGTCTATGTATTCTCAATCAACATCAAATTCAGTATGGCGTTCCAGATATAGTTTTAATTATATAACATATTTTTTGCCGGTTAATTAGCTTGAAAAATCATGGAATGCAATAAATACCAGTGTCAATATACTGCTTACTATATATTGTGTACTATGAGATCTAGTTTTTCCCAACAAATTTTGTCGAGCCGGTAACTCTATTATAAGTTTTGTCATTTGACATTAGCAAGATGTTTACTGTTCGACAAAAAATTTCTCGAGATTCCAGTTGAAGTTCGATCTTAATTGGATACTATTTTACAAAAAATATATCTTCATTGTTATTTTGGAGAAGAAAGAAATGTTCTGCACAGCTGTTTTAGAATTTTTCTGCATTCCATTCATTGTATTTATCTCATTTTTGATAATTTTGTCTGCTGTGAATAAATCAGTCGGTGTACGAAGATCATACGTAAAACTTTTGCTTAGGATATTTGAGGTAAGTCAGTAATCGTTTAGATATTTATTAGTAGTTATGATAAGAATCGATCAAGGTACAACTGAACATTTACACTAGTCGTAGATTAATTTTGTAAATTAAGTGGACTTTTACCTTATGCAAATCAAAAAATTTTATCTTAGATATAATTACGTGAGTGCTACTACATCGGTTTACTCAACAGTTTTTATTTTTTATCTGCTCTAATTAAGAACATTTCAAATCTATTCTAGTTTGGTCGACTTAGCATTGAATCTGCAGCGAAAGAACGTCAGAAAAGAGATGGTGAGGAGACTTTTAATGCATCAATAGAAGCGAAAGCTAATGAAAATAACATATCTAACTCTAAACAAACTGGAACTTGTATACCAACTACAAATGGTAATACGTTAATTAGTAGAGACAGTGTACTTCTTCCAACTACCAACGAGTCCCCGATCACGGATTGTGATAACTCATCAAAAGAAGTAAGTGCGCTCGTACATACATTATTAAGTATGTGCATAAGTACTGATCATATATGGATATGCATATGATGTATGAATAAAAGAAAAAATTACATAGATAAACCTGTCAAATCTGTATGATACCATATAGTCCGTACATAACTTAAACTTAACACGGCCTTAACTATGAGCCCTTTAAAGTTTAAATTGTGAAATCGATCGGTACGAATAGCTTCATACATACAAACATATATGGATATGTACGTAGGAACTATATAATTAAATAATGTATGCATTATCACAATACCCGTGAACCGATAATAATGTCTCGCTTTTTTTAGGAAGAATTTCGATTTAATTTGGAAAAATGCGTAGACTATATTAAAGCAGGTGTTGAATCTATTATCGAGGACGAAGTGACTTCTCGTTTTGAAGCAGAGGAGCTAAGAAGCTGGAATCTATTAACGCGCACAAACCGCTATTATGAATTTATATCATGGAAGATAACATTAATTTGGATGGCTGGCTTTGCCGTGCGCTATTTCATTTTAATGCCTCTGCGCGTTTTTGTCTGCTTTGTTGGTGTAAGTTTTTTTAGTTCTGGTAACTGTGGTAGAAAATATGATAAGAAATTTTTATTTTAATTAACAGTTATACTAATCCTTTCGATTACATAGTGACAGCCAGATAACTGTTTTGCAGTATTGCATTTTACAAGTTTTTTCTTGCTAAGTGAGATATTTTTGCATATTTGCAAGTTGACTTTTCAGGTCGTTCGTAGTAGACGTTCGAATGTATAGATGCTCACGATTTCTGACAAATACTAAGAGCAATACAAAAAGTTCCAAAACAAAAAACTTCTCTATGCTCGTGTCATTTTGGATATGTTTACAATTTACAATTAGCGCCATAATTATATCTAATCATATAAAAAATTTATTATTATTTTTATAATTTAATATGATTTACTTTATATATAAGTTTTTGATATACTATATATAAACCATAACATAAAAATGTCCTATATCCATAGGTCTCTGTTGCGGTCATTGCCAACAGTTTAGTTGCGATGATTCCCTTCGAATTTCTCCGACATCCCTGCGCAGATTTAGCTTTTAAGATTACTTTTCGCCTTTTGACTCGATCTCTGTCGGCAGTTATTATTTTTCACAACAGACAGTTTAAACCAAAAGGTTCTGGTTTTTGTGTAGCAAATCATACTTCTCCTTTGGACGTCGCTATTCTTTCAACCGACTGCACTTTCTCTTTGGTGAGAAAACCCGTTTTTCCCCTGCTTGCTCTTTGTTTTAAGCAACCCCATTCACACACAACTTCTTACTTATTTGTTTTCATTTGATAATGCATTTTTGTTTGTATTTACATACATATAAATTAATGGTATATTTTGTAAAATTGTTTTGTTTACGGCTTGTGTTTGTTTTAATGTGAATGGCTTTTGTGTTCTGTGCAATTCATCAGGTAGTTTGGTTGACTGTTTGTACTGCGGTAGTTGGATATATTAAAGATGGTGAATATAAACGGAGAATGGTAGACCAAGTGCTTGGTCATTGCTTTTCGGTGCTTTCCAGTGCAATATCCGCCGTAATTTACTATCATAATGTGGAGAATCGGCCAACAAATGGGATTTGTGTCGCCAACCATACCAGTCCAATCGATGTTTTAGTATTAATGTGTGACAAAACCTATTCACTGGTAAGTTTAAAACTTTAGTAAAATGCAAAATGATGATGAAATGAATGTTATATAATCAAAATAGTAGAAAGGAAATGCTTCAGTACTCGCTATTTGTATCAAAAAATCAAATTAATGGTAATATTGAAAGAGATAACGTCTTTAAGGGCAACGACAATATATTTGGATGATTCAAAAGGTGTCGTAAAATCGTAGAGTTGTAAGATGACGTTTATACGTATTGTTTCCAAAGTTTCCGGTATTTTTTGCGGGATTAACTGTCATACATCTAAACTTTCATAATTTTTATAACTCAATTACAAAAGGCAATTTTTTTAAATTCTCAAAACACCGACATTTGATGCATCAATCTCTGCTCAATTTTCCACTAAATCCAAATATGATAGTTGACTTTGAAGCTAAGAATGCGTAAAATAGAAATAAGTTTTGAATGATTTTACCCTCAAAAATAGAGCTTTAGTTTTATTTTAGAGAAATCTTAACTAATATCAGTTTAAGATTCTCAACAAATTCGCGTTTCACAATAGATAATTAAGTATGCAAAATAATTATGTATATCAGAAATATGATATCACCGCAGTTTATTCAGTTTGTTTTTTAGCAAACACAAACACCACTATGCTGGAATCCGTCGTACGTTCGATTACGCTACGAATCGTAAAATCGGTATGCTGAAATCCGCTTTTCGTAATCGTAAATTCGAAATTCGTAGACTGTTTTCGCAATTCGTTATATCGGTATGCCAAAATCCGTCGGAGCTGTCAATTGCGGAATTTTTGTACGAACAGTCACTGGTGTCGTAGGGAAATAAATTTTAGAAATATTGAACCTGTATAAACCCAAAAATAAGCAAATATGCATTAATGTATGTATATGCATGTGTACATTTGTATTTATGTACATATGTATGTAATATAAACTGCAAGAAAAACTAGATTCATTACGTGTGTATATATTTGCGAAGATCACAAACAAATCGTACGCAGTATGTTTCTTGTATGAATGCTTCTTTGTTGAGGCGAAAACTTGTCACAAATCTTTAATCCATTAAACATTAATATATCAGAGCATTAAATTCAGCAATATTACACACTTCATCATTTAAGAAATTTGTATTTAGAACATCTCTTAAGAATGTACATACATACATACGATGCATATTTATGCAATTCTGCCTTTAATTAACGAAAACTTCTTATCAAATGGCTTATAAATGTTGATATTAAACTTCATTCTTCACTTGCAATAATATCGGCACATGTATATTTCTGCCAATATGCCTAATTACGAAGTTCGAAATTCCTGATTTTGGTTGGCAACGCGGTTGATAGTTACGATCGGATTTCAGCATACCAAATTTCGAACTTTCAGAACGGAGCTACGAATTCGTAACTACGAACATTCGGATTACAGCATAGGGGTGAAAATAAAATTGCCAGTGTAAAAGTTTAACAATTAAATAAAATAAAAATTAAGTTCTAACAAAGTATGATAATTTATATAAACGACTGTTATTCAGTGAGATTCGAAACTTTTTAAAATGTCCCGTGTAAAAGCAGGATACTTTTATGATATACAGCCATATATGTATATAATACTTATATATTGGCAGTATGAACAAGTGCAGTCAGCAAACATTACAGTATACATATATATACATATACAATGTGAAAAGGAAAACCGAGTAAACGTAAGTCAAAAATGACACTTGAATTCAAAAGAAAATCCACTGGCGTAGCCAAAAATAAGTTGTCAAAACTCTAAATTGTTTTTATCGTTTCAAAATTTTTCGTTTATTATTTTTTTATTTTAAATTATAGTTCATTTGACAAAAACCATATGCTTTTAAATTATACACTATGTGCAAAAATTAGAAAACTTCATCAAAAAGATTAACAAACAAATTCCGAATTAACGACAGTGCGAATATTGTAAAAATATCACTTCCGTTGTGAGGTTAAGGCAACATAAGGTTTTTTCTTTTAGTTGAATAGTCAATGATTAAATTTTTACTCACTGAAAATGGAAATTTATGAATATGCATATGAATTAAACATTCATACAATCGTTTTTGTTTGATAACCAAGGAGCTATAAAATAAAATTTTAATACTTCATCAGCACACTTAATTTTGTATGAGTAAACTTCATCAAAAACGGGTATAATCCCCCCACAGTGAAGCAACCTTCTTCAAATTTATTTTTTGGCGCAACACGCTTTTATGTGTTTGTCACATGTATTCACAGATTCTAATAGTACGTGTAAAACTTGCGCATGCGCACAACGTACATTTGTACTAAAACTATCTCCCTTTGATTGCTGAATTTTTACACATTGCGCAGATAGGTTATTGCCAATATATGAGTATTATATATACATACATATGTATACAGCTAAAATATTTGGATCAAGGTTCATTCAATAAGGTAACAATATTTAACATCCATTATTTTTTTTTTGCTTTTACGGCGTGAGAAGTCAAAATTTTCATATGCTTTGCTTTTATTTTTTAGAATTGACAATCGACGCCGTGAAAGCAAAAGGAAATATGTATATATGTATATGTAAGGGGGGAAAATCGCCCCTCACTATTGACTTGAACTTATTGAATTCGTCTTAATTTGATTTCACCCTAAAAATGAAAATTTGTTGTTAGATGTTGTTATTGAAGGTTTTGTCATAAAGCAATTGTTAACCCCTCTCTTGAAAAATCAGGTCCTTAATCCAAAGTTGCAATTTGGAAGCATAGAATAAGAGAAAAGATTATGATAACTTTTTGCAAAAATTGTCGTAAAAAAGTACCAAGTGGGAAAATGGTAGTGAATGACTTATTGTGAATTGCCTGTTTTAATTTTGGTTTAAAAATATTTTAAAATAAAAAAAGCACACTTTTGTACATATGTATGTACATACACACATAGGTATGTATGCATTATACTTTTATAAATGCATTCGCATTAAGACGATAATAGGCAAGAGATGCTATATAGTATAGCAATGAAAGAAATTGTTAACTGTTTTTAAAATGTTCATCAAATTTTAATTTTTTAATACAATAAATCTAAGGTAGCTAATGGAATGATGATGTAACGTTTTCCTGGCTATTTTAACCATTAGGTTTTTCTCTTTGTTTTCAATGACAAACGCAGCCATACATACATAAGTATATTTTTCATCAAAGTTTATGTTCAATTTACAAATACCAACATTTGCGCTGTTCGAGTGTGCGGCGCTTATTCTCAGCCATGGCAAGTAAAATCTAAATCATAGAAAAATATTTCATTTCGAATAGCAGTCAGCCCTCAGCAGGTAATGACAAACCTCCGAGGGTATACTTACTTAATTGGCGCATCAACCGCCTAAGCGATTTTGGCCGAAGTCAACAAAACACGCCAGCTGTCCCTATCTCTTGCCCAATTGGAAATCCCAAACATGACCCAAGTCTTTTTTCACTTGGTCTTTCCAACGCAGAGGAGGTCTTCCTTTTCCTCTGCTACCACCAGCGGGTACCGCGTCAAAAACCTTCAGGGCTGGAGCAATTTCATCAATTCGAACGACGTGACCTGGCCAGCGGAGCCGCTGATTCTTAATCCGCTGCACTATATCTACGTCATTGTACAACTCGTACAGCCCATCTCTCCATCGTACGCGGTATTCGCCGTCGCAAAGATGCAAAGTTCCATAAATCTTTCGAAGAATCTTTCTCTTAAACACGCCAAGAGCCCTCTCATCTGATGTTGTCATCGTCCATGCTTCTGCGCCATACAATAGGATGGGCATGATGAGAGACTTATAGAGTATGGTTTTTGTACGTCGAGAGAGGGCTTTACTCTGCTCAATTGCCTACTTAGTCCGAAGTAGCGTTGGATGTCAAGGCATTAACAACAAAAGAAAAACATTAATTGATTGTGCCCGCCGATTTAACCATTATGTATTTTATGATGCGATTGTTACAGCTTAGGGTGTACAATGTTAAAAAAGGTTTTGATATTTTAATGATTGTACGCGACGGATGACTCGCCCACCTAACCCTTTTAAGGTCAACCAGAGCCATCACTCGTCGCTCTTCTTCACAACGGAATCTATGTATTTCTGCTGGTGTCGCAGTGAAGACCACTCGAATTCTATGTCAGTGAATAAAAAGGACAGGTTAGCGCAAAAACTCCAGAACAAGTTCGAAGAGATAGTTGCTTTTAAGAGCTACGTTGCAACTGTATTTTGAAAAGTTGTAAGGAAGACACGTGTTTCGCAAGAGGGCTACGGTGGCGGCTTGACGCCTTAAACGCAACTCTTCGAAGAGTTGACACTCGTTTGGTGATAGCGTCCTTTAATGCGCATTACGCTTTCTGGTGTTAAAAGCCTACCAAAACATCGCTGTGTAAATTAAATAACAGTGCAGATAGACGATTCAATATTCTGCACAAAGAATGACGTTGGATTATGGGTAATTGCAGCAGCTCGCCTGACCAAACAATAGCTAGCGCTATGCTATCGCTTGCATCAGACCATCATAGTCATCTTGATTGACAGATGTCAACTTTAATAAAACCCACGGATGGCTCAAGAAATTCACATAAAGTGACATTAGTAAGCTCCCCATTGCAACTGACGTTTGTTTTGGCGAATGTCAGTTCCACAAGGTGGTCGCACCAGTCGTAGCCCGCTTTATACCAGACAGACAATTTCCGAGGAAATTCGGCCACTCTGGCTGACAAGCATGGATGCGGAGATTATCCAAAATATGAACATGGAAATCCGACATATGGTGGTCCAAAAGTATAATCGGGACAAGTGGGCAAACAGTGATCGATCACAAGATCCCTGTCTAATCGACGAGGTGCAACGGACGAGTGAAGATCTCATTCGGCAACCGCGCGATTGATTCTGACGGGTTAAGCATGTTGATTGCAGTCCGACGGCAGTAGCTGATTTGACAAAAGTCCTCAAATAGTCCATGGACATCCTCATTATTCGAAAAATTTAGAAAATGGGTAAGGTGATCCGTCTTCTTAATACCATTCTAGTTAAATGGGCATTCTGATAAAATACTTCTTGGAATTGCTTTTAATCTACAAAAAAAAAAAAAGGCGTTTCAGCAGTTTTGGATTTCCAAGTCATTTGAGGCGACCTTCATAACTGTTTAGCTGATTTCTTTTATCGTCGATTCAGCTTCTGTATTATAAAAGCAAATCCTATTTTTTGCAATATATTTCCTTGAGTATCCTAAAACCGATTAAAAACAGATATTCACAATTGTCGTAATTTTTTAAGAATTAGTTCCGTGGCACAGCTTTATTAAACCATGTAATACTACAAATGGTATGTATGTCTTTGGTACTGTGTATCGATTTTCGTGTGATCAAATACACCCACTTTCCAGTAGTAGAATTGTAAAATTATTGTATTTATATTTATTAACGCATTCCATATTTGCGCTCAGGAAATATATCTAAGGAATGTAGTTTATAAAAACTAAAACGTGGGCATGTACATATGTATGTGTGATCGTCTTATGACTGCTGCTAAATTGTAATTATTTTGTTACCGCATTAACATTCAAGAAACCCATTTTCGTTCCTAAAGCGTTCGAATATATACTATGTGTGTCTGAATTTTTGTCGAAGCAAGTGTATATGTAAAATTTCGCATCATTTATTAAAGAGCATTATGTTATCTATACATTGAATATCAATCCTCACCACTATTATTTTTTGTTTTTTGCCTGCAACTTAACATCTTCTATTTGAACATACTATATAGATTGGTCAACGACATTCAGGATTTTTGGGATTGTTGCAACGCGCATTAGCTCGTGCATCACCTCACATTTGGTTTGAAAGAGGAGAGGCAAAGGATCGTCATGCAGTCGCCGAACGTCTAAGGCAGCACGTATCGAATCCCAATAACCCGCCTATATTGATCTTCCCTGAGGGTACCTGCATAAACAACACATCCGTTATGCAATTCAAAAAGGGCAGCTTCGAAGTGGGAGGCGTTATCTATCCGGTAGCTATCAAGTAAGTAAAAAAAAAATCAAAAGGGAATTTAACTCAAATTAAGTTTAGGGAATTGTTCAATATTTCTTTATTTAAAATTGTATATGTGCAAAAGAACAGCTATATTTTTATGACGAAGCACTTCAATGACGAAATCTTAAAAAAACTTAAAAATTTTGCTCTGGGCTATCCTTATAACCTCAAAATGTGAAAAAGCTGTGTTTTTTGTAATTTAATGTTAAGATAATTCAAAATTCGTGATAAAAAATTCCGTGGCCTGATTTGGTTACAGCGCATCGAAAAAAATCTAAAAGTATAGTCGGGTTTTTGGTAAAAAAAAATGTTAGACTGTCTTATCTCGAAATAATAAATAAATCAGTGGCAACAGTTATGGATGCCATGTTATAAGACCATAGAAATAACACCATATGGCTTTATTTCACTTCGAATTGAAAATGAATTGACTGCTAATGGAAAAGTGAAATAAAGCCATAACATGAGGAATAAAGCCATATAATATTATTTCCGTTTAGCACCGGTCCGCGTTGGCTCGCCACCTCGCGCCGTGTTTGCGCTCCGCTCATTCTTCTTGTTTTTATACCCGAGCGTACTTGTACACAAGGGTATAATTCCTTTGTTCGCATAACGGTTGTTTGTAACAGCAAAAAATAATCGAGATAGATATAGACATACATATAAATATATACTAAAATGATCAGAATGAAAAGAGGAATCGAGACTCGGTTGTTTCGGTATCCATTAAAGCAAATTGAGTGAAATTTGGTATTTGGAATGATTTTCAACTAAGAAATTAGGTACTTATGAAATTTTGAAAAATGAGCGTTGCCACGCCCATTTATGAAAAAGTTTCCGTATCTTAATAATAATGTTAGGTATCGTCACAAAATTTGGTAGACATATTTTCCTTGATATTGCTATTATTATCGTAGAAAATTTTTAAATTTCATCAGTTTCACTAGTATATTCCTAGTTTCGTGGGTTCCTAGTATCATACGCTAGGCTTTAATGCTCTAATAGTCCAGTACCTTACTCAGAGTAGTTTGCTTGTCTGGCAGGATCCCTAGAAATTTTACCCTTTCTGATATTTTTAGTTCGTTCTTTTCTAGCGCCCCGTTTATGAAAAAATATAAGTGTATTCCACACTACCCTGAACTGCACCCATCAGTTGGCAGAGGGCGGTTTCCGTAGAACGACCCGACGAACTTCAGGGTAAACACCACCTTTGCTCTTCTCGTTGTCTTTGGTATGTTACTCAACACTATGCTGCGAGTTGCTTGTTGAAGTTCCCTATAATACCTTCTACATCTGTCGTGCTCCTTATATTTCCTACCAGCCCATAATGTGATGTATTTAGGCTCAGATTGACGATAATTCTCTCCTAGTCTGTATTCCTGGGGTTCCTTAAAGTTCTGTTTGTAGCAGTAGTTCCTTTGGAGGTTCATTAGACACTAACCCGTAAAATATATATTCGCATGTAACCGAATGCCATCACAGTATCTCGCTGTGGTGATGTTTACCGGGACTTGAGTTGTTACTAGATCCTTTGACAGGAAACGTAAAAGACAAATAAATTTCGAACCGTTAGGTATAAGTAAGCAGGAGCTGAATAATTCGCATCTATTGTTCGAAATTAACTGACAACCCAGGGTTCTTGGATCAGCACTATTCCTCGTTTTGACCTGAGAGCTGTAGCGATAACTGTCGAGGTAGCTCTCACGCAGTGCATATTAATCTGCACAAACTTAGTTCTGGCTACCTTCATTTTATAGCTGATCTTCGTTTCCAGGCTGTAGCTCTTGGTGTCACAATCGAAACTAACCCCAATCCTACATTTTTTCGACGGATAATTTTCGGGAGAACTTGTTTCCGCCGCAACTCGTTTTCGTTACGATTCGGAGGTTCACTAGACAAACATTACACAATCAAACAATTTTACCAAAAAAAAAGAATTACAAGTAGTTTAATTGCTCATATACATACATTGAGGATTACCGTTAATTTTTTTATTTCACAATGGTCGGAACTGGATCATCCTCGAGGTAGCACCTTCCAGATAAAGCAAGAATTATCGAAATCGGTTTAAGGAACCTGAAGTCATGCGGTAGCATACAAAAAAAAGGATAAAAATGTTCCGACCAATCGATAAAACCACTTTTTTTTTTTTAGTTCTTTAAAAATTTTCAACGGTGCAATGACGCCATAATAGATTTATTTCACTTTCACATTGAGAAATAATATCATTGCCAAAAATATGACCTTATCCTCAATGTGAAATTAAATAAAGCCATATGACGTTATTTCCTTTGACACTGCATCGAAGTTATAGATGATTCTTCGGAGATTATCACATTTCTTTGTTCGGATTTTTTTTAATTCTTACCTAACACTTCAAGGATCGAACCAATGAACCTTGAGTTGCAAAGACAACACGCTACATGCTGTTGATGGAAGTCATCTGTCGAGAACTTCAGACTTTCAAACTCTTGCAGTGCCTTTCAGGCAAATGTGGCGGTCCTCAGATATCAGTCTATCCTTCTCCTGATCTGCGTCAGAATTATTTTACATATGGCTCTTTTGCGTTCCTTGACATACCGATATTCAGGGTTGCTGCTTAGCTAAGAAGCTAGCAAGGGTACCCTTGAAGCGTTATCACTGGATAAAGAGTGGTTCTGTTGCTCTACACTACTTCTTTTTCACTCCTTCAGCTTCAACTGCTTGATAGAAGACTAAGTATAATCATCTTGTCGTTTTCTACTCAACTTTTCAGTTTTTGTGTGACTAATAATTATATTTAAAGATATGTACCTATATACATATAATATAATTTATTAATTAAATTTAATTCTAATAATTTTAAATTATTATTGTGTATAGAAAGCGTTGCTTGCAAAACGTATAAATAAAGAAGTAAGAAAAGCTAAATTCGGACGAAACCGATTTTTATATACCCTCGCGATGTATTTTTGTATGGGCGGTGCCCATAATTTCTTAAAAACCCCGTTTCTAGTAGTATTAAACTTTACTCAATTTCTTCCAATAAATACTGAGATGGGAGGTGGGCGAGGTCATTGTCCGATTTCATAATGAAAGCGATATTGAGAAAAATTTGTTCACCAAATTTTGTGACGATACCTTACACCGTTATTAAGATACAGAAATTTTTTCCTAAGAGGGCGTGGCAACGCCCATTTTTCAAAAGTTCATTAATACATAATTTCTTAGTTCAAAATCGCTTCAAATACAGAATTTCACTCAATTTGTTTCAATAGATACCGAAAAAAAGAAGTTTTTGCATTTTCCAAAACTTCCGTTATATGGGAGGGGGCGTGGTTATGATCCGATTTCAAAAACTTTCTACGATAATAATAGCGATATCAAGGAAATTATGTCCACCAAATTTTGTGACGATATCTAAGACTGTTATTGAGATACAAAAAATGTTTCATAAGTGGGCGTGGCAACGCCCATTTTTCAAAATTTCATAAATACCTAATTTCTTAGTTCAAAATCGCTCCAAATACCAAATATCACTCAATTTGCTGTAATAGATACCGAAAAACGGAATTTTTGCATTTTTCAAAAACTTCCGTTATATGGGAGGTGGGCGTGGTTATTGACCGATCTTGACCATTTTCAATACCAGCCTACCCTGTCCAAAGAGCAATCTATGTACCAAATTTTATTGAGATATCTCAATTTTTAATCAAGTTATTGTAACCACGGACAGACGGACGGACGACAGACAGTCAGGGCTAAATCGATTCCTCTTTTCATTCTGATCATTTTAGTATATAAATGTCTATATCTATCTCGATTATTTTTTGCTCTTACAAACAACCGTTATGCGAACAAAGTTATAATACCCTTGTGTACAAGTACCCTCGGGTATGAAAAGTATGAGTAAAGCCCTTAAAACCCTACAATATTTTTGCAATAACCTCTTTTCATCATCATTTGAATTATATCTTTTGTATATTAACTAAAATGTAGGGCTATGGATTTATCATAAATTTGTACTATACATACATACATACATACATATGTAGTTGTCAAACATAAAAGAAATCTCTATTTAATTTCGTTATGACTTTTAGATATGATCCCCGTTTTGGAGATGCATTCTGGAATAGTTCAAAATACTCGATGATGCAATATTTATATATGATGATGACTTCTTGGGCTATTGTATGTGATGTTTGGTATTTGCCACCTATGTACCGACAAGAGGGTGAGTCCGCTATAGATTTCGCCAATCGTGTGAAAAGTGTCATAGCAAAACAGGGTGGCCTCGTCGATCTTGTTTGGGATGGTCAACTGAAACGAATGAAGCCAAAGAAAGAATGGAAAGAAATGCAACAAGTGGAATTTACTAAACGTTTGAAAGGCGATTAACCATTTCTTACACAATATTTCTAAGTCTCATATTTAATTTTATTTTAATATGCATTATAACAAAATACATTCGCTGGTATTAGATATAATACGTTTTCGGCTCTTGTTTTTACTTAGATATTGTAATACATACATACATAAAAATATGTAACAAAAATAAAATGGTATCGGACTAGTTCTAATTGTAAATATGTATAAAAAGACTTATGACGTTTACGCTGAAACAAATTTACGTCGATATTTCATTGTACAATATTGAAAAATTGTCATAGTTTCATTAGTAAGCAGAAATATTTAAATAATAAAAAAAAAACAGTATAAGCATTTGAATTTCATAAAACTTGATCTAAATTTTTTTATATCTTTAACGGAGTTGTTTAACATGCACAAAATATGAAAATAGATTTTATATCTGACAAAGCCATAAGTATAGTAAATTCCGTCGAATTCGAGCATTATATGTACATATTTGTCATGACTCAATTATAATTGAATCATGCATATTTGTCACTGGCACATATATATTTTCGGCTGTCATTACATTAGTTTTAAATAGAAACTCACATGTATTTCCGATATTCCAGACGCATATAGATATGAATGTGAGGTTAGCACTGCGACCGATGGGTCTATTGTGCCCTCATGTACTTTACAGCATCTCAACCAGCCCCAGCATCTCCAGGAATCTAAAGATCGATCCTGGGGATAGGGATTGTATGTGCTCATCCTTGGGGTTTCCCTGGCAAGGTCACAGTAGCGACACTGGTCGTTCGACCAGATCCCCATGTGGTACATGTGCCCTTTCAGTCTACAATGCCCTGTCAGAATGCCTGTTAGGATACGGAGTTTGGCCTTAGGGAGGTTTATCAGTTGTTTGTACCTTTTGTTATTATACCCCCCTAGTAGTCTCTTTGCCTGGACCAGTCCAGGTATGCCTTTCCAGTGTAGATCCCTTAATCTCCTACACTCTTCCCTCAGCACCTCCTTCACCGTGTGTGAGCCCACCGCGAGGAATGGCTCCGGACCTATGGGGGTTGAGGCAGCCGCCTTCCTCGCTAGATTGTCTGCTTTCTCATTGCCCTCGATACCTGCATGTCCTGGCACCCATAGGAGTGTGACAACGTTCTTTTCAGACAGTGTGTTAAGCTTCTCAATGCATTCCAAGACCAAAGAGGACTTGACCTCAAAAGATAAGAGGGCTTTGAGAGCTGCCTGCCTGTCGCTAAGGATAAGGATGTTTTCTCCTTTATATCCCCTGTTAATGTTAACATCAGTACACCTGCTGATGGCATACACCTCCGCTTGGAAGATACTGGGGAGGGCCCCCAGTGGTTCCGAGATCTTAGCTCTCGGACCGTAGACTCCCGCCCCAATGCCTTCCGGGGTTTTTGAGCCATCCGTGTACCACTGTAAAGTGCTCGTTAGAATTCTGTTTTCCAATATGGAAATGTTCCACGTATTTTTGTCATGAAGTATAACTACAAAGTTTCTTACGAAGATAGTTATCTTGTGCCTGTCATCTCTTGGTAGGAGTGTTAGTGGGAGCTTTGACCCTATTTTGTCCTTGGACCTGGATGTCAAAACTCTTCCTTTGCCAAAGCCTTCTCTCGCAAAGCTTAGCAGGGTTCGCTTTGCGGCCTGTTCTATGTGGATATGGAGCGGTTCCAGCTCGATCATAACCTCCAGCGCGGCCGTTGGGCATGTTCTCATCGCCCCCGTTATGCACACGCATGCAAGACGCTGAATCTTGGCGAGGATATTCCTCCCCGTTGTGAGTGCCGCTATCGAGGCCCACGCAACCGCTCCATATGACACCATTGGTCTAACAATCATGGTGTACATCCACCTCAGGATCTTCGGGGAGCTTCCCCAAGATTTTCCTGCCAGACGCCTGCACACCATTATTGCCCTTGTTGCTTTGGAGGTGGTTGACTCTAGATGTTTGTTCCACCTCAGTCTGGAGTCCAGGATGAGACCTAGATACTTAACTTCACTGGAGGGTTCAATGGGGCTTTTGACCTCTCCATTGGTTTTGTCTCGGGACAGCTATGGTTAAATGCGTCAACCATGACCTCATTTAGATCGTTTACCCTAGCCTCTAACTCCATACAGCGACCTTTATTGTGCCTGGAATCTGCTCTATGCAGATTCAATCTTAAAACATCTCTATACCTATCCCAGTTTGCCCTTTTTGGGTTCCTGCCTGGGAAACCTGTTGGGACTTCCACCCCCAGCTCGAATCTGATAATCCTATGGTCCGACAGTGACGGCTCCGGTGAGACCCGCCACTGAGAGACCGCAGGAAAAGGCAATCCCCAGCTGAGTGTGATGTCAAGTACCTCCTCTCTGGCCCTTGTGACCAATGTAGGCTTATTACCAACATTATGTATGCTTATGTATTCGCTAATGATGAATTCTAATACTGACTCACCCCTGCGGTTTGTGTCCTTGCTGCCCCACTCCTCGTTGTGTGCGTTTGCGTCGCAACAAATGATGAGGGGTAGCTTCTTACCTCTGCAGTAGTGCACCAGTGCTTGTGTCTCGCGGGTTGGGACATTGGAGTTGTCTCCGGGGAAATAGGCCGAGGCCACTACCACCTCTATGCGCCTGCCGTTCACCGCTAACGTAGCTTGCACTGCAACTAAGTCCTGCGTCAGGAATTCTGTAATGCAGAAGTAGTTAATTTCCTTCTTCAGCACAACACACGCTCTGGGCCTCTCACAGGAGAGGTCCCAAATTACCTGGTTTTTATTATGGTTGAGGCCCCTTACCTGGCCTCTGTAGGTCCACGGTTCCTGTATCAGTAGCACGCCCAGGTCCTCTGTGGCAAACCTGCCAGCGATGACCGCCGAGGCAGCTATCGCGTGGTGCAGGTTGACCTGGGCTACTGATATATTCGACATGCCTAGAGCTGCGGTTCGTCGAAGTCGGCAAAGTCGGAGAGCCCTGGATCGCGCTCCCCTTGCACGTCGAGCTCTAGTCTCATGAGGTCTATCCCTTCCAGAAGCTCCTGCGTTGATGGTAGACGCTCACGCGGGCTTAGCTCTGCCACTTCAAACACCGGAGCTGTTGTCTGTTGCGGAGGGGCGGGCTGCAGGCTCGACCACTCGGCCGCGGAAGCCGTCGCCACAGCACCGCACCGTGAGCCTTGAGCCGCCGAAACCTTGCTGCCCGCCGCTTTGTACCTCCACGGCCTTACGGAGATAACGCTGTATCGGATATTCGCTATGAAGCCGACCCTATGTAGACTCTCAAAGGACGCCTCGTCAATACATAGATTGACTCTGATCCCGTTGTCTAGTGCGCTCTTGGACAGTACTCTCCACGCGGTGGTGTGTAACCCACCATTTTGCGCCCCTCTGGCCCCTCCGTCGGCGCTTGGGGATCCTCGCGCTGGCGCTTGCTAGTGGGTGGTTCCGGAGGCGTAATATCTGCGTTACTGCGTTTACTCGCAGTCGCAGTACCTGTGGTGCCACTCGCGCTGGGGGGTTCCCCGCTTCTCCGCCTTGCGACGGGCGCGGGTTTTTGCTGTTGCTCTTGCCCGCTTCTCTGTGCACTGACAGGCGCGGGTTTTTCGCTTGGAGCTCTTCTGCCCCGTTCTTCAGCTTCGACTTCCATCCTCACCCCGGCCATTACTCGGGCCTCGTTCGGGGACTTACCCTGTTCAAGGTAGCGCAGGTACCACTTCGCACTTGATCCACTAAGCCCTGAGCGGCGGTGGTCGTCTAGCGCTCCCGGCTGACCTGGCTTTGGAAGCGGGGGAGCTCTAGCGCTCCTGTGCTTCCTCTTCGGCTGCTGCCAGCCTGACCCACGCGAGGCCGAGGGCGTGCGACTGCGGCTGCTTCTTCTGCTCGACCGTTCCTTGGATGCAGATCGTCTGTGGCTCCTGGAACTTCATCTGCTAGCAGAGCGACGTTGGCTCCTGTCGACGAATTCCGCTACTGGTGCTCGGTTCTTCATCTCTCGCGTGTTCTTCGAAGAGGGCCGCTTCTTCTTCAGTCAGCTTTTCAAGGAAGCTGCCTGCGCGTTTGGGGGTTTTCACACAGCTACTCACCCCCAATACCGCCGCATACGAGGACCTAGGTTTCGTTGCGATTGCGTTGGCCCTAACCACATTCAATGCAGTTGGTGCCGTTTCTGTAGCAGCTGACGTTGCTGCTTTCATTGTTGTTGTTGTTGTTTTGTTGTTGTTGTTGTTTTTTATCATCTTGTTCTTACGACCGCCTGCCCGGCTTATGCAAGGCATAGCAGTCTATTAATTATGTTGCGGAATTTTATAGTCCGCCGCGCCAGCGCCCCTTGTCGCGGTAAGGCCTTCGCTACTCCTCAAGGCGGCCCGGTATCGAGGAGGCGCCGTACTAATACAGCCGGTTGTCCTCCTGGCTGCAAACCATCCAATGGGCACGGTGTCGCGTAACACCCTGGATTAGGAGGTGGCGGTTCTTGGTCAGCGCCCCCACTTGGAGTCGGCATAAAGATAGAGAAACAATCTTATCATCGTCACACCGCTACATGCTCGTCTCCTGGTGGGGTACGCCTAAGCCCCTGCACCAGCGCCAAGGTGACCGCCCTCGCAGGAGGGCAAATGTATTTGCTTAGAGCTTTGCGTTTGTTTCGTATTCAAAATTGACTTGAAAATATGATTTCTTGGCTTAAGTAAAGGATACGGACCGTTCAGCTAGAAAAAAATTAAAAAGTGGGCGTGAACCGCCTCCTCTCACTGACTTCGATGGTGTAATTTTTTTTTTTTGGTGCTAACTAAAAGGGTCGGTGTTATGGAGGGGTAAAGGGGGAAATTTCAATATTTCAAAAACTATTTATCCGATCTTCACAATATTAGTATCGTTAAAAAGAGAATTAAAAGACCTTTTATTTTATATTCATATGCATATATATATATTTTGAGAAAAATAACAAAAACTGAAAAAACGCACATTTTTTTAATAAAAAACTATATTTTTCTTAAAAAAATACGTAATTAATAGTATGTTAAAATAAGTTTGTCTTAAAGCCCATAAAAATACCTTTAATTTGATGTATAATTTTATATGTTAAAACTTAAATTTTGTAAGAAATTTTGTTTTATTTGTGTTGCTGACGAAAAAAAAATCAGTAATAAAGAGGGCAATGATCCAGAGCGGCTTATACCAAATTACTGAATATGGCCATAAATAGGGACCAGGCGAAAAAAGGTCACAAAAAATTAAGACAAATACAAAGTAATATCTAGCTCATATACCCGAATTCAGTAAGCAGTCTCAGTCTCTAATAGAGACAAAAGTCACAATTTTAGACCAGTTGGCATTCTTTATTTTAAAAATAAGGCCTCTATTCTCAAAATAAAGTCTCTAAATAGTGACCTGGTGATAAGCAGGTCACAAAAAATTTAAATAAAAACAAAAGAAAAACACGTGAAGGCGAGGAAAAGCAATAATCTCTAGCTCATTTTGAGATTTAACTTATTTCCATTGTTTAAACGATAAAACAAGAAAGCGTGTAGTCGAGTTATTTTTGCTCAAAACCCAAATTTATATTACTTGCATGATGAGAAAAATAGACCCGGTAGAGTTATAGATTTGTAGTTATATGAGCATATATGTACATATGTATGTATGTAGCATCCATCAGCAATCTACATAAAACATTTTTATTTTCGATGATTATTTTTATTCAACTAAAATTTGACGTCCTGTCGGAAATAATTTCTGTAAATTACTGAAATTCAAGCGCAACATTTTTTTTTCTGATTTTGTTGAATTTGTGGGACGGCAAATGGAGACTAGCAGGAGACTAGTAGCCGCTAGGTAACCATACTAAAATTTCCATTATGCATGGCAACCGTATACTAAATAGACATCGGCTACTGAAAGAATGTATGTATGTATGTATATGTTTCCCTTTTGAAACGATCTTTATGTTTTTGACGTTAATTCTCATTCACATATCAACAAAGTTTAATTTTACTTGTCAAAAAAGTCAAATCAGGGATGTTGTCTGCGATTTTTTGTTTACTGAGATCAATTGCCTTACATAATACGAAGGAAGGTTTTATTAGCCGTGGCTAGTATACCGGCAACTATAGACTAGTCTCCATACATAACAGGGGTATAAAGCATATTGAAAGAATCAAACTGTTAGGTATGAGTGATAGTCAAAAGCAGGTTGCTGCTTTGAGTCTTTTGTTCTTCCATTCACAGCAGGCTCAACTAAGAAAACCATCGATCATCAAAAGTCTATAGCAGTCGGTATAACAGGTAGAGATGCAGCTGTAAACTTTGAAAATGTAACGTTAAATCGTGTATAACCCGTATTTTAAAATTCAGCTTTGATGGGTAAAACGACTTAGGGCCAGTTCTTTAGTGCTGAGTTTAACTAAACTTAGTTTAAACTTAAAGTAAGTTTCATTGCGCTCAATTAAATTTGTTGCAACCAAAACGAAGTAGGCAGCAAACAGCAGATATGTCCAACTAAGTTTAACCATGCGCGATCGTCCGTTTAAAGTAGACTTAGAATCTGCATACTGAGTTTAAACTTAGTTTAAACGACAAATAGTTATAAGATATGACACCGTGGTTAACTAGCGTTTTTATGGCGTTAAGTGCCGTTGTAGTAATGTAGTAGACAAATTGAGTATCTTGGTTAGGCAAGCTACTCCCGTAGGGCCCAATTTTTTCACCATCAACATGCTTAATCCGTCTGGGTCAATGGACTTGGAAGCTTTCCCTTCTCAATGGCTTTCCTACCTCGTTACTAGAGAAGACAATTGGTGCGCCGGGGTTTTGTTGGCGCAGCCTTCTGGTTACTGAGCGTTTGGTTCTGTCCGGCGAAGGATGCAGTGTTAATTGTCGGCTAAAATAGCTCGCATATCGCTTCGGGTCCCAAGAGGCGGGGTCTCCGAAGGAGATTTCAATTCTGTTGTCGCGCTTTGTCGGTTTGGACAGGGACTCACAGTCGACCATAGTTTGTGAGGTTAAACTTTAGACCACGCGGAAAGGAGTTCTGAGCAAAAATACTGTTGATGGCGTAGCCGGAGTTTGCCCAGCCAGGATTTTTTTTGCATACAAAATGGGGTGTAAAACCGGCAGCATCCCTAAAAAATGCAATGAAACTTTTTAACTTCATATGTATGTATATACGTAGTACGTAGTGGCACAATTGAAAACTGTTATAAAATATGCATAGCATTGTTTAATCTAATCTTAGCTACCTGGCAATAAAGCGTGTACGTTCAAAGATTTTAAATTTAATAGAATTAACAACAATTTAAGTTAAAAAGGACGTAAAAAACGTGAAAGGAAAGTGCACTATTCTAAAGCCGACCCGTTTGTGACACCAGCCCCGGGGTTACAGGATTTCAGGTGCTCTTCCCACTTTTTCCGCCTGTGTTTTATGACCTGGCGTTGGTTCTCCTCTTTAAGTTTCCTAATACCTGGTAGATGTGTTCGAGCTCGACACAGCCTGGCCGGACATCTTTCACCTAACATTCGATGGTGTTGTCCCTTGGGTCGATGTCTTCCTCGATGGTGTAGTGTAATTTAATCACTAGGCCTCCGCCATTTTCTCTCATAACAAAATAGTCGATATTCGGAAAAATAGCGACAATATAAAGGTGAATCGCTGTTCAGTGTATATAAAGTAAAGGAATAAAATTGGCAAAAAATAAAGTAAAAACACTTGAACTAGTTGCGGTTTTAATATACATATAAATATATGTACATACATATAAACATAAAATAGCAGTTGCCCGGTGTATACGATAATGCCTGAGTGCGGAAGATGCCGAAAAGGCATCAGAGGAGAGTCTGGCGTTCGATGCGAGGGAGTTTGTGGAAGAGTATACCACAAAACTATTGTTGGCGCGGATGCTGATGAATACGGCTTGCAAGGTGTGGAAACCTGTCGGTTTTTGCGGTTTATGTGCGATGACTGCATGACATACATATATCTCCAATGTTGATGATGCCCTTAAACAGATGATGAGTATAGCTGAGACAAACAAAATAAACATCAGAGAACAAAAGGGTGACATCGAAAAAATGCTAAGTGGACACAACAAAGAGCTAAGTAGGATGATGGAAGGCATAAAGAAGACAAACCAAGAAAACTTAGAGGTAATAAAGAGAGTAGAGAGTTTATGCAAAGCCAATAAAGAATAAATGGCTAGAGTTGATTCGTCCACTGCTGAGCACTGCAAGCAAAAGAAAGATATTGTGAGCGAAATAAAAAAAAGTGGCAAACACTAACAAAGATAACAAACCAAGTGGTGTGGGTGTATAATATGCTAGCGCTCTAAAGGGAGTACCTCCACTAATAATAAAGCCAAAGAGTAAACAAGCCGTGGAAAAAACTAGGGTAGATATATGTATATATATACGATGGGCAATCAGTGAAAAGATGCTATAAATGCCTTGGTTTCAATCACAATGCTAATAATTGTACGAAGAGATTACGGTGTAGTAAATGCAGGGGGAGCATAAAGTAGTCCAAAATTTATTTGCGGTAATTGTTGAGACGCTAACCAAGAGCTAGGTCTAAAATTAGATGTAGAACGTAGTGTTTTTAGCCGAGAGTGTTCAGTCTATGTTAGAAAACTAAAGATAGAGAAACAGAGAGTGGGATGTTAGCAACTAGACGAAAGAAAAGATCGCAAATGTTCATTAAAATGCTTGTATCTCAATATAAATAGTTGATTAGCTAATAAAATTGAACTAGAAAGACTCATGGAAAATGTTAACCCAGACATGGTGCTATGCTCCGAGACATGTATTACAAATGAAATAGATGACTCGGAGATAAATTTTCCAACATAATACCAGGTAATAAGGTGCGATTCACACAGTAGACATACAGGCGGTGTGATAATAATTTTACGTGACACTCTTGAGTTCAAGATAAAAGTCAACAAATCGGTAAATAATAATGTATGGTGCATGGTCATCCAACTGAAAAGTCCAGTGCTAAGACTAAATGGCAGATCGGGGTGGTATACCATTCACCAAGCAGAAGTGATGCCGAGTTTCTCACATATATGGAGGCTATTCAAACAGAAATATCTGATAACTTAATAAACACTATTGTTGTTGGAGATTTCAACATAAACATTAAAGTAGTGTCGACTTATAATAGTAAACAACTGAACGAGATCTTTTCACACCAAGCAATGAAACAGCTGATTAGCTTTGATACACGGATTACGGAGCACTCCGCAACACTAATAGACTTGTTGTATTCTAACAGTAAGGAAGTGTTCTGTGAAAATTTACAGGACCACAGAATAACGGACCACGAAACTATACTGTTTCGATTTAATATAAACAAATTAATCCCGTTAAAAAAGCTGTCAGAATTTACTTCCTGGGATATGTTTACCCCTGATAATTTACATAATTTGCTGAGACAGTATAACTTTAGTTACATATGTAAGTAGTCTTGATGTTGAAGGGATGTTCGAGCACATTAACAATTGTATGATGTCGGCTATGCAACAATTAACCAACCAGCGACAAATTTATATTAAGATTAGAAACAAATGGTATGACCGGCAATTAGCTGAGGTTAACAAGAAGAAGTTCAAATTACATGAAAAAGCAGTGCTTACAGGAGATTGGGCAGAATATAACATGGTAAAAAAGCAGTACAAAAAAATGATCAAAATTAAGAAAATTAGCAACATGGAACAGAAAGCCGAAGCAAATAGAAATGATAGCCGATTAATGTGGAAACGCTTAAAACAAGTGGTTAATAAACCAGATAGTAAAGAAAAAATAACCGAAGTTTTAATAAGGGATAAAATATTCAAAAGCAGCGATGAAATTGCAGAAAACGTAAACGATTTCTTCGTGGAAAGTATAGTGGAGATAAACAGAAACATAGAAGACATTAGCAATAACTTTTTACCGCAGGCTAATCAGGTAAATAACTTTGAATTCCGATTAACTCTAAAGATATTGAATATACCGTAAAGAAATTTAAGAGAAAAAGAGGAGGGAAAAATTTATTGTCTGAGGGTGTAATTAAAGACTCAGTAGAGTATATGGGACGCTTCTACTCTTTACTGATAAATAAGAGCCTTGAATCAGGAATAGTACCTAAAGATTGGAAAATTTTGACGATTGTCCCCGTTAAAAAAGTAAAAGGTACTATAAAAGTTGAAGAAATGAGGCCAATTAACACTCTTCCAAACATTGAAAAAATTCTGGAAAATGTGGTTAAAACGCAGTTGTTATGTCATATTGAAACTAATAACATATTCATAAAAGAGCAATCAGGTTTCCGGGAGAAGCACTCGTGTGAGACTGCACTAAATTTGGTACTATCCCAGTGGAAGGAAGATCTTAATTCAAAGTTGAATATCGTAGCGGTGTTTATTGATCTCAAAAGAGCTTTTAAAACTATTGACAGGGATAGAATCTTGAAAAAACTTGAGCATATTGGTATAAAAGACAAGGAGCTTGACTGGTTTCGGAGCTACCTTACCGATCGTATGCAGCAAACAGTGATCGAGTCAACTGTGTCAAAAAAAGTTGCCGTGAACATTGGGTTACCACAGGGCTCGGTGTTAGCACTAGTTCTTTTCAATATTTATATCAATGATATTAATATGGTGCTAAAACACTGTAAGATAAAATTGTTCGCTGATGACACACTCCTAACAGTCAGTGATAGGAACGTGCAGAATGCGATTGGGAAAATGCAAGAAGATCTGAATTCCTTATATAACTGGTTATGCTCTAATAAACTAAAAGTGAATATTAATAAGACGCAGTTCATGGTCTTAAATAGGGCAGTCAACAACGGATGCTCAAACTACAGCCTGAAAATAAAAGATGAAGTTATTAAAGAAGTTAAACTCATTAAATACTTAGGGATATACATTGATAATAAATTAAAAATGGATGAGCATGTTGAATATACAGTTAAAAAAATTGCAAAAAAAATTGGCTTTATAAAAAGATCTTCTAAATATCTAGGAAGGAGATACAAAACCATTGTCTTTAGATCCATAGTGGAACCCCACTTTATAATATAATATATTATATTGTCCAACGATATTCTTCATAGTTAGCGAAACCCAAGTAGATAAACTACAAAACCGAGCTATGCGATTTATACTAAATAAGCCTAATGATACACCCACGCGGGATATGATCGCTGATATGCATTGGCTGAGTGTGAAGCAGCAAGTTTTTTATCATGCTATAAAATTTGTGTTTAACATAAAAGAAGGCAGACTTCCGGATTATTTGAGTGACAACCTTCAATACATTAACGACACCCACTCATACCTACTAAGAGAGAACAACAGCTTTAGGCTACCCTTCTATAGAACCGAAGTGGATAAAAGAAACATTTTCTATAAAGGGCTAAAGAGTTTTAATGAAAAAACTGCACTAACTTTACTAGGTTCAAGAAATTACTGTATGACCATTGCAAAACATTGGCTATCCGGTAAGAGCGCGGAATGGAAACTTGGTCTTTCCATCCGTCCTAGCACCAAATAAAGGCGATATGACCATATATCGGAAACACGGCCTTTTCGACCATGACAAACTGTTCGTATGAAAAGTAAGAAGTGGAATATGGATCGGAAACTCGTGCTTTCCGACCATTAGAGACCAAGTAACAGAAATGCGGAGCGGAAACTAGGCCTTTCCGCCCGTGGCACATAATGGTAGACTGGAAACAAGACCTTTCCAGCTACCCAACTACCCAACTACGCAATTATTTTTAAACAATTTTATATTTGATTTGTAAAAATATATCTAACATGTACTTACGCTTTAATGGAAACTATATTATAACTTTGTAAAATTGTACATTTGTCCATTCCGACATTATCAATAACATGATACTCATATGGTAGATAGAAATAATAAATTATATTGTTATAGCTAAGACGAAAAATTTTATAATTTTTTTAGATTTCAAAAAATAAGTGATTGTAAAAATACGATTCTTTACTTATAATACGTTTTAGTTTTACTTGTGTAATATGTAAATTTCGTAAGACATATATGTACATATAAGTATGTGCCTAAATGCTATACATGTTTATTTGTGATTTTTAAGGTAAAGAATAAAAGAAATAAAGAAATATTTGTGGTTCCCCGCACAGAGTGGTGCGAGTTTGCGTCAGAGCCTATGACGAGTGCTGACATCTCTTAGCCGGCCATTTCTGCCAACCTTTGGAGCTCTTGCGGAGGGCCCTTTTCCTTTTGTGGCTCATTCATGCCTTCCTTTAATGCCATCACAGTCAGGTAATCTGTGGAGAAATTGGTATCAATATAATATATCTTTTTTTAACCAGTATCGTTGTTTCCGGAGAATATCCAATGTTGCTGGACGAGAGCCACATCGTAGCCGACTTCCTATAAATTGGGGAGGAGCTAGGCTGAAGCGATCTTACTTCTATAATAACAATAATTTGGCGAGGATTTTTGCCAACCAATATCTAATTTGGTCTTAATATTCATCAAATGTCAAGTTAAATGTTACTAGATTCTAATATCAGAGAACGTACAATAATGAGAAGGTGCATTTCGTATACGATTAAAATAAATTTGTGAAACGCGCGCGGTAGGGAATACAGAATGTTATTGTACAGAGACTAAGCAGAAGAATTTCGTTAAATTTCTGTAAACTGTCATTTTTCTGCTCAAATTTACATATGTTGCACAAATATGTTTAAAAAAATTTGTGGTTATGCCGACGGCATTACGCATGCGTTTTATAAATAAATATTGACAATTTCTAATTAAAGGCAATTGATATTATTTTATGTATATAGATTTTTAAGAGTTATGAACCTCATTGGTACTTTTAAGGTATGGAAAAAAAATTACTAAGAGATTGAAATTATTTGATTTGTATTGGGTTAGTCACAATGCAAATTCGTAAATTTGTGCTCATGCTCGTTTCCCTATTTTACTTTTAAATATGAATTATGTAATGATTTAATCTAAAATTACTGTTCTTAACACTTGTCTCCGGAAAATTTGAAATTATTTTGTGAGAATTTGTATTCGGTTTGTCAAAATGCAAATTCGCGAAAAATTTCCATAGAATGCCCAGTATTTAAGTTCAACTTTTTAAAATTTTTAAATAACATTTTAATTTCATATTTTAATTAATTTCTCGCTTTTGTCTCCGCAAAAAATGTACTTTGTTCTCTGCCATACATATCTGTGTTTACAGTATTTCCCTCTTACAAGCGTCATAAAAATATATTTGCCCGCACTCATAATCGAAGAAATTTACTTAAAAATTTATACTTTAATATAAAAATATAATCCTCTGCTGCTAAGCGCCAATTACATAAAGGGCGGACTTAATAACAATGCGAATTGAACTATTCAGCCCTATTCTGCATTTCGATTACGTTCCCGCTCTACGCTCCGCCATGTTCGAAAATGGGTATTCTGCTTTACGATTGAATCGAAAGAAGAAGAGGAAGAGCTGTAATTCTTTCGAAAATCAACTGTTTGCCTTGAAACGGGTGAAATTGAAACACAACAAAGCAAAATTACAGAAAATAAAACAATTATACCGTGTTTTAAATAAAATATATAACTAAAATGGACTCAATAGCTGCAGCGTTTTTAATTGAGGAGGAGGGCAATGCATCCGATAATGCTGTGGCAAGGATTGAAAGAAGAAGATTGCGAGATATGTGCAATCCTTTTGAGATGAGTGACGAATTGTAAGAAGTTTAGTTGAAACTGGTTAAATTTATTAATTAAAATAACTTATTTGCTTATTAAGATTCAAAAAAAACTTTACACTTAACAAGGACGCTTTCAAGTATGTCCTAGATACTTTTGTGGTAGAAGCTCCAGCAAGTACTTCGACGACGTTGTCTCCGCTCAATCGTGTAGTAGCTGCATTGAGATTTTTTGCCGAAGGCAGTTATCAACATGGAGTTGGTGCGGACTACAACGTTGAAATGGGTCAGTCAACAGTGTCAAAGACACTTTCAAACTTTCTCGACATCATGGAACACAAGCTTTGCCGTGAATGGATACATTTTGACCAAACTGAGGAGGAAAAAACGCAAGCAAAACAGGAGTTTTATGCGAAGGCAGGCTTCCCAGGAGTCATCATGTGCGTTGATGGTACGCATATAAGGATAATCAAGCCGTCAGAAGAGGGGTTTTTATACTATAATAGAAAAGGATTTTTTAGCATCAATGCTATGGTGGTATGGATTATACTTTCTTACATCAGTGACACAGTTTAAATTTATTACTTTTATCAATTTATTTTCAGGTATGCGATAATAGATTACGCATAAAACCTGCAAACACATAAAAAGTCATTAAAGCACAGAAAAAACAAAAAAAGTCATCATGGTCACTTTTACAATTATCAAAAACAGTTTTACTTACATTTTTATGAATATTATACTCTTTACGACCGTAAAATTAAAAAAATTTATTTCCTCCGCCACCAAAATTGCAACTTAACAAAACAGAGCTACGATCGAAATGCAGAATAGGCAAAATCGAAAGATTCGAAGTTCGATCGAACGGGAACGGAACACAGAATGCCAAAGTAGCCAATCGTAGAAAATTTCGATCCGAGTCGAAATGCAGAATAGGGTTGATTAATTAAAAATAAACTCTCATCAGGAATAAAATTGATGCGAAGAAGTGTTGAACGCATTTAAACAAGAAATACTGTATACGAATTGGCGAAATCCAAATTTTCTCAGCAAACTACTTAAAACAGCAATTAAGATCGAGCTACAGTAAGAAGCTCTGTGGTGTGATGAATAGAGTTGAAGCAATAATCCAACGTTTTTGTTTTGGCACGAGTTCGATGCCAGCAGCCACCGAATTTGCAAATTTGGTGGTTGATTTATATTTGTCTTTTTCAATTTTTGTCATCATGCAAAAGAAGAAGAAGAATTATTATGGAGCAAGGGCGGGTAGAAGGGCAAGTGAAACTATTTGCTTGATTCGAGCTGCGCACTTTTGTTCAACTCGCGCAAATTTACTTTTACGATAGATAGATAGACAAGACAACTTCAAGGGAAAGGGTTTTATGCGCTTTGTTGTCGATCTTCAACTAGCGAAGAGAATTTCAGACTACATAATTTTTGTGTGGACAATGCAAGTGTGGGAAGGGAAAGAGGTTTCAGCACTTTGGTGCCAATTTTCATTTCGACATCAGCGGATGGTCAAATTGAAGATTTTATAATTTTTGTCATCGTCGCGAACAAGAATGGTTTGTGGACGGCACATGCGCGTAGCGGGGAAAGTGTGCACGGTGCGCACAAATTATGAATGAAGCCAATTTATGAGAATGAACGAGTTAGATGCGCATGTGCAAATGATGACATATGTATGTACATATATAAAATAAATGTATGATGTATATAGAACTTGTATATAGATTTCCATGTAATAAATGTGTTTAGATATGTATACATATACATATATCTAAATTTACATTATTTTGAATATAAATGCATAAACATACATATATACGAGTATTTTCTCAATCAAAATATGAATTAACGAGCATGTAGCGGCGCAATCGTTTTTTCCAAAAAAAAGGAAACTTGGCAAAAATTTAGTCTTAGATTTTATTTGAATATTCATTTAAATCTAAAGAAGGAAGCCAAGTTTCTTGGCGTCACACTAGATATGAAACTAAGCTGGAGAAATAATATTATCCAGCGCACTCAAAAGGCTTCTGTGGCCCTATAATCCTGCAAAAGGGCCATTGGAAAGAAATGGGGTCTAAATCCAAGCGTATGCCGCTGGATCTATACAGCGGTAGTAAGACCAATTCTTCTTTATGGAGTCATCGTATGGTGGCCTGCCTTGAGCAAAAATGCTAACCTCAATCTACTTAGTAAAGTACAAAGAGCCAGTATTATCTGCGTCGATACCATGGTCCCAGACAGAAACTTCGCGATGTTGATTCCAGGTAGAGAGGAGTGGTCTAAAAATTTCTATACCCCACCTGGAAGTATTACGGTGTTCACAGATGGTTCGAAGCTGAATGGCAGAGTGGGAGGAGGGGTCTTCTCGCGAGTCTTATCTCTGAGCTGTTCTTTTAGGCTGCCGGATCACGGTAGTGTTTTTCAAGCTGAGGTTTCAGCCATTAAGGAGGCTGTGGACAGGTTGCAAACCGTCTTAAAAGCCAACAACGTTTTTATATTTAGCGATAGCCAAGCAGCAATTAGAGCAGTGAGCTCAGCTGCGATAACTTCAAAGATTGTACTGGACTGCCGCCGATCTCTTCAGGAGATGGCTAAGCAGAACAGACTAAACCTCATCTGGGTTCCAGGCCACAGGGACATCGAGGGTAACTGTATAGCGGATGAACTTGCGAGGGAAGGGACAACCAAGCAGATTCTTCCTGGTAAAGAACGCATTGGTATGCCCTTTGGTACTTGCAGGCTGCTCTCAAAAGAATATGCTTATGCTCGTGCGAATGAGAGGTGGGCACAGACCACGACTTGTAGGATATCTAGGCAGACTTGGCCTAGATGGGATCGTAAACGGTCGCGTGGTCTGTACACCTTAAAACGGGATGATATATCTCAGGTCATTGGAGCCCTTACGGGGCACTGCCTCATAGGCAACCACGCGGGGCGTCTCGGTGTACCCTTTCACAGATGCTGTAGAAGCTGCAAAAATTATGAAGAGGAGGAAACTGTTCTCCATCTTCTATGCAATTGTCCAGCGCTAGCAAGAAGCAGGCTACGAATTCTAGGGGTACCACTTTTTGGAGACCTCGGAGAATTAGGTTCTATAGACCCAAGATGCTTGGCGAGATGAGGTACCTAGGTACAAAAATGAGTATACTTCTTTTTCTTTGTTATTTGTTTTCGAAGAATACATAGCGTGATATAGCGGATATTATTTACGCATATACATACATACATATTTCAGTTTAGAAAATTCATTTACAGTGGGACTAATTCAATCACAATATTTAACTTCAAAATTTATAGAAATTAGAAACAATTTAATCAGCATACATAATTCCGCAACAGAGCATTTATTCAATCAAAATTATTGCAACAAAATAAATTAATTTTCTGAATGTTATATTCACTGGCATAAAATGAAGATGCATAAACAAAATCTAAATAATTTCGCATTTCGTCTTTTATCGATGCAAATAACGGAAAATATGAAAGAGCAAGCGTCCTGTTAAAAGAATTTTGCTACTCAAGTACTTAATTGTCCACATTTGTTTTAATTTATTCTGTGGCATTACCGTGTGAAATGACGGCAGCAAATTTATTGCGAACTCCATTTTTTTCGAGTTCAACTCCCAGCCGCTTATGTACATTTAACAACTTTTTAAAATTTTTCCTTTTTTTTTAGTTTTAAATATACATAAATTATTTTAATTATATAATATACATATATTAAGTATTCGCTACAATTCTTTTCCAGTAGAAGGAAGCAATTACATTCTTCATTTTCTTTTGCAAAATTCCTACAGAAGTTTTCGGTTTTCCCAAAATAAAAGAGCTTTGTGAATTTTTTACGATTTACATACATATGTATGTATGTAGGTTTTGGCATTATTAAAATATGGAAAAGTGAGTTAATCATTTTTCAACAAGCTAGAAAAGTATAAATTTTCTTAAAAGTCAACACTCAACAAATGTCTATCAACTTTAGTTGACGCGTATTTTTCTGTTTCTTAACATACATTTTTACATTTTTCCGCCTTTAAAATTTCTCTGGTAATCAAAATGTTAAATTCCTCTGCCTAATTCTTTCAAATCTGTTAGCTTTCTTCGCTGAATAGTTTCCAAATACGAAATGCACCTTCTCATTAATATACGTTCTCTGTCATTATTGTATGTTCTCTGATCCAACTTGATCAAAATAGGATTCTGACATCAATCAGGGATTAGCACATTCTTGTTAATGTACGTCTTTGGTAAACAGCCTTTGGTACGTGTAATATCAAAAATGTTATGGTTTTAAATTTTACACCATAACTTTCGCTATGATGATATCGGCGTCCGTCGAGATTGTTTAGAGGCAAGTCACCTAAAACTTTTAGCGTACTTTACGAAATGTCGGCCAAAATTTAAAATAACGACTGTTGTTTTAATAGAAATACAAGATTGTTAAAGAAATAAAATCAATATTTGTAACACGAGCTATGTTTATTTAGTTCAACCATATAAAACAATACAAACTTAGCCTGAACTGATTATTTTTTTAACACAATTTTCAAAATACTTGGCCAGTGATAAAAGTTATTTAAAATAATTTCAATTACGCAAAACCCGCCGAACGACATTCATTCCAAACCGCTGCTAATTCTTGTCCGTTATGAAATCCATGTGATGCTATAGTAAATTGGTAACTTGAAGGCCCTTTATAGGCCGGTTTATTAAAGAAAAAATAATTACAGTGAGTGAGGCTAAGATTGGCTTTTAGCGCTGCTATTCCTAAGAAAATATCATCGAATCTAAATCTTTTTAAACGTTCACCACTGTTATATAATTTGGATAACCCATTTCGATTAAGCACGAATGCTCCTGCCGTTACGTAAGGAGGCCATAAATCATAAGGATATTCACTGAGAGGTATATACCATTTACTAAATTTATGCCTGTGAGGTGGCGTTTGCATTACAAAACCAGCAAAAAGATTATTTTTCTGATCTTTTGTGGCAACAAAATTAGTAGCTGATTTGGGGTAATAGTCAGGGTTGGCTAAAAATTTTAATAAATTCTTAATCGATACGTAATAGTCATCGTCCACAAACAGAAAATAATCACTATTTCCACAATAGGTGACAGCCCATTGCATACCCATCATTGTTTTGAGTGTATTATTAAAATAATCATCTATAAAGTCTATCCGCACAATGTCTTTTCTTGTTTCTGACTCGCTTTCCACGGCATGATCCATTTCTATATTTGAACTAACGCCCAGTAGAAATATACGCCTAATTTCCACATCAGAGAACCGATGTTCTGTCCCCCAAGTCTGGCGAATAAGGTTGCGACGATCAATATTTGCAATAGCAGATTTTATTATTATTAATAGCTTAGGGGCTACCCCGCACTTTTCCGAAGGATTATCGGTAAAATCGTAGCTATATTCACTGGGAAAACCAGATGGATAATTAAAATTGAGTTTATAGTCCAACTCAAGGTAGTGTTTGGCAATTCCGATATAATCCAATATAAACAATGCAATCCCAATTACAACAAAACTCTTGGCATATTTGGTAGAACACCTTTCCATTTTAGAAATAGAAATGGACAATTCATATCGATTTTTTCCAATACTCGCCGTATTTTTTCAGGTAAGTAATAGCCTGTGTACATTTAGGGCCAGTTTTTCAGTGCTGGTTTAAACTCAGTTTAAACTAAGTTTAGTTAAACTCAGTTTAAATTTAAACTTAGTTTTCTTGCGCTCAATTAAATTTGTTGTAACCAAAACGAAATAGTCAGCACGCAGCTGATAAGTTAAACTAAGTTTAACTGTGCGCAATCGGCCGTTTAAACTCAGTTTAAACTCCGTTTAAAGTTGACTGAAAAACTGCATACTGAGTTTAAACTTAGTTTAAACGACAAACAGAGTTCAACTTGCACTGAAAAACTGGCCCTTAGTGTTTATAAGTACTTTGATTTTTTGACACCAACGAAATACCATACAGAAAAATGCACAGTTAAAGGCTCAGTTAGTCAAGACTTAACTTAACTTTACTTAAGAATTGGCAGCGATTACTCAACAAGTCAACTTAATTTTTGACGATTATCTTTGTTTCAAACTGTTCTTTTAATGTCTTCGTTGACACGAAATAAAAAACAAAGCATTTGTGTGAACATTTTTAGATCGAATATTACTTGTTAGTAAAAGTGTCAAGGAATATCAAATTGAGTCGAATCTTTTTAAGTTATGTACAATTGTAAAAAATAAGGAAAGAGACTTTTTCGTAGTTTATGTTACCATATGAAATAAACTCGGTTTAAATGTAATTTTGCTTATACTTATTTTTAAAAATACAATGTTTGTTCATTTTTCTGTTGGCCTAGTAAAATGTTAATATTTTATAATTTTATTGAGCTCAAGGCCAGTTTATGGAAGATTTGTTTGTGAAAAAACATTATAAAATATTAACATTTTACTAGGCCAACAGAAAAATGAACAAACATTGTATACAAGGATGAGCACGCCTTAAAAATGCATAAAATAAAGAATTTGCAAAATAAAAACACAAACAACAACCACACAAACAAGTTAAATAGCGGCAGATCAGTTGCTCTTGTTTGTAGTTGGTTTGTTTAAGAAGATGACCCCTGCGAGGGCGGGCACCTTGGCGTGGTGCAGGGGCTTAGGCGTTTCCCACCAGGAGCTGTGTATGGAGCGGAGTGACGATGTTTAATTGTTTATCTATCTCCATGCCGGCTTCAAGTGGGAGCGCTGACCAAGAACCGCCACCTCCTAATCCAGGGTGTAATGCGACACCGTGCCCATTAAAAGGTTTGCAGCCAGGAGGGCATAAACCGGCTGTATTCACACGGCGCCTCCTCGACACCGGGCCGCATCGAGGAGTAACTAGCCCTTACCGCGCTACGGGGCGCTGGCGTGGTGGACCATCAGAGATCCCCTTCTTAATTTTTTGACCGCTGAGCTTTGCTTAGGCCGAGCTGGCGGTCGTACGAACAAGATGAATACAACAAACAAACAACAACAACAACAACAACAACAACAACAACAAAAACAGCAACAGCAAAAGCAGCATAACAGCAACGTTCAGCAAGCGCATAGTGGCAGCAGCGGTGTTCCTACGGCGGGCAGCAGCGCGAACGTGCCTCAGGAGGCAACGAGAAGAGGCAGCTTCATGGAGCGCCTAACAGAGCAGGAGGCTGCCCTATTCATTGAGCATGCAAGAGATGATGATGAGGCACCTAGAACCAGCGCATGCAAGCGCAAGGAAACTGCTCTGAGCGGAGGTAAGGAAAGGTGTGAAGGTGAGTCAACCGGTGTGAACCTAACCGCCGGAGTAGATCGGTCGCAAAGCCGACCCGGCACTTTCTGCTCTTCTAATTTCAGAGAGAGCGAAGCGAGAGAGAGCCCTAGCAGACAACGTGTACCCAGCAGGCACCGCCCGGACCGCAACTGGTCTAAAAGCCGGCGTAGGTCCAGGAGTGAGTTGCGCTCGGGTAGCGATCAGCGGCAGAAATCGCCAGGCAGGTGGGAGAGGTCACGCAGCCGCTCTGGCTCGCGGACATCCCAAGCAGCAGGGTGGCAGCAGCAGAGGAGAAAGCACCGAAGGGCGAGACTACCTCCACTTCCCCCCCGGGGCCAACCGGGGGCCCTCGATGACCGTAACCGCAAGGGGTTGAGCGGGGCCGGGGCGAAGTGGTACATCCGCTATTTTGAGCAGGGGAAAACCCCAGAAGAAGCTCGGGCCATGGCGGGTGTTCGGATGGAGGTCGAAAAAGAAGAGCGAGAGCGCAGGGACCGCAAGCGCACGCGAGAGCCACCCGTGCACGCCACTGAGCGGACGAGCGGGCCAAGCATCAACTCCGGTGTAACCGCGCCTGCTAATAAGCAGAGAAGCGGGGAACAACCCACTGGGTACCAACGACCTACGCCCGCAGAAATGCGGAGAAGCAGGGAACCTGCATCGAAGCAGCCTTTAGCTGAGCCCGCTATTAAGCGCGGCAGTGAGCTGATTACTCCTCCAGAGCAACCATCCAGCAAGAGACAACGTGAGCAACCGCCACCTCCCGACACGGCGTCAGGTAGTCAGGGAGGCCAGATGGGGGAGAGGCGGCCGCAGGCCTCTCAGCAGTCCAGCTACTCGGCGGCCCGGAGGGGCATCCGGGTGGCTGTGCTGCCGAGAGATTACCCAGCGGCGGCCCTCAACTCAGACGACCTCACAAAGCTGCAGGACGCCATTGTGCACGAAGTCTTTAAGGGAGCGTCCTTTCCCTTATCATTCTACGGGGTGTATTTCCGGTCGGGAATGCTCCTCGTGGACTGTAAGGATGACAGGACGGTAGGTTGGCTAACCGAGAAAGCCGGCGAACTAGAAAGGTGGAAGGGGCCGGTGATGTGCGTGAAGAGGGGGGATCAGATTCCCCTACTGCACAACGTTTCGGTCTTCCTACCGAGAAGAGCCGATGAAACAGCGGAGTACGCGCTTCAGCTGCTGAAGACCCAAAACGAGGGCATTCACTCCTCAGTATGGAGGGTCATTTCCAGCAGCTCCGAAGACGGCGGGCTGAGACACTTCCACAACAGTCGGTTCTACGCTACCGAAGTGACTCGGATTTCATCCGACCAAGGACTGTTGTTTCGGCGACCTAACCCCACTTAGGCTGCCGGACACCCCCAATCTTATCTCCCCCTGGGTGCAATACCTTGCAGCAGGATTGCTTCTGGCCAGGGCGGGCGTCGAGCCTAACCCTGGCCCAGAAACCTACTTCTGCTGCATCTGCCAGAGAAGGCTCCATCCGAATTCCACGTCGGTGAGGTGTAATTCGTGCAACGGATGGTGCCATCTTAAGGTCTGCTCAGGCCTTAAGAAAACTAGGGAGTGGTCCACATCCTATGTGGGCCAGTGTTGCTCGCGCACTCAAGCGCCCCAAGCCTCCACGGCATCCCCCCTTGCGCCCCCCGCGCCGGTGCCTCAGAGCACCCCTCCTGCCTCCACGGCCCCCCGGAGCTCACAGCAACACCAAACCTCCCCACCGCCCCCTCGCTCCACCACACGTGGGGCCAACCAGCAACTACTGGTTGCCCCCACCATCTGCTGTGTATGCCGGGTCAGAGTGCACCGGAATGCCTGCTCAGTCAGGTGTAATGCCTGCCAGGGCTGGTGCCACTTCCGGGCGTGCTCTGGCCTACGCACCACAAGGGACTGGTCCGTGAGCTTTACCGCCTCCTGCTGCCGCAACAACCCCCCGCCAGTGTCGCTCACGACACCGCCCACAACATCCACTGGGCCTTTACCACCACTGCGGGAAGCACAGCCGGGGCGGGCCGGCCCTCGGATCCAGTCCCTCACCCCCCTCAACGCGACAACCTTACCGAGACAGACGAGACTCCTACAGTTCAACTGCAACGGACTCTCGAGCAAGATCTCGGAGGTGGTTGCCTTCATGGCTCGGCACGGACTGTTAATAGCTGCGGTCCAAGAAACGAAGCTACGTCGCAGCTCAACGTTAACGAACTGCGACGGTTACAACGTGCTTCGTAGAGATCGCGAGCGAGATAATGGTGGAGGCCTAGCCTTCATCCTACACAACACCGTGCAGTATCGTCTTATCGATGCAGACATCGACCCAAGGGACAGCACCTTAGAATGTCAAGGGATTGCTGTCCGGTCAGGCGATGTCGAGCTCGAAATATTCAACACATATATACCCCCTGTCTCCTGCTGCCCCGCTGGATATCACCCTGACATAGGTGCGCTCCTCAATGGTGAAAACCGTTTGGTAGTCGGAGACTTTAATGCGCACCACGATCTTTGGTTCTCAAGCCTATCAAATGATCGTAGGGGAAATATTTTGGCAGAGCAGATAGACGATTCGACATTCTGCACCATGAACGACGAAGCCCCCACCAGGATTGTGGGTAGTTGCAGCAGCTCGCCAGATCTAACAATAGCTAGCGCAGGTCTGATAAATAGCATAACGTGGCGACCTATGCTATCGCTTGCATCAGACCACCTACCCATAATCATCTCGATTGACAGACCTGCCAACTATGTTGCCTCGGATCGCCACACTTATGTCAACTTTAAAAAAGCTGACTGGGAGCGGTTCGAGGACTTCACTGAAGACGCCTTCAGTGCTCTCTCAACTCCAACCGACGTTCGCGTAGGCGAGCGCTTGTTCCGCAGGGTGGTGAAGTCCGCTGCAGCCCGTTTCATTCCGGCAGGGAGGATCCCTGTGATCCGTCCTGACTTCCCGGGTGAGGCGGTGTCTCTGGCGGATGAACGCGACCACCTTCGGCAGGCGGACCCCGGTAATCCCCGTATTAGGCAACTAAACGGGGAGATCCAACGCCTGGTCAACGTTCACAAGCGGAACAAGTGGAGGGAGCACCTGAAGTCCTGCAACCTCGGTGCCGGAGTGGGCAAACTTTGGTCGACCGTGAGGTCCCTGTCCAATCCGACGAGGCGTGATGATCGAACAGAAATCTCCTTTGGAGACCACGCCTCGTCGGACCCGAAGCGATGCGCGAACTATTTCAGTCGACAATTCACATTGCATCCTTCGGCCGACAGAACCAAACGGTCAGTCACCAGAAGGCTGCGCAAGTCAACACCAAGCGCACCAATTGTCCTCTCTACCACTGAGGTGAAGGAAGCCATCGGGAAGGCGAAAGCCTCCAAATCCATTGGCCCAGACGGGTTAAGCATGTTGATGCTGAAAAAATTGGGCACCGCGGGAGTAGCATATCTCACCAGGGTCCTCAATCTGTCGCTATCCACCACGGTCATTCCGGATATCTGGAAGACCAGTAGGGTGATACCACTGCTGAAACCAGGGAAACCGGCCGGCCAAGGCGAGTCCTATCGGCCGATCTCCCTGCTTTCTCCAGTGGTCAAGACACTTGAGGCCCTGCTGCTCCCGCATTTCAACTACCATCTCAGCCCGGCGAAGCATCAACACGGCTTCCGGAAAGTGCATAGCACCACAACAGCACTTAACGCTATAAACACCCAGATTAATCGTGGTCTCAACGGCAACCGCCCCTGTGAGAGAACCGTCCTCGTGGCTTTGGACTTGTCGAAGGCCTTCGACACAGTCAGCCACTCCATCTTGTTGAAGGACGTGGAGGCCTCACCTCTCCCAGCGGCGTTGAAGCGATGGACCGCGAACTACCTGTGTGGTCGTCAAGCGTCGGTGTGCTACCGTGACTCAGTGTCAAAAGCGAGAAGAATCAAGCAGGGGGTACCACAGGGTGGCGTCCTATCCCCCCTATTATTCAACTTCTATATCTCGCGACTCCCTTCCCCGCCAGAGGGAGTCACACTGGTCTCGTACGCCGATGACTGCACGATAATGGCTACCGGCAATGGAATTGATGGCCTGTGCTCCAAAGTGAACAGCTACCTCCCTGACCTTGCTCACTACTTTACAGGACGGAATCTGACGCTGTCTCCTGCCAAGTCCACGGCGACCCTTTTCACATCTTGGACGAAGGAGGTCGGGCTCACCCTCGACATCCATATCGAGGGGACCCCCATCCCGACGGTTAACCACCCGAAGATCCTGGGAGTCACCCTCGACAGCCTGGTCTCCTTCTCAGCGCATACAACCGCAATCGTCAATAAGGTACAGAGCCGCAACAAAGTCCTCAAGTCGCTCGCCGGCAGCACTTGGGGCAAAGACAAAGAAACGTTGTTGGCAACATACAAGGCGATTGGCCGGCCGGTTCTAAATTATGCCGCGCCAATCTGGTCGCCTGGAACTAGCAGGACTCAGTGGTCAAGACTGGAGACCTGTCAGAACGCCGCACTCAGGACAGTGACGGGATGTCTCCTGATGACGCCTGTGGATCACCTCTACCATGAGGCTAACGTGCTCCCAGTGCAGGAGCACAACATTATGCTCACAAAGCAGTTTCTACTGGGATGCCACCGTCCGGGGCACCCCAATAGAGACTTGCTCGCGCTGGAGCCGGCACCCAGGCACATCAGGGGACATCTCTCACAACTGACGGACGAGGTCCAGACATACGTACACCGACCGCTGGACCCAAGGACGTACCGACAGGCTCTGGACAGCATTCACAGGGAGTCGGTGGCCAAAACATCGACAGCCGCCCTGTGAGTGCAGTCCTGGGAGTCCAACCACCACCCATTGCAGCTGAGGAGCTCCAGCTGCCTCGTGAGACCCGCGTAACTCTGGCCCAGCTCAGATCTGGATATTGTAGCAGGTTAAACTCCTACTTATCCAGGATCAACCCCGACACCCCCAACACGTGCCCGGCATGTGAAGAGTCTCCGCACGACACCAATCACCTATTCACATGCCCGGCCAAACCTACTCAACTAACACCCCTCTCCCTATGGTCCGACCCTGTTGAAACAGCTCGTTTCCTGGACCTTTCGTTAGTTGAGCTTGACGATAACGATTGAGGGAGTCCGCCAACCCAGTGGGGTGTAGCTAGCCGCTACAACAACAACAACAACGGCGGGCTGAGACTAAATTTAGGAATAGACGATGGGTCTTACCTTGCCATCAAAAGGGCAGGCTTCATCCTGCACTACAGGTTCGGCATGGTTGTGGTGAGGCCGTGGAGGAGAGAACCTCCCGGCAACAAAGAGCCTAAAGCCCAGGGTTCCTTGGACTCAGGTGCCAAGGGCGTTGCCGTTCCTCCCGCGACTGTGCCCTCTGCAAACCCGCCAGTGCAAGGCACCCAGTCGTCTGCCCAGCCAAGTCCAAAGGATGCAGCCAAAGACATCAGCCGGGAATTAAACATTCCCGATTCCGAGGAGCTCCTAGAGGAGCTTGATCTGAGGCGACTCGAGCTGGACGGGGTCAGCGAGGGCGATATACTGCTCTCGGACCTCGAGGAGCCAGTTCTATGAGCAATGCAGCGTTGTCAGTAGCCCAGGTCAACCTCCACCACGCAGTGGCCGCTTCGGCAGTCATCGCAAGGAGGTTTACTACGGACGACCTGGGCATTATACTGATACAAGAGCCGTGGGTCTTCAGGGGCCAGGTAAGAGGCCTGAACCACAGGAGTAACAAGGTAATTTGGGATATCTCCTGTGACAGGCCAAGAGCATGTGTAGTGCTAAAGTACAACATTAAACACTTCTGCATTACAGAGTTTTTAACACAAGACCTGGTGGCGGTGCAGGCGACGGTGATGGTAGGCGAACAGACTACGGACGTCGTCTTCGCTGCTGCATATTGCCCGGGGGACGACACCAACGTGCCTCCCCTTGAAGTACAGCAGCTGGTGGGGCACTGCAGACGCAGAAGGCTTCCGCTAATTCTTAGCAGCGATGCGAACGCCCACAACGTGGAGTGGGGCAGCACAGATACCAACCCCCGCGGTGAGTGCCTCTTAGAGTATATATTAAGCGAGAACTTACGTATCCACAACGTTGGACATACTCCAACGTTTGTGACCAGAGTAAGACAAGAAGTACTGGATGTCACCCTTGGCAACGATTTGGCCAATCCTTTGATTTCGGGGTGGCGGGTCTCATCGGAACCCTCCCTTTCGGATCACAGGATCATCCAATTCGAGCTAAGAGCGAGGACCAAGGTAGAAGCAATCAGACGCAACCCCAGAAGAACAAACTGGGCTTTGTATCACGAGCATTTAGAATCGAACCTAGCAAACATTGAGCGTAACAATAAGAGAACAAGCTGTATGGAGTTAGAAAGCAGGGTCAGTGGTCTGAACGGCGCCATTACGGACGCCTTTCACTCTAGCTGTCCCGAGACGAAGCCGGGAGTAAAACCCAACCTGGCTGGTGGTCTCGGGAGCTCTCGGCGCTCCGCATGGAAGTGCGAAGGCTTTACAACAGAGCCAGGCGCACGGGACGCTGGGAAGAGTATTCGACATGCCTAACGAAGTACAGCAAAGAAATCAGAAAATCAAAGAGTAGCAGTTTCAGGAAATTCTGTGAGAGCATTACCTCGACTCCTGCGGCTGCCAGGCTGCATAGAGCCTTAGCAAGGGACAATCCGGGGACTATAATGGCCATCAAAAGGTCCGACGGGTCTTACACTGGTAACGAGAGGGAAAGGGCCCTCGCTCTACTTTCGGCCCACTTCGCTGGTGCTGTCGGAATCCCACCCGCGGCTGGACACTGTGAGTCGCGTCCAAGTTCGGCCGATTGGAAAGTAGCCAGGAGTCTGTTCACGTACAACTCGGTCGGCTGGGCTCTGGACACGTTTGAACAGTTCAAGGCCCCGGGGGTAGACGGCATCAGCCCTGTGCTGCTGAAGCGGGGCGGGAAACTGCTTCTTGCCTACCTCGTAAGAATAATGAGAGATAGCCTAGCGCTGGCACACATTCCAGCGGTATGGCAAAGAGCTAGGGTAATTTTCATACCGAAAGTGGGCAGAAGGGACATGTCCTCAGCGAAATCTTTCAGGCCGATCAGTCTTACCTCCTTCATGTTGAAGGCTATGGAGAAGGTGATTGACCTGGAAATAAGAACCAACGTTCTCGGGGATGCACCGTTACATCCGGATCAACATGCCTACCGAGTCGGCCGCTCGACGGAAACGGCTTTGTATGCATTGACCACGGATATTCGGGACGCTTTGGAGAATGGAGAAACAGTGCTCTGTGCCTTCCTCGATATCGAGGGGGCCTTCGACAACACCTCGTATGCAGTGGTGAACAGAGCCTTGGAGCAAAGGGGAGTGCAGCCCACTATTCGTAACTGGATAAATAGGCTGCTAGAGACCAGAATAGCCGAAGTTGATACTGGCGAAGATAGAGTTCAGCTACAGACGACCAAAGGATGCCCACAGGGCGGGGTACTATCCCCGCTTCTGTGGAGCCTAGTGGTGGATGACCTCCTGCATATTCTCACCAGTAATGGAATCCGCTGTCAAGGATACGCGGATGACATAGTGATAATTGCAAGGGGTAAATTCGTGAGCACCCTCTTTGACATAGTGCAAAGAGGACTGAACCTGGCAAGGAAATGGTGCTTGGAGGTAGGACTGAATATCAATCCTGCCAAAACGGCCATAGTTCCCTTTACCAGAAAGAGAAAATTACTAGGTAGTAGAGTTATAGCTCTGGGGGGGGGGTCGCGGTCGAGGTCACCACGGAAGTGAAATATCTGGGTCTCATCTTAGATTCTAAGCTTCTGTGGAAGGCTCATGTCGATGCTGCCGTCTCCAGGGCTAGGAGAGCATTAATGGTGTGCAGACGACTCGCAGGAAAGTCCTGGGGCTGCAGCCCTAGAATACTGCGGTGGATGTACATCATGATAGTGAGACCCATGGTCACCTATGGTGCAGTGGCTTGGGGATCCTGAAGTGCCCTGACCTCGTTTAGGCAATCTATTACAAGGCTACAGCGCTTGGCGGGCGTGTGCATTACCGGAGCGATGCGCACGTGCCCGACAGCTGCGCTGGAGGTGATTCTGGAACTTGAGCCGCTGCACGTCACCATCGACCATGTGGCTAAGCGAACCCTGATGAACTTCTCAAAAGAAGGTTTCGGCAGGGGTAAGTTGATGTCGTCCAAAGCAAGGGACAGACTAGAACCTCAGCTGCCTCTCTTGGGCTTCCCCAGAGATGAGATTCGTAAAAAGATAAGGTTTGAGAGAAAGTTTGGAGTGGAAATATGCAGCAAGGCTACCTGGAGTGCATCCATACTGGACAACCACGTCCAGAGAAGCACCCTACAATGGTACACTGATGGCTCCAGGACCCCCGAAGGTATTGGAGCGGGCGTCCATGGTCCCAGATCCAGCATCTCGGTTCCATTGGGGGCCTACCCAAGCATCTTCCAAGCGGAGGTCTTTGCCATCAGTGAATGCGCTGAGATTAACCTGAGAAGAAATTACCGCGGTGAGACCATTCTCATATCAAGCGACAGCCAGGCCGCGCTCAAAGCCCTCTCCTCCTATGAAATAAAATCATCATTGGTAATGGAGTGCTTTGAGAGACTGAATGCCCTGGCGGAGAGGAACCAAATCCAACTCCTCTGGGTACCAGGACATAGAGGGGTTGGTGGCAACGAAGAAGCCGATCGCCTAGCCAGGACAGCAGCCTCAGCTACTCCGGTTGGACCAGAGCCGATCCTGGCTGTAGGTCCCAGCACTGTGAGAGAAATGCTGAGAGATGAAACTAACAGACTGCGAAACCAACAATGGCACAATATAGCAGACCTTAGACAGGCAAAGTCTCTCCTTGGGGGATACAATATGAAAAGGCACAGGTTGCTGATGAGCCTCCCCAAGGAGAAACTAAGAATCATGACAGGAATTCTGACGGGCCATTGCAGATTAAGGGGCCACCTACACAAGCTAGGGATCTGGTCAAGCGACCTCTGTCGCTTCTGTGACTTAGAAACAGAAACCCCGCAGCATCTACTCATGGAGTGCATTGCTGTGGCGCGCAGAAGAGGCACGGCCTTTGGACGGCCGTGGCCGGATGAGCAACACTTACACTCATTACCCCCGACAACCATACTAGGCTTTCTAGAGGTGCTGGGGCTTATGGAAGTACTGTGATATGAGCCGTCGAGGGCACAATAGACCCATCGGTCGCAGTGCATTCCTCTCATTTATAATCTAATCTAATCTAATCTAAGGAAGATGAAATAAACACAACAGCCAACTCGGCTAGCGTAGCACAATAGGTAGCGTATTGGCTCTGCAACTCCGAGCTCCCGGGTTCAAAGCCTGAGAGAAGTGGTTATGAAAATTAAATTAAAAATAATTTAATTTAATAATCAAAAAGAAGTCTGATGAGGAAATGTGGTGATTTCCGAAATAGTACTATAACTTCAACCATTAAAAACTGTTGTTGTTTTTTCACAAACAAATCTTCCATAAACTGGCCTTGAGCTCAATAAAATTATAAAATATTAATATTTTTAAAAATTGTAAAAATCGTTAGGCAAAATCTAAAATGAACAGATTCTTAAGTTTTTTACGGTAAAATATGTGTTAACTAATCGCGTGCAGAGCTTTCATATTACTGATTTGCCAAATCTTAAATAGAGTTTAGTTAAGTGAAGTTAAGTCTAGCCTAGCTGCACTTAAAATAATTCTTAATTATTTTAATTGCAGTTGCATACTTCAACGGTGGTGGCGAAACTGCAATGAAAACTTTTTTACACTTTATATTACGTAGTGGAAACTATTAAAACAAAAATGCCCTGCGAGGGCGGTTACCATGGCGCTGGTGCAGGAGCTTAGGCGTAGCTCACGAGGAACCTTGCATATTGCACAGTGGCGATGTTCTGTTGTTTACCTATCTATATGCCGGTTCCAGGTGAGGGCGCTGACCAAGAATCGCCGCCTCCTAATCCAGGGTGTGAAGCGACACCGTGGTCATTGGAAGGTTTGAAGCCAGGAGGGCAACAATGGGCTGTATTCGTACGGCACTACCGGGCGCTGGGATGGCGGACAACCGAGATCCGCTGAGCTTTGCTCAAGCCGAGCTGGCGGTCGTACGAACAAGATGAATGCAACCAAAAATCAGAACCACAACAACAACAAAAACAGCATAAACAGCAAGCAACCGATGGCAGTAGCAGTGGGTCTACAGCATTATGTGCAACAGCAGCGGGCAGCAGCGCGAACGAGCCTAGTCGCTACAACAACAACAACAACATCAACAACAGTCTCTGAAGACAACAAAGCGCCTCGCACCAGTTCAGGTGTATGCGGGGAGAAAGCCCTTGACAGAGGTAAATTAAATTGTGTAGGTGAGTTGATCGAGGCCAACCTAAACGCCAGAGTAGATCGGCTGAAAATGAAATTATAGACAAGAAGAAAATTTCGACATAAAAATGAATAAGAAAAGTTGATCATATCCTCTAATAAAGGACATTACGAAAAATTCTGCCCTGGATGTAAATTGGGATGGATTTTCCACCACCATTTCTCTGGCGAAGTGACTGGTTTTTACATATTTTGAACATTTGTACTGGGCCATAAAAAGCGAACCCCCCCTGTACTTGCAAAGCTGAAGACGAAAATGCGGGAAGTGAGGAAAGAAGTGTGCGGATGTTGCGGGCATGTGAACAAGTGTGCATTTATATTTTAATATGTACATACATATGTATGTATGTACACACATGTTTGTGTTCACATAAATATGCGTTTGGCTTTTAGCTGCACATAAGATTAATTTTAAGAATTAATTAGTTTGATCGACTATCCTGTACATAGCACATACATACATACATATATGTATGATATTGAATATATTTTGGAAATGAAAAATATCAAAAATATGCAAATGCAAATTCTAATTACATATTAACATAGGTATTTATACTAATTAATAATTCTCATATTTGTTTCAATAATTGAATTATTAGCTAAAAAATAAAAGCTTGCATATATTATTAAAATTCTTCATAAAATAAGTGCCGAATTGGCGAAAGAATTATTTGCTTTTATTCCCGAATTTTTCTTATTCGTTGCAGTATTTACAGCTCGTTTTGCGGCTAACTTTAATTCTTGTTTTGTTTTCTTCTTCGTCGATCATGTGCAGCCGCCTGCATCCGCAATAATCCCGGCTGCACATTTGCGCAATTTATACTTTTCTTCATTTTCGCTGTGGTATGTACCTTAGAGCTATGGTGGAAATATTGTTTGCAGCCGCTGTATCTGCAAGTTTTAGTGGTGTGTACCCTCGACTTGTGGTGGCTGCGAGTCTGCTCGTGGTGTGTACCTCTGAGCTGCGGTATGTTACCCCGAGTAGAAACGCAAATTTTATTCACAATGAAAGCCGAAGTCATTTTGCTCCTTTTAATTTTTTATAAGTTCTCTGGTATAAAACGATTGGAGTTTAATAAAATGTTAATTAAATAATATTGTGAATATGGGTTTATACTTCAGCAACAGGAAGTCAAGATCGTACGTAGTTAGTTCTTAAATGGAAGTTGGTAACTCTATTTGGTATAATATGCTATTCTCATAAAAGTTTGTCTAATTTTTTGTTAAAAGTTACATCAATATAAACGAATTTATGAAGGAAAGTGATTTGCAGTGTATTCTTAAGTTTACAATTATTGTAAAACAAGCTTAGGAAAGTTGAAATCTTCAGTTTGCTTGATAACTACAATTTCCTATTTTACGATGGCAGCAAGCTAAGGTTGGAATAAAGCACACAACCGCCATTTTAAGATTCTCAATTGGTACATGCACAACACAACTGTGTTAAACGAATACCAGTGGATATAATTTTTTTTTGGTTTTTTGCTGCCAAAATGTCTTTAAGTAAAACCCTTGGGAGCCTTAATAAAGGCAATGCAAAAGAAAAGGAAAGATCTGCATCAAAAGAGTCGAACAACTTAGTTGTTCGCATAGATCAAGATTCAGATAATAACCTTCAAGCATTATTTGATAGCGTATTAAAACCAGGAGAATCAAAACGTCCACTTCAAGTGCCTTTTCGTATGCGTCAACTACCAGAATCCTTCTTCAAACCACCCGCAACTGCGTCGAGGTCACCTTCTATTGCACATTCACGCGCTAATAGCGCTGATTCTGCTTACGACACTGGCTCCCAACCTAATGTGAGCCAAGGAAATATATCGACGAACTCTATAGCAGCAGTTCCAGCGACAATAACACAGCCACAAGTAACAGCAAATAGATTGGCTATTTCTCATTCGCGTGCGCATAGTAGCCCAGCTTCGCTTCAACAAACATATAATGTACATATAGGCAATGTAATGGACGCAGGTGCATGTTTACAGGAAGGCATCGGACCTGTTTATCCGACAGGTGCCGTTCAGTTTCCACCTGGTTCAGGAGTCCGAATGGATCAAGTAGACCAGTCTGTGACTAAGGATGGACCAAGTCCAATTCAGACGTTTCACTCGAAAAACCGATCATATGATGTTGTCAGTACTATACAGTTGCAAAACGAACTGGGGTCATTGCCCCCAGGATGGGAGCAGGCTAAGACTAATGACGGTCAGATTTATTATTTGAAGTAAGTATACCGATTTGATTACATATCTGTTGAAATTTTAAAGACCAGTTATCTGATTTATATATATACGGTCAAGGAGATGGGATTTTGTATGTTGTTCATCCAATAGTTATATCAACAGTTGGTCAATCAAAAGCTCTCATCGATGTAAATGTTGTATGTGATATTGCTTTTAAATGAGTTTCATGGAGTGAACAATAATAACTCTGCTGATATCAATTTTCAAGCGATAAAAAAATTATAGTTTGTGAATAAAGTAAAATCACTATAAACATTATAGATCAGGACATTAGCAATAGCCAGTTATTAAGACTGTCAAGCATAAAATTATATATTGCCACATTTCGTCAGACAAACTTTAACGTCGCTGTGTGCAATCTCGCGTACTGCATTGTGTTTTGGTTTTGGAAGAGCACTTTCAGTAAATTAAATTCGCTCAAAGTTTTAATTCTGTTTATTCATCAATTTTTGTTTGTAACAGATAAACGGAAATGAGATAGTTATTGGCATATAAAAGCCAACTTGTTCAGAATTAACATAGAGGCCGATTCAACACTGATTGTCTCTCCGTCTCTCCGTCCCTACTTCTAAACTATAAAAATTTAGATAACACAATGACATTACTTATTGGGGTTGGTATTTAAATTGGACGGAATCTGATATAAAGTTTAATATCTATAATTTATAGCTAAATGGTTTGACTCTGATTTGATGCTACGCCCACTTATGATAAATATGCCTATAGGCACCTGTTAGGAGCCTGAAGGGCATTCAGTAAATCTTAATTGACCGTCTTCCGAATTCCTAAAAAAGTACTTCAGAAATTGTCGCGATCTTAAATAAAATATGTTTCGGCCGAACTTGGGCTTTCCTACTTGTTTTTAGAACGAAAACAAAAACAATCATATTCAAAGCGAATTCATAAAAGGTGGTGTTAATCAATCAGCTGATTGGTGGTTGGTTGCCAAAATCAATTGTTTAGTTGCAAATAATCAATTGTTCCGTTTAACTACAAGAAATTTAAAGATTTGGTTCACTATAACTTTTTGCAGTGACTAATACTGTAAAAATTATTTCGCGAAAGTTAAATAAAAGGAGATAAATGCTATGAAAGTTATCCAAAGCGAAAAAAAAACTTCAAGCATTCGTTCCCACGGCAGTTGGGTCTAGGAAACCGGAACGACCTGGATTTATGTCTGGCCTTCAGCATGTTGTATGCTGTTAAAACCACAACAACAAGCATTCCGCTAGAATGAGTCTCACTCAATTCATACGTCGATGCAATACATACACACCCTAACCCCCTGACCATCCTGAGTTTTCTGAAGGTCTTGGGGCTGGCGTGTTGTGACGAGCTGTCTGAATGATCTAGTTCCAAAGTCGCTCTGGTGGAACGGATGGAAAGGACTAGTTTCCATGCCGAACCTTTTTATCTAATAGGCAACGTCCTGCAGTGATGAGCTAGTAGTAGTAATGTTGAAAGTTATATCACTACCACAATTTTTATTTAACTTGATAGCTTATTACATCATTTCAAACCTTTGTAGAATTTATTTTTCTTATAAATTTCTCTTTTATATGGCCTGTAACAATTATTTTCCCTGCGTAATTATGAATTTGTTTTATTTATGTATCGTAGACTATCACTTAAATAAACCGGCAGGCTACCCTGCTTAATACTAAACACGAATTTGATGGCCTGAAAGAATATTTGTTGTTTCACGCTCAGCCAATTCAATTTTAAAATTGAGTTTAACTTTTTTACTGTTTGATGTAAATTAATTTAATTTATAAAATGGATTGCGCAAAACATTGTATGGAAAATGAAAAGAAAACCATTTTGGAGTTGAGAAAATCGGGGAATACAAATATGGTCTGTAATGCCGTGAAATCACGTGTAAAAATTTAAGAAAAGAGGAATAAAACGGAACCTACAACACCGCATTTTGATCATTTGATACTAAGACAATCGAAGACACATTTTTTTCGTCTAATGACATTAGGGAGTTACTAAATGCACAATTCGAAATCGACTTCGGCAAGCAAAGTTATGTGGAAGAAGTGCTAGAAAAGTTCCCTTCTTAAGCAAAAAGAATGTGAATCAAAGGATTGAATTCGCGGATAGGCCCTTTCTTCGTCGAAATTGGAACAAGGTCCTTTGGTTCGATAAAACTAAGGTAAATTTAGTTGGTTCCGATGGAAAAATCTTCGTTCGACGACCACGGAATGCGGAATTCAAGATATACATGTGAGACCATAAAACACGGAGGTTGATCTATAATGATATGGGGCTGCTTTTTAGCGGTTGGGGTTGGTCAAATTTATTGGATACAGGATAAAATGTGCGCCACTGATTATATCAACATTCTTAATACAGTTATGTTTCCCTATGCAGAGCAGAGAATGCCCCTTAAATGGGAGTTTATGCCTGACAACGCCGCTGTGGTCGAGTTGGTAGCGGTGCGTGCTATAACTTGATATGCCGGTGAGTTCGAGGTTCGAATCTCAGTCAGGGCAAGCAAAAGCTTAATAATAGAAAAAGTTTTTTCTAATAGCGGTCACCCCTCGGCAGGCAATGGCAAACCTCCAAGGGTATTTCTGCCATGAAAAAGCTTCTCATTAAATACATCTGCCGTTCGGAGTCGGCACAAAAACTGAAGGTCCCTCCATTTGTGGTATAATATAAAGACGCACACCACAAATGGTAGGAGAAGCTCGGCCAAACACTGAGCTATATAGTGTACGCGCCAAAACTATATTATATATATGCCTGACAACGACCCAAAACAAGCGTCGAAAATAGTTTATATTTTGGTTTCATCGGAATAAAGTTGACGTTATGGCTTGGCCCTCCCAGTCGCCGGACCTTAACCCCGTAGAACACCTATGGAGAGTGTTGAAGAAATCAATCGGTAGACAAAAATGGAAAACAAGCATGAGTTGTGGGGAAAAATTCAAAAAACATGGTATTCAATACCGGTCAAGACTTGCGCTAAACTGGTCAGCTCCATGTCGCGAAGATGTAAGGAGGTGATAAAAATGAAAGGATCCTCAACTAAATATTAGATTTGAAATGAAAAAACTTAATTCTTTTTGGTTGTTGTGGTTTCCGACAGGGTAATTTCGTTCGAAAAATTACACTGAAGATGGCACAACGCCGAAACCGGTTTGTCTCCAAACCAAACTTGACAAGGGATGACGGAAATTCGTTCCAAAATACAGAAAAAACTTAAATATATTAACAAAGTTACAAAAAAAAAAAATAAAATTAATGAGTATCATTTTTTTCTGGTAAAATAAAAAATACCATAATAATTAAAAATCCGAAATATATCTTTTCGTCCCTATTATTTTTTCCAACACTGTAGATCTGTATATAAGGGTTTTACACCTTCCTAAATATTTACACGATCTTTTCATAAGACTAATTTTTTCGCAATTTTATTAACCGTGTATTCAATGTGATGCTCAAATTTTAACTTATTATCTATATATACATGTAGCTAACGGAGTTAACATTCAATGCCCTAAATAGAACAATGAACTTTATCCTTTCTCCTTATCGTCAGCTAACAGTTTTACCCAGCAATGTTTTAGTACTGTGTTTATGTCATTAATATAAACGTTAAATAGAATTGGGTCCAAAACTGACCCTTGCGGTGGGTCAATATCGACAGCTACTTTTTTGACATAAATAGACCAATAATAGGTTCTGATGGAAAGCTTTGAAATCATTCAAGGTAATTTTTCTTTACACCAATATATTCCAGTTTTTTTATCATTATTTCTGTATCACTCCTCTCGAAGGCTCTTTTGAGGAAATATTGTACCACCCTGTGGAAACCGCCCGTTTTAGTTGAGCTCGACGTTAACGATTGATGGTGCTGTTATGGTTATTGCGGTGTAGCTAGCCGTTACAACAATAACAATAATCACTAAAAACTCGATTTACAAACCCTTTTAGAACAAGGCTCTGCGCTGGCCTACCAAAAGCATTCATTTTTCTTTTCTTCCTTGAGCCAATACTTGTGACCTCTGCGTAGTGCTTAGGGTCATTATCCTGCATACAATTCTAGCGAAGAGAATTGGACACATTTCATGATTTAATATATCCAAATATTGATAACAATCCATTTGTTTGTGTACGTGGGATTAATTGTACAGTATCCCTTTACAATATTCGCAATGTTATTCATTTGGAATTTTTTGAATGTGAGTCTGTACCATTTTTGACTTTTGTTTTACTCGGTTTTCTTTTTCTAATTTTATATATCTTGCTACTGCCAATATATAAGTATTACACATTATTCAGTTATTAAAGGTTGGGTAAATAATGACAGCCAAATTTGGTTCTATCTTTCAAAGGGTTGCATTTACGAAGGAAGTAGAAATGGTGCCAAATGTAATCAACTTTTGCGAGAATTTGGTTAAAAAAATGTACACCAAGAGTAGGTCATTGGTGTAGAATGCAAACTACATAATAACAAAATATACTTTGGAGAAATTGGTGCATATTATGATTTTATGCAAAAGTTTTACACCGGTAAAGACTGTGGCGCCTATAAACGTCAATTTAATGTTATTTGAGCTTTTAAAATAATTTCCGATTGAACAACCATCCAAAGAGTTAACATAGTGAATATAACGAAAATTTCACTAAAAAGCATTTTTTAAATTAACTTTGTACCCGCTTTGAGTTGGGAGTGGCGATCACAGCAGAAAAGAGCAGGAGAAACCCCAGAAAAACAAACTGGGATCTATACTGCGAGACTCTGAAAGCAAATTTAGAGGGCTAAGAGAACAAACAGTATAGAATTACAGGACAGAGTCTACAGGCTGAATGGCAGCATTATGGACGCTTTCAACTCCAGTTGTCCCGAGACAAAGCCTAAGGGTAAGAGCCAACCCAACTCGTGGTCTAGGGAGCTCTTGGAGCTCCGTAAGGAAGGGAGCAAACTCTTCAACAGATCTAAGCGTACGGGGCGCTGGGAGGAGTATTCAGCCTTACTAACGAAGTACAGTAAAGAAATCAGGAAGACAAAGCGTAGCAGCTTTAGTACCTTTTGCGAGAGCATACGTACCACTCCTGCGGCTGGCAGGCTACATAAAGCCTTAGCAAGAGAGAACCCTGGGATCAAGATGGCATTAACACTGCCCGACGGATCCTTTTCCAGCAACGAGAAGGAGAGGACCATTGCTCTGCTCTCGGCTCACTTTCCTGATGCCGTTACGATATCGCCGGAAGCCGTGTGCTTCGAGACTGGTCAGTCTAGCGCTGGCCCACATACCAACGGTATGGCAGAGAGCTCGGGCTATCTTTATCCCGAAAGTAGGCAGGAGAGATCCCTCCTTAGCTAAATCCTTTAGGGCAATAAGCCTCACCTCCTTCGTATTAAACGCAATGGAGAAGGACACATTCTCAAGGTATCGCCACTTCACCCAGGTCAGCATGCGTACAGGGTGGGCCGATCTACAGTGACTGCCCTTTATGCGCTGCTGCATTGGAGATGCCCTTGAGACCGGAGAGACAGTGCTCTGTGCCTTCCTGGACATCGTGGTCCAGGTCGTCACAGAAGTGAAATATTTGGGTCTCATACTACATTCTAAGCTTCTGTGGAGGGCTCATGTCAAGGCGGCAACATTGAGGGCTACAAGAGCATTAATGGTCTGCAGGGGTCTTGCGGGTAAGTCCTGGGGAGGCAGTCCACCTGGAGGGCTTTAATTCTGGATTATCACATCTGGGGGCCTATCCAAGCATCTTCCAAGCGGAGGTATTTGCCATTAGCTTATGCACAGAGATAAATCTGAGTAGAAACTACAGCAACGTGAAAATCTTAATTTCAAGCGATAGTCAGGTGGCACTCAGGGCTCCTCTTACGAAGTAAAATCGGCACTAGTTCTTCAGTGCATAGAGAGTCTGAACGCCCTGGCTGAGAAAAACCGGTTCCTACTCCTATGGGTACCGGGACACATGGGGTGGATTGCAGCGAAGTAGCCGACCTGCTTACCAGGAGTAAGATTGGGGGTGTCCGGCAGCCTAAGCGGGGTTAGGTCGCCGAAACAACAGTCCTTGGTCGGATGAAATCCGAGTCACTTCGGTAACGTAGAACCGACTGTCCTGGAAGACTTCAACGCGCATCACGATCTTTGCTTCTCAAGCCTACCAAACGATCGTAGGGGAGAGCAGATAGACGAATCGACATTCTGCACCATGAACGACGAAGCCCCCACCAGGATTGTGGGTAGTTGCAGCAGCTCGCCAGATCTAACCATAGCTAGCGCGGGTCTGATAAAAAGCATAACGTGGCGACCTATGCTATCGCTTGCATCAGACCACCTACCCATAGTCATCTCGATTGACAGACCTGCCAACTATGTTGCCTCGGACCGCCACACCTATGTCAACTTCAAAAAAGCTGACTGGGAGCGTTTCGAGGATTTCACTGAAGACGCCTTCAGTGCTCTTTCAACTCCAACCGACGTTCGCGTTGGCGAGCGCTAGTTCCGCAGGGTGGTGAAGTCCGCTGCAGCCCGCTTCATTTCGGCAGGTAGGATCCCCGTGATCCGTCCTGACTTCCCGGGTGAGGCGGTGTCTCTGGCGGATGAACGCGACCACCTTCGGCAGGCGGACCCCGGTAATCCCCGTATTAGGCAACTAAACGGGGAGATCCAACGCCTGGTCAACGTTCACAAGCGGAACAAGTGGAGGGAGCACCTGAAGTCCTGTAACCTCGGTGCCGGAGTGGGCAAACTATGGTCGGACGTGAGGTCCCTGTCCAACCCGACGAGGCGTGATGATCGAACAGAAATCTCCTTTGGAGACCACGCCTCGTCGGACCCGAAGCGATGCGCGAACTATTTTAGTCGACAATTCACATTGCATCTTTCGACCGACAGGACCAAACGGTCCACCACCAATTGTCCTCTACCACTGAGGTGAAGTAAGCTATCGGGAAGGCGAAAGCCTCCAAATCCATTGGCCCAGACGGGTTAAGCATGTTGATGCTGAAAAAATTGGGCACCGAGGGAGTAGCATATCTCACCAAGGTCCTCAATCTGTCCTTAACCACCCTGGTCATTCCGGATATCTGGAAGACGAGTAGGGTGATACCACTGCTGAAACCAGGGAATCCCGTCGGCCAAGGCGAGTCCTACCGGCCGATCTCCCTGCTTTCTCCAGTGGTCAAGACACTTGAGGCCTTGCTGCTCCCGCATTTCAAGCAGTATCTCAGCCCGGCGAAGCATCAACACGGCTTCCGGAAAGTGCATAGCAATACAACGGCACTAAACACTCAGGTTAATCGTGGTCTCAACGGCAACCGCCCCTGTGAGAGAACCGTCCTCGTGGCTCTGAACTTGTCGAAGGCCTGTACGATAATGCCTACCGGCATTGGAATTGATGGCCTGTGCTCTAAAGTGAACAGCTACCTCCCAGAGCTTGCTCACTACTTTACAATATGAAATGGGGCGCTCTCTCATCCAAAGTCCACGGCGACCCTGTTCACATCTTGGACGAAGGAGGTCGGGCTCACCCTCGACATACACATCGAGGGGACCCCCATTCTGACGGTTAACCCTAAGATCCTGGGAGTCACCCTCGACAGCCTGGTCTCCTTCTCAGCGCATACAACCGCAATCGTCAACGAGGTACAGAGCCGCAACAAAGTCCTCAAGTCGCTCGCCGGCAGCACTTGGAGCAAAGACAAAGAAACGTTGTTGGCAACATAAAAGGCGATTGGCCGGCCGGTTCTAAATTATGCTGCGCCAATATGGTCGCCTCGAACTATCAGGGGACATCTCTCACTACTGACGGACGAGGTCCAGACATACGTACGCTTACCGCTGGACCCAAGGATGTACCGACAGGCTCTGGACATCATTTACAGGGTGTCGGTATCCAAATATGTATATCGACACCCGCCCTGTGAGTGCAGTCCTGGCAGTCCAACCACCACCCATAGCAGCTGAGTAGCTTCAGCTGCCTCGTGAGAAGCGCGTCACTCTGGCTCAACTCCGATCTGGATATTGTAGCAGGTTAAACTCCTACCTATCCAGGATCAACCCCGACACCCCCAACACTTGCCCAGCAAGTGGAGAGTGTCCGCACGACACCAATCACCTATTCACAGGCTTTCTGACGGGTCACAGCAGACTGAAGGGTCACCTACACAAACTAGGGATCTCGTCGGTCGACCTTTGCCGCTTTTGTGACTCGGCAGAAGAGACTCCGCCCTGCTCATGGAGTGTGTGGCTGTGGCGCGCAGACGGCCTCGACGACCATCGTGAGTTTTCTGGAGGTCTTGGGGCTAGCTGAAGTGTTGTAATGAGCTTTGAGGGCACAATAGACCTATCGGTCGCTGTGCATACCTCTACTTACATATATCTATCTAAAAAAAGATTGTCGAGAGGCAGTTCTCTAGGCGCAGAGGTGGAAATCCTTAAAAACAAATTCGCTGAATTTGAGAGGATCCAAACTAATGTGGAGTCTATTTCACGGAAACAAAAACGTACATGAAACATGGAGCAATATTTCTTCCGTTATTAATCTGCACGCAGTCGATCCAACGGCTTATTTTCATTTTTGCAAGAATGGATTTCAACGATTATTACACTTACATACAAAATACCACAATTCGTATCACGAGCGTTTAGAATTGAACCTAGCGAACATTGAGCGTAACAATAAGATAACAAGCTGTATGGAGTTAGAAAGCAGGGTCAGTGGTCTGAACGGCGCCATTACGGACGCCTTTCACTCTAGCTGTCCCGAGACGAAGCCGGGAGTAAAACCCAACCTGGCTGGTGGTCTCGGGAGCTCTCGGCGCTCCGCAAGGAAGTGCGTAGGCTCTACAACAGAGCCAGTCGCACGGGGCGCTGGGAAGAGTATTCGACATGCATAACGCAGTACAGCAAAGAAATCAGAAAATCAAAGAGTAGCAGCTTCAGGAAATTCTGCGAGAGCATTAGCTCGACTCCTGTGGCTGCCAGGCTGCATAGAGCCTTAGAAAAGGACAACCCGGGGACCACAATGGCTATCAAAAGGTCCGACGGGCCCTACACAGGCAACGAGAGGTAAAGGGTCCTCGCCCTACTTTCGGCTCACTTCGCTGGTGCTGTCGGAATCCCATCCGCGGCTGGACACTGTGAGTCCGATCCGAGTCCGGCCGATTGGAAAGTAGCCAGGAGCCTGTTTACGTACAGCTGGGTCGGCTGGGCTCTGTACACGTTTGAACAGTTCAAGGCCCCGGGGGAGACGGCATTAGCCCGGTGCTGCTGAACCGGGTCGGGAAACTGCTTCTTCCTTATCTCGTAAGTATAATGAGAGATAGCCTGGCGCTGGCCCACATTCCAGCGGTATGGCAAAGAGCTAGGGTAGTTTTCATCCCGAAGGTAGGCAGAAGAGACCTGTCCTCAGCGAAATCTTTCAGGCCGATCAGTCTCACCTTCATGTGGAAGGCTTTGGAGAAGGTGATTGACCTGGAAATAAGATCCAACGTTCTCGAGGCTGCACCGTTACATCCGGATCAACATGCCTACAGAGTTGGCCGCTCGACGGAAACGGCTTTGTATGCATTAACCACGGACATTCGGGACGCTTTTGAGAACGGAGAATCAGTGCTCTGTGCCTTCCTCGATATCGAGGGGGCCTTCGATAACACCTCCCATGCAGTGGTGAACAGAGCCTAGGAGCAAAGGAGAGTGCAGCCTACTATTCGTAATTGGATAAATAGGCTGCTAGAGACCAGAATAGCCGAAGTTGACACTGGCGAAGATACAGTTCAGCTGCAGACAACCAAAGGATGCCCACAGGACGGGGTACTATCCCCGCTTCTGTGGAGCCTAGTAGTGGATGACCTCCTGCAAATTCTCACCAGTAATGGAATCTGCTGTCAAGGATAAGCGGATGACATAGTAATAATTGCAAGGGGTAAGTTCGTGAGCACCCTCTTTGACATAGTGCAAAGAGGACTGAACCTGGCAAGGAAATGGTGCTTGGAGGTTGGACTCAATATCAATCCTGGCAAAACGGCCATCGTTCCCTTTAACAGAAAGAGAAAATTACTAGGTAGTAGAGCTCTGGGGGGTCACGGTCGGGGTCACCACGGAAGTGAAATATCTGGGACTAATCTTAGATTCTAATTTTCTGTGGAAGGCTCATGTCGACGCTGCCGTCTCCAGGGCTAGGAGAGCACTAATGGTGTGCAGACGACTCGCAGGAAAGTCCTGGGGTTGCAGCCCTAGAATACTGCGGTGGATGTACATCATGATAGTGAGACCCATGGTCACCTATGGTGCAGTGGCTTGGGGATCCAAGAGTGCCATGACTTCGGTTGGACAATCTCTTACCAGGCTATAGCGCTTGGCAGGCGTATGCATTACCGAAGCGATGCGCACATGCCCGACTGCTGCGCTGGAGGTGATTCTGGAACTTGAGCCGCTGCACGTCACTATCGACCATGTGGCTAAGCGAACCCTGATGAACTTCTCAAAGGAAGGTTTCGGCAAGGGTAAGTTGGTGTCCTCCAAAGCAAGGGACAGACTAGAACCTCAGCTGCCTCTGGTGGGCTTCCCCAGAGATGAGATTCACAAAAATATAAGGTTTGACAATGGTACACTGATGGCTCCAGGACTCCCGAAGGTATTAGAGCAGGCGTCCATGGTCCCAGATACAGCATTTCGGTTCCATTGGGGGCCTACCCTAGCATCTTCCAAGCGGAGGTCTCTGCCATTAGTGAATGCGCTGAGATTAACCTGAGAAGGAATTACCACAGTGAGACCATTCTCATTTCAAGCGACAGCCAGGCCGCGCTTAAAGCCCTCTTCTCCTATGAAATAAAATCATCATTGGTCATGGAGTGCTTTGAGAGATTGAATGCCCTGGCGGAGAGGAACCAAATCCAATGGTGGATACAATACGAAAAGGCACAGGCTGCTGATGAACCTCCCCAAGGAGAAACTAAGAATTACGACCGGTATTCTGACGGGTCACTGCAGACTAAGGGGCCACCTACACAAGCTGGGGATCTGGTCAAGCGACCTCTGTCGCTTCTGTGACTTAGAAATAGAAACCCCGCAGCATCTACTCATGGAGTGTGTTGCTGTGGCGCGCAGAAGAGACATGGCCTTTGGACGGCCGTGGCCGGATGAGCAACACATACACTCATTATCCCCGACAACCATACTAGGCTTTCTAGGGGTGCTGGGGTTTATGGAAGTGTAGACCCATCGGTCGCAGTGCATTCCTCTCATTTATAATCTATCTATCTATCTGCCATATGACGGCGACAGGTGGTGCACTTAATATTTTTGCTGTCGGAATAGACGAGATTCCATGCAACATCGCATCTTCCCCGCTCTATGCTCGAGAGGCGGTTTATGTATCATGCTTTTTGATTAGCAACACCCTATACAAGCTGTCGGAATGGACGTAATGCCGAGCAGCATTGCATCTTTGGTTTATTTCGCAGGTATAATAGACTTTTTGATGAGTAATATCTTATTTAAGCTGTTGGAATGGACGAGATTCCAAGCAACTTACCTGTTTGAACAGGTCGGCTGGAAAGGACTAGTTTCCAAGCCAACCTTTTATTGGATTTCTCTGGTATATGTGATCTGTATGATTTAGTTCCTGAATTTCTCTGGTGGAACGCATGGAAAGGATTTGTTTCTGTGCTGAAACTTTTTATCTAATAGGCGATGTCCTGCAGTGATCAGCTAGTAGCCTCTTGAAGGTAGTAATGTTATTAAAATTTCTTATTAAACTTGGTAGCTCATTAAAACATTTCAATCCTTTGTAAAAAATATTTTTCTTATCAACTTCTGTTTGGTATAGTGGTAGCCTGAAACTATTATTCAAAGCTTCAATCATCTCCTGTATAGGTGTATCGTAACGCTTGTTTAATATAAATCGCATAGCTCTATTTTGCATTTTTTGGAGTTTATCAATTTGTTTGTCAGTTTGTCGCTAGCTATAAAGAAGATCGTTGGACAATATATAAAGTGCGGCTCAATTATAGATCAATAGACCAATTTTTTTTCGCAATTTTGTTAACTGTGTATTCAATGTGTTAACAATACGGATACAAAACTTGAAAGGAAAAAGTTCTTTTTTATATTTATGTACATAAAAGCAGCGTTTTGCTTGAACTTGCTTGTACGTGTACGGGTGCTGCACTCGGGCAGGAATACACTCACAAACAGGTGCTGCACTGGGCAGGAACGCGACGCGTCGTGGAATTCAAGTTAATCGTGATCTGCAAGAAAAATGTTTGCATTGATGTTTTTATATAAATGTACACTTCTTAGGGCCGAGTTTTCCATCTCCGGTTAAAATTGCAAGTTTTTGGCTACTATATTGCTCTTTTCTCACAAATGGCCTTAACCGGCTCTTAGTGCTCAGAAAAGTGCTTAACCGGAGATGGATAAACCCATATGAGCATAATTTTGTTTACCTTACTTGCGCAGGAAACGGTTCTCCGTGGCCATCAAGAAATCCTTTGTCCAAGGAAACAGCAAAAACCCTTCAAAAATCAGCAGAACTCTGTGGAATAAGAAGCTAACGAGATTTTATGACCTAATGAATATAAAATATATACTTCTATTCAAGGCACATAAAACAGGTAGCTGCATTAGAGAAAATGCAACCCTGGGGTATATTATGTGATTTGTCGTGGTCCATCACCCTTCAAAATAGAGATATCAAATTTAACGAGTTTGATAATTCTAAATGTTAACAAAGTTTACGCGTTTCTACATTTTGCTTGAAAATACATTTGTTTTCAACGCAAACAATACAAGACGCGTCATAATACAACGGATCCTCAGGAAGCATCTGGTCACAACACTCTGGAAAGACTCGCAAGGTATGCTTTCAAGAATGCAAAAATGGTCGAAACGCACTTAACTGTTTGCAGAAATCGGCATGTCGAAGTTCTGTTCCAATTGGATATTTAAAAAAGATCCGACTATTCCCCGTCTTTGTATATGTACGTATGTAGGTTTCCTAAATCACGTTAACGCAAAATATGTTTAAATTAGAAATTAGAAATATACAAAATATAAAAAAAAATTGTTTTAAAAACAAAGTTTTTTTTGTTTATTTTGAAAATATAACCCAATAAACATTTAGGCTTGAGCTCAACTTGAGGTTAAGTTGAGAACTAAGGTGCTTCTCAAACCTCCAACGTTGTTTCTCAAGTGCATCTCAAGTTGAGAATCATAGCGTTCTCACCAAAAAGGCCATTTTTTTTGTATGGCAATAATTATGATTCTCAAGTTGAGAAAAAGTTAGTTCTCAACTTGATCTCAAATGTGATTCTCCAATTGGTCTCAAACGTTTAGTAGCAGTACTGAAATAAAAATCGAAAATATATTTTCTTCCTTTTGAATTTAAAACACCGTGAATAAATGTATGTAAATTCATTATACTCGTACTTTATTGCTTTTGATAGTCATATGAAAATACCAGAAAAATGATAAGAGTTGTAGAAATACGTTGGATATCAACTTGAGAACTATGAATTTCTCAAAGGTTTGAGAAAATTGGAGAAATACGTTGGATATCAACTTGAGAACTATGAATTTCTCCAAGGTTTGAGAAATTTGGAGAAATACGTTGGATATCAACTTGAGAACTATGAATTTCTCCAAGGTTTGAGAAATATTTTTTTAATGTTTGTTGGGAAGTTTGTTTTGTAAACAAAGTTTGATTTGTTATGGACCACATATATGAAAAAACTCCAATCAGCTGATAAATTTATACTTCCTGTTTATTGTACCATGATTCTATTTCAAAATATCTGAATTTTTGTAAAATATTTACTCATTTCACGCAATTTGAAAAAATAATATATAAAAAATAGCGAATAAGAAAAAGTCAAACAGTCAAATCGAATCAGTGATGTCAATTTCCTATTTTCGGTTTAAAATTTAACTTTCTACCACAATTTGAAAATATTTTTGAAAATTCACACAAAAACATAAAATAAGATAGACCACCTGTTACGCGTGAGGCAGAAGGCTGCTTAGTTATCCAACCTTTTATAATTTAATCATGAGCATTACATATATGATTTACAGTTGCTTATACATGTAAAACCTGCGCATGCGCATGACATACATTTGTCTCTAAACTCTCTCCCTTTGATTGCGCAGCTAGGTTACACCAAAATATATAAGTAATTTATATGTCCCCACCACACTCAACCAATAATATTACAATCATATGAAAACACTAAAATAAACTCACTAAATAACTACACATTGTATAGGCGTAAACAATTAACGAGATAAAACTGCCAATCCGTCAAACCATACGTCAGCGAAATTCTACTTAAATGCCACAAAACAAGCATATCGACGCAAATTGTCAAATACGCATACCTCAACATCCTTAAATATAATGTTAAAAAAAATATGTCGAATTTTGATCAAATTATATTTTTCTCCTTGGTCGTTGGCGTTAAGTTTAATTTTTTTTTTTTTTAAATGAATGTGTATTTTTTTTATTTTATTTTAATTTTTTTATAGCCATACTACAAAATCGACGCAATGGGAAGATCCTAGAATCCAATTAAAACACCAATTATTTCAAGAAGGCCTTCCACATAACGGTAAGAAAAAATTATTATTTTAATTTGACCAAATAATAACAGTAGATTTTAGTGAATTTGAAAAACAAAGAATCTGTTAATTTGGCTGAAAACTTGGGACCTCTTCCGGAGGGCTGGGAACAAGCATACACGGAATCTGGAGACGTTTATTTTATTAACCACATAAATCGAACAACGTCTTGGAACGATCCACGAATACGTAAGTTTTGAAAAGAATGCAATTGAAACCCATAGCGAGACTAACTCTAATAGATACATTTTCAATGCATTTCTGCTAAACTGCTTGCCGAAAATTCTTACGTCTGATTTGCTTGTTACTAACATCGACATGCCAATGCAAAAATTGCATTTTTTTCTAACACGTCTATCATGAGAGTCTAGTGGGAATCTTCAATTTTTCGAAATTCTGTTATTAACTGATTACTAGTAGCTAAGTGCTTTCGAAAAGTCGCTGTCAGATCCGAGTGTGCTATTCTTTGTCATTATTGCTAGTGCTCCGAATCCTATGGGTTCCGTATATTTACATTCGTTGTGTAAGACAAATAGAGCAGGCGAACATAAACAAAAATTATTTGCACTTCAGCGGTAGCGTCAAAACGTGCGAATATTTTCCTAAGTCCCTCACAACTTACATACATACATTATTTTTATACATACTTATACATTAGGAAATTTCTTCGAGAAATTGTTTGGTATATACCTTATTTTGTTTTTAACATATTTTCGTTACAGCCGATTTTTTACAAAAACCGGTGAAATCGCAAAAACCGGGTCCATCATGGCTGAACATTCAACAAATTGAAAAGGAGCAGGATTATTTTAAAACGAGTTCTGAACAGGTTAAAAATAAAAATAAATAAATTAAGTTTAACATCTCTTATAATTTTTTCTTTGTTACAGAGCTCTTTGACTAGGCAGAATGGTAGTCTTCAAATGGACCCATTTTTATCTGGTGACAACCATGCTCGGCAAGAATCAAGTGATAGTGGGTTGAGTTTGTCTTCAAATACGTTTTCCGCTACAAACGACCTTATGCCGAACATTGATGACAGTATGGACTGCATAAGTGGTAAATTTGTATTTCAATTTTCATTTGTCCCACATGAATGTGATTATTATTAATATTTTTTCACCAAATGTACAAACATACTTTAATAATTAGTGCTTACATGATTAGGCCTTGCCCTTTACTTATTTTGTTGAATGAACATTAACAAAACTGATGTTGGAAAGTGTTTCTGAATTTTCGACCTTTCTCATTTTTCCAATTTTGACTAGGCTTTTTACTTAATATGCATGAATAACAGTTTTTTATTTTTATTTTTTAAGTTAAAGTAACACTTGCATATTAAGGAAACGTATAATCTCTTTCGAAGATTATACCAGCATAGTCTATATTATAACATATGGAGGTGTAATATTAATTGCAGTCCGTCGTGTGCTTAGCTCATCAGCTGTGTTACTCGAGGATAATGATTCAGTCATCGATTTATTCGCGTTGGTGGTGCTTTGAATATACTTTATGTCTGTGCCTCTTATATAACTCCGAATAGTTGTGATGCGCTTTATAGTTCACACCTAAATAATATCAGTGCACTAGCTGCAACCATAACTGATGAAAAATAAATGTGTGTTCTAGGCGATTTCAATTTTTGCAATGTAAATTGGTCATATTTGTTGAATAGCATTAATTTTACGCCTTCTAATGTTCAATCTCCGTCAGAGTTTTTTTTTTATAGACAATATTCTTGCTTTGGATCTTATGCAAATCAATGGACTTAGTAATCAGCTAAATAGATTTTTGGATCTTATATTTGTAGGTAAAACTATGAACTTTGACATTTCTGAATGCTTAACATTAATCACACCCTGTGGTTTGCATCACTTTCCAAAAGTAGTTAAATTAGAATTTTATCAATTTTACAAATTCTCACCACCTGCAAAACTTTCTTTCAATTACAATTCCAGCGATTTTACTGCTTTCAATAATCTGTTGCTGTCACTTGATTGGGATCGGCTCCTGTTTGATCTCGATGTTGCCAATAGTTATGATATCTTTAAATCTACAATTACGGAACTTTGTCAAAATCATATCCCTTTACGGAGAGTTAACTCTTATAAGTTGCCATGGTATAATATGGGACTAAAAATACTAAAAAATCTGAGGAACAAATTCTTTAAAAAGTTTAAAACTTCGAAAAGTCATGAGGATTAAATCACTTACCAGCATTATAGTTTAATTGCTTAGAAAAGTTTCTATATCGGAATTTTACATTAAACTTTGAAATTAACATAAAAAAGAATCCAAAAAACTTTTGAAGTTTTATTAATTCAAAAAAAAAAAAATGCTCCGCTACTTTCAAACAAATTTCGTATCTGATCGCGCAGCCGTTTTTTCCGAAGACTTTTTATTGTATTCCATCTCATCATTAAATTTTGTCTCTCTCGCATTCACTACTGATGATGCAAACAGATATTGATGGACTTTCATCGGTTCTATTCAAAAATTGCCCTTCTCTCGTCTACCCTATCAAATTAATTTTGAATAAATCACTTGCATCCGGCACCTTCGTTGATGCTCGGAAAGTATCTACAATCACACCCTTTTTCAAAAATGGGGACAAGAGGGATATATCTAACTATAGACCCATATCTAAATTGTCTACTTTTTCCAAACTCTGCATTATGAAGAATAAGCTTTATTTCTCTGTCAAGCACCTTATTTGGATTCGTGTCTGGACGTTGCACGTCGAATCTAGTAGTTTTTAGTGAATATTGTATCTCTTCATTGCAAAAGGTCGACCCTATTTATACTGATTTTTCGAAAGCATTCGATAAAGTATCTCATAATATACTTATCTATAAGTTATCTTTGTTTGGTTTTCATTCATATATTTTAAACTGTTTTAAGTCATATCTGTACAATAGAAAATGTGTCGTCATGCTTGATAATCCCCCCTATTACGGTTGTCGCCGTCGACACTAAACGACGACGACTTGTTAAAATCGGTATTGGCGTAGTCGTTATCGATAACTATTGACAGCTATTGACACACATTTGGTATTGGCTAAGCAAAATTGCTGTCGACGTTGAGTTGAAGCGACTGAACCGTTTTTACTGACTAGAAGAAAATTTGAAGGTATTTTTTTGTATAAGAAATTAATTTTTATTAACAAACAAATATAAATCTGTATTGATTTAGAAATGAAAATTACAAGTGCAGAACAATTTGAAACTCTTCTGGAAACATATGTTTTCCAGCACATACATAATCGCAGTTTTGCTGAGTCGAAAATATTCTTCAAATCTGAAAAAAAAAAATTTCCAAAAGACTTATCCACGAATGTTAATTGTAACACTTACTTGTTATCTGGCAAACACAATACATCTGAAATCTGCCTTATAATTTTTATTTTTGCTGCAAAACATAACTTTGCTCTCATCATCGCCATCAAAAACAACGAACATTTTTGTGAGAAAATATTCAGACGAATCCGAACAATTAAATTTTTTGCATACAAATTTTAAACAAAATGAAACAGCTCATGCAGAAAGGACAAAAATGGTATTTCTACATTGATTTTATTGATAAACTGTCGACGTCGTCTCAATACGTTTAGCCTATACCAATTGTGCGTCGATGTGATGTCGACTGAAAAGCGACGAAGACATCGACGACGACAACCCTAATAGGGGCGAATGTATCTTCGATACCGTTTATAGCTACTTCTGGAGTCCCACAAGGAAGCATTTTGTGTCCACTTTTTTTGTACTTTTCATTATTGATATTAGCAAATGTTTTTCCTTTGCTATTTATCTATTATATGCCGATGGTGCGTAAAAAATCGTTTAAGCCTAAACATCTCAAAATGTTTTCAAATTTCTTTCTTTAAGTCATCTAATGCGTATAGCTCTTCATACAACATTTCTGTACTCCTTTTAAATATTGTTGTGGAAATTAAGGACCTAGGTGTAATTTTTGACTCCAAATTTACCTTTCAAAGTCATATTAACTCAATTATCGCGAAATCTTCTTCAATGCTGGGCTTTGTCCGGCGACATTCCAATGAATTTACAAACCCCTATCCACTAAAGCTTTTATATACCTGTTTTGTCAGATCTTAGTTGGAATATGTCGCATTCATATGGAGGTCTTATGTGCAAACGAATATATACCGCATCGAACGTATCCAAAAAGTTTTTCTCCGATTTTGTCTCAAAGCTCTTTACTTCAGTAATCCGATTCCTTCGTATAATGCTCGGTGCCAGTAAATCAATCTCCGCTACTGGCTATCGGCTACTAAAAGTATGTAAATGTTTCTCTTTTAAACCGATCTTAATATTTTTTCACTATTACTTAAAAATGTACTTGTCAGAAAAGTGAAACAGTACAGGGATTTGTCTGAGCTTTTCTATATACTGGGATTAATCGCCATACATAATACGAAGAACGGTTTTAGTAGCCGTGGCTAGTAGGGCGGCAACTATAGACTAGTCTCCATACATAATAGGGGCATACATGTTTTTTAATGAAATAACAGTAAACTTACGTTAGTAGTAAATTTGTTTAAAAAAAGTTTGATTGAGACTGTAGGACACAGAAGTGTGATCTAAATTTTCATAATTATATTAATGCATATGAAGTATTTTAAAAGCAAACTTTTTTTGTCTTTTACCGCGCTTAAATTTATTCTTTGAATTTATTTTTTATATCAATAAATATTCTCTTTTTTAGAATCTGGCAGCCTCAACGCCTTAAGTGGCATAGATTGCCCGGATAATCTGGTATCATCATTGCAGGTATGCTCATCGATAACCTGTGAGTTTTTTGATTATTATATCTGCTAATATTATTTTCAATTTTATCATTTTAGTTAGAGGATAACATTTGTAATGAAATGTTCAGCGATGTGCACAGCATGCTCAATGCATCTGCAACGAAGCATGATACTTTGGACTGGTATAAGATAAATTAAACGTCATAAGAACATGAATTAGATATGTATAACAAGGTATCACATGTTTCGTCCTTTTTGGTTAAACAATTTTTATCCACATAATTTCAGCCGTAAACAACTGATGTTAAACATTAAGAATAGTTTGAAAATAAATATAACTTTATAACAAAACACAAAAATTGATTGCTCATTATACTCGTAACCAAACCATATAGGATAAGTCAATGTGCCACCAATTTTCAAACCTCATGATAATTTTTTATACTTAAAGAACATTTATTTATTACCGCGGACTGTTTCACACGAATCAGAGTAATTTACATTCAAAAATTGGTTTATACTCGATACAGAAAGCATTTTCATCTGCCCGTGGAACAAAACGTCGGTTATAATTTTTTCTGCATAAATAGCTTGAGATTCTTCCATCGTGCGTAGTTTATGTGCAATCACCTTTCCGAAACTTGTGTAGTGATCTTCCGTGGCGGGGTTGCTCTTGCAGGTTAATGACAGAAGCTTTTCCAAGTCTATCGTAGGCGTTTCAACTTTGAGAATTCTTTTGCCAGCAGGTTCAGCTTCCTTTGACAATTGGGAAGAAGTAGATGAAGATCGCTTTCGACTACTTTTATTTTCTGTCAGGAAAACAGTTTCCTTTTCACATTCATATGATTTTCGTTCTTTTATATTTCGTTCGGGTGGCAATAAGTTATTTATTTTGTTATATACATCTTCGCTGTACTCGGTAAAACATTCTTCTATTTGCTCTTCTAATAAGTCATTTTGCGATAGTGACTTTGATGTTTGATCTTCACCTATACTATCCCTTGAGGATACATTGTGAGGCAGTTTACCTTTTACTATATGTGCATCGATTGTTCCTTCAACGACACATCCTTGTTCTAGTAAATTTGTGTCAATATCTTCTACGTTTGTTGAACCATTTACACCGCATCGTTTTGCTTTCCTATCTGGGTTTTCTTCATCTTTTAAGAACATCAGCGACTCAAAGTACCGTCGTTTTGGGCAGTACAGATCATCCTTTTCTCCTTTGCTCTTCGATTCTATAATCTTTTTCAGTTGTTGTCTAAACGCACATCGTAGATTATTAATTTTCTGCTTTGTCCTTTCAATATTGTAGTGTTCGCCGTGTTTTGCTGCTACATCTATTAATTTCATATATGCTTCTTGACGTTTTGAGCGGTTTTTAAAATTTGTACAGTCGGCTTTCCAGAGGCAGGGATTGTTTTTGTATTCCTCAATGAAATCGTCTATAAAATCCATTTTACGCAAAAATAGTTTCAATGCTAAACAATTATGTATACAAATTATACGATAACCATGTTCTCGATAACATGTTTATCGATTTGAGGTCGAGGATTTAAACATGATACCGTGATGCAATCAAAAGATTTTGAAAAAAAAATATAATACAAAGTTTACATTCTGTTTTCGGAAATCTTTAATCTCAATATTAAACCCGATCGGGATCTGTTTGATTTCCGCCCGAATTTATATATGATTAATATACATTTCGCTTGAAAATTATCTACTTTTGAACATAATTTCGATTTAACGGTAATAATAATCACGGCGAAACTGTTTCACTATATTTTGTGAGGCGAACGAGATACACATATTCAAAATTTAAGTTTTGCAGTAAATATTAATTATAGGTAATCAACTAATTATGTATGCTATCAACGAACCGCGCATAAAGCAGAGTGGCGATTTAGGGTTGTTTCTCTCTCCCCATGCCGGTTCCACGTGGGGACGCTGACCAAAAACTGCCACCTCTTAATTCAGGGTGTAAGGCGACACCGTGACCATTGGATGGTTTGCAGCGAGAGTAACAACGGGCTATATATGTATGGTGCCTCCTCGAGGAGTTACTGGACCTTACAGCGCTATAGGGGCGTTGGCGTAGCGGACGTTTGAGATCCCCTTACAAATTTTAGACTGCTTTGCTCAGACCGAGCAGGCGTTCTTACGGACAAGATGAACCCAACTAAACCTAAAAATCAATATCCACAGAACAGCAAAAAACAGCTACAATAATCAAGCGGTGCCAGCAGCTGCAAGCCTTACGCAGTAAGTGTGATAGAGGTAGTTTTATGGAGCGTCTGACCGCTCTAGAAGCTGTCCTCTTCATCGAGCATGCCAGGTAGGATGGTGACGCACCCAGTACCAGCTCAGTTGTTCGTAGGGAGAAAGCCCTAGGAGACATATGTAAGGCATAGGGTGTAGGTAGGTTGAGCGGTGCTAATTTAACCGCCGGTGCCAAAGCAGCACCACTTGGATCGTAACTGGTCGAAAAGCAGGCGAAGATGCAGGAGTGGGACGCGCTCGCGTAGTAGCCAGCGGCAGAGGTCACCAGAAAGGTGGGACAGGTCGCGTAGCCGTTCTAGCTCGTCGGTCTCCCATTCAGCCGGGTGGCAGCAGCAAACCCAGAAGCACCGAAGGTCGAGGCCCTCTCCACCCCTCCGTGGCCAGCCGGATCACCTCGATGACCAGTGGTACATCCGCTATCTTGAGCAGGGGAAAATCCCAGAAGAGGCTCGGGCCATGGCGGGAGGACGGATGGAGGTGGACAAGGAGGAGCTAGAGAGCCACCCGCACCCGCCCCGGAGTGGAGAGCTGAGTCAATTTCCACTCCTGCGAACCGGCGGCTACTGGAAAGCAGAGAAGCAGGGATCCTACTACAGGGTAACAGCCAACCGCGCCCGCAGAAATGCGGAGAAGCGGGGAGCCTGCATTGAGTAAGCTTATCACTCCACCAGAGCAACCTTCAAGCAAAGCCAGAGAGAAAAGCCGCCACTTCCCGTTACATCACTGGTTAGTCAGAGGGGTCCCACGGGAGGGGCAGTCGAAGGCCACTTATCAGTCCAGCCACACGGCAGCCTTAAAGGGCATCCGGGTGGCTGTGTTGCCAGCGGCGCCCCTCAACTCGGATGACCTCACGAAGCTGCAGGACGCAATAGTACACGATGTGCATTCCCCTTTTTTCTACGGGGTAGGACGGTTGGATACCTTACTAAGTTAGCTGAAAAGCTGAAGAGGTGAAAGGGGCATCCAGAATGTTTGAAATACTGGACGTTACCCTAGGCAATGATATGGCAAATCCTCTAATCTCGAGATGGAGGGTCTCATCAGAACGCTCCCTCTCGGATCACAGGATTATTCGCTTCGAGCTGGGGGTGATGACCACGGTAGAGGTAATCAGACGAAACCCCAGAAGAACATACTGGGATACATACAGTGAGATTCTTAAACAGAACACTGAGCGAAACCATAAGAGAACAGGCTGTATGGAATTACAAAGCAGAGTCAATGGGCTGAATAGCATCATCACGGACGCTTTCCATTCCAGTTGTCCCGGAACGAAACCGAGAGGTAAAACCCAACCTGGCCGGTGGTCTCGAGTGCTCTCATCGCTCCGTAAAGAAGGGCGAACGCTCTTCAATAGAGCCAAGACACGTAGCTCCAGGGGGAGTATTCGGCCTGCCTACCGAAGTACAGCAAGGAGATTAGAAAAGCAAAGTGTAGCAGCTTCAGGAGCTTCTGCGAGAGGATTAGTTCAACTCCTGCGGTAACAGTGAGTTAAGTCCGACTTTGGCCGATTGGAGGGTGGCCAGAAGGCTATCAACTCAAAGGTCGGTCGGCTGGGCTTTAGACTCTTTGGAACAGTTTAAGGCAACGAGGATGTTTGGCATCAGTCCAGTTCTGCTGAAGCGGGCGGGGAACTTTAACTTCTGTTCCTCGTAAAGTGGGCAGGAGAGATCTGTCTTTAGCGAAATGCTTCAGGCCGATCAGCATTACCTCCTTCGTGTTGAAGGCAATGAAAACTGTTATCGACCTGGAGTTAAGATCCAACACTCTCAGGGCTGCACCGTTGCTTTCTGATCAGCATGCGTATAGAGTCGATCAACGGAGACGTCTCTCTTCGCGCTGACCATGGACATTCGGGATGCCCTTGAGAATGAAGAAACAGTGCTCTGCGCCTCCCTCGACATCTGGGGCCTTTGACAACACCTCGCATGTAGTTGTGGATAGAGCCTTGGAGCAAAGAAACGTGCAACCAACAATCCGCAAATGGATAAAGAGGTTGCTGCAGAGTAGAATAGCCGAAGTTGATACTTGCGAAGGTATAGTTCAGCTAGAGAAAACAAACGGGTGCCCTTAATGTGGAGTACTATCCCCGTTATCGTGTGTGGAGATTAGTAGTGAACGAGCTCCAGCTAATTCTCACCAACAATGGAATCCGCTGTCAGGGATATGCGAATGATGTAGTGACAATTGCCAGGGGTAAGTTCGTGAGCACCTTCTTTGACATAGTGAAAATACTGCTGAATCTGGCAAGGAAATGGTGCATGGAAGCAGGACTTAGTATCAATCCATCGAAAACTGATATCGTTGCCTTCACCAGGAAAATAAAACAACAGGTAGTAGAGTTATAGCCCTGGGGGGAGTGGCAGTCGAAGTCGCCACGGAAGTGAAATATCTAGATCTCATCCTGGATTATAAGCTTCAGTGTAAGGCTCATGTCGATGCGGCAGTCTCTAGGGCTAGGAGAACATTGATGGTATGCAGGCGACTCGCAGGAAAATCATGGGGATGCAGCCCCAAGACCCTGCAATGTATGTACACCATGATAGTTAGGCCAATTGTAAAGCGGTGGCGTTGGGACCAAAATCGCCCTGTCCTCGGTTAGACAGCCTCTTACTCAACTGCAGCGCCTAGCTTATGTGTGGATTATGCGCTCGATGCGCTCGTGTCCAACAACTACGCTAGAGGTGATTCTTTTGCTCGAGCCGCTGACCATTTGGCAAAGCGAACTTTACTAAACTTCTCTAAGGAAGGTTTTGGCAAAGGAAATGTGGTGTCGTCCAAAACAAGGGAGGCACTAGGGCCTCAGCTACCTCTGGCATGCTTCCCCAGGGTGAGATTCACAAAGGTATAAGAGAATTTTTATTTCGAGCGACAGTCAAGCCGCGCTCAGAGCTCTCTCCTCCTTCGTAATAAAATCCTCGTTAGTTCTTGCGGAATACAACCTGAAAAGACACATGTTGGTGATGAACGTCTCCAAGGAGAAACTAAGAATCATTGCACGTATTCTGACGGGTCACTGTAGACTGAAGGGCCACGGCCGTGGCCAGAAGAGCAGCACATACACTTGCTGTCCCCGGCAACCATTCTGGGTTTCCTCGAGGTACTGGGACTACTGATGTGCTATGATTTGAGCTGTGGAGGGCACAATAGTACCATCGCAGTGCATTCCTTCTACCATTATCTATCTATCTATCAACGGAATTTCAAGCGAAGTACTATTAAGTGGAATGATAGAAAAGCTGGAGCTTTTTTGAGAAGTCGTTAAGTGCGCAGCGTCTGTTCACCAAGAGATGCCGTTATAAATGGGCGTTTGCCTTGAATCAAACGTTTCGCTGTAAAAAAATCCACTTAACCATTTCTTTAACTGTCAGCAAAGAGTTGAGGACTGAGGTTGACGACCTCCGTAAACGAAACAAATGCTACAATTTACAATCGGTGTCCAACTGCTAGATGCTCTCCACAAGTATAAGGCAGACTTCACTGCAGGACAGAAGATGCGATGCAGGAGCATTGATGTAAGTAATATGCATCGTGTGACGTCTACTAAAGCTGTCATGTGACGATACATAAATTTGCTATTGGATTTGTGGTAGGGCGGAGACTACAAGACCTTCACTTAACAAAGTAGAACAAAGATAGTTTGATATGTGCCTGCGCACGGTGCGATGAGCTCTATGAGCGCTTCCTCCGCCACGATATAAAAATTGTGATATGAAATGGCGAGGAACTGGTCGATTTCGCCGCGTTTCGAAAGTAAGAAAAATCAAGCGAAGTTGCAATAGTTATCTACAACTGAGAACTTTCAATCTCGACTCTCTATCCTATTAAAACAAGCAACTGCTCATCAACCTGCCTGACATCAACGAACAATGGGATATTATATGCCAATATCTTCGCATCGCTGCGGAGGAGTTGGTCGTCTACCAAGCTGATATGATGAAAAATGACGCCATTGCTACAGAGAAATACACAGCACACAAAGCCAATTTGTAGCAAATTACAAAGCGTGCCAACATGCAAGAAAAGAAACAAGAGACAGAAAGGTGTTAGTGTAAAGAGTTTGGAATGTTAGCAGATAGGAATGCGGCCCGAAAATTTTACCAGATATTAAGGCAGCAAACAAGTGGTTTTAAGACTGGGACAGGTTCCTGCAAAGGAGAGTATGGAAATATACTCTTTAATCCACACTTAAAGTATAGAGCGGCCACTTCTCAACACTTTTGAACATAAACTCGAAGAAGAGGAGCAGAACAAAATTTAGAGAGAAGAATAAGTATATGTATATCGGAAGAGCGACAATACAATGCGACAATCCGTATTTCAACTAGCAGATTCATACTTCACAGAACACCAAATCCTCAAAACTACCACGATCAGAAGCAGCCTATACGATGGCATGGGCAAAGGATACCCACAAAACTAATACGCCTATGCAAAGTTACGTTAAGCAAAACGATGCGTACCACACCTTCTTCGTCTGATGTGGCTCAATATTTGACTAATGTCAGGCAAGAAAACATGGCCACTCTCCTCTAGGCGCAATAAGTGAGGTAGTTGAGACCATTCAGAAAGCGGACAGAGTCTGCCACAACCAACGTCTGTTCTAGCCGGATTTAATGTTAAAAGCATATTTAACTCGGCAATATGGAACAATATGAATGAATCCCTAAAACCACATTTAAGCTACTTTCTAGTTCAAACTAAATCACATTTAAGCTACTTTCTAGTTCAAACTAAATCAATGCATGCAGTGCATGAAAGATCATGGATTTCAACTGGTAAGATCATTCTGGTCACCAGGAATCGCCTTTCTACCATAATAAACAAGCCTGTCATGACATGACTTGTAACAAGATGTAGCTCTACAAGGTAACTGGGAGCGAGGTTGAAGAACAATCTCTTATTCCGGGAACATGTAAACGCGGTCTGCGAAAAAGCTGAGTAAACCCCGGTGGTTGTAAACCGATTGATGTCAATTTTAGCAAGGTCCAAGAAAGCTATTCGTAAATTTCATGTGAACAATTCATTACCATCCACTTACAGGCAACACAAAACCAAATTGTTAAAAATTTGATTTTAAAGCATTGTTATTTATGGGAATATTTGTTCACATGAAATTCATCACAAGGCTGATTGATGTCGACGGTCTAATCAGTGTTCCTGTACGTCGATATTGCAACCACCGAAATCGTTCATTCTTTGTCGTGGGAACTAGAATATCCAAATGTAACCAAGTTCATTCTCAGCCAGCAGAGCCGGTGGATCCGAATTTGCCGGACTATCACACACCAGCACTAATTGTCCTGGCAAAGTTTTATTAAAATTTCGAACTTTTTAAAAAAAGTGTTTAGAATTTTTTTGAGTATGCAGTTGCTTGGCTCATTTAATTTTAGTCTAAGAAAGTGTAAGTTTCAAGTGTCTACAAGTTATCACTGATTTTTGACAATTTTTTTACTGGCAATTTCCTCCATACAAAGCAAATCGGCGATTAATGTTTATATGGAAGAAAATGCGAAGTAGCGTCAGTATAAAAATTGTCAAAAATCAGTTATAACTTGTAGACACTTGAAACTTACACTTTCTTAGACTAAAATTAAATGAGCCAAGCAACTGCATACTCAAAAAAATTCTAAACACTTTTTTTAAAAAGTTCGAAATTTTAATAAAACTTTGTTAAATCATTGTACACTTTGTAAATAAATAAAAAAAATTATATTTTGGGGGTTTCTTAGAGAATGAACCATATTTTACCTGAAAAATAATTTTAAGTAATTAGAAGAAAAATAGAGTGCCCAAATCTGCCAATATGTGTTTGTGCTATAATTTGTGAACAGAGTGTATGTAGGTTGGACATTTTTACATACAGATTTAATGGGATTCTCTACAAATAACGATTTTTTGAGAATGGATTGCAAGAGAACCATTAATCGCATTTAAAGACGCGCACAGCCATGTTGAAAATTCCCGGAAAACTAAAATAATGCGTATTCAGTTAAAACATTTTAGGAGTGTATTTGTAAAATGTACTCGTATTAGAGTAGAAAAATGCAAAAAAAAATCGATTTTTTTAAACCACATTTGCAGAGGACCTCTTCAGTACAGAGAGTGCATGCGGCAGCCAAAATCGCAGACGTATTTCATTAATCGTTAACTTGTTGTTTTGTAGGTGATTCGTGTGATGGAAATGATCGCTTGTTGCTTTTGCGAGTAGGCGGCTTCGCTTGTGTTAACAAAGGCGTGAAGCTGAACCATTTCGGAGGTGGCATATAACGACATATAACAGCGAGTTGGGAAATTTCGAACCTCCCAAAACATTTTCCACCAGGTAGACCAATATGATGCAAGCGATTGTGAGAAAGGGTCATCCCAGTTTATGCTTTGGCAAGAATCACAAAATAATCGTAGACAGCTTTAGCTAGAGCTAAGATTTATCTATTCGTGGTTGATCTCCTGACAACAGTGACTTTTTTGACGACGGCGTAACTAGTGGTTGGCAAACCCTCAAAATGAGTGTATTGGTTGCGATCAAATGTCAGCACTGTGCTTATTTGACTGCTTACAATCATACCCCTACGAATGAATTCTTTTAAAATAATTTCCTTTTACGCCTTGAAATTATAATGAAATAATTGATAGAGATAATTTAGTTTCAAAGCTTTCAATATGAATTTATTATTTGATATTGTACATTTTTTAGGTCTGATGCAATCAGGTCACTAAACCGAGGGTTTAGATTTGAGGTTTCGTTGAATAACATATGTATATTACTTTTAAGGAAGTGTTACTGTTTTAAGTATAAATTACACCATAATTCATAAAAAATAAGTTATCTTAAAACAGTTTTATAAAGCGTCATTTTAATAATAAAAATTTTCTACTAATAAAGCATTTTAAACATTTTTTGTTGTTTCATATGAATTTATGGGTAAGAGATTAGCTACATATGTATGTATGTATATGTAGGTGTATGCATGCATCTTGCTAACTAATCGGTCACATATGTATGTATGTACATAAAAAATAAGTTTGAATATATAAATTTGCAATTTATTTTTACACCAAATTCAAGTTTTTATGTTTCACTGACCTCAAGTTCGATTTAAGTTAACTATTCGTGCATATAAATATTTGGTAACACCTGATTGGAAAAAAGCTAATTTTTAGCAATTCCAAATGACTGAAATTCAAGTAAATAAGTTATGCTCGATGAGTGTAGTAAAAGTGTACATAGAACAAAGCAGTGCAGAAAATCATCTGATAGCTGTCATAGAAGATTAGTTGCAAGTTATCAAAAGAATGAAAAGAATGCAACTTAGTACAATCCAGTTGACGCTTTGTATACCAAGTGATTAAAAATTACACTATACGTAACTTTTGAACTTTTACAATTTTCCAAAAAAAGAGATATATAGTGTATGTACATATACATACAAAGCCTTGCAATAGTGTTCAAATGTAATATATAATAATAATAATGTTCAAATGTAGATAACAGTTTTTTGTTGTAACTTTTGCGAGATACGGACTTAACTTTTTTTTACCTTAAATATTTGACATTACTTTCTTCAAGGATTCCCACGCGATGAAATTTAACGAATAAAATTTCATATCTAATGATTATTTTGACCCAAGTTTTCCGAACGTTTGCTGTAGGTTATATATGTATAATAGGACTTGCCAGAATCAATTATTTTACAAAAACATATTCAGAAAAACTTTATTAAGGGAGCTGCAGATGGAAGCCAATAGATTTAAATTTTATATTTATATTTATATTTTTTTTTTTTTTATATTTATATTTTTTTTTTTCCTTTGCCCTTACTAGACGACAAAATAAAAGTTTCTTTTTTATCAAATTGATGTGTGATTTTAAATTCAGATAGCCAGGCAGCAATAAAGACATTTTTTCTCTTTCTCTATCTTTTTAAATGTTATCATGGTCCCGAAGACTTGAAGGGTACACCTAAAGGATCTACTGCTGAACTACTTAGAAGATGGGGAGAAGAATCTTAGATTCCTGTCGTCTGAGGGAAATCAAAGGGAATGAGACAATCTAAGAAGAAGAAATTCGGAAAGTTACCTTGAGAGGCTTAGAACGCTTGCGGACTCCTACCAGGACACAGCAAGTTAAAGTATCATTTGAATAAATTGGGGCTATCTTGCTGATTTTGGAACTGGTAAACCTCCTAAAGTTTAATTTCCTAAATAGCCTTAAGTTAGAGTGATTACAATAAGGCTTCAGCACAATAGATCTTAAAAAGCACAGGTCGAGCATGCCTGACGTAGTAATATTTAAGCTCTAGAAAATAACAACTAATAAAATGGTTGGACTGACTAGTATTATGACGCTTTGTAAAACGAGGGCCAAAATGACCCTTATATGTATGTACATACGTATATGCAATTATATAGATTAAGTGGCCGCTGTGGTCGATATGGGAAGCGGTGAGTGCTTTTACTCGATATGCCGCTGGGTTCGAGGTTCGAATCCCAGCCAGGGCAAGCAAAACCTAAAACCATAGAAAAGTTTTTTTCTAATAGCGGTCACCCCTCGGCAGGCAATGGCAAACCTCCGAGGGTATTTCTGCCATGAAAAAGCTTCTCATAAAATACATCTGCCGTTTGGAGTCGGCACAAAGTTGTAGGTCCCTCCATTTATGGTTATAATATAAAGACGCACACCACAAATGGTAGGAGAAGCTCGGCCATACACTGAGCTATGTATATAGTGTAAGCGCCAAATTATTATTATTTTTATAGATTAAGTGGATTTTTCATACAATTTCAGGAAGTCTTTACGAGTATAACAAATATTTAACACCAAATTCATAGCAAAAATTATGTAAGTCCATGTCTCGAAAAAAAAAGTGTAAGTTAGTGCAGACCGAAAAGGTACAATCCAAAGCAGTTTAGTTCAAAAAAAAACCTTACGAAGCACTGTTTTCTTCTCTTTAATACTCCAGTGCACTCATCGAACATACCTAATTTTAATTGAAGACAATGATTCTCATAACATATTATTTTATCGGAAGATGTCAAGTTGTTTTCTGACAACTTTTTTGCACTCCGTGACAAATTCTTGTTTTCACTACATGCATCTACATATGTATGTATGTATGTAAATACTTAATTAATTATGCTGAACTAATCTAAGTTTTTTTTTCAACTAGAACTTTTATTCAACTTAAGCTTATTTGGTGAAACCGATTCTAAGCTCCGATTGCCTCAACTGCTTGACGGATGAGTAGGGGTTTTTTTTTCTATAGACCACAATTTGTAAACAAGCAGAGGAGCCTTACGTGGGCACTTGTACTAAAAGTGTGCTGAAAGCACCGAATAATAAAAAAAAAATATATTTTTAACTTAGTACTTCGAATCTACACAATATCGCGTAAATTTATTTTTGGAAGAGGTAGGATGACTTTACGCGATTAAGTGTAAATAAATATTAAAATAGTAAAGGTACATTTTCATATTTACATGTTACATAAGTAGTTGGTATGCTTATACATACTGTATTTGCATTTCAAAAATATAAGATATTAATAATGTTTATAAGGCTGTTTAAACTACTTAGCATATATATGCACTGCGTTAACAAATTATAGCGCAGCCACATGTGTATGTATTTACACATTATAATTATTTTTCAATTAAAATAAAGTGCATATTCTAAACAAAACTTAAATAAACATTTTTTAAACTTTATATAAAATGTACAATGATTTAACAAAATTTCGAAATTAAAAAAAGTTCTTATAATAATTCCGTGTAAGTTCTTATAATAAAGTGTAGGTTTAAAAAGTTAGCTTAAATATGCAGTTACAAACAACGCTTGATTTTTCACAATTTTTTTTCTGACGCTATCTCGCAATTCCTTACATAAATTGCCAGAAAAAAATTGCCTAAAATTATCGATGGCCCCTTGAAACATGCACTTAATTAAACTGAAATTGAAAACCAACAAAACTGCAACCTCGAAAAAAAAAAATTTTTTTGTATACATTTTTTCATTGTATAAAGTTCATTGTATTGAGTTGTTAGAGCATGGACTGTATTTTAATTGAAGAATAAATTTAAATAATAAGAAAAACAAATTGCCGTAATGTCTCAACATGTGGTTGTGCTATAATTTATAAACGCAGGGTATACAAACGAGTATATGTATGTATATGTATATATACATATATATATTATTAACATGAGTATGTATGTGTGTGTAAATAAGCCTACTAAATTTAATCCTAAATATATAGGTTATGCTCCACTGAAAATATATAAAAAGCCATTAGTTTGAAAATGATGCCAAGATTAAGTAAGATATTTAACGAAAATTCATAGTTGTTATTATTGGAAGACGCTAAATTTGCGGCATCACAGCAATTTGCAGCAAACTTTACTAAGCTCGGATAATAATTATTCCAAAATCTAACGGTGAACATATTATTTACCGACTCTGAGTTGAAATTCTGATTAATTATTAAAATAGAACTATTTTCAGCTTTGTATGAGTTCCATTTGACATAAACATTGGAAATGATGGGATTCGCTGATTTGGCAAAATTTGCCCACATTGTCATGACGACATCCGATACTTTTTTGTCGTTGGGGCTCCATTCTTTAAGAAGATTATTATTCATATACGGTACACCCCACACAAATATTTGATCGAAAAATTTTGGTACGCCCACCCATTCGGGTAGGTCAAGCATTTTAGTTTGCGGCCGAGTTCTAAATATATAAGCAAATACGTTATTGTCTTTGCCTAATATGTCGGCCATGAAGAACAATGGGGCAATGTACAACCGATCTGTATGAAAACTTACAAATGTTTTGAGAACATCTAAATCATCACTTTGAGTTGGATAAACATATGTAATGGCATCGGAAATTATTTGTGAATTTGTACAGTTTTCTTCATTTTCAACACTCGTTTTAAGGTCTTGCTTCGATATTTCATCAATCACATGAAAAAATTCATTGCCACTTAATTTTGTATTTGTTACGTCATCAACTAAACTCAGTATATCCTCCATGTCAGTTACGCCAATCAAAACGGGTACGTTTTGAAAGTTTCCATCTTTGAAAACCTTTCGTGGATGGTCTCGTATAAAGTGCGAAGAAGTATTGCTTAGTCCATAATCGATGACTGGTCCCCACTCTACCTCGGGTATATTTTTTGACAGTGTTTTTGCATCAACTTTTCGTAAACACGCCAATAACATCGATGTTGGCTTCCTATTACAACCAAATAAATTTGATATTGAGTCCAAGGAGCCGCTATATACTTTTGCATCGCGTACAGCATTCTCACTTAGTGGATTTCCAGACATTATAATTGCGCCTGAAAATCCGCCTCTAGACCATTCTTCCGATATCAAATGCAATCCGACACTCACTGCTCCCGCAGAGTGTCCCATTATTGTTATTTTGTTATCATCTCCACCGAAATGATTTATATTCTTTTTAATCCAAAATAAAGCAGCTGCTTGATCCATAAGTCCGTAATTGCCTTGCGCTTCTCCATCACCAGTTGATAGAAAGCCGAAAATATTTAAACGATATGAAAATGTTACAACGATGATTTTTTGTTTGAAAACGAGTTGAAATGGTTCAATGTCAGTTGGAGCGCCATTCGAAAAATCACCACCATGAATCCAAACAATTACAGCATATCCCTTGAGTCCGGGAGATCCTTTAAATGTAAGTAAAATAATTTTTTACGTATAGTTACAATAGTTTTTTTAATATAAAACAACACCAATTACCATCGGGCACGAAAATATTTAAATAAAGACAATCTTCATCATATGTAATATCGTGGTCCTCTGCGACTTTATTGCGAAGCAGTTCATGCATGACTGTATTCTTGGCATAAGCGGGGTTTTGCCAACAAAGTGGCGCAAATTTTGTCGCATTCTGTATTCCTCGCCACTCAGACATATCTAGATCCGGCGGTGAAAACCGTGCAGCGCGAGCATATCTGATTCCCAAATATGCTTTTATGTTTTGGGCACGAAACATTTTTAAATAAGTACCAACAATAATACCCTGCCCAGGAATCGTTATTTGCGGCGCTTCCAAGCAATAAGCTAAATTTGCAAAGCATAAAAAATAAATTCTTAAAGCTAAATATAGCGTATTAATTTTTTTAATATTAAACTGCAGCATGGCAAACACTTTTTTCAAATTGAATCCTTGCGAAATCTTTAAGTTGCCCGTAAAAATTTACAAGCATGTGCATACATACATACATACATACATAAAATCTCCTTAATTTTATTTTATGCTGTTGTCATGGAACTAGAAAAAATAATTTGCTCACCAAGTTTGTTGCCATGATATTATTTATGTACATATGTATGCATGTTATATTAGTACGAGTATAGTGTATTGCCCAGATTGTAAGGGTTTGTGCATAATAAGGTAAGTAAGTGGAAGAAAGGAGTGCTTACACACAAGCATACGTGTGTATGTACATAGAAATGAAGTTAAGGAATTTTTTGCTTTCTCAATCGAGCTGGACTTATAATATGCATGTATGAAAGCATGTATATGTACATACATACATACATAACCTATGTATATATATAAATTATTCATATTCAATGAATTTTAATCAACAGTTCTGGATAATGTTATCAAAGTAAACATATGTATTGATAGCATACGTGTGTATGTACATAGAAATGAAGTTAAGGAATTTTTTGCTTTCTCAATCGAGCTGGACTTATAATATGCATGTATGAAAGCATGTATATGTACATACATACATACATAACCTATGTATATATATAAATTATTCATATTCAATGAATTTTAATCAACAGTTCTGGATAATGTTATCAAAGTAAACATATGTATTGATAGCATACGTGTGTATGTACATAGAAATGAAGTTAAGGAATTTTTTGCTTTCTCAATCGAGCTGGACTTATAATATGCATGTATGAAAGCATGTATATGTACATACATACATACATAACCTATGTATATATATAAATTATTCATATTCAATGAATTTTAATCAACAGTTCTGGATAATGTTATCAAAGTAAACATATGTATTTATGTACCTACGTAGCATATAAAAACAAGACAAGGGCCATAAATAACCCAGCAGCAAATTAGATGACTAATCTTGCAAGCTCCATTTCGGAAAATTAGATCGTTTTTTAAATGTGTAAATACAAAATTTATTTATTTGATTATTTGATTTATTATTAGTGATTATTTGATATAAATAACGGGAGTGTATTTTTAGACATGTGGTTTTTAAGAAGAAATAAAACGCATATAATTTAATGCAATGGCCATGAATTTAGCTTTATTATAAAAGATAAGGGTTTGCCATAGGGGTGCAATGGGGTGCAGTGGTGCTTCTATGCGGTTACAGTTGCACGGCTGTACTCAATCCCTGCTCATACGTCCACGTTCGTGCACCCTGGGCAACGTGAGCAACCCATGCAATGGGTTGTGCGCAGGGCTTAGAACCCGCCACGTAAAAAACAACTTCCAATGAAAAAGAAAACAAAGCCTCGGATGAGAACCTCCCCCCTCTTTTTTATTGATGACGACCACAGTAAACGTTTAAAGGACAATGATTTGAGGGCATGCACCTGGAATATCCGGACCCTTAATTGGGAAGGTGCCTCTGCCCGGCTGGTTGATGTCCTCAGCAGAGCAAAGGCTGACAACGCCGCCATCTAAGAGATGCGATGGATGGGTCAAGGAAAAAGTGATAGGCCCTTGCGACATCTACTACAGCTGCCATGTAAAGGAGCGTAAATTCGGTGTCGGATTTGTGGTGGGAGAGAGACTGCGCCGTAAAGTACTGTCGTTCACTCCGGTGGACGAACGTCTCGCCACAATCCGCATCAAGGGGAGATTCTTCAACATCTCCCTGATTTGCGCCCACGCCCCGACGGAAGAGAAGGACGATGGGACCAAAGATCGCTTCTACGAGCTCCTTGGTCGCACGTATGAGCAGTGCCCCCACCACGATATAAAAATCGTGCTTGGCGATTTCAATGCCAAGGTGGGCAAGGAGGGCATCTTTGGTTCTACAGTCGGAAAATTCAGTCTCCACAACGAAACGTCCGATAACGGATTGAAACTGATCGCCTTGGTCGGGGCCCGAAACATGATAGTCTGTAGTACCAGGTTCCAGCATAAGAAGATTCACCAGGCTACGTGGTTGTCTCCAGATGGTAAGGCACGAAATCAAATTGAGTGACACGAAACCAAACCCGTCTCCTAAATGTGCGCACGATCCGAAGAGCCAACATTGACTCGGATCATTTTATTGTAGCCGCTAAAATCCGCACGCGTCTCTGTGCAGCAAAAAGCCCACGCAAATGGACACAAGAAAAGCTTGACGTCGAAAAGCTGCAATCGCAACAGACAGCCACCCACTTCGCCACTCGACTTGCACTCCTGCTCTCTGAGAGCAATAATCAACAGAACGATATTTCCGAGCAGTGGAACCATATTTCTCACTGTCTACATACCGCCGCTGAAGAATCCATCGGATTTCAGCGAGTCCGAAAGAACAACTGGTATGACGAAGAATGTCGCGCCGCTACGGAACGTAAAGACGCTGCCTACAGGGCCACACTGCGATCGGGCGAACCGCGAGCTGTGCGTTAGTTGAAGAAGGAAGCAAGACGCATTTTTCGTAAGAAAAAGAGAGACCCCGAAATGCGTGAGTGCGAAGAACTTGAGATGCTGGCCGACAGGAAAAGCGCCCGAACATTTTTTCAGAAAGTACGGCGGCTAACAGAAGGTTTCAAGACCGGCGCGAATTCCTGTAAGAATGACAACGGCGACCTGGTGACTGATGTCCACAGCATACTTAAATTATGGAGGGAGCACTTCTTCACACTGCTTAATGGAAGCAGCTGCAACAACGATGGAGAAGATGTTGAACCCGAATCCCCAATCAATGATGATGGTGGTGATGTACCATCACCCGACTATAACGAAATTCGGAAAGCGATAGCACGGCTGAAGAACAATAAAGCTCCCGGGGCTGACGGGTTACCAGCAGAGTTATTTAAGTACGGTGGAGAGGAGCTGGTTAAGTGCATGCACGAGCTCACCTCTACAATATGGTCGGAAGATCGCATGCCTGCTGATTGGAACTTAACTGTGCTCTGCCCAATCCACAAAAAGGGTGATCCTGCAGTCTGTGCCAATTATCGCGAGATTAGTCTGCTTAACATCGCGTATAAGGTTCTGTCAAGTGTATTTTGTGAAAGACTTAAGCCCACTCAATGAACTGATTGGACCTTATCAGTGCGGCTTTAGACCTGGTAAATCTACCACCGACCAGATATTCACAATACGCCAGATCTTGGAAAAGACCCGAGAAAGAAGAATCGACACACACCATCTTTTTGTAGACTTCAAAGCCGCCTTCGACAGCACGAGAAGAAGTTTCCTATATGCCGCAATGTCTGAATTTGGTATCCCGGCAAAACTTATTCGGCTATGTAAAATGACGTTGAGCAGCTCCGTCAGAATTGGGAAGGACCTCTCCGAGCCGTTTGATACCAAACGAGGTTTCAGACAGGGTGACTTTTTGTCGTCCGATTTCTTTAACCTGATGCTGGAGAAGATAATTCGAGCCGCAGAACTAAATCGGTCAGGTACCATCTTTTATATGAGTGTGCAATTGCTGGCGTACGCCGATGGCATTGACTGCCTTCTGCCTTCTCCAAACTGGATAGAGAAGCGAAGCGAATGGGTCTGGAGGTGGACGAGGGCAAGACGAAGTATCTCCTGTCATCAAATAGACAGTAGCATATTCACGACTGGGACCAAACATCACTGTTGACAGCTATAACTTTGAAAAAGTAGAGGACTTCGTTTACTTAGGAACCAGCATTAACACCAATAACAGCGTCAGCCTTGAAATCCAACGCAGAATCTCTCTTGCCAACAAGTGCTACTTCGGACTGAGTAGACAATTGCACAGTAAAGTCCTCTCTCGACGGACAAAAACCATACTCTATAAGTCTCTCATCATGCCCGTCCTATTGTATGGCGCAGAAGCATGGACGATGACAACATCAGTTAGTTAGCAAAAGATAGGGACAGCTGGCGTGCTTTGTTGACCTCGGCCAAAATCGCCTAGGCGGTTGATGCGCCAATTAAGTAAGTAAGTAAGGGTTTGCCATTATGTTTTATAAATGATTTCGGCCTAGTTACCGCCGCGGCTTGCTCGAATAAATTCCAGCCGAGAGGCCCAACTTTCGACCACTTTTTGCAGCAATTGTACACAGAATGATAATTATTTGATGATGCAGCTTTAAAAAAAAGTCATCAACATTTTTTAGAATTACAATCATTGTGTATAACAACAAGTGAGATATCTTATTTGTCAGTTGCTTTTGACAGGATACCTAAGATGGCGTTTGACAGGATACCTAAGCTGGCCGCCAATATGTCGACAATTACGAATGGCCCGAAGTTGGAAAAAGCTGATCTGAAAATATTTTGGGGGGGGGTTTCAATTTTTTAGGATATTTTACATATTTTGAGATATTCGATTAATATCCATTATAAACATAGAAATAATAATATTGGGTAAAATGTTGAATGCATTTTTATAAAGCCATCGATAGCACAATAGATCTTTTTTTTTAGGTCGCAGCGTCACGTCAGGGGTTTAAAGTGCTTCATCGATTATCCTCTTTTTCTTTGCCAAAATATCTAGGTCACTAGTAACCTCAATATCTCGAGATACGTCTTCAATCTCCGTAAAATAGAAAAAGACCGTTCACTCGGAGCCACCGTGACTGGCAACGTAACACTAATTTGAAAAATTCGGTAAATGTGTTTGTAAAATTGCATATTACGAATGCGGTTTGATAAGTCATAAACTTTTAGAATAAAATATACTTTTCGGCAAAAAATCATTTCTTTGTATTCCAGTTACTGGGTAATAATTTTTAATTTTTTTGTCTAGAGTGAGTTTTTGTGTGTGCTACGAATTTGAAAACACGGTTGAAATTTTCTGAGACTACCGATTTTTTGGGGGGAATCCAGACACCTAGAACCCCTCCCGTGTATCCGTCCCTGCATTCGGGTAAAATATACGAGGAACGCCAGGGTTGCGAATTTACTTTGCAAAAACAGGTGATCTCAGCTGTTCCAAATTTTGACGTTTATCGAAAAGATATCTCACTTGTTATTATACACAATGATTACAATAGTCTTTTAAATAACAATAATTAGTGCGACATTTTTTTAAAGTCATCGATAACCATTATTTTGAGACCCAAAATTTATTATAAATAAATGAAATACTTTCGAATTTGTATGGAAAGTAAATAGGTTGACAATCACAAACCTATATCTAACGCACTTCTTAACTTTTTAACAGAATATAAAATTTCGAAACAGTTTTAAAAATAAAGTTGCAAACATTTTTATTCAAACCGAATTAAAAAAAAAATGCATTCTTAACATAGATTAGCTGTAGCGGAATATGTTGTGGGCAAGTGCTAATATGCGATTAGTGCTTTGAAACCGCATTTTCGAATAACTTGACTCCTGCGTCTCCTGGCGTTGGCTACTCCGTCTTCTTAACCTCCTTCTTTTCTTTAGAGTCAGATTTACAAAGCTAAAAAATTCAGATGAATATAACAACAATGTTTCGTCGTCCTAGTTTTGATATATATAGTTTTCTGTATATGTCGACTCCAGTGCAACTATGCAACTTCGTTATTGGCAACCTAATTTTTTATCAAAATCGGTTCAGAAATACGTCCTCTATATTTAAGTCAACTTCAACGCTCCCTAGCAGATACATTTTTCTCTTCGATGGTTTTCTTCCCCTTTCCAATACCAATGTTTGTTAATAGAATTTGACCGAAATCTGACAATAAATTAAAATTTTTAGTAATAACTCGATTCCAGCGCCACCTATCGGGGTTTCTCTCTCCGTAAAATTTTTCGTTGGGCAAATATAAACTCAACGACTTTAATCGAAAACCGTTCTCGAGTTATGGGCGGTCATACGTACCCTACTTTGTTTTAAATAAATAGCTCTCTTTCCATAATAATTATCAGCAAAATAAATATTTTTTAGTCTTCTTATAATAATAAAATTTACAATTTCGAATAGGCGGGACTTGTTCGGGTCCATTTCGAGATTAGATCCGTACTTTTTCGGAACATCTTCGGTACATTTTTGGAATTCTACGGAACCATTTCGGAAATAGCTCACGATTTTTGAAACATTATTTCGCTATTGGTCCCGAAAAGGTCTTAAGCTAATCCCTAACTGGGCATTTTCAAATCCTGAAATATTCCCGTACTTGTCCCAAAATGGTTCTGAACAAGTTCCGCTTATTAAAACTTTAAATTTTGTTCTCCCCCGAAATCATTATGTAAAGACTTCTAAAATATATTTCAGGGCAGTCCCACAAGTTGCCTGCAGTCTCGCCTGTTAAGCGAGAGCAAGTGTTTTGATAGTACTGCTGAGATTGAAGGTAACATGAGTTTTGCCCATCTGCAACCTCTCAACGCCTTCCAATCATTGCTGAGCGAAGTTTCCCACCAGTTTCTGATGGTGGCATCGATGGCCGAAGGTGGGAGTGCTATAGCTGGTTGCGGGCCGAGGAACACCTGATCCGAGCCAATTCTGGCCAAATGATCAGATGTCTCATTACCAGGTACTCCCGAGTGACCAGGCACCCAGAGTAAAGCAAGTTCATTATGTTTACCAACATAGTTTAGTCAAGACTTGCATTGCCGAACTAGTTTGGAAGTAGTTAGAGGGCTGGCCAATGCCTTGAGTGCAGCTTGGCTGTCACTGCGGACACGTATGTCCCCCCCCCCCCCTCTACCTACTTTTCACCACGTAGTCCATGGCCTTGAGAATTGCAAATACTTCGGTCTGGAAGACCAAGGCATATTTCCCAAGAGAAAAGTGAAGCTTATCTTCTATAAAAACTCCAGATCCTGACCCTGAGTCAGTTTTGGAGCCATCAGCCTTAGGGAACTCAACGTTATAGAGTCATCAGCAAAGGAAACGGTGACGTACTATCCTGTGTCATTGAAAAGACGCAAGTGCCCATAACTCTGCCGCCAGCAACTTCCGCCTCGCCCCACTACGTTTTATACCAACATCCGTTTCTTTTAAGTCTGCAGGTGGCCTTTAAGGCTTCCCCACGTATTAATATACAAATTAACGTATGTAAGTGCAGCAATGCGGCAAGAGCAGCGCCAGGTGTTGTAGAGAACGGCCCGGTACAGCACACGGCGATTGTTCTCTGAATGTTGGCAAGCAGGTCTCCCACGCTATTAACTGAAAGTCTGCTCCACTATACCACTGAAGCATAGCTGATTATTGGTCTGATCATAGAGGTATATATCCAGAGGATACGTTTTGCCGAAGACCCGTTTACACTTCCAGAAGGCTGCCAATGCTTTAGAGGTCTTGTGCACAACGTGAGATTTCCACGACAGTTTTGCATCCAGAATTACTCCTAGATACTTCACTTCGGGAGAATTCTGAATTGTGACTCCCTTAAGTGTGAGGGGAATGAGGCCATCTAACCTTCTCCGCCTAGTGAAGAGCACAACACTAGTTTTGGTTGGGTTTGCGGATAGTCCATTATCGTCACACCAAGTGTCAATCTTATTCAGTATTGTCTGCGCTTTCCTGCAAACAGCCGACAGACAGGCCACATCGTCCGCATAGGCCTGAGCGTAGATATTAGAGATATTAGATATTAGACAAGAAGAGAGTCAATTACCAAGCACCAGAGCAAAGGGGAAAGCACACCGCCCTGAGGACAACCCTTATTTACTCCGCACTTTAGGTATTGATCCCCAGATTTTGCAAAGCCGTCTTACAGAATTTTCCCGCCTAATAGGCATGTTGATGCAAGGACAGAGGATGTCATGCTAATAGGTCTGTAGCTTCTGGGGCTAGCGTAGTCGTCCTTGCCAACCTTGGGTATAAAGGCGGCATTTACCAGCCTCCAAGACTGTGGTATATAAGCAAGTGCGAGCAACGCAGTGTAAATATTATTCAACGTCGCCAACACGAGCTTAAATCGAACTTAAGTTCTAGCTAAGACAAATCTTAGCTAAGACCAGTTTAAGATTTTGCACACATTTGCGTTTCACAATGAAGACTTAAGTATGGAAAACATTTAATTTAGAAATATGGTAGCATCACAAGAATGTGCTTTATTTTTCCATATTTTGACATTTATGCAAATACAAAACCACTCATATAAATAGACTTGTGAGTCGTTTATTCAAAAAGTATTTTCAAGTTAAAATATTACATAATTATATTTACATATTTAATTTAAAAAAATTAAAAATACGAAGAGAATAAGCAATTCCGCTCCGAATGAGATTGACTTGGTGGGTTATCTAGGGGCAAACCATGATTCAATTATTAAAGGTTTGGTAACTAAGCAGCTAGCTCCCTCACTTTCTGTCAAACGGCTCCCTTAGCATCAAAACCGTGTTGCTTCTTAAAAATAATAAAAGTAGTAACCTCAATACTTTTTAATACCAAAAACTAACAGGCAACCCTTTTTGTTTCTTTTGTGCGCGTAAACGGTAAGTTTAAGACGGATTTTAATGACAGCATTTTTTCTGATTACAAGTTTGACCCCGTCTCGTAAATATATCATGCAAGTGTGTATAAATACATGCTTTTTCATTGAAAACTTTTCACGCGCATATAAATTCAATGTGACAGAGTGGAAAGTTTTGTAACATCTAGAAGGACTAGGTTTAAAGAAATTAATAAATAATGTGACATAATAATCATCCAAATGCCAAAAACAAGAATTTGTAAGAACTAAATTCTTGAGTTATGAAGTTTGATTTATTTTTCTTTTAATATATAAAGATTATCTTTCTAATATTTAAAATTATTGTGGTTTTCTTACAACTCCATAAAGTCACTTACTTTTTATCGGAATAAAATTTTTGGTGTTTCACCGTCCAGGGGTTCATCACAATATTAAGAATAACCCTGATACCAATGGTAAATAAAAGGAATAAGCCGTAAAATAACTTATACGTTCCTTATACCATAAAATCTTTTATTTCATGGGACGAATAGATTGAAAATTTATTTGCTAGGAAAAAATTAAAAAAAAAGAATATCTACCAAGAAGTGCATAATTATTTAAATTTTGTAAGCGTATTTCTTAATTTAAATGAAATGTCGTCGAAATTTTAAATTAAAAATATCACTAACATTTTACTACTTATTGTTTACTTATTAAGAAAGGGGAACAAAATATTACCCGTTTTCCCTACTTCGTTAACTAGATTTTATTTTTTATTTTTATTTTTTCTCTTTGTCTAAATTTTATAAAATTTTTATTTTTTATTTTTATTTTTTCTCTTTGTCTAAATTTTATAAAATTTTTTCTCAACAATGCTATAAGGTGTGAAGTATACTCGTATGTTATGGCTCGCGAGGCAGTAGCATTGTCTAAATGATAATAAAAACATCTTCTCCAGACACAACCCATGGTTCCTGAGACAAATGAAAGTGGTTTATATTTCTTTAGAAATAATAAAGGATACACTTACCAGACAGTCATATGCTTTGTTTCACCTATAATCAAATTAAGGACATTCCATGCAATATATATAATCCTACAATAAAAATTACTTTAGTCCTCCTCCTACAATAACACGGCTCAACAAAAAAAATTTCGTTCTTCGTCCGAAAGTTTATTTTATGATTTTCTGGTTAATTATGAACAAAAACGAAAAGAAAATACCTTTTTTCCGTATAAAGTTTGCTTCTAGATGGCAAGGAGAGCGTTTTCATCAGGACATTTTGAGCTTCGAACAACGTTATCAAGGCCAACACAATGAAAACATGATAAATACAAAAGCAAACTTTTTCATGCTATATATTTTTTTCGTCTAATTACGAACTACAGATTCGAAATTTAATACTTTTGAGTCTAGGTAAAATTTCGTGTTGACCCGTGTAATATTAAAAAAAAATAGAGTCTTACGTCTGGTGGGATAAGTAAACGAAGACATTTTTCGGTAAAATAAATAAGAAAACTTTTGCTATAATGTGTTTAGATTCTTAGAAAACTCATAAATTGTTGCACAAAATATGAAGTGGCTTTCTTCGTCACAGCAACTCTCGCTATCTTTGACTTAGTCAACTTTTTAAGATCGACAACGAGGATCGACGACCGACGAGAATTATAGAGTACAAGATTCCGCTGATTAAAAACAACGAGGATGGCGGATCGAAGAAATGGAGAATGAAAAAAAAAGTCATTTAAAGTTTCTTCGTTTGATTATGATATTTCTATATGTTTTCTAAATATTTTGGTCTTTTTAGAAAGCAAAATCTAAATCTGATCGGCTTCATCTTTAGTTCGCTGCATCGAATTTCGTCAATTATTACGCCATTTCCTATCTGTGAACGAAGCGTGGATCCAACAAGGAGCAATGATGAAGACAGTCACATTTCCAGGATGAACTTGTAACAATGAAGAGCAAAGTGGGTCTATCGGCCAATAAGGGAAACGCACAAGTTTTTTGCATTAATTGCATTGGAAAAGGCAAAACAATCACTGGCGAAATTATTCAAAACTCCAAGACCGATTCGATATTGGCTCTAAGCAAAATTTACCACATTTGTCCAAGAAAAAAAGTGCGGTTCCATCAAGACAATGGATGGACATACATATATGTATGTATGTATGCATAAGTGTGGCCACCATAGAAAAAATTCATTAATTTGGCAACGAGCTCTTTGTATATTATTAACCCATATATTATGAATTAACCCACAGCGATCATTTGCGGTTTCAAAATCTAAAGAAATGGCTGGTAGATAAGAGATTTGGGTTGAATGATGAGCAAAAATTTTAAGAGCTTTAAAGGCCAATTATTTGCAAAGAATTAATATAATAGGAACAGGGAGGACTAAATATATCGATCTAAAAAAGATTATGTTGAGGAATTAAATATTTTTTTTGCCGTAATAGATATAATTTAATTAAAAGGTTAGATTTTTAAAACAGCCCTAGTAAAAGCAACAAGTAGGGAAGGCTAAATTTGGGCGAAACGGAATTTTGTATATCTTAACGATGTACTCTATTAAAATATGCCAGCGTGAATATTATCTGATTTTCTATAATAACTCAGCCATAGTATACCAAATTTGGTTAGATTGATGAAAATGTCCCCTATTATGTATGGAGACGAGCAGTCGTAGGCACTATTCCACTATACTAGAATATCCATTACGGAAGGCAACCCGCTACTGACTATCGGCTACTGAAAGTATGTAAATGTTTCCCTTTTAAAACAATATTTTTTCACTATTTCTTCAAAATGTGCTTGTCAAAAATGTAAAAACCGGGATGTGTCTGAGCTTTTCTGTATACTGAGATCAATAGGTAAATAATACGAAGAACGGTTTTAGTAGCCGCTGCTAGTAGACCGGCTACTATATACTAGTCTCCATGCATAAAGGGGCATTATTCTTTTTATAAAATTCGAATTCTGTGCTAACACATTTTTCTGTTAGTTAGTTAGTCTAAATTCAATTTAAAATATATGCTAAATACATATAAGGTAGGCGTGGTTTAAGTTAACCACTTTTCAGTTCAAGTTTTGCAATGATAAATGGATCCGTCAGGTAAGAAAACGATAGTAAGATAGCGGTTATTTTAAACACGTACCCGTACCCTATTATAATTTACTTAAGGCCGGTTGCTCAATCTCTGATTAAGTTACTGACGGTTTGCTACAATTTAGCGCTGACGGATGGCTTAACTAAATTCCGATTAGCTCTTGACAGGAGATTGTACAAACAGTCCATAGATTGATTGTAAAAGAGGATTGCACTGCGACCATTGGGTCTATTGTGCCCTTGAAAAGCTCTTTAAAACACTTCAGACAGCCCTAGGTCTCCGGAAAGCTAAGAATGAGTACCGGGGATAGAGAGTGTATGTGTTGTTGTCTCTCCCACGGCCCACACTCCAGGAACAGGTGCTACCTAGACCCCAGACTTATGCAGATGACCTTTCAGTCTGCAGTGCTTCGTCAGAATGCCCGTGACAGCTCAACCAAATACAAACGCACTGCGCTTGTTTTAAGCACGACGCGAAAAAATTGTTTTGCGTGTGTATGTACTTCAGAGCTGCATAGCTGTCAAAAAATACAAGTTGGAAGTTTTAATTTATTTATTTACTAGCACATACCCGTGTCGTTTCGCTCGTATTTTTTTTTTTGCGAATGATATAGATAGAAGTTGGTTCTCCTATGATACAAAAGTGTTTTATTAAAACTTTATAAATGTAATAAAGTTAAATTCGAATACCAACAACAAAATTATTATGTTGATTAAGAGTAAAAAACCAGAAACAAAAAGTTCAAAGATAAAAGTAAGAGAGAGGGTAAATTGTTAGTTATTGTAAACTTCTCTAAAAACAACATTCCGCGTTTCGTTTCCATTTCCTGGAATTAGTAAGGTGTGATTTTGTCAGGGACCTATTCGCAACAGCGCAATAAATAGCTGACCGTGCAAAAACACGAAGATCAATTCTAATGGTACTGAAAATTTGCCCTTGTAACTTGTTAATATTTATTGAAAAGCATGTTTAAACGTGGAACAGTCCTCGTTTGAAATTAAACGGCTAATTTGTTGGTATCATTTGTATACTTGGGATCATGGTTAAAATATTTGCTTGTATATTAGGCATAAAACGCGTGATTTTGAGTCGTGTCAGGTTACATAAGCTTGGAGGCTCAAGGCCATGCCACATAAGACTTGCTTCGCTTTACGTGACATTTGTAACTTTGTCAGAAAAGCGAAAAACGCAAAAGGTATGACACAATAAAACTTTGACAATACATACTTTTCGTTTGTTTATTGTGAGTTGTGGAAATCGCACGGAACTTTATAAACATATGTATTTACATACATTCGGCATAATTGTGGACATTATGGAAGTTTTGTTAATAGTTCTTTTACTTCACGAAGCCTTATTATGTTTAAAAAACATATCAAGGCGGAAAATGTGGGTAAGGGAATTATATCTTTGCTGCCACCTCCCGCACGAGCCGGTCACGAAGTGACTTCCACCGTGCTCTGCAATGATCCTCTATTATAAAAGAAAAAGCCTTTAGTAAATCATCACATATATACTTATGTACATACATATATTTATATACAATAAAATACACGTACCAGAAACTCCCACAAAAGCCGCAACTGCCTGCCATGCCCGATCCTTTATTGCGGAAGAGGTAGCAGCTTTTGTCATAGATGCTTAGCTGCATTTTCACCGCTTCAATTAACTTTTCCTCCATTTATTTTGCTGAATTAAAAAAACTGTATATTTAAGCATTTATTTCAGTTAAATTTTATATATACCTTGTTTTTGTGGGAAAATTTTCAAATATACGTCGACCGTTAACAGACGATGTCAGAAATACACAAAATTGGTAAGAGCGAACTGTCAAAGTCAGCGAAAAGATGAGAGTTGCCCAAGATTTCGCATCGCTTTGGCGACGGTGTTTCCTATGTGGGAAATTTCGTATAATTGCATGTATTCATCTTTGCTGTCAAAGCTAAACTCTGACGTAAAGCGAAGCAGAAGTTTTATGTGGCATGGCCTTTAAGTTTTCGGTGTATCAATTTTAAAGTTTAATTCATTTGGTGGTAGTCTCGGGGGTATAGAGAGTTAAGTAACTCCGTTGGGTAGTTAACAACATTAACTTGTTCTGTCAATGAGTCCATAGACTGAACGTCCATTAAGCTGAACTCACATATTGATAAACAATTTTAGTATCTGCCCCCCTATTATGAGCGATGCTTTTTGGAACACAACAGCGACTTCACTATTTTTTTGTTATCGATCATATACAGGTCTGTTCTGGTGAAAAATTAAGAGGTGTTTGAAAGCGAAGTGAGCAGTTCTCCCCCTACTTAAGCGCAGTTAGTGAAGACTTAATTTAACTTAAGCCAACCCTGATATATGGAAAGACGTGCAAGCGATTAGTCAACACTTAACTTACCGTAAGAAACTTAAGAATCTGTTGATTTTAGATTCTTAAGTTTCGGCCTTACGTAAATTGAGAGCGGTGAGAGAATCAGGCTTACCAGATATTGACATTTACAATTTTGAAATTAAATGTATGCAAAAATTGCATTTAAAACGAGTTTATTTGATGTGGTAACATAGGTGGCGAACCGTCAAATAGCTCAAAATTAAATTAAAGAGAAAAAGAAAGTTTAAAAATAAAAATTAATGACGAAAAGTAGATCGTATCCTCCAATAAAGAACTGTACGATAAATTCTGCCCTGGATGTAACTTGGCACAACAAAAATCTGGTGGATTTGCCACCACCTTTTCCTCTGACCAAGTGCGTGCTTCTTGCACATTTTGTGCATTTGTGATAAACTTAAAAACATTCGACACAATTTATTTTTCCTTGACATTTTTACAAGCAAAATAATCACACAAGTGCTTTTATTTACTACTTTGTACTTTGTGTACACGGAGATATTAGGTCCATTCCTTATCTACAGTTTTTTTCAGTTTTTACAGGATTTAGTCCAAAAAGCATTCCCGTACTCAAAAAAACTGTAACTGAGAGTGCACTTAAGAGAGTAACTGCGACTCTCTTCTTGTCCGAAGTTACAGGATTTAGTCAGAAGTTTTTTTGCCTGTAAATATCCAAAAAGTGTCAAAATCAGCTGTTAGTAGTATTGTTGTGAAAGCACAAAATAAAGAAATTACAAAATTTGTGTAAAAAATTAAACATTTCACTAAAAATGAAAAGTGCTAAAGTAATAAATAAAATCGTAAGTTCTTGTGATAGTTTTGCTTGCGTTTAAGTGTTTTTATTGTAATTTTTTGTATAAATATTCTGACATTCGCTTCTTGGGCTAAAAAAATGGTTTTTTGCATTCCCGTACTTTTGCCTGTAATTCTCTATTAGAGAGCGTTTTTACCTTACTCTCTTGCATTTTGACACTTTTTAGGAACTTACAGGAAAAGTAAAGGAATGGACCTATTCAAAGAACAATATTGTGGCGATTTTCCAAAACACGAATGACATACGAAAGAGAAACCGAGAAAGAGATAGAGACGTCGAGAAAAAGCAAATAGAACAATCGCAATCGAGAACTTTCGATAACGATCGATAATGTTCTAGAGGTGCCACAGTGTACGCAGCTCGGAGTATAAAAAGGCGTTGCCACGCCGTTAGGTAATTCAGTTTGTAATTAAACCTTGAAGAGTAAAGTTGTAAAGTTGTAAACCAAGAGTTTTAAAGTTGCGAGTGCGCAAGTACAAGTATCCGTGAATTATATAGCGCTGTTAAGTGTTGTCAATTATTTGTAAACAAATAAAGTTAGCATTAAGGAAATCCGAGCGTGTTTTATTTAACAATCCAGTGGTCGAACCTGAAGGATTTAGGAAATCATCGGCGTTTCAGGGTAAAAACGTTACAATTGGTGTCAGAAGTGGGATTGTTAAATAAATCCTAAAGGATAATAGCGGATAAAATGACAAAGATTCAGGATCTGAAGATTGAAGAGCTCAAGCAGGAGCTGGAAAAACGTTATTTAGCAACTTCTGGGAGAAAAGCTGAATTAGTATCACGCTTGTGGGAAGCTATGGAGCAGGAAGGAGTAGAAGTTGGCAACCAAGAATTTAAAGGTAAACCTGAGGATACGGAAGACGAACGCAGGATGGTTGAAGAAAAGGACAATGCTGATAATGGATCAACAGCTTTAAACATGAACATGTTATTAGCTAGCATTTCACAGATATCATCGCAGATATCCGCACAATCATTGCAACAGTCTGCGGAAATTTCAGCACTACGGGAGCATTTAAGCAACAATAATGCAGTACTTAAGGAGAAGCAGGATCAACTCGAGGAGCGGCAGGATACATTTGAGGCCAAGTTAGATGAGATTGAGGGTCGTCTTCGTAATATGCAGCTGAGTCGTACAGATATTTCAGTGAACGGTCCTAGGGTAAAAACTCCATCTTTTGATGGTACAATTCCTTTCCAGGTTTTCAAGCTCCAATTTGAAAAAACGGCTTCGGCAAACAATTGGAGCATGGAAGACAAGACTGCCGCACTATTTGTAGCACTAAAAGGACCGGCAGCTGAGATCCTACAAACTGTTCCCGAGCATGAAAGGGATAACTACGATGCGTTAATGGGTGCCGTAGAAAGACGTTACGGTAGCGAGCATAGAAGACAAATTTACCAAATGGAGCTGGAGAATCGCTTCCAGGGAACGAACGAGACTTTGCAAGAATTTGCTTCCGAAATTGAGAGGTTGGCTCATTTGGCTTTTGGAGATACATCTGGAGAATACCTTGAAAGAGTAAAAATGCAGAAGTTTGTCAATGGAATACGAGACACATATACGAAGAGAGCAACATATGCGAATCCGAGAACAACGTTTGCTGAAACTGTCTCATATGCCCAAACCCAGGAAACAGCAGCGCTCTGAAGTGGTCCAGCCTATAAAGCACACCGAGTAGAAGTTGAATCACCGGATGTAATAAATGAAATGCTTAAAACACTTAAGGCGATCGCAGGTAAAATCAGTCCTGATTCAACAGGAAAAAAGATTGGCACTGGAAATAGCTTCAGATGCGGAGAAGCTGGCCATTTTGCACGCGAGTGTAAGACAGCTTATGACAGACGTAAGAATTCAGTAGGCCGTATGCGCAGAGCCGAAGACGAACAGATTCCTAACCAGTCGTTAAACTAAAACGAGCCAACCAGAGAGGGCGTAGGCTGGCTCCTGCAATTGAATGCCCTAGAATCGATACGCCTCGAATTGGCAGGACAGCAAACAATATCACTGTTTGCGGGTATGTGGACGGACATAAGCGAGTACTAAGTGTGGATACGGGAGCATCCCATTCCATCATTCGGTCAGATCTGGTCACAAAGGAGGTTAGATCCTTATCTGGAGCAAAGTTGAGGACAGTAACTGGTGAGGACACGCGGGTTATAGGAGAAGTAATCTGCAAAGTTGCGATTTGGAATGTGGTAGTAGTACACAAGTTTATCGTGGCGGATATTTTCGACGAAGTCATATTGGGTATGAACTTCCTTATGAGTCAGGGAATGAACATCGACTTGGGCAAACGGATGATGACGAATAACAACGTGAAAGTACCACTTCGCTTTCGGCATGACGGCCTATTCAGCAGTAAGCAAGTGGTCTTGGAAGGTAGTTCTGAGCGGGCTTTTAGCTGTCGCAGATCGGAAGCGAACCCTGCGGATAAGTGGGAAGTAAACCAATTGAGGAAGTGCCAGCAGAAAGATCGGCATTTGAGAGTTGTAATGCATGGGTTGTACATGGGTACACGGCCAACCAAAGAACAAATGGCAGCGGAAAGTTCAATCGCAAAGGCGTATTGGGCGCAATGGAACAGATTAAGGTTAATATCTGGATGTTTGTATAGGACTTGGGAGAGCGGGGATGGCCAATTTTCTCGAAATCTCATAGTTGTCCCAAGGGTAATAATTCCCGATGTTCTCAAAGAATTCCACAATGGACCGAGTGGAGGACACTTGGGAATCAAGAAGACCATGGAGAGAATCAAACAGAAGTTCTATTGGGTTAGATGTCGACGATCGGTAGCAGAGTGGATCGGCAAATGCACGGGGTGTATTGCAGCTAAGGCACCGAAATCACGAAGTCATGGTCAGACAAAGTTTAAGCGTATTACGACGAATGTGTCCAAACCATTTCCTACGAGTAGATTGGGGATTAGGGCAGCAGTACACGAAACAACGGATAAAAGTCCAGCAAAGGTAATTTTTGGCAGTGAACTTCGGTTACCAAGCGATCTAAAGTTTGGAGTTACTGGTGATGCGCGCAAGAATGGTAAGGAAACGTCCAACACCCTGGAGGAGGAGTTGCGAGAAGTGCATGATTTTGTTAGGCAACGTACACAAATTATGAGTGATAAGATGAAGGCCAGGTATGACAAGGCAATGAATTCTGAAGGATTCCACGAAGGAGATTTGGTGCTGTTGTATAATCCACAACGAAAGAAAGGTTTGTCCCCGAAACTGCAGTGCAACTGGGAAGGTCCGTACAAGGTCATAAAACGGCTAAATGACGTGGTTTATCGAATCCAGACAGTTGGGAGACCTAGGAACAAAATGAAGGTAGTTCATTTGGAAAGGCTTGCGTCATTTGGAACAGTTAGTGTGTCTGATCGGGACGATCAGAGTTAGGTGGAGGGCAGTGTGGCGATATTCCAAAACACGAATGACATACGAAAGAGAAACCGAGAAAGAGATAGAGACGTCGAGAAAAAGCAAATAGAACAATCGCAATCGAGAACTTTCGATAACGATCGATAATATTCTAGAGGTGCCACAGTGTACGCAGCTCGGAGTATAAAAAGGCGTTGCCACGCCGTTAGGTAATTCAGTTTGTAATTAAACCTTGAAGAGTAAAGTTGTAAAGTTGTAAGCTAAGAGTTTTAAAGTTGCGAGTGCGCAAGTACAAGTATCCGTGAATTATATAGCGCTGTTAAGTGTTGTCAATTATTTGTAAACAAATAAAGTTAGCATTAAGGAAATCCGAGCGTGTTTTATTTAACAATCCAGTGGTCGAACCTGAAGGATTTAGGAAATCATCGGCGTTTCAGGGTAAAAACGTAACAATATGCAACAAAAATTAATCATCAAAAATTAAGTTGACAGGTTGAGTAATCGTCTCCAATTCTTAAGTTAAGTTAAGTTAAGTCTTGACTAACTGACCCTTTAGAAAAGTAACAGCAATGCCAGAAGAGGCTACAGCAACAGTAATTTTGGCTTCACTACGAACATTCGCCAAAAGAAGTAGTCAAAAACGTATTGCCTGTTCCTAAAGGCGTGTCTATATAAAAAAACACATTTTCTGTGTTATTGTTCACGCTAGATATGACTTTTTCATATAGATATTAGTAACTGCTCTGATGTTAGCTTTGGTTCATATTCGAATAAAAATTGCTGTAGCTGATTAATATTAAACGTTGTCTCACGCATATACAAAAGTTTGTATAAGTTCCATATGCAAAAGAAAAATTAGTCCCGTGTTGAAAATGGAAACATTTCTTCACACTTTTTTCCAAGGCGAACGGCTGATTGCTTGTTCTTCTTTTCCAATTCACCTGAATTGTTTGTTTGTATGTGTACAGTTTTGACTAACGTCTTTACTTGATTTCTAACAGATGTACTTATATCAATAAAAATTCCGTTAATTTTTTGTGGTGTTTTCTATATAAAAAAAAATTTTTCCTACAACTAATGTTACATTTTTAGTGACTTGAATCTTACAATTGTATGATCTACAGAACTGGTAATTATATTTTTAAAAAAGTTTCAAATCGTAATGAAATATGTATACAATCATGGTTACTGGGCTTTTAATAGATACCTCTTATTTTGGATGCTAAAATTGATATTGAATTAAAGAAAAATTTATTATCAAAATTTTTCCAAATGTGATTGTTCTAATTTCTGCATGTAAAAACTTAAAAAAGGTTGAACTCACATTGTTTTTAAAATGTGTAAATGTGCTTCTAAATCACACTTGCGTTTTTTGTTTATATAGTTTTTTGTATTAAGGCGGTATGTATATACATACATGTGTGATTGAATATTCGGTTATATTATATTAAATTGAAATATCAAATTTCTCTAAATATGTTTCATTCTATGTGCAAACCGCATTTTGCTACTAGTTACCTACGTTTCTATTACCTTTGCGCGAAAAGGGATAAAATATTTTCCCCTTTATCAGACCTTCCTAAATGCAACCTTACAAGGCAGTCGGAAAACTTAAACGTCAATAAGTATCCAACCTTTTATAATTGAATCATGGTTAAAAAACACATTGGCAAGCTTCGAATATTCATTGAAATATTAAAATAAAAAAAATATTTTTTAGGGCAAGAATGTTCTTTAAAATACGAAAATTAAACAAAGAGCTTACTGAAAGTGCCCACAATAGAAAAAGAAAATACAAAAAAATTGTGACGTAGATGCATATGATACACCATACAAGATGCCATATTTTGCCTACAATGAATGGTAAATTTCTTTAATTTTCGTATCAATACACGACTGGGATCACAAATCACTGTTGACAGTTATAACTTTGAAAAAGTAGAGAACTTCGTTTACTTAGGAACCAGCATTAACACCAATAACAGCGTCAGCCTTGAAATCCAACGGAGAATCTCTCTGGCCAACAAGTGCTACTTCGGCGATTGCACAGTAAAGTCCTCTCTCGACGGACAAAAACCATACTCTATAAGTCCCTCATCATGCCCGTCCTATTGTATGGCGCAGAAGCATGGACGATGACAACATCAGATGAGAGGGCTCTTGGAGTGTTCGAGAGAAAGATTCTTCGAAAGATTTATGGACCTTTGCGTCTTTGCGACGGCGAATACCGCGTTCGATGGAACGATGAGCTGTACGAGCTGTACAATGACGTAGATATAGTGCAGCGGATTAAGAATCAGCGGCTCCGCTGGGTAGGTCACGTCGTTCGAATGGATGAAATAGCTCCAGCCCTGAAGGTTTTTGACGCGGTACCCGCGGGTGGTAGCAGAGGAAAAGGAAGACCTCCTCTGCGTTGGAAAGACCAAGTGGAAAAAGACTTCGGTATACTTGGGATTTCCAATTGGCGCCAGTTAGCACGAGATAGGGACAGCTGGCGTGCTTTGTTGACCTCGGCCAAAATCGCTTAGGCGGTTAATGCGCCAATTAAGTAAGTAAGTACACTTGGGTTTCTGCCGCTACGCGAATAACCACATATTTAATTGCCACGCATCCTGTACGACATAAACTCGCTCAAAAAAGTATTTTTACTACTTGAATGGGACGGACATCTCCAAGAAGAAGCGCTCGCCTCTTGAATAGCAACGCTAACATGGATATTGACATAATACTGTCGCCTATATTGGAAACCCCATCTAGCGTACCTAACACCGCAGTAAATACTAGTTCCTACGCACCACCAGCCAGTGCCCTTAGTGAAACTCCTATAACTGCGAGTTTGCATGCCGACCGTGCAGCGCCAACCGTTCCAGCCACAACCGAGGTCACAGCCACAGACTTCACAGTAGCGCCACTTTAAAAACACGAAGGTAGCCATAACCTCGACGTCATCGAGAACCGCAGAGCCATGCTGGAGCTTCACTTGAAGGTCACCCAGGTGCAGTTAAAAGAACGAGAAGCTCAAAATGAAGTACTTCGAACAGCGTTGTTGAGTAGCGGTAGTTCTGCCGTTACGTACGCCAGCAGTGTGGTCGAGCAAACACAGCCGGCACCTACGCATCTAACGCAGTCGCAGCCGACGCCGCCTTGGTCTGCGCAACCGATGTCAACGCAGGCGCTGCCAATGCAGTCGCAACCGACACCGCGACTATCGTCTGCGCAACCGAGGTCAACGCAGGCGCAGCCAACGCCACCGCAGTCCGAATATTTGCCAACAAACATACTATCAACCAAAGCGCAATCGAGTACTTCTTCGCCGTTTATTGAAAACCCAGGTATGCCGCCATCCACTTCTGTAAATCTGTATGGTACATCCTCACAGCCTGCTGTTCGTGACGCAAAACCCGAGAACTTTCGCGCCGCTTCAGCGCTCAACGCGAACTCTGTAACGCGGTCATCGAGTGCTGCGACGCCAGTTACTCAGGCCAATGAGGCTTGTACAAACGTACATTTTCCACCTAATCACTTTAGACTTCCAAAGAAACTTCTCGGCTTGCCCGAGTTTAGTGGTCGACCAGAGGACTGGCCCGTGTTTTATACAGCGTTTACGGAGTCCACGGCAGCATATGGGTATACAAATTTTGATAATAACCAGCGTCTTCGCAGCGCGCGAGACTGCGAAATCGTTACTATTTTACCCAACTAATGTTGGATGTCTTATCGAGCAATTGCAATTCAGATTTAGCCGACCAGAGCAACTTATTCGTAGCCAGTTAGCGCAGATTAAAGATATAGCGCCAATTCCCGAGAACCTTTTGAGACGGCTCATACCGTATGCGACAAAGGTAAAAAACATTTGCGCGTTCTTGCAGTCAGCCGGCGCCGATCATCATATCTCCACCCCGATGTTAGTGGATGAACTTATCGCGAAGTTACCAATGAGCAAACGCATTGAGTGGGGTCGATAAGCAGCCACCTTACAGACACGATCCACCGCATTACATTTTAGCAATTGGCTCACATCGCTTGCAAACGTCATATGCACGTCGCCTAGTACTTCACGTGGACGAAGCCACGCCGAGAAAATGCCCTTTGTGCATGGGTCAGCACAAGCCCATTGATTGCAAGCGCCTACTTGAAGCCACGGTGGGTGATCGGTGGAACATGGTAAAATCACGTCGACTATGTTTCACGTGTCTTAATGGGTTTCACAATACCAGCAACTGTAGAAAACGTAAAGCCTGTAGTATCGATAGATGCGACAGGGTACATCACAAGCTGCTCCATGAACGTCAGAATGGTGCAGTGCGTGAAGAGAGTGTTACGCCACACGCTAAAGGAAGTGGCGCCTCGTGAGCATACACTTAATGGTTTTTTCGTCGAAACAGAAAACGTCGTCAACTCCCGGCCCCTCACGCACCTGCCCATCTCTGCAAATCAGGAACAGCCCTTGACGCCGAATTTCCTCCTGGGGTCAGCCAACGCCGCACATACTCCGAGCGTCAGTGAAATTCCAGCAAGCGCTCTCTTTGCCAATTTTGTTCATAGTCTTCGTAAATATTGTGTTAAGCGTGCGGTGTGGTTTATGCGCAAAGCCAATTTTATTGGTTTTTACGTTTTCTTTTAATATTTTTGTGTCCGTTAGACCTGGTATGTATGTGATACCTGTAATTTCGTTGTTTCTTTCTAAACGTTTGTACTTCGAATTCTGTTTGTTTTTTGCAGTTGCTAAGAATTGGTCAATAGTTATATTAGGGTATCCATTTTTTTGCAACATTTTTTTGATTATATTTGTGTTCTAATTTTCGTACTCCTGGCCACTGAGCGAATATATTTTATTGATGAAGTTGAGTATTGTATTTCTTTTTTGAGACCAAGAGTGATTTGAATGGAAATTAATAATCCTGGATGACGCTATTGACTTCTTATACCAATTAGTTCTAATTTTGTTCTCTGTTCTATGAATCTCCATGTCTAGGAAGGCCAGTTTTTTCTCGTTCTCTGTTTCAGTAGTGAATTTTATTTTAGTATGTTGTGCGTTTAATGTTTTTAATATGTCTTCCACGTCCTTATTTTAACACTGGCGAATATATCATCTACATATTTTGTGATGTATTTGATATATATGTCATTAGATTTAAGTTCAGCGATGCTGCCGTCCAATATTTTATCTAAAACAATGTCGGCTACAGTTGGTGACAGTGGATTTCCCATTGGCATTCCCGGAACTTGTTGATAGTAAGTATCGTCGTAAACAAAGTAGTTGTTGTCCCGTAAACAGAACTCCAAAATCGGCAAAAATTGTTTCTTTGTAATCGTTGTATGTTTTTCCAATAAAGTCCATTGTTGCATTATCGTACGTATTGCTAGTTGTGTTAGTATGTTCGTAAATAAGGATACAACATCAAAAGATATAAGAATCTCGTCCTCGTCGATTGTCAATCTTTTTAGTCTCTCTTTAAGTTGGAAGGAGCTGTTAATATTATGGTCTTTCGAAATTAAATGTTTGAGTGTTTGTCCAATGTATTTTGAAAGTTTGCCACAAGGTACGTTAATTGAGGATGAAATCGGTCTCAGGGGGGAATTTTATTCACTATGGTGTTATTTTTCCTTAGTAATTTTTGTGTCGGGTCATTTCGTATGGTTTTGTAGGTGCCTTTGTCGCGAAGAAGGTTCTTCATTTTTTGTTTGTAATCTATCTTGTTCATCATGACTGTTTTGTTGCCTTTATCCGCTTGTGTGATAACGATTGAGTCCTTATGTTTTGCAATTAATGTTTTTGTGTCTTCAAAAACTCTCAAAATGAACTTGTCTTTAGGGGAACTTTTGATTTTGTTTTTGTAATTGTTGATTTTATTTCCAATGTTGCATCCCGCTGTATCTTTGTCCCTTTCATTGTCTAAAGATTGAATTCCTTGTTCTATATCTGCTATTAAATGAATTGGTGAAAACGTTTTTTCTCGTTATCGGCAACTCAAACTCTTCCCCATTCCCCGCGTAGGAATGTTTACTTTATTAAAAACTACCGGCCGAAAAGCTCCAAAACATCCCAACAGGAAATCAACATTGGCCCGAAATAAATGTTAAAAAAAGGCATCATTCGTTACATTGATGAAAATGCGCATCACCCTCAACGGTGGGATAAACGTCAAATCGAAATGTCACGCAAAATGCAAATTGGAATTTGAGTTACCTTACGGCAGGCGCGGATACAAGGGCAATGGGTTTGGAGGTCCGGACCCCCTCCGAAATATCAGAACCTACAGGCAGACAATTTAAATGTATGTAACAGTTCATCTATTATGATTTGTCTACAAAAATATTTTTTATACTCCTCCTCCCCCAACATTTTTTCTGTATCCGCCCCTGGCGGACGGGGTTCAATTACGGTTGCTCCCATACAAGTTGTATGAGCATGAGACATTTTTGGCAGTCAATTTGCGCAGTGCGTTTATATTAGCTTGGGCAGTGATGATTCTCAGTCTTCCTTGGGGAAGGTCTATGAGAAGCTTATATCTTTTCAGATTAAAACCCCAGAGGAGACACTTGGACTGTTGAACACCTGTCGAGTTTTTCCAGTATAGAGCTCTCAGTTTTTTAGCTTCGTTTCTGAGTTCCTCTCTTATGGTGGTAGGACTCACCGCAAGGAAGGGCTCATATCCAATGTGGATAAAGTCCGTCGCTTTCCTGGCTAGCAAGTCAGCTTCTTCATTGTCATCTACCCTCAAAACCGTGGTACCCATAGAAGTTGGGTACGGTTTTTCTTAGGCAGAGCGTTCAACTTCCCTATGCACTCCAGAACTAACGATGATTTGACTTTGGAGAAGGAAAGAGCCTTGAGTGCCGCCTGACTGTCACAAACGGCAAACAGGGGGGCTACTCCTTGCTACAGGATCAGATGATTTACCTCTTTCACAAATTTCTTCCACTTGAATAAAAAGTTGTAAAATCCCTAGCCGCCGTTTGTGCTTGCCTTTTTGATTAACGTCCCTATTATGTATGGAGGCTAGTGTAAAGTTGCCAGTGTACTAGCCACTGCTAATAAAAACATTCTTAGTATTATGTATAGCGATTGATCTCAGTATACCAAAAATCGCATACAACATCCCCGATATGACTTTTTTGAGAAGCACATTCGTTTTAAAAGGACAACATTTACATGATTTCAGTAGCCGATATCAAGTAGCTGGCTGCCATGCGTAATGGAAATATGAAAATTAGTACGTCGCAGAAAAGTTACGAACGTAACCCTCCGCGAATACGAAAAGTTTCAGTTGTTGAAAGAAATATATAATTTTACCAGTTTTAAATTGGGGTGTTAAAAGATGGCATCTGAAGTGTTCCGAGACCGTCGTCAATGAATGAGATCCATAAACTGGCTTCGGTGCTAAGATTATGGCGGAGGGTGGTTGCCAGCCGTGATCTGGAAAAGGCTATGATATACTAATGGTACAATCAACATTTTTCAAGTTTTGAATATATGTATGTATTGCAGTCACGGCTATGCCCTCTATGGGCAAAGCTGCTAATGAGTAACGAGGAAAAACGTAATGCGAAAATGGACTTCTATATAAAACCCTGCAACTATTCTAGCAACCGAGCGTAATGCGAAAGCGTTGTTAAATTTTTTGAACTCAAATGAAAAAAAACAAACAAGAAAGATTTTTTTTTTTAAATTAAAACATTTTTTATTTTTTTTTTTTACTAATATTTTTGAGCTTAAGGTCGATCGGTTTTTGTGAAAATTATTAGAAAAAAACATGAAATCGTCAAAGCGGTAGAAGTTATAGTACTATTTCGAAAATCACCACGTTTCCTAATCAGACTTCTTACTTCTTGGCTTCTGCGGGAGTCGAACCCGCAACAACATGCGCAATACTTAAGCCGGCTGCTAAACGCATTCAGCTAAGTTTACGCTGCGTGAGCTGTTGTTATTTTTCCTGCTTTCCCTTCACAACTTACTCCTATCAAATTTAATACTCACAATCTCACTATTATTTTGTATTATTATAAATTATTGAAATAAAGTGCATTTTCCCTCAGAACATGATTTTTTAAATTTTCTCCGACAACCAAAACACGTCGTAATAAATTCATCGAAAAATCTTCGAAATTGCGCTACGAATGAACTCACCGATGCAACACTACGAATTTCGTATCTACGACGTTGCCATTGGTACTCAGTGATGGCTTTTTTCGTAGAATCTACGAAAATCGTACTACGATGTACTCAGCGATAAGGCTGATTAGTTTAGTTGCCCAGCGGCTACTAGTCTCCATACTTAATAGGGGTATAAGTGTTCTCTATTAAATTAAAAATTCGCTTTGGTTTGAGGGAATTACGATCTCAGCAATCAATATTAAGCTTGTCGATTTTGGAAAAAAATTAGTTGTCTGTCTATAGTTTGAGAAGTACCCTCTCTCTATTTTCCGTATTCCGTTGTTTGTGTTGTATATATTTAAATGACTTACCAAATTTATTGAATAACAGTAATGTGTATATTTATTCAGATGTTATTCAATTACATAAAAGTTGTCCTTTCTTCGTACTCATTAACGTATTCGAAACTTAAAGGGCGATTCCATGAAAATTGGATTAAACGAATTAAAACTTGAAATGCGTTTTCAACGATGTATTTCGAACTTATTTTTCGTTATCACTTGCACAACACAGAAACTGGTTTATCTCCAAACCAAATTTGACAAAGTATATCTTATGCTACACTTAACACTAGAAACCGGCTTAAAACAATTAAAATGTAAAAAACAAGAATGTTTTGTTTGCATTATTGTATTCAATAACAAATTACTTCCATAATTTCTCAGAATTTTAGTATCTCTATATTCACTAGGGGTCAGCAATCAACTCATGACAATACTAAAGACCTATTTTTTCTCAATTATAATGAGGAATAAACATTTTTTTTTTAATGGAAAATTTTACACCCGAATTCAGTAAGCAGTCTCAGTTCTCAGTCTCTAATAGGGATAAAAGTGACAATTTTAGACCAGTTGGCATTCATCAGTTTCAAAATAAAGCCTCTAGTATCAAAATAAAGTCTTTAAATTGTGACCTGGTGATGAGCAGGTCACAAAAAATTAATATAAAAACAAAAGAAATAAACCTAAAAGCGAGGAAAAGCATTAATCTCTAGCTCATTTTGAGACTTGAGATGAGACTGAGTTGAATGCTTCAATTTATTTGAATCACTCAATCTTGTTATCAAACTCAAAAATCGTTAGTTTATTTTATATTTAAATTCTTTACGACAAATAAATTTTTTTAAAGGATTGACCCACCCGTGACGTTAGACATGTGCTTAAGTTCGATTTAACTTTCGTGGCTGAGTAGCCTCAACCCAATACATTTTAAAGTGTCGTTATTTTTATAAAATCTTTCGATGTAAGCATTTTCAACAAAATTAGGCTGTAAACCTGATCGTCATACTTATCAACACTTGATAACTAAGCTGATTTTTGGTTGTGAATTTTATTCTGTTTGTGGCTTTGTATGTTGGAAAGGCCCTAATTATGTCTGCAAAATTTTGCAAGAGATGTCGAATATGTTTTTATTCCATTTATTAAGCCTAACAGCAACATGAAAACCTTAACTCTAATTTACAATAATACAAATCTCAATTTTCCGTTGCTCATTAGAAAGCTTTCAGATATCATCTTCGTAGGCGGGATACATTTCTTGTGCATTTGCCTGTGGATTTCGATGATTTCAAAATTTTATTTTATACTTTCCTCTGCTACTGTCGACTAGTTTTAATTTACCTTTTCTTCTTTTTGTTTTATTAATTTTTTTTTCATATGGATGTCTTTCCTGTCGCGCTATCTCGAATGCTTAAGCTACACCGGATAAAACTTGCAGAAAGAGCATTATTTTCGAAGAAGCACTTTTTCGAATAAATTGGAAAGACAGGGCAGTAAGCTTATTGGTCTGTATAAACACGCCTGTGTTGTGTCTTTTCCAGGCTATGTTATCATTGTTATCTGTGACTTTTCCATGATTTCGGAAAGTAACAGAATTTGAGAATAGCAAGAGTATTTCTTGCTATTACCTCTAAAGGGTACGTCTTGCTTAACTGAGGGAGCCTGAAATTGTTCATTGGACCGTTCAGCTGGAACACATTCTGATAAATAATTGGATAAACTCTTTTAGTACCGCTACGAGCCCAGGTGCTATTCTTATCCCTAATATCCGTAAAAACTGGAGGTTTACAGTTTTTTAGTGATTTCAACACCGAGTAGAGTAAGGAGATTGCTTCTCTATGAAGCTTTGTTTGTTCGATCTTCTGCCCGGTTAAAATTATCGGCGGTAAGCTACATATTGAATATACATATTATCAAACAAAAGATGTATTTTAGAGTAAAGCGTTACATATCCAACCAACAGCATGGTTTCATGCCAGGAAGGTCAACGGTTACTAATCTTGGAGTGTTCTCAGAGTTTTGTATGTCTGCTTTCAATGACCGACTCCAAGTTGATACAGTTAATACATTCAATTTTTGTCTCCAAATTGCGTAGTTTTGGATTTCACTCCATTTTTTTAAACTGGGTAAAGTCGTATCTTTTATGTCGCAAATGTGTAGTCGTCGTTGATAATGTGTCATCCCATTCTTTTGTTGCGTCTTGTGGTGTCCCTCAAGGCAGTATTCTTGGTCCATTACTCTTCATAATTTTTATTAATGATATAACTGATTGCTTTAAATTTTCGGAATTTATTTTATATGCGGATGACTTAAAATTTTTTTTAAAACCATTTCTAGTCTCTCTGATTCTTGTAAGCTTGAAGCAGATCTCAATAATGTCGCGGCATGGTGTGTTAAAAATCACCTTCACCTGAGTATTAAGAAATGTTCTCACATAACGTTTTCTAGGTATAGGCAGTTATCCGCTATCTCATATTTAATTAACGGAACGCGTCTTTCAGCTTTGACTGAAGTTTCAGATCTGGGTGCAATTTTTCAGAGTCATTTAAATTACATAATTTCTAAGTCATACTCTTAAATAATAATATAATTTTGGCGCGTACACTATATAGCTCAGTGTTTGGCCGAACTTCTCCTACCATTTGTAGTGTGCGTCTTTATATTGTACCACAAATGGTGGGACCTACAACTTTGTATTTTATGAGAAGCTTTTTCATGGCAGAAATACCCTCGGAGGTTTGCCATTGCCTGCCGAGGGGTGACCGCGATTAGAAAAAACTTTTTCTATGATTTAAGATTTTGCTTGTCCTGACTGAGATCCGAACCTCGAACTCACCGGCATATCGATTTATAGCACGCACCGCTACCAACTCGACCACAGCGGCCACTGAGGCCATTAAGTCATACTCTATACTCTCCTTTATTCGGCGCTTTGGTTCTGACTTTACTGACCAATACACTCTAAAAAACTACTACTTACCACGCTTGTACAATCTAAGTTGGAATACGCTGTTTTTATATGGAGGCCATATCACCTTTGTCACATTAATAGACTTGAGAGAATTCAAAAGAATTTTCTTCGTTTCGCTCTCAGATCACTTTACTTTACGGATCCAATTACTTCATACGATGCAAGACGAGCATTAATACCTTGTAAGTCTTTACAAGACAGAAGAAGTTTTCTATATTTGATGTTATCAGCGGGAAAATCGACTGCCAATCTTCTCTAGCACTGTGGTGAAGGAAGCCATCGGGTAGGCGAAAGCCTCCAAATTCATTGGCCAGACGGGTTAAGCATGTTGATGCTGAAAAAATTGGGCACTGCGGGAGTAGCATACCTTACCAAGGTCCTCAATTTGTCCCTCACCACCCTGATCATCCCAGACATCTGGAAAATAAGCAGGGTGATACCCCTGCTGAAACCAGGGAAACCTGCCGGCCAAGGCGAGTCCTACCGGCTGATCTCCCTGCTTTCCCCAGTGGTCAAGACGCTTGAGGCCCTGCTGCTCCCATACTTCAACCACTACCTCGGCCGGCGAAACATCAACATGGCTTTCGGAAAATGCATAGCACTGCAACGGCACTTAACGCCATAAACACAGAGATTAATCGTGGTCTCAATGGCAACCGCCCCTGTGGGAGAACCGTCCTCGTGGCTCTGGACTTGTCGAAGGCCTTCGACACAGTCAGCCAGAGAAGAATAAAGCAGGGGATACCACAGGGTGGCGTCCTACCCCCCCTATTATTCAACTTCTACATCTCGCGACTCCCTTCCCCGCCAGAGGGAGTCACACTGGTCTCGTATGTCGACGACTGCACGATAATGGCTACCGGCAATGGAATTGATGGCCTGTGCTCTAAAGTGAACAGCTACCTCCCAGAGCTTGCTCACTACTTTACAGGACGGAATCTGGCACTGTCTCCTGCAAAGTCCACGGCGACCCTATTCACATCTTGGACGAAGGAGGTCGGGCTCACCCTTGACATACACATCTATGGGACCCCCATTCCGACGGTTAACCACTCTAAGATCCTGGGAGTCACCCTTGACAGCCTGGTCTCCTTCTCAGCGCATACAACCGCAATCGTCAACAAGGTACAGAGCCGCAACAAAGTCCTCAAATCGCTCGCCGGCAGCACTTGGGGCCAAAGACAAAGAAACGTTGTTGGCAACATACAAAACAATTGGCCGGCCGGATCACCTCTATCATGAGGCTAACGTGCTCCCAGTGCAAGAGCACAATCTAATGCTCACAAAGCAGTTTCTACTGGGGTGCCACCGTCCGGAGCATCCTAATAGAGAATTGCTCGCGCTGGAGCCGGCACCCAGGCACATCAGGGGACACCTCTCACAACTGACGGACGAGGTCCAGACTTACGTACGCCTACCGCTGGACCCAAGGACGTACCAAAAATCTCTGAACAGCATTCGCAGGAAGTCGGTATCCAAATATATCGATACCCGCCCTGGGAGTCCAACCACTACCTATAGCAGCTGAGAAGCTCCAGCTGCCTCGGGAGACGCGCGTCAGTCTGGCTCAACTCCGATCTGGATATTGTAGCAGGTTAAACTCCTACCTATCCAGGATCAACCACGATACCCCCCAAAACTTGCCCGGCATGTGGAGAGTCTCCGCACGACACCAACCACCTATTCACATGCCCGGCCAAACCCACTCTCCCTGTGGTCCGACCCTGTTAAAACGGCTCGTTTCCTGGACCTCTCGTTAGTTGAGCTTGACGATAATGATTGAAGGAGCCCGCCAGCCCAGTGGGGCGTAGCTAGCCGCTACAACAACAACAACAACTGCCAATTTATTTTAGAGCGCATCGATTTTTATATTCCGCAAAGAAACCTGCGGAGCAATGATTTATTCTTTTTGTAGCGAGTTAGAACGGTGTATGCATCGACTGCTCCTCTTCATAGGACGTTGAGAGAATTCAATCAAATCTCAAATTCTTTGGCTTTTGATTTTTCGTCTTCTAAGCAATTCGTTTTACCTGTTGAAAGGAATGTAGAAGAGAAGGCCCCTTGAATTTCCACAAAGTAGAAAATTGGTATTTACATATACATATGTAATTGTATGTAATTGGATCCTGATTTAATTAATAATTATTGGAAATGGAAAATAAATATTTACGTTATTGTTATAGATGTCTTATTAGTTTTATTAGATTTAATGACAGAGACAGAGCCATTTTTCGGATCAGAGGGTGGATTTTGTTTCATAAAAACAAATGTCACTACTGTTTTATGGCCGAATTCAGTAACTGAATATCATCACAAGTCTCAAAATTACCAAGATATTAATGCGTTTTCTCGCTTTCATTATTTTAATTCTGTTTTTATTTAAATTTTTTGTGACCTGCTCACCACCAGGTCACAATTTAGAGACTTTATTTTAAAACTAATGAATGCCAACTGGTCTAAAATTGTGACTTTTGTTTCTATTAGAGACTGAGACTGCTAGTGACAAATTCCATTGAAGTGGCAAAATTTTCGAGTTTTCAAACTGAGTAAATTTTTATCCTTAAAATAGTCGTGATAATTTTGTTAGACAAGGTTAGAAGTTTTGTTATTTCGCTTATTGCTGACCTGTGTAATTCTTCGTAAAATAAGTGATCAGAGGTATAAAATTTTGTTAACTCGCTTTAAGAAGCTTCCCAAATTCATGCACGAAACCTTCCGTGCGCAGACCTCACTCGTAGTATTCCTGACTTAAAGCACACCTTAGAGATATACTAAAAAGATAAAATATATTAAAGCCAGCTTAGTTTCATGATCTTCCAAGACCCTTTAATTTACAAAAAATCTATTCAGCAATGCTGTCATTTGCTATTGTTGCTTACTTTAATTTATTTACTTTTTTAGCTTTGTGGCTGGAAAAAGTAATAAATTATTTAAGGGCTCTGTTATAAGTTGCGAAGCGAATGTATTAGGTAAAGCGAAAGGTCACTATTTTGGAAAGATGCAAGTAAGAGAACGGCGAAATGTTCCAATGATGATACCAAGGCTTCTTCGCCGTTCGCTTCGTCATATCTATGAAAATATTGCGATCAAAATTTCACTCGCTTGGACAAATAAATTCACTTCGCTACTCACAATACCACCCTAAAACTTGTTTGATTGACTTTTAAACAAGGACCGTAATCATTATAAGTTTTATTTTAAAAATCACGTAATAATGATTATACATTGAGTTTTACGATTTTCTTTACCGATAATGATTAATTTTTATTAATTTTATAATAAATCATTAATAATCATTATTTTTGAGCAAAAAAAATAAAAATCACAAATAATCATTATTATTTTTTTTTTGCTCAAAATAAAACTCACTTTTAAATTACTGGTTTCTAATGAAGTTTTTTGCTTAATTCGTTGCATTTCCTTTTAGAACAAATATAAAGGATGGAATTTATGTTAATCAATATAAAGTAAATTATTATAATTTGTTTTAATTATTATTCAATTTTACAAAAAGTAGTCTTGAAAGTGACTCGCTTGAAAGGTTGCACCTTTGGTCTGTCAATAACAATGTCAGTGCTGAAAAAGAAAACACTCACTTGTGTGGCAGGTACAGAGTGCACCACCTTGGCTAGCTGATATAGATGGGGGTATTGAAATTGTTTTTCTTTCCAATATTCCATTAAATTTTTGCTTAAACTGACTGGCTTTGGACTATAATTGTCAATTTCGGCATATCCCTTTTTCAGTTGCTCACTGTGCACATCATCTTCTATTTCGTCATCAGCACCAACCTCAATTTCATTGAAAAACTCGTTTAAAAGCGAGCAGGTGGTCGAGTTTTCAGAACACAATACATTAGGTGCTTCTAATGATGTCGATGCTCTCGGACTATTTGGGCAAGTCCTAGGTGTTTGATTAATCTAAAATGTTATTATACCGATGAACTCGTTTCACCCGTATTAGCCGACAGATATGATTTTTGAGTAATCTTCCTATTTTGGACCTGATTTAAAAGTGAGTTTTATTTTGAGCAAAAAAAAAATAAAAATTATTAATGATTATTTGTGATTTTTATTTTTTTGCTCAAAAATAATGATTATTAATGATTTATTATAAAATTAATCAAAACTAATCATTATCGATGAAGAAAATCATAAAAATCCGAAATTAAAAAATCATCATGGAAATGATAAGATCGTCGAAAAAGGATTAACATGGCGTTATCGGTTTTTTTGTATGTCTATTCTAAGTGATTGATCGCAACAATAATCATTATTTACGGTCCCTGCTTTTAAATCTTATCCACCAGTGTGAAAATGTGTAAAAAGAAAAATCACACAGCGCAAAGATCTTGTGTACTTGTTATTATTTCGCGGTTCCTCATATTTAAAATTTCAATGAATAAATACTTCAATACGTAAATATGTTTAAATACATATGTACATATTTTAAAACATTTTAATCAAAAACTTGTCTTTCTCTAAATAAATAATTTCAATATATATTTCTTAAAAATCGTGAATCATTTAAATTGCCGTAATCTCTTCTAATTTGTTCAAAAATTACATACATATTTACCGACATTTTTTATGAAATTTAAATTTCGTTTAATTTTACAGTAAGTAGCCGCTTTAGTAACAGCTTTTAGCTACTATAACTTCAGAGCAAACTAAGATAAAGAACACTTAACTAAAGTGTGCCGCAACTTATTTAAATCCAGCTTTAAATTGACTATAATTATGCCCCGACAGTAAAATAAATCAACGACGCCACATTACATACCGCTTTTGAGTAAATAAAAACAGAGTTGTGCTGTGCCGAGATTTGTATGAATAAACCTCCCAGGATATGTTTAACGTTTGTATGTAAACTTCACAAATTGTTGTTTATAAAATAAAGTAAGAGTTAGTTGTGGAACGTTGTGTCCTCAACCTACAATATACATATGTGTATTTAATTAATTATAGTCATTACATTTCCCTTACATTTCAAACTTTATTATTAGCTTTTTTTTTAATTTAAATTTCTATTATATGCATCCACTTTTCTCAAATTGATCCTATCAATGACGCTTGCTCTCACTGTTAATAAAAAGTGGTTTATATTATTTTAAAGAATTTCCAGTCTTTCGTTAAAGTTATACAAATAACATTTAAATACGTATATTTGCATGGCCTTGGAAAAAAACAGTGTATGTATGTTAAGAGCAAAAAAAAAATATTGAACTGAAATAATACAATTACTCGTACACTTTTGAGCTAATTTTATATTAATACGATTTTTAATATTTCTATAAAAGTGTACAACAACAGTAACTTTTTTTCTGACGTTTTTCCTGTGTCATGTTCATTTCGCGTACTATGGTTGCAAACACTTCATTCACATTTATTCTATCTTTTGCTGATGCTTCAATAAACGGACAGTCCCATAGTCTTGCAAGAGCGTTTCCTAAACCGAAAATACGTATAAAATATCAATTTAATATATGTACATACAAAATGAGATAATAAAGTATGAACATAAATACCTTCCTCGGTAGAAACTTCTCTTTGGCAATCTAAATCAATTTTATTTGCGACTAGTAAAATTGGAGCCGGTTGACTTCCCTTAACTCTTGTTATAACATTTTTCATGCTTGATATATCCTGGAAATGTAAAAATTCCGGTTAAAGTTATGCACTTTGCCTAATTAACATAGTTCATATAAATATCGATGAATTAAATATTACCTGAAAAGTCTGATGGTTTGTCAACGAATACATTACAATAAATCCATGTCCGTTTTTGATATATAAATCCCTCATTGATGCAAACTGTTCTGTACCAGCGGTATCTAAAATTTCCAGAACACAAGGGGAATTGTCTACCTGAATGGGCACAAAAGAAAGATATATTAAATTTTTTTTTTATAAATTTGTATTTATTTAATAGTCCTTTACACATATTATTTAAAGGCCTCTTACATGCTATGTATTTTACACATGTAAACTAAATTTTTAAAATCGGTAAGCTGTACCTACTTTTACTTCTTCGTTAAATGCACAATCATGAAATATTACCTTTCAAAAGAGGTAACTTCACATTAAAAAGAAAAATAGTGTGTAAAATACACACAGTGTAAGCGAACTGTTAGCAAACTTAGCGCTAGAAATTAGATACTAGAACTAGAACTTTTTTTGCAACAGAGAAGACATGATATATAAATATACTTGTAGTCATGAAAGGATACAACGTTCAGATCAGTTGTAAGATCTAAATCACAGAAAGAGTTGTTTTCTAACATTTGTCGCTCCTCGGCAGGCAATGGTTCACTACCGAAGCTTTTCTGCCATGAAAAAGCTACTTATAAAATACATCCGCCGTTCGGAGTGGGCACAAAACTGTAGGTTCCTCCATTCGTAATATAACATAAAGAGGCATACCACAAGTGATAGAACACTGAGTTTTATAGTTTATTATTATATTTATAAATATAAGGTACGACGAGAAATGCTTAAAATCAACGCTTAAAAAATCTTGCTTCCTTCCGATAAAGAACCGAGGCAAATGCAATGCGCCGGTTCCCAAAATATGCCAGCGTGCAGCGGAGCTTCCAACATAAGAAAATTCATAAAAGACATGCGACAGCTTACATAAGGTCTCAATACCGGCGCGAATACCTGCCAGTATAAGAACGGCGATTAGCTGACTGACAATCGGAAAATACTTAAATTATGGAGTTAGCACTTCTCCACGCTATCTAATCATTGTTGACGGAATCGACATACCGACAAAAAAAAATGTATGCATACATATGTATGTATGTACATATGTATATCAATTATTTTTTCTTAAAAGGTCTAAAATTTGTTTTAATTATTTAAAGTATTAAATTTTAGCAAGTATAATTATGCGCAAGTCTCCAGGTGCCAGAAATTACGGCAGTATACAAACTATTTAGCTTGAAAAAAGTGTAAATTTTGACTTCTTAATTAAAATAACTTTAAAAAACAAAGAATGACAAATGATTTAGCTCCAAAAAAGTGTAATTTTTAACTTTTTCTAAAAATAATTTTTTTTTTTTAAATATTAAACAAAAGAAGGGCACACATTGAACAAACAATATACATAGCTCTACAAGTATAATTTTTTCTTTTTAATTTTTTTCATAAATATTGCTTTTTAAATAACTTTTAAACAACACGCACTCAAGCAACGTGGAGGTTCTTCGTTGACGCTTGCACACACTCACAAAACAGTTCTGTGACACATCTATATGTATATGCATTAGGGCGGTTCAAAATTTTAAAAATTTGAAATGTTGAAGTGCTCTTTGATTTTTTGAATCCTTTTGGTGAGAAAATAACTGAAAAAAAATTTGAGCTCATTCGGATAATATTTAGAACTGCCTCAACGAATTCAAAATTCACCAATATATGCTGAATCAAAAAAAAAAAAAATTTAATATAATTTGTACATATGTACATATGTCTTATTTTACTGGAAAATCATTGGTAAATACATTTTTAATTATATAATTCATATTATTTCATTTTTTGTTACATATTTTCACATTCAAATATTTTGAAGCAAAGTGCTTTTATTACAATTAGGGAAGTTTTTACGGTGACTCTCCACAACTTGTAAAAGAAATTCGCTCTCGTTTATCGTTAAGGAGTGATTAAAATTTGTTGCTAGAGCAATTGCTCTTTCAGCACTATCAATTACGACTTTCAAAGCCATTATATATTTTTTTGCTTCATTAAAAGATTTGCTTTGATTCCACGAGTCTATGTCTTCATTTAGAACAGTGACATCCAATTTCAATATTTCAAATAAAGTATGAGAAGCAGGACCAATGAAATAGGCTATTGTTTTATCACTCAGATCTTCTGTACCAATATATTTAACAAATCTTTTAACAGGCTTTTGCATTTTGAACTCATTTATTCGAGTCACCATCAAACTTTTCATTGTTTTAGGTACCAAATCTGAGAAAAGGGCAATTGGAGCTAGTTCTTCGCTTAAATACCATAAGTGTCGACTTAATGCAGCTGTTGCGGTCTCTGATATTATTTTTGATATGGTGCTATACTCAGAAAAATATTTTATTAGATTTAAGTCATTATAAGGTGCGTCACAGGCATTTGGACTTTGTATCCAAGCTTTTACGTATATTAATGTAATAAATATACCGAACTCAACACAAGCCTTTTGCTGGGGTTCATCAAGATGGAATTGACTTCGAAAAAGGCAAATTTTAAGAACATAGAACAATTTTGACATCCAACGCGCGTGATGAAATGCGCCAGGAGTACGAAAACTGATACCGCGTGGAGGAGTTTCTCCCAAGAATATCAACGTTAGTTCTAATAATTCACGGTAATCTTCTCTTAACAATTGCCCTGAATTTTTCTTTAAAATATCGCTTGCAAAAGCTATTGCTTCTATTTTAAATGAGAGTAATTCATTGCTTATTCGACTATCAGAACATTTCTCGTATTCGCTTCGATTAATGTTTGGCCAAAATTCCCGAAATGAACTAAATATTTTTACGCCGGGGCCAGATGTTGAACCAAATAATGCTTTAAAAACATCTCCGCAAATTACTTCAAAGATGTGGTGCCGACAAGCTAGCCAAAGTAATTTTTTTTCAGTTTCTGCTCCAAAAGAACGCATGCTCCTTTCAAACGACCCGTATTTGATGCAGTGGTATCAAAAGACATTCCGACAATTTGATGGCACATATTTCACATCTTTATACCTGCAAAAACTGCTTGTGAAATTTCTTCTCCGGTACTTTTCTCAGTTTTGGGTACTCCAAGCAGTTTTTCAGTGTTTAAGCCGGAGACGACAATGGCAATTCGATCGTCCTTAGATGGCCCCCTTGAAATTGCAGGTAGTAATTTTCCATCAAAATGTATAACTAAAAGAACATTGGGCGAGAATATTCCCTTAAGGTTTGAAGCATGTTGACTTCGGAACTGACTACGCATTCTACGAATGGTGCTGACTGATAAAACAGTTTCAGAAGCATGATCCGCACTATACGTTTGAGCAACTGCTGAAAGAATATAGGCTGCTTTCCTATAATTTGTATTAAAGAAATAAGTTTATTGTTAAAATACATGTCAACTTAAAAACCAAAATTAACTTTCCTGTTACTGGTGTTCGTGCGATCCAATGCGGACGCAAGATTTCCTGACATTATTTTACGCTGTTTAATTTCTTTATTTCGCGGTATTAATGTTTTATTTTGACAAATAAACTCATCATCTTTATCATCATCATGATCAAACTCTTCGTCACTAAGAGAGGTTGAAAGCGTTGCAGGTTCTAATGATTTTCGTTTTCTGATTTCTTCTTTTTTAACTCTGTCCATCATTTTCAATACCTTCGCTGCTTTTATTTCTTTTTTTTGCACATATTTTACATCTACTCTACCCATCACATACTTTCTTTCTGACCTTTGATCTAATAAAAATTGCTTATCTTCTTTGATTTTTATTAAATTCAAAGCATCATGATGAGCTATGTCAAAGATTAAATTAATGTTTTCCATAAACGTATTTTCTTTAGCAATCTGCACATAACTTCTGCGATTTTTATTCCGGCAGATATTGCGATATTCATCCAATATTGATGTAATTTTTCTTATAATATTCCGCCCCTCAACAATTGGAATATTTGCTTTACACCATATATCACAAATGCTTTGAACAACTATTTTCACGCTATCTCTTTGAGATTTATTAAGTTCTGAATGATGGAAAAAATAAACTTGTAAAGTATCAAGAACCGTTGGTAACAGCCTGCCATCAAAGCAAGGTTTGGATTTGCCAATCAGATGAATTGTACTTTTAGATCGCGTAGAAGTCATATTATTACTTATTAGTCAAATTATTACAAGATTATAACAAATTATTACAAAATAATTTATTATTTACAGCAATTTAAACGTACAGACTGCTTCTGTTTAAGAGCAAATCAAAACGGACAAAATACACTTATTCCGCAGTCGACGCCAATTTTTACGTTAAAGTACCGCTATTTTTGCATTTTGCTTTGCTTTGCTATTTCTTCTCGCTCTTTGAAACACGCTCTTTAAAGCCAAAGAGAAAAAAAACTAAGATTGATATGTTCAAAACAAATATTGATAAAAAAATGCAATAGCAAATCACTAAATTGAATAACATAACCAGTGGTAAAATTTGACGTCGTTGAGGCAGTTCTAAATCTTATCCGAATGAGCTCAAATTTTTTTTCAGTTATTTTCTCACCAAAAGGATCCAAAAAATCAAAGAGCGCTACAATATTTTCACCATCGATTTTTTTTCTATGAAACTTGAATCGCCCTAATATGCATGTATGGCAAAGGCAAAGGCTCTGTTCAAGGCGAATTTAACAAGGTGGTGGTGAACGCATATAGTAAGTAAAAATCGTTCAAATTGTTTTTATTTTGCTGGACTGCCTGTCAAATTTCTGTAGTTGATTTTATAGGGTTTATAATATATGTATCTACTTTATTAATTTTCTGAATGTATAAAATAAAGGTTGTAAATTTATTTTCAGAAATTGGTATTTTGAGTGAAAATATATCGCAAAATCCAGAAGATCCAGAAACTTTTAATTTTGTTGTTAAATCAGTAATTTCTTTATTTCTGATATCCACTAATAAAGGTTGTAAAAATAAAATATTTTAAATATAATAAAAACATATTCTATAGATTTACATCGCCAGCCTATCAGATCGAAGCCATTTGACATTCAGTCCAGCAGAGGGAGAAAATCAGCAGGCGCCTCACCACCACCTTGTTAAATTCGCCTTGTCTCTGCTGATTTTCCGACACAGGGAGTAATAAATTTAAGAATTTTTTTAATAGCCATAATTTGACCGAATATTTTTAAATAAGCAAAATTTTTATTTTATAGTGTATTGTCATCATAATCTGAGCTTTGAAATGCCACCTCAAATGTTGCCGCACTCTTTTTGAAAAAAAACTAAATTTTTGAATAAAAACTCATAGATGAAAAGAGAAAGAATACGAGCGCCCATCGAGAAATTTTCTATTTAAATGAATAAATTACTTTAGATGATTGTAGGTAACGAAATACATTTAGAGAAGAAAAAAAGCGGTGAATATTAAAAACAAATAATATAATTGAGCCCTAAGTGAAAAAATTCCGTCATATGCGATTCAATGAATGATTCAAGGCGAACTCAATACGGAGGTGGTTAGCTGCTTTTTTCGATTTGGTGGACTGAATGTCAAATTGATTCATAGTGATTGTCTGGAAATATAAATGTCTTATAGAAATTCACCTAAAAGCAAAAAAAAAATACGTGTTAGCCTTTTTGGTAGTCCGGCTGACGCCACCTTATTAAATTCGCCTTAGAATGATTAAATATATATGAGAACTTCAGCCAGTATATGTATGTATATGCACTTGAACGAACTCGAATAACGAGTCCCGCCTGTGTAAGTAAATGTACACAAACAACATATCTCAAGACCCGTGCTATATAACAAAAATGATTTTTATATATTTAAAACATTGTTGCTTCGTTCCAAAATGATCGAACTTTGACCGTAACATTACTTTTATTTACTTAAAATTGTATAGTTTTTTATTTCTTCTGCATATGCAACCCCTGACACAATTTTTTTTTTATTTTTTTTATTTTATAAAAGCTTACATAATAACTATTATTACATAAACTTAAGTTAACGCAGCACTAGCTACAGAGGCTTTCGGCTGGCTGGCGAAAAGGCTGATTTAGATGCGTCGGAGGAGGTCTGTGTCTTTCAAAAAATTGTATATTTTTGAAACGTTGTCTTTCGTAGGATCGTTCAAAATCAAGGATGGATTGATGTTATTGAAATGCTGTTGTCTTTGAACAGTGAGTTCAGGGCAGGATTCCAGCAGGTGGCGCACACTAATTGCGGCTCCGCAGAATGTACAAGGGCTAGGTGGGGTGCCCTGAAGTAAATGAGCATTGGTAATTATAGTATGGCCAATACGAAGACGGGTATATGGTGTGATATGATTTGTCGGTATCGATGCTATATATTTTGGCTGTGTGCGGTTGGAGTTTATGCTGGAATAATGATGGTTGTACTCCCTCCACTCAGAGGATAACTTGGTTTGTCTTTGGGTATATACGAGATGGTAGATATCTTTGCTGAGAAGTATGCTGGACGTTATTGTTGGTGTGATGCACATATCCTTCGCGATTTTGTCTGCGTGTATGTTTCCCTGGATTCCCGAGTGTCCAGGAACCCACATAATTTTAATTTTTCTGGGGTGGGAAGTTAGTTTGTCTTTTATGCTATCGATGATGTGATTTTTACCATTGCAGTTTTTGATGGCTACAAAGCAAGACATACTGTCGGTACAAACTATGAATTTACCCTTAGTTTTGATTGAGTATTGGATCGCCTGAAATATGGCTGTCGCTTCCGCCGTGAAAATCGAGCAAAATGGGAATAAGAGGCCATAAGAGATAGCTTCTTCATTTTCCTTTATTACTGCATAAGAGGTGTGGGTACTTTTGGATCCATCAGTAAAGATCAGTTGCCATCCGGCAGACTTATAGCGTACTGCAGTCTCAGAAAATTTCGCTTTGTAGACGGAGCTTGGTGTATTTGATTTACGTAAACCAACTAGGTCATTGATAAAAGATGTTGCATTTGAAGACCACGGTGGGTGCCGGATATTCAGCGGAATACGTTGTTTGAAAGGAAGATCATGGTTAATAGCAAATAACGCGCAGTTGTAAATAGCCGATGAAATTTTTGGAGAAGAATCGCGGGAAATGGCTGACTGGAAATCTTTTTGAAGAAGTAAATTTGGGCTGATGATAAGCTTCGCATAAAGCCTCGCTGTATTATCCTCCAAGTTGTCTTTCAGGGAGGGTAGACCTGATTCAGCCAAAATGTTTTTTATGGGCGATGTCGGGAAAGCGTGTATTGCACGACGAACTGCAGAATGATAGGGAGCGGCAAGTACCTTTAGGTTGTTTTTGGCGTGTTGTCCATAAACCTCCAATCCATAATTTATGCGCGATAAAATAAGAGCCTTTATAATGTTAATCAGCACAGCCGAATTAACTAGTGATCGTTTACTAGATAGATACTTAACAATATTTAACTTAGAATAAAGATTATATCGAACATAATTACAATGATCCTTAAATGAATATTTTGAGTCAAAATGAATACCAAGAAACTTAAGACTATCTGTACAACTTATGTTTACGTTATTGAAAGTGAGCAAGGGTTTATTACAATTCCTTTTCCTGCATATATGTAGCGTTTTAGTTTTGTTGATAGAGATTGAGGTGCCTGACGAAAGGGACCATGAGGATATTAGCGATAGGATATCGGAAAAGGATCTCATAACCGATATTTGGTCGTTACTTTTTGAAAATAGTAAAACGTCATCAGCGTATATTTGGTGTTCAATATTAGTGAATCTAGTTAGAATGCTGCTGATTTCATCGAATGCTATGGTAAAAAGAATAACTGATAGTGGAGACCCTTGTGGAGTGCCATTATCGAGGGGGAAGATGGAAGAGCGGATGTTAGATATTAGTACGCTGATTTTGCGGTTAGAGAGGAAAGCTTTTATGAAGTTATACATTTTTTGTCCTACGCCCCATTTATCAAGTTGCCTCAATACCACATGTAAGCCGATCCTATCGAATGCTTTTTGGAAGTCTATTGATAGTAACGAAATATGATTTTTACTGGAAAGCGCATTTGAGACAAAATTATCAAGGTGAAGCAGCGCGTCAGTCGTCCCTTGTCCCTTCTTGAAGGCAACCTGGTTAGGGTGAATAAGTTTATTGGTCTGAACGTACCATGTTAGCCTGGTGGCTATGATTTTCTCAATCAGTTTGCCTAAGCAAGGAAGAAGGGATATGGGGCGATAGCTGTTGACATCGCTAGGTGGTTTTGCAGGCTTTAATATAGGGATGATTGCACTTGTCTTCCATACATGGGGATAATTGCCAGTGGTAAAGATATTGTTGTAGTGCTGCAGTAGACGGAAAAGAAATGAGATTGGGAGGTGTTTTAACATGGGGTAAGATATTTTGTCGATCCCCGGGGTTTTGCCTTTAACCGCTGAAAGTGCGGATTTCAGCTCAAAGATGGATATATCAGCTTCTAATAGTTGAGCTGAGTTGGATAGCAGTGAGGAGGGAGGGCGATTGGAGTGAGTTTGTGTTTGTTTGGCAGAGAGGAATTCCGGGGGAAAGGTGGGGTCGGAAGAGGCGTCTGAGAAGTGTGAGGCAAATTCTTGAACTATATCGCGGGGATATATAAGATTGCCTCGGGGAGAGTTAAGGGAGTTGGTTGGGGAAGATGAGGGTAGGCCGGTAAGTCTTTTTATATCGGACCATATTCGTTTGCTGTCCGATGATGCACTTATGCTACTTGTAAATTTTTGGAAGGATGTAAGCTTAGCAGTTTTTGCTTTTCGGCGGAATAACGCATTCAGTTTCTTGAATTGGATAAGGTTTGTGGTAGACCGATGGCGTTTGTATTCGTGCCATGCCTGTTGCTTTTTTATCCTTAATATAGCGAGATCGCTATTCCACCATAGCGGGGCTGGCTTAAAAGGTTTGGTTGCAGAGAGAGGGATGGAATCATTAGCTGCACAGCGAATTATTTTCTGAATGTTTGAAGTTTCTTGTTTTACATTGGACGACACTGGGTACCTGTTGGAATAGGTTTCACAGACATCTTCAAACTTAATCCAATCCGCTGAATCGGTTTTAAATTTAATTCTGCTTGTGAAAAACGTTGGGGGGCGGGAAGTCTGGATATTGGTAAGGATGGGAAAGTGGTCGCTGCCGTGAAGGTCGTCAATAAGCTGCCATGAAGCTTTAGAGGAGAGAGTAGAAGAGGAAATGGTGAGATCGATATTGGTAAAGGTGGCATGGGTGGAGAAATGGGTGGGGGAACCATCGTTGAGTACTATGCAGTTAGAGGTGAGGATTAAATCTTCTATTAAACGACCTCTGGGATTTGAGCAAGTGGATCCCCAAAGAGGACTCCAGGCATTAAAGTCGCCTGCAAGGATGAAAGGATGAGATGTACAGGAAATTAGGTTGCTGAAATCTGCAGATGTTACCGATTGACTAGGGGGGACATATGCGCAAATTATTGATATTTTGTTTGGTGATTGGAGTTCAATGCCTATTGAGGATATATTGGATTGAGGGAAAAAGGTTTGGTGCGGAAAGTTTCTTTTGATAAGTATTGCAATTCCCTGTTTGTTAGAAGTTATGTGCGGGAGATTGTAAAAATGGCCTATGTAAGATTTAGGGCAGTGTGCAGATGCGTTGTGGGGAAGGTGAGTTTCGTTTAGTATTATGACTGAGGGTTTATAGGTTTTTATTAAAATTTCAAATTCAAAGTAATTGTTATAATACCCATTTATATTCCACTGGAGAACAGAGATCGCCATGAAAAGTGGAACTATGTATGTATATGTAGGTATTAGTTGCTTGTTTTACTTCGGATTAAAAGTATAGGTATTTTTAGAATATCAAATGTCGTAACTGGGTAAAGGTTGGTAGTCTTTTGGTTCAGATAATAGTTCGGGGGTACTTGGGGCAGGTGTGACGAAATAGTTGTTTTTCTGTATAAGTTGTTGGGTGAGGTGAGAGATGGGAGATACATTTGGAGAGGGGTCGGTTGAATTGACTGCAGGAGAATTAAGGTTTGTAGATGTTGCATTAGAAGTTGTAGGTGGATTCACAGTGGATTTGTTGTTGGAAGTGATGGTGATAGATGGTTTGGTTATGGAAGATTCAATATTCTTGCTAACTGAGGAGTTACTTTGTAAGGGTTGTCTTGTTGTTGTTTTATGGGGAGTTTTTGAGTCGACAGGGGACTCATTATTGTTGCTGGCTGTGACGCCAGCGAATGACGACGGTAAGGATGTCTTTGGGAGTTGAGCGGTGTAAAATTCTCTTGCTTGTTTGAAGGTACATTTGCGTTGCGTTTTAATTTTTAGGATTTCTTTCTGTTGGAGGAATTTCGGACATTTAGTGGAGTTTGATGGGTGACTTTCGTCACAGTTGGCGCATTTGATACGGAGGCAATCAGAGTTTTCATGTGGGGGTAAGTTGCATACTTGGCACATGGGGTCATTCCTGCAGTGTTTGAACGTGTGGCCCAAGCGTTGGCAGGTTTTGCAACGCATTGGATTTGGGAAATATTCCCTAATATGTACCTTATGCCAAGAGATATTAATGGTTTCTGGTAGGCGGAATAGATCGAACGTGAGCAGTATCACACCACTGGGCACAATTTGATCATCGACTTTTTTAGTGAATTTGTGCACGCTGGTCACTCCCTCAGTAGAAAGCTCACTTACTATTTCATCTTCGGGAAGTGAAATGAGGTATGGGGCAAAGACTGTACCTTTGACTGAATTTAGGTTGTCATGGAGTTTGCACTTAATTTCACAAATGCCGGGAAGTTGTTTTGAAGCAATGAATTTTTCTGCGATTTTCTTGTCTTTTGCCAAGAGAAGTAGACTGCCGTCTCTTAACTCCGACTTTATTTCAATATCCTTGCTTATTACTTGCAGCGACCTTTGGACCGCAAAGCATGAGTAGTGAGACAGAGGCTTTTTTTCATTGGTGGCGGAAACTACAAGATATTTTGGGTTTTGTTCAGGTGCGGTAGGGGTTGGGAGGGTTGGGAAATCTTTAAGTGAATTAGATAAACGTTTCTTTTTTAGCCTTGGACTGGTTGCTAAGGGGGCAAACCTGTTGTCCCCAAGGTTAAAAGCCCCAGGGGGCATTTTAACTCACTCCACGTGCAAGCACTGAATTTAATTACGTATTCAAGCGAACACAGAAAAAAAGAAGTAACGGAAGGTTGTTATTGTATAACGAAAGACCGAAACTCACAGAGAGAATCACAAAGAGAATTGGTATGAACGCTGTCGATTAGTACCGTACGCGGCGAATGCTAGTCGACGACTGATGACACAATTTAATTTCACGTTCGCCAAATAATAATAAAAAAATTTTTGTCATGCATATAATTTTAAGATTTCTGAATACTGGTATCTGAGCTTAAATTTTCAGATTAAAAATATCACAGAGCGAACTCGAACTAAACAAAATATGTACATATGTATATAAAATATTGATGTGTTTTTCAAACTGCTTCCAGTTTCCAGGTTCTACATTACAATACAAACAAATTTTTTTGGTGCAAAGATTGGTCTGGTTTATTTTTTTTTTATTTTTTAAAAAGGCGGAACTGTATATGTACATATGTATATTTCTCTTGAAAACCCTAAGTTTTCGCAATCAATATATCACAAATTTAAACACAAGATTTAAAAAAAAAAATTTAAGATTTAACGTTTATATAGCAGCACCTTTTTTGATATTACAAAAAAAAAAACAAAGGCAATTGCTGTAAATATCAAATTACACATACATATGTACATACATACATACATATTACAACTTATATTCAACAACCTCTATCTGCAATAAAAACAAGTTTCTGATATTCAAATCAAGCGGAATCCATATGCTTAACAATCTTCATGCTCATCTGTTGCACAGTTATGTTTACAAAGAAAATCTTAATTTGAAGAAAAGTACTGTTGCAGTTTTCATTGATCTTAAGAGAGCGTTCGATACAATTGACAGAAATATAATGCTAGCCAAATTATATAATATTGGTGTCTGGGATACGGAATTGCAGTGGTTTAAGAGTCTTCTCACAAACAGCAAACAAAAAACCGTAATAGAGTCGGCAGCCTCAGAGGAAGCGTTGGTGGAGATAGGATTACCACAGGGATCGGTTTTGGCTCCGATTTTATTTAACATATGTACACATTAATGATATATCTTCAGCTATAGAGCACTGCAGTATAAGATTGTTTGCGGACGAAGCATTACTGGAAGTAAGTGAAACGGATATAATGATAGCTAGGGACAAAATGCAACAGGATTTAAATTCACTTTACAGGTGGCTTTGTAAAAATAAATTAAAACTGAATCTTAGCAAAACTAATTTTATGATTATATCACGATAGCTAAATAATGAAAATTCAATGAGCACATCGACTATGTTGTTGGGAAAATTCCTAAGAAAATTTTATTCATGAAAAGATTATGCAAAAATATAAGTAGGAAATATAAAATTATGGTGTATAGATCTATTATACAGCTGCACTTCTTATATTGTCCAACGATATTTTTTGTTGCGAATGAAGCACAAGTAGATAAGCTACATGTTATGCAAAATAAGGCAATGTGATTTATTTAAAACATGCGGTATGACACCCCAGTAAAAACATGATCGAAAAGTTAAAGTGGTTGAGCGTTAAACAGCTTATTTTTTATCATAGTATGAAATTGGTTTTTAATATTAAGATTGGTAACCTACCAGAGTATCTGAGTGAAAAAATTAATTATGTTAATGAAACTCACTCCCATGGAGTGAGGGAGAATAATAAGTTTAGATTGCCTCTTTTTAAAACAGAAATAGACAAGCAAAGAACAGTAACGATTTCAAAAATTTTTTAATTAGTCTATTTGAATACTGCCGAACCCTTCCTCTAAGATGAAATTTTTCCTTTTTATTTGTCCACGCTAAACCTAAACGGATCGATTATCGGATTGAATGAAGTGAATATGGGAGAGGCAGGATTTGCATTTATATAACATAAATACCAAGCGGGACTGACCTCGCACTGTCACCTATGTTGACCGAAAATATAAAATAAAATAATATAATATAATATGATCAAAGTGCTTTGTTAATAAAATAATAGTGAAGTGAGACTAACACTGTCCACTGTAAGGAACAAATGGAAGGGTAACGCGATTCGTAAAGGTATCAATTGTCTGATGGATTGAATTTGAATATTGAGGTGAGACTAGCACTGTCCATTGTAATGAGCGGAATCAAATAACGGGATGTTTGCTGATGGCCATTTTGTCTGTATTGAGACCTCGTCAATCTCAAAAGACCCTAACAGAAGCCGCTTAAAGAGCAGTAATAATATTTAAAAATTGTAATTAATTATAATGAATTTTATTTTTTAAACTGTAATCACATATAATGGATCTTGTTTACCGTTTATTGTTTTATGGTATACAAAGTCAAAAGAAATGAATTAAATGATTGTATAGTTGTAAGTTTTAGGCTTAAAAACCCGTAATAATAAATAAATGAATAAATGTTGGCAGGCCTTCATTGACAACAAACAACAAAAATATTTCGTTAAACATTGAAAAATTGATAATTTTTTAGTTAATATCTAACATCATTCTCATTTCCAACCGTGGATAATTTTTTATTTCTCAAGTTCATGTCCAACATAATCTGCAACTTATCTCTATAGCAGGACTAAGGTTATTGCACAAATGTATGCAAGTGGCATCGTTGGAAAGCACATTCGTTTCGAAAAACATTTTTTGGCGTAAATCTATATCATAAATTACCACCCCTATGCTGTAATCCGAATGTTCGTAGTTACGAATTCGTAGCTCCGTTCCGAAAGTTCGAAATTTGGTATGCTGAAATCCGATCGTAACTATCAACCGCGTTGCCAACCAAAAACAGGAATTTCGAAGTTCGTAATTAGGCATATTGGCAGAAATATACATGTACCGATATTATTACAAGTAAAGAATGAAGTTTAGTATCAACATTTATAAGCCATTTGATAAGAAGTTTTCGTTAATTAAAGGCAGAATTGCATAAATATGCTTCGAATGTATGTACATTCTTAAGAGATGATCTAAATACAAATTTCTTAAATTATGGAGTGTGTAATATTGTCGAATTCAATGCTCAAATATATTAATGTTTAATGGTTTAAAGATTTGTGACAAGTTTTCGCCTCAACAAAGAAGCATTCACACAAGAAACATAATGCGTACGATTTGTTTGTGATCTTCGCAAATATGTATGTACATATATACACACGCAATAATTCTAGTTTTTCTTGCATAGTTTATATTACATATGTATGTACATACATAAATACAAATGTACACATGTATATACATACATACATGCATATTTGCTTATTTTTGGGTTTATAAACGTTTATTTTTCTAAAATTTATTTCGCTCCGACACCAGTGGCTGTTCGTACAAAAATTCCGCAATTGACAGCTCCGACGGATTCTGGCATACCGATATTACGAATTGCGAAAACAGTCTACGAATTTCGAATTTACGATTACGAAAAGCGGATTTCAGCATACCGATTTTACGATTCGTAGCGTAATCGAACGTACGACGGATTCCAGCATAGGGGTGTACATGCATAAAGGACCTCCAACATTTCCCTAAAAAGGACTATTCGTAAAACACAGCTGTTCTATGGTCCTTTAAGCCGTACTAAAATGTATATACTTCTCAAACCATTAATAATTTACCGTTGTTAACAAGTTGACGGCACTCAGTCTACGACCCATGATTTGAACCCTCAGCCTGAGAATTCGGCTGCGATTTAGTTTAGCACCCCCCGAATGCATTTTATAAACTTTAAGTGTTAATATCTCGTAAACTATAAGGCTCCGGCAGCTAAAAACTATATATTTGTAATCAGGAGGTCCTACTCTACCCCCCTTGATTTTCAATTCGGGGGGTGCTAAACTAAAATTCTCCCAAAATCCCGATCTGTAGGAGCGTATAATTTTTTTAATTTGTTCTAAGTACTTGGAAACTATTAACAAATCCTTTGTCTCCATAAAGGAAAATCGAAAATAATATTCTTAAGTGCTTATTAACAAATATGAATCATGTACCAAACAAAATTCATATTTTTCCTACTATAAGAATATGCATTGAAACCATACTTCTCGTTAAGTATATACATGGCTATGTATTTATAAATATATATGTATATAATTTTAAAGACAGATACATACATATGTACTTATATATATGTAAGGATGTAGGCAAATGTATTTCTATATAGATCTAGTAAAAATATTAAAGTTACACATTGATTTTTATTATCACCCACTTACCTCTATTTCTTTTCGGTAGAAGTCTTCAATGGTGGGATCGTACTTTTCAATAAAGCACCCGGAAACGAATTGAACAGTAAGGGCAGACTTGCCGACACCGCCCGAACCCAATACAACCACTTTAAATTCTCGCATTATTTCAAAAATTTATTTACTTAAGTCTCAGGGGAGACTGGCCAGTCAATCAGACCGACAGTAAAGCTTATTGCACTGCTATTGTTGAAAGTTTATTAAATCTTTCTTGTCAGTTCTAAACAATGTACTTGACAAGTATTGTATACCAAATGCTAACACGAGGAATACCGAAAATATAGTAATATATTAAACTTCATTACATGGCAAACTAGAGAGTTGATATTTGCTTTTTAACTTTAACTATTAGACGCACTTAATACTTTGTTTACTAAGATGTAAAAATATTTTTTCTTGATTAAAATTACAAATGCAAAAATGCAATATGTTTCACCACATATATACAATAAGCGTCAATAATATCTTTGATTGTGGTCGCTGCTGAATCTTTGCCTTTTTAAAACATAACAGAGTGGTACATATGTTTCAAAACGAATTCATACAAGGTGTTTTTTTTGTTTTGTTTTGGTGAACTACATGTTAAACTCGTAAAATCGAATCGACTGGCGAAGTAAATCTATGAAATTTATCATTCTAACGTTCGAAAATCAGAATGAACTAGATTCACTATTTTGTTGTCTTCTTCCTGCGCCTTGTGTTCAAAAGTTCCAGAAACAGATAAAATTTTATATAATTTATTAGAGATATGAGAATATTTAAAAGTAATAATTATAAAATGCATAATTATTAGCACACACGTTTGTAATCTCCAATTAAGAATTTCATTTTAAGTTGGTGACTAAAAATTTATTAAGTGCGATCTTTTCAGACAGGTTATAAAATCCAAACAAAATTTACCTATTTGTTTACTTTTAAATCAGCTATACCGAAAACATATTTTCTCTTTTATATATGCTTATATGTACATCACAAGTTAACGATTTCTGTTTATATCGTTATCGCATTTTTGTCTAAGCTCCCTGTTTTTCTCCGATTCCACAATCGTAGTTTCTCCACCCCATTTGGAGGTAAGTTTCAATACAATTAGTTTGTCTCTATCTTGCAGAGGTATTAGATAATTTAGAAATTTTTGAGCTATTGACGTTTAGGAATAGATGTATGTATGCGCATGCCATGCATATTTTTTATTTGATCCTTAAGCGTTGCCGTTATCAGTTTATGCTGTTTTAAAGTTGATAGGCCATCAAATTCCTTGGCTTCCACAAAAACTTCGAACATTGCGCCACATCCTCCAGATACATCGACGACATTAACGTGCGCCTGTGGGCATAAGTATTTTAAAAAATAAAACATTTAAATGCTGCAAAATACATACGTCAGGAAATTTGCCAGATAACAATTGTAATATTTGTTGCTGAGCTCCGTTCTGCTCAACCGAGGAGAAAAAACGAGGTAGGAGCAACTTAATCCCGTGCCTCAGGTTCATTATGGCGATAACTTTTAAATAGCAATTTCGATCACAAAACGTAGATGAAACACAGGATGTTAAAAAAAATTATAAATTGTGTTAAAAATACGCATACACTGAAGAAATACAACGTGTCTATTATGCAGCAATAATAAAATTCTTGTTCCAGTACCAATTAATTTTGACAACTTTCCGTATTCTGCAAACAAATGAACTTCGTTACCAAAGCTTTCGCCAGCTCAATCCTCATAAACCTGCCATGTTACAGTTGTCGCCTGAGCGTAAATAAACGCTGAGAAAATTAGTAAGTGCCCTTGTGATCGACAGGGGATCTTTATTATTCAGAGCTTCCTAGCTATAAGGAATATACAATACGAATCCGTGCAGTTTACTTTTTCCTCTGTAAATACATACATTCCGAGATAATATGAAATTATCTTTGACTGATTCCCGATTTCCTGATTAACACTCCAGTAGTCGCGCGTACTACAATATTTATTTTTTTTTATTCCTTTCGAAATCCTTCTCCTGAAGGAGTATATGGCAGGCTTGTTTCAGCCAATTAAATTGCCAGGTTGATCACTTGCCGTAATTGCATACTATCGAATCTTTGTTGCCTCTATCCTGTTTTGTATCGCATCGAGGTTTTGATGTTGATGTAGGGTGGAGGTTGACATATGTAGTATGTACATATGTAAATAGAGCATATATAATTATACTAACATATAGTTTTGTTTGTAACTTAACGAGATGTAATGTATATACAATGGTATGTTATATCACAGTTGTTTGTAATGATTATATACATGAAGAAAATATGACTAACTGATGTAGTTTGAATTTGAATGATTATCTGTTGCATTGATCAAAATTATTTACAATAATTAATTTTTTATGCCTTTGCATCTATCCGTATCGAAAGTTACGCTAGTGTTTGTTGCATATTAATTAAATTTTTTTTTTTTTTTTTTTATCACATACATATGTATGTATGTATGTATTTACATATACTTTTTTTCCTTTTTTTTTTTTTTCTTTTTACCTTTTTTATCTCCATAAACATACATATGTATATTTTTTTTTTTTTTTAATTTGTTTTTTTTTTTTTTTTTTTTTTTTTTTTTGAAGAATACATCATATACATATACATATGTATAGATAGATAGATATATGTATATGAATGTGAGGTTAGCACTGCGACCGATGGGTCTATTGTGCCCTCATGTACTTTACAGCATCTCTAGGAATCTAAAGATCGATCCTGGGGATAGGGACTGTATGTGCTCATCCTTGGGCCATAGTGTTCCTAAGCACCTCTCCCTTCTTCGCGCTACAGCATCGCACTCCAGAAGTAGGTGCGTTGGGGTTTCCCTGGCAAGGTCACAGTAGCGACACTGGTCGTTCGACCAGATCCCCATCTGGTACATGTGCCCTTTCAGTCTACAGTGCCCTGTCAGAATGCCTGTCAGGATACGGAGTTTGGCCTTAGGGAGGTTTATCAGTAGTTTGTACCTTTTGTTATTATACCCCCCTAGTAGTCTCTTTGCCTGGACCAGTCCAGGTATGCCTTTCCAGTGTAGCTCCCTTAATCTCCTACACTCTTCCCTCAGCACCTCCCTCACCGTGTGTGAGCCCACCGCGAGGAATGGCTCCGGACCTATGGGGGTTGAGGCAGCCGCCTTCCTTGCTAGGTTGTCTGCTTCCTCATTACCCTCTATACCTGCATGTCCTGGCACCCATAGGAGTGTGACAACGATCTTTTCAGACAGTGTGTTAAGCTTCTCAATGCATTCCAAGGCCAAAGAGGACTTAACCTCAAAGGATAAGAGGGCTTTGAGAGCTGCCTGGCTGTCGCTAAGGATAAGGATGTTTTCTCCTTTATATCCCCTGTTGATGTTAACATCAGTACACCTGCTGATGGCATACACCTCCGCTTGGAAGATACTGGGGAAGGCCCCCAGTGGTTCCGAGATCCTAGCTCTCGGACCGTAGACACCCGCCCCAATGCCTTCCGGGGTTTTTGAGCCATCCGTGTACCACTGTAAAGTGCTCGTTAAAATCCTGTTTTCCAGTATGGAAATGTTCCACGTATTTTTGTCATGAAGTATAACTACAAAGTTTCTTACGAAGGTAGTTATCTTGTGCCTGTCATCTCTTGGTAGGAGTGTTAGTGGGAGCTTTGACCCTATTTTGTCCTTGGACCTGGATGTCAAAACTCTTCCTTTGCCAAAGCCTTCTCTCGCAAAGCTTAGCAGGGTACGCTTTGCGGCCTGTTCTATGTGGATATGGAGCGGTTCCAGCTCGATCATAACCTCCAGCGCGGCCGTTGGGCATGTTCTCATCGCCCCCGTTATGCACACGCATGCAAGGCGCTGAATCTTGGCGAGGGTATTCCTCCCCGTTGTGAGTGCCGCTATCGAGGCCCACGCCACTTCTCCATATGACACCATTGGTCTAACAATCATGGTGTACATCCACCTCAGGATCTTCGGGGAGCTTCCCCAAGATTTTCCTGCCAGACGTCTGCACACCATTATTGCCCTTGTTGCTTTGGAGGTGGTCGACTCTAGGTGTTTGTTCCACCTCAGTTTGGAATCCAGGATGAGACCTAGATATTTAACTTCACTGGAGGGTTCAATTCTGACCCCTCCCACCTTAATGTCCTTCATGTTCTGCGTCTTCTTTTTCCTGGTGAAGAGGATGATGTTCGTTTTAGAGGGGTTGATGTTAAGTCCCACCTCCGTACACCATCTCTTCGCCAGATTAAGACCCCTTTGGACCACGTCGCACAAAGTGCTGGTGAACTTTCCTCTTGCAATCACGACGATGTCATCCGCATACCCTTGGCAGCGGATTCCATTGTCAGTCAGAGTCTGTAGGAGTTCGTCCACTACTAGGCTCCACAGGAGGGGAGACAGGACCCCTCCTTGTGGGCATCCTCTTGTTGTTCTTAGTTGCTCTGTATTGTTCCCAGTTACAGTTTCAGCAATCCTAGTGTTTAGTAGCGCCGCTATCCACCTGCGTATGGTAAGCTGGATTCCTCTTTTCTCCAGTGCTATGTCCACGCTTCCGTGAGAGGTGTTGTCGAACGCCCCCTCGATGTCGAGGAAAGCGCAGAGCACAGATTCTCCACACTCGAAGGCCTCCCGGATCTCCCCTGTCAGAGCGTACAGCGCAGTATCCGTGGATCTGCCTACTCTATACGCGTGCTGGTCAGGGTGCAGGGGGGCAAGCTTCAGGGTGTTGTGCCTTATATCATGGTCGATGATTTTCTCCATTGCTTTTAACACAAAGGAGGTGAGGCTAATCGGCCTGAATGATTTTGCTAGGGAGTAATCTTTCTTCCCTACCTTTGGGATGAAGATGACTCGGGCTCTGCGCCACACCTCTGGGATGTGAGCTAGTGCTAGACTGTCCCTCATTATTTTGATCAGGTGGGGGATGAGTAGTTCACCACCCTGCTTCAGCATCACCGGTCTGATGCCGTCCACCCCAGGGGCTTTGTAGGGTTCAAAGGAGCCGATGGCCCATACGACAGACCTCCAGGTGATCAATCTTCTTGATTCTGTCCAGTCTGTCGAAGGCCTAGGGCTCCTAAGCACCACAGCCCGAGGGGCCGCCCCATCATTCGGAAAATGCGCCCTAAGCAGGGCTAGCGATCTTTCTCTTTCTGATCCCGTGTACGTGCCATCAGGTAGTCTTATTGCTGACCTGATATCTGGGCTTCCTTTCGCTAGGGCTTTGTGAAGCCTAGCGGCCATCGGAGTTGCCTGAATGCCTTCACAGAATAACCTGAAACTGTTACGTTTAGCTTTCCTGATTTCTTTGCTATACTTCGTTAGTTTGGCTGAGTACTCGTCCCAGTGCCCATCACGTTTTGCTCTGTTGAAGAGCCGTCTAACTTGTTTCCTGAGCACCCCAAGCTCCCGATACCACCATGGAGCCTTTGACCTCCCCATTGGTTTTGTCTCGGGACAGCTATGGTTAAATGCGTCAACCATGATCTCATTTAGTTCGTTTACCCTGGCCTCTAACTCCATACAGCGACCTTTATTGTACTTGGAATCTGCTCTATGCAGATTCAGTTCTAAAAACATCTCTATACCTTTCCCAGTTTGTCTTTTTTGGGTTCCTGCCTGGGAAACCTGTTGGGACTTCCACCCCCAGCTCGAATCTGATAATCCTATGGTCCGACAGTGACGGCTCCGGTGAGACCCGCCACTGAGAGACCGCAGGAAAAGGCAATCCCCAGCTGAGTGTGATGTCGAGTACCTCCTCTCTGGCCCTTGTGACAGATGTAGGCTTGCTACCAACATTATGTATGCTTATGTCTTCGCTAATGATAAATTCTAATAATGACTCACCCCTGCGGTTTGTGTCCTTGCTGCCCCACTCCTCGTTGTGTGCGTTTGCGTCGCAACCAATGATGAGGGGTAGCCTCTTACCTCTGCAGTAGTGCACCAGTGCTTGTGTCTCGCGGGTTGGGACATTGGAGTTGTCTCCAGGAAAATAGGCCGAGGCCACTACCACCTCTATGCGCCTCCCGTTCACCGCTAGCGTAGCTTGCACTGCAACTAAGTCCTGCGTCAGGAATTCTGTAATGCAGAAGTAGTTAATTTCCTTCTTCAGCACAACACACGCTCTGGGCCTCTCACAGGAGAGGTCCCAAATTACCTGGTTTTTATTATGGTTGAGGCCCCTTACCTGGCCTCTGTAGGCCCACGGTTCCTGTATCAGTAGCACGCCCAGGTCCTCCGTGGCAAACCTGCCAGCGATGACCGCCGAGGCAGCTATCGCGTGGTGCAGGTTGACCTGGGCTACTGATATGTTCGACTTGCCTAGAGCTGCGGTTCGTCGAAGTCGGCAAAGTCGGAGAGCCCTGGATCACCCTCCCCTTGCACGTCGAGCTCTAGTCTCCTGAGGTCTATACCTTCCAGAAGCTCCTGCGTTGATGGCAGCCGCTCACTCGGGCTTAGCTCCGCCACTTCACACACCGGAGCTGTTGTCTGTTGCGGAGGGGCCGGCTACAGGCTCGTCCGCTCAGCCGCGGAAGCCGTCGGCGCCCGAGACCCATCCGTGAGTCTTGAGCCGCCGAAACCTTGCTGCCCGCCGCTTTGTACCTCCACGGCCTTACGGAGATAACGCTGTAACGGAAGTTCGCTATGAAGCCGACCCTCCGTAGACTCTCGAAGGACGCCTCGTCAATACAAAGATTGACTCTGATCCCGTTATCTAGTGCGCTCTTGGACAGTACCCTCCACGCGGTGGTGTGTAACCCACCATTTTGCGCTTTGAGCAAATCCATGGCATGGCTTAGGGACTCCATGTCTGTCCTTGGGAGGAAAATGGAGACGTTGTGGAGCGGGGGTATGTCGTCTCCCATTCTGGTGCTTAGCACAGGTCCTTCCCAGCGCTCAAGCGTTGGTATGGTGCTTGCCAGCCATTTTGCTGTGCCCTCGTCCCTGCAATCTACCAGGAGCATTCCTGGACGGAAGTGTACCCCGCAGAACGCCAGAGGCTGCGACCATCCCCGAGCGACCGCGAACATTATGGTGTCCTGGAGGCTGGTGAGCTGTTCCGAGCTTAGGGCAGCCGCCGGATAGTCGCTCAGCAGTACAGCAACACGGAAAGCTTTAATGGCATCCGCGTAGCTGTACTGCAGTGCGGTCCGCGTCTGACTCCGGCCCGAAGTCCCCCCCCGCCCCCCTGGCCCCTCCGTCGGTGCTTGGGGATCCTCGCGCTGGCGCTTGCTGGTGGGTGGTTCCGGGGGAGGAATATCTGCGTTACTGCGTTTACTCGCAGTCGCAGTACCTGTCGTGCCACTCGCGCTGGTGGGTTCCCCGCTTCTCCGCCTTGCGACGGGCGCGGGTTTTTGCTGTTGCTCTTGCCCGCTTCTCTGTACACTGACAGGCGCGGGTTTTTCGCTTGGGGCTCTTCTGCCCCGTTCTTCAGCTTCGATTTCCATCCTCACCCCGGCCATTACTCGGGCCTCGTTCGGGGACTTACCCTGTTCGAGGCAGCGCAGGTACCACTTCGCACCTGATCCGCTAAGCCCTGAGCGGCGGTGGTCGTCTAGCGCTCCCGGCTGACCTGGCTTTGGAAGCGGGGGAGCTCTAGCTCTCCTGTGCTTCCTCTTCGGGTGCTGCCAGCCTGAGCCACGCGAGGCCGAGGGCGTGCGACTGCGGCTGCTTCTTCTGCTCGACCGTTCCTTGGATGCAGATCGTCTGTGGCTCCTGGACCTTCGTCTGCTAGCAGAGCGACGTTGGCTCCTGGACCTGTTACGACCTGGGGTCTGATGTCTGTTGCTGTGTCTCCTGCTGTGTTCTTCGCTACCTCTGTTACCGTACCTGCAAGTAGACATGCCGGGTCGGTGCAGCGACCGATCTGCCTCGGCCGGTTTGTTAGTATAAACAGACGTGTCATACCTACTTAAGTTACCTTCCTCCGTACAGGCCTTCTGTCGACGGATTCCGCTACTGGTGCTCGGTTCGTCATCTCTCGCGTGTTCTTCGAAGAGGGCCGCTTCTTCTTCAGTCAGCTTTTCCAGGAAGCTGCCTGCGCGTTTGGGGGTTTTCACACAGCTACTCACCCCCAATACCGCCGCATACGAGGACCTGGGCTTCGTTGCTATTGCGTTGGTCCTAACCACATTGAATGCAGTTGGTGCCGTTTCTGTAGCAGCTGACGTTTCTGCTTTCATTGTTGTTGTTGTTGTTGTTGTTGTTGTTGTTTTGTTGTTTCTTGTCATCATCTTGTTCTTACGACCGCCTGCCCGGCTTATGCAAGGCATAGCAGTCTAATAATTTTTTCTGGGGAATTATACCGTCCGCCGCGCCAGCGCCCCTTGTCGCGGTAAGGCCTTCGCTACTCCTCAAGGCGGCCCGGTATCGAGGAGGCGCCGTACTAATACAGCCGGTTGTCCTCCTGGCTGCAAACCATCCAATGGGCACGGTGTCGCGTAACACCCTGGATTAGGAGGTGGCGGTTCTTGGTCAGCGCCCCCACTTGGAGCCGGCATAAAGATAGAGAAACAATCTTATCATCGTCACACCGCTACATGCTCGTCTCCTGGTGGGGTACGCCTAAGCCCCTGCACCAGCGCCAAGGTGACCGCCCTCGCAGGAGTACATATATGTATGTATATATATTTTTTTAACTGATTGAATGATAGTGTGTTTCTGTGTATGCATATTTCATTTGCATTGATGTTTTTTTTTTTTTTGTAACTTATACTAGTTGAACAATAAGGTTATTTGATTTTAATTAACATTTAGTCTTTCTTCTCGTTTTTTTTTTTTTTTTTTTTTTTTTTTTCAAGTTTAGCTTTGTGTATGAACTTTATTAGCTCATGGAATTATTCTGGTTTTTTTGTAATTAGTATTTCTGTTAAATTATTAAATAGATTAAAAATTTTGAATTCGTTTCTCAATTGCCTGTATTTCGTGCAGTCAAAAATTTGATGTTGATGAGTAGCTTTTGTGTTACATGTTTCACAATTCTCTGAGACGTGGTTGTGTATAAGGTGTAAAAAAACTTTGTCATATGTATATCCTGTCATCAGTCTATTTATAAGTTTTATTTCGTATGGTTCAAGTTTAAATGCATCTGAATTAAACCACGGTTTTTGTGCTCTGGCTGTTATGCTGTCTATTAGTTTTACGTCCCAGTTCGTACATTTTATTTTTTATTTCCTCAACTGTTTCTTTCCATAAGGTCTGCCCTATTTTTCTCATGGCTTCTTGTGGTGTTAATTCCACTTCCAAAAGCCTTCCATACTCAAGAGCGGTTTTAGCCGCTTCGTCAGCCTTTTCATTAAAGCTTATCCCCACATGGCTGGGTACCCAATTAATTATAAGCTGCTCAATTTCGGAGTCACACACCTGATTGTGTATCTCAGCAATTAAGTAGTTCTGTGTTTGTTTATGTGAAATCGTTTGAATTGCTGCTAAGCTGTCTGTGAATATACATATGTACTTTGTACCATTTATTTTTCTTTGCAAGTAAAGTAGCTTGTAGTATGGCTACTAATTCACCACTGGTTGATGTGAGGTTGTCCTTAATGTTATATAAATAAGACACTTTGTGTTCCGTATCATAAACTGCACAGCCTACTTTGCCCTCACTCACAGATGCATCCGTGGCTACTATTTTAAACCCCTCTTTAGCCATTCTGCTTTTCTTTTCATTGTACAGTGCTTGAAGTTGAAGGTGTGACATGTTGTTTTTTGTCTTGTTTAGTTCTGACCCTGTCATCTTGATCTTTTTGCTGTAGGTATATGTAACATTAGTGTTAATTTTATTTAGAATATCTTTAAACTTGTTAGCTGTGTGACTATAGCTTGATTTAACGGTTGTACTGTTGAAAAGTTCTGTCTTTATGTTAGAATTGAGAAACCATTGTTTGATGATTTCTTTTGCAGTAAGCCATTCAGCTCTCTTTATAGGAGTTAGTTCACAAGCCAAAGCATATCTAGCCAGAGTGGGTGTGTTTGGAGGTAGGCCTAAACATCGCCTGAGCGAATCATTGACGCTAACTTGAAGTTGTTTGTTGTAAATCTTAGGAGCATTTGAATAGCTGGTATTGGCGTACTCAGTTTTGGATCTTACAAACACCTTGAAAAGGTTTAATGCTGTTTTTGGAGCTAGCCCCGCTTTTATTGTTGTTAATTTCATAAGTAAGTTTTTCCCCGACTTAACCTTCATCTTAACTTGCCCTATGTGCTCTTTAACTGTGGAGTTTGCGTTGATAGTTCTGCCTAGCCACTTTACATTGTATACTTGCTCTATTTTCTGTCCATTTACATATGTCAATGCTGTACTGCTCTCTTTTTCCTGTCGTCATTTTCATGAACTTTGTTTTGTTTATATTAATTGTCATGTTAAGTGAATTTAAGTTGCTGATAATTTTCTCTAATTTTGTTGCCAAGTTAAGAATGGCAGTTTTTTCACATTTGTTGTGTACCACTATCGCCAGGTCGTCAGCAAATTGAAACATCTGCGTATTGTTATCATTGATATCATGTAATTTTGCTGTGTAGATGTTAAAAAGAATTGGAGATAAACAACTTCCCTGTGGTAAACCATTGTTTATTTCTATGGATTTGTTCCCTAATGTTAAGAGTCTTGAAGAAAAAAAATTGTGTATCCAATCCGCAATTCTTCTATCAATTTTGTGGTGCACAAGTGTTTTATGTAGGGTCTTAAGATCCACACAGTTGTAGGCGTCTGAGATGTCTAAAAAACAAATGAAAACTTTTTCTTTGTTTTGTTTTTTGGTTGCCACCAGGTGAAAAATCTCATTCAAACACATTGTTGTTGACCGCATTTTACGATAAGCAAAACTCTTGGCCGGAATAATGTTATTTTTTTCTACTCTATTGCTTAATGCTTCTTTTATTAACATGTTTAGGCTTTTAGCTACAACTGATATAAGTGATATGGGTCTAAAATTGCACAATTGGTCCAGATTTTTGTCTACTTTTGGAATCGGAACTACCTTTATTCTACGCCAGCTTTCTGGAACCTCATTTTTTAAGAACTGTTGCTCTAGAGCTTTGAGAAAGTTTTTTGTGGATTTTTCTGACAAGTTTTTAAGTAACTATTAGGAAGGTAATGTTGTCATGTCCTCCCGCTGTGGATTTTTTCCTATTTAGTTTCTCAACAAAATTGTCTATTGAAAAATCTATGTCAATTGTCTCTGTTTGGTCTTGGTAATTTGTTTTCACCGTTTCTGTTAGTTGTGTTGTATTTTCAGTTCTTACCTGATTTTTGAGGTATTCCAGATATTTTTGGTTGTCTTCAGTCGCCCATTCTTGACTATGGTTTCTTCTTCCTTTTACATTGTTGATAAAATTCCAGGCATCTTTTGTGTTGGGGTTGGTATTAAGTTCTTCTAATTTGCTTTTGTAGCTATTGTTTTTTGCTTCTTGAACCGCCTTTCTCCATTCCGTCGTTGCTACCGTCGATGCCTCAAGGTCTTCTATTTTGGTTGAAGTGTTCGCTTTTTTTCTTCTAGCTACATGCAGTCTAAATAGCCTGTGCAGATTTTCGTTCCACCAAGCCTTTGGTTTCCACCCTTTTTCATTAAGGTCAATGCTGACACCTTCTTTTGCCTCTTGGATGTCTCTTTGTAATGTATTAAAATTACTGAAATTAATCAATTTTACTTTTTTAATCAGGTTGTTTTTCGGAGTAAAATTGTTTGGTAATTTATGTATCTCTTTTAGGACTATGGTAACTGGAAAATGTCTACTTCCTCCTATGCTTATCTGTGGGCATTTCCATTCCACTTCTTCATTTTTGATGCTGGTGAATGTTAAATCCAGGACCGATCCCGCATTACTGTCATTGCTAAAGTGAGTTTTTGACCCATCATTTATACACCTGAGATTTGCATTTTCAATTTCTGTATTTAAAATCTTGCCTTTAGCTGTATTTATGTGATCTCCAAAAATTTTGTCTCTCGCATTGAAGTCTCCTAACAATAGTACATTTCTGAACTTTGTTAAGAATATTGTTAGTCTGTTCATCTCTTGCGCAAATGTTTCCGCACTTAAGCTAGGTGGAAAATACCCGTTACAAAGAGTAATGTTGGTGCTAAGATTTGTCGTCTTAGCTATAATTATGTCGAGGTTTGTTTTGTATTTGATTTTTGAGTACCTAATACCTTTCTTGAAGCCAATAGCTACGCCTCCATATCCATCTGATCTAGTTTTCTTTATTAGGTTAAAACCTATTAAATTGTTATTTTCTGAATGTTCACTGTGCGAGAATATTTCCTGTAGACACACAATGTCTATTTCATATCTATTGTTAAAATGGTCTACATAGCTTTTATTGGTTTTAATACTTTGAATGTTATATTGTAATATCTTTGTGCTCATTTATTGTTGATTTATTTATTCTGTCGCTAATTTTGACTTTGCAGATTTTTTCTAGTAGTTGAACCAATGGTTCATTCTGGTCTATTTCAAATTTCTTTATAAGCAGATTAAGCAACTTTTCAATTTCCGATACCCTATCCCACTGTGCACTTTCGTACACCGGTTGATGTGTATTGGCTTTGTTTTTATATATAAGATTTTCTTTACTTGGTTCTACTTTGTTAGTTTTTTGTTGGACTACATGGCTATATCTTTTTTTTGTCAACATTTTGTTTACTATTTGATCGTTATTTAAGATTTCTGTTTGGCCAGAGAGCGTAGCCGGAAAATCTTCCTGATAACTAATTGTCTAATAAAGAGAAACGATTACTGTCATTTGCTTCTAGGTCATACATATCAAAAGCTTCTCTTTTTGAGATTTTTTTGATCGTCATTATTTCCAACACTTTCTCTTCTTTCTGCCATTTTCCACAACTTTTCCGGTTGAGCGAGTTGTGCCCGTCGTTCCCACAGAGGATACAATTGTTTGTTGTTGTTCTACAGTTGCTGCTACAGCCTTCCTCCTTTCCGCACACTATGCACCTGTTTTTTGCTTTGCATGACATTCCTGTATGGCCAAGCCTGCCGCAGTTAAAACACTGTCTTATTCTTGGAATGTAATGTTTCACCTTACTCTTTACATAGAAGACACTGATTTCCTCTGGTAATTCATGACCTTGAAAACCTATCTTGACTGAAAAAGTAGGTTGAAATTTGTTTCTATCGTCCGGATCTCGTCTCGTTAGTCTCATTACTGATGTCACCTTAATGTTAGAAACTATGCCTTCTAGAATTTCTTTTTCAGAAAATTCTACCGGCACATTCCTTATTACACCCACTGACTCTACAAAATTTCTTGGTATAAATGCATTCATTTCATTTTTTATTAAATTTAAATTTTCAAGGCTCTTATTTGCAAGCTGGTGTGTCTTGAAAAATATTTTATATAGTGACCTTCCTATTGCTTTAATATCTTTTATACCCTCAATCTGGAAATTTCTGATTTTTTCCCACAGAAACATTCCATTCTTCATTTTTTCATTATTACATATTGGGCTTTTGGAAGTGTCAATTAACACACAAAAGTCACCTTTATGTGCACTAGTATACCGCATACTCTCTTTTCTTTTTTCTTTGTCCACCGTTACCTTTAGTGTTTCGTTTTCATTTTTTCCTACTTGCTTCTCAGTTATTTTGGCAAATGTACCTTTCGGTACAAGCATTCCCTGTAACGGGATTTGAGTCACGTTATGTTCGTCCATCTTAGTTTTTTTTTGTTTTATAATTTTTAACCGCACTTTTTTTTACACTGTCTTCCTCCGTCTCAGAGCTTATTTTTTCATTATTGATACCCTTATTTAGTCTTTTTCTGTTTGCTTTTTTCTGACTTCTATTCTCCTTAAACCAATTTGAGGCAATAGAGTCAGACTCATTAACGTCCAGAGCCTCAGACGCCGAAGCGTCGGCCATTCTGTCTTGGTTTACTCACGTATATCAGTATGTGTTAGTAAGCACGATATAAAAATTTCAGGCAATGAGAAACTCACCCAATTTCAATTCTTCAGTCCTTGATGCTGCGCTATACAAATTTTATTTCACACAATGTTCTTATCTTTACACTCACTTATACTCTAACTTGAAATATTTTCTAAACACTACAGAACGATAATTTATTTGCTGCTTGCTTCTAATTATTCAAATAAACCTCCACCCTCGGCTGCTGTGTTCGGAATGCGCGTACTACAATAGTAGACCACTTGTGTATATACTTGAATATTTTCGCTTATTCATGTACCGTTACACCGACAGTCTCATTAATCCTCTATTAGTAAACAACAAACACATTCAGTGTGTTTTCGGCGACCGATGCTAGCGAGTGTTGGAGATTTTTGAAGCCAAAAGAAAAGTTCTACTATTGTAGTACCTGCGACCACTGGCGTGACATTTTTTTTGCGAGCTGCGGTATATGTTTATTTGTTGTAAGTATATTTATTACCCTTTATTGAAGTTGTTATGATATATACAGATAATTAGAAGGTTAGCAGTAACTAGAGCGGGGATTTTTTTTCAGAAAAATGGCTTCACGCAGTGAAGAAGAAAGAATTTGTAGATGGCTGGAAGAAGAAGACACATTTTTTAGTTATTCGCAAGAAGTCTGATTTTAAGTTCCTAATATGTTTAAAATGAATATTTTTTGGTTGATTTGGTTTTATAATAAACTGTTACTTATTATTATTAAAACATATTTTTTTATTTACGAATATTTCGTTTCAAACCCTTATGTCGAAAATGTTCTACACATGCAGTACGCGCGACTACTAACGGCACAAATAGGGGCGCGACCACTGGAGTGTTAAAGTCCCTCTAATACAGCATGCCGTCATGTTGGACTTAGCTCTATTGATTGTTGTAGCTGTACCGGTGAGACTTGATTCGGACGCGAAGTTTTGTATTGTTTAAAGTACTACATGCGCCATGATTTAAGCTTCTCTCACGCTGCATTTCTGTGGTTGAGATAGTCTCGCCCAAATCGTCCAGCTTATTCACCTGGCCAGATACATTGTCCACCTCTTCATCGCTGTTGTCATCTTCTTCCGTAGCAAGGCTCATTGCCCCATTTACGTCGTTCGAGTGTATCCTAACTCGAGCGGTATCGACTCTGTACTTAATTTTTGTTGTATGCCACAACCCCCTGACCGTGTTTGAAGCTCCGGACTTTGAAATCATCACAAGTTTGCGTACTCAACATTGATTAGGCACATCGTAGCTTGTTGAGAGGCCGTGCATCAGTACGATTCGTGGGATTCTTTGATCCAACTTTTACCTCAAATAACATGTGGTAGAGTGTGTAGCGGTGCGTGCTTTAACTTGATATGCCGCTGAGTTCAGGGGTCGAAGTTCAGCCAGGGCAATTAAAATCGAAATATAGAACAACGTTTTTATACGACCGTCCTAGTAACGTTAGATTTGTATACGACTTTCGACACTGTAAGCCATCAACTCTCCTAGCCGCCATGTAGAGATTAACACTTTCAAACGTGCTCAAACGGTGGGCTGTGAACTACTATTGTGGTTGATTATTATCGGTATGCCTCAGAGATTCAACCTATCAGAGTTCAACAGAGGGACGCCTGCGAATTTTTTTTCCGATGTTTTGTTTAATTAATACTTATCGAAGCACTTTTCCGTCTATATCTCCGACCTTACTGGCTTCTTCACGAGATGGAGCAACAGAGCTCTTAAGTATGCAACATGCTGGGAAATTTATCGGCCTGTTATAAATTTTGATGCGGGAGTCCGATCGCCGGTGAAAAGTAGAACTTAGCGGAAAAAGCTAGAGGTTTAGGTTAGGTTAGAGTGGTTTTTGTGTTACCACGTAAGCCATACATTCCCTCCAATCCCTTAAAAGTTTGGCCATCCTGTATGTTTGATGTAAAATAGATAGTTAGGAATGCTTGCCGAGTCCAAGTCGGCTTAGCAGCCCAAGAAGTACTAATCTGAGGGAGAATCGGTCAGGCAGAATTAACAGCGATTTTTCCTTCACTTTCCTTGCCAGCTCGTCAGGCATCCTTCCGCACTCAATGGCTACCTTGGAATTTGTAGCGTAAGAATTAATAGATTTAATAGCAGTTTAGCTGTCAGAGTTTATAGTCGTGCCTCGTTCTAAAGGAGCGCAAGTTATGAGCCATCGAGCTTCTTTCATTATTGTATTTAGCTCTGCGTGAGAAACGCGGCAGCGGTCGGTTAATCGAAAACTAAAGTTGAGAACGAGTTCACTTGAGTGAATTCCACTACCTACTCTTTCGTTTAGCTTGAAGTCGTCTTAGAATATTGCCGTCTATCATGGGTCTAGGTTAGGGGTGGGTAACTCAGCAAATTTTCGCGAGTTGACTCAATGACTCTTGCTCAATTAAGTGAGTCAACTCAGTGAGGAAGCACAATTGAGTTACGACTCATTTCATAATTATGTCGCTCTGTGCAACTACGGCAGCACTGTTATCGTGTAGAGGTGCACGTTGAACGTTGAATATTTAAAGTGACAGCACAGCATGTTCATCACATATATTTTTATAATTATTTGTTTTATGCAAGTTTAAAAGCTGTTACATTTTTGCAAAATTTAAATTTCTCGTATTTAATAATTGTGATCATGTTGATTTCATATATTTATTTCTTATTCTTATTGCGTTTACATTTATACTCATACCTCAAAGGTGGCGAAAAAACTGCAAAATCTCCAAAAATGTAATAAAAAACTCCCAAATGCCATTTCAGAGTGTCTGTGCACAAAACAAAGAGCTTCGTATCCGCTCATCTTTGATTCTCAGTGCTGATACACTCATCGACTCGCCGCTCAGTAAGATGTCTGAAATTTATAACTGAGCTACTGAGTCACAATTTTTTTTGGAAGTGAGTCTGAGCGAGCGGCTCATCGCTAAGAGTCAGCTCAGTAACTCAACTCAGTGCTGAGTTACCCACCTCTAGTCTAGGTCCACGGTACCTTCCCATTCGTTCCTCTCTGGGATGCTTAAGAAGAACTTATGTGCAGAAACTTGGCGTGTCTGAATCTATGACCTCTTTACGCCTGGATACCATATAGCCTGGTCACACAACAGCCCGCCAGAAATTTGTCTTTAGATCCACTGGTGGAATATTGAACATTACCTCCAGAGATTTGGTGGGTGTAGAGGGAAGTCTACCCGTGAAGAGCATTGAAGCTTCCCTCTGTACGCCTTCTAACTTGCTTCTGGATAGAGTCTTGGATAATATCACAGCTGTGTACATACTGCTTGTAGATGTGCGGAAAAAATTCTGTCCAGCCCTGGAGACGTTATACCCCATTCCACTCTATCATAACTTACGATGTCCCTTGCTACATATATTGCCCAGGAAAGAGTAGGGTACGGGACCTGGCGAGATATTGGAGTCTGCAGAGCACAGGAGAAAATTGGTAATCATGTGTAGCCCCAACATTTCGCCGCATGTAGATGTCCAGTCCCCGTTAGGTAACTTGATAGAGTTCATGCATAGAGCATTTTTTGAAAGAACTTTTCTCCGCCACTGGCTTCAGAGTTTTCTTCTATGTTGTTACAGAAATTTGCCAATATTCGCCTTGCGCCATCTTTATGGCTTTTGAAAATTTTAGAAGCGTCTTTGTACGGCTGACAAAGACCCGTCCTTTTGCCTTGATCCCCTGCTGTTTTTCCGGTATTTATTCTTAAAGCTGTGAAAACCTCTTAAAGCGCGTTAGGCAATGAGCCATCGAATCAAACTTTTTTAAACACAGATTGGCGTGAGAAACACGGAGGAAACATATTTTGTAGGCTACTCTTCAATGCTTGTAAAGCTTGAGAAGGCCAAACTGACGAAGCAGAAACTCTTTCTGGTACAGCGCAGAGCAAAGCTGCTGATATTCTAGTGAACTTTAATATAAAACTTTAATTATCGTTTACTGATCGGTATTGACAAGATTAGATCCTCGAAAACATACACTGGATAGTGACTGTTGACTGTCGAGTGAAACAAAGGTGGCGACAGCCGAAAACCGATAGCCTGCTCTTTGTCGATTTGAGAGCATCTTCCCAAAATTCTAGGATGCAGCATTTTTGATTATCTTGCGGTAAGAAATTGTATTTTGATATTTAAACTCATTGAATCTAAAACTCCTAAATATCTTTATGAGAAGTTAAACTTTGCAAGATCTAGTAGGCATCAATATCTAATAATCCATAGGTATAAATACTTGTCCTCATGAAGGCTGTTTTTCATCAATGCTGTGAGTCTCTGGAATTCCGTTCCAGAATCTGGCAAGGCTGCTTTTAAAAGGGGTAACTATAGAAAATTTATCCACAGATATTTTAATTCTCTAAATTAAATATGATTGCGTTTTGAATGTTTTCTTTACTTGATATCTCTTCTTTTACTTATTCGTTTTCATCTTCACGTTCTCAACTACTCTTCATTCTAGTATTCTAGTCTAAAGTCTAATAAAAAATATATAGAATAAAATTTGCATCTTAAGTTGATTGACAATTAGTTTTAAGCTTATACTGCGCTATTCTAGAATTAAGTTGTATAAATATAAAACACTGAGCTATATAGTGTACGCGCCAAAATTATATTATATATAATTTTGTTACTGCCATTCTGAAGAGTTATACTAAAAGACCTAGAGTCTTACTTATACATCCGAATATCTGAAATAAATAAATAAAAATATGAAATATGAAATACGAGCGTGCATCAGATTGCCGGCAGTAAACTCTAAACTTCATTTAGTTCATTGGTGGTGGTAGATTCGCTTCGGTGCATTTTGTTGCAGATCACTACTGTACTGTACTTTCAATAAATAAACGGACATTTTCCCAATATTTAAATTTTATTTTATTTTAGTTGTTTCTTTTAATACATTAAAATAAATCACAGGCAATCAAACGCTGTCAAGGTCATCCCATGATTCTGTTGTAGCGATGGTGGCGTTTGGAGTAGGTAATACCTTATCAGGAAGCACATTACACTTGACTGGTTCCCTGTAAAAAAAAATATAATTATAAAACCTATTGATAAATAAAATAAATAAAATAAATATTAATTATAAATATATATGAAACTTTGTATTCTTGGATAAATTTACTCGAAGTTTTACGCACAGATAGATTGTAACCATGAATTGAACATAGACTTCAGTAAAATTTAAAAATTTTGCATGCATGAAATCTCTTGATTACTTCGGAGCTCAAGTTTGGGAACGAGGTAAAATTAGAAAAAAAAAAACACCAGAGTCTGAACGTAAGTTCACCAACGTAAATGGTATTAAAATGTGCCTTGAGCCTTTGGTCCAATTGGAATGAAAAGAAGAACAAAGTCTAAGGTGGTAACCGTAATTTCTGTTGCCGAAAATCGGAAAAGATGTACGGTCTATGATTAAAGGGTATTTACAAGATTGATGTAGAAGAGATCGCGCCGACAGCTAATAAAAATAGTTTACGATCTGCGCATGCACGTCACACCATTAATAACGTATTCTCATTTTGATTGGAGAATTGCTTTATAAGTTAAAATAATATAATAAAATCGCGTTGCACTTCACAAAAAACTTTTATTAAACCCTTAAAATAATAGAAAACTAAATCCGTGGTGGAATTTTAAAGAAACTTTGCCGATGTGATGTCATTTTGAGAAGCTGGTTGCCAATATCGTAAAGCAAAAAAGTAACGGACCTGCGCTAGGCGCAATATCTTATTTATCAATCTTGGGGTATTTATGTGTATGCAGGTTGTTGTTTTTGTCAAGAAAATCATCTTCATTCAATAGAACTGAAGGAAGATATGTAAATAAAAAATTACAATATCGGATTTTACGACGTTTATTAAAGTTGCCTAGTAAAGAAGGGTTTGGTGTCGGATTTTTGGTGGGAAAGAGACTCTGTCGCCAAGTACTATCAATCAACTTCTGGTAAATTTCCGCCCACATCATTATAATAATAACAATTTGGCGCTTACAATATATACATACATATGTAGCCCAGTGTTTGACTTCTCCTACCATTTGTGGTGTGCGTCTTTATATTATAACCATAAATGGAGGGGCCTACAGTTTTGTGCCGACTCGGAACGGCAGATGTATTTTATGAGAAGCTTTTTCATGTCAAAAATGCCATCGATCACCGCGGCCATATCATGCAGAGCGGCATGCACAAAATATCTCCGATGAGCGCTATTATCCTCACAACGATGTAAAAACCGTTATTGGCGATTTCAAAGCAATTGTTAATAAATAAAACATCTTTAGCTTAACAGCCCAAACACAGATTTCATGAACTTCGTCGACGCCCGAAGCCTGGTAGCGAATCGTATCAAATTCTAGCATAAAAATAAACCTAAGGCTGAGCTATTTTCTCAAAAGGTAGAGCGCAAAATCGCTGAAATCGACCAAAGAATCTTTGATGTCATAAAGAAACAACAGGCACCCAACAAATCATTATTTATAAGCGATGGTACTCTAACTGTCGTTCTCGATTAAGACATATTTTCCGAGGTTGAAATACGTGATTGCGAAGAATTTAAGATGCTATCCGCATGGAAAAGTGCCCAAAAATGCTGCTAGACAATTTGGAGGCCTAGAGAGAGTTTTTTTGTCCGGAGTAAATTCCAGGCAGAACAATAAAGGGCGCGCCACATAGACATTCTGCGTTAACGCACTTGACTGCATCGCTGCATCTGGCAAAAAAAGGCGTCACATAAACACATTGACGTTTATAAAAAATCCGCTTTGTCAAACAAGCACGGATGCACTTTTACTGTTTCTAGAAGTATCAAATACATTTTAAACAGATTTAGATACGATTTATAAAATTATAAAAAAGCCGCTGCAATGCAAGAAAAAACGCACGTGGTCAAGTCAATTTTAATCAATTGTCATATTTGACAGCTGAGAGTTGAGCGATTTTTCCAGTTGCGGTAACGCATGCGTTGCCAATGTGACGTCTTCTACTAAAATCACAGAGTTAATTTAGATGACAGTCAAAATCATCCACTTTTGGTTGAAATTTTGCTGCTGTAAATTTTTAATGGACATCTATGCGAACAAAGTTATTCACAATCTAAATAGTGGAAAATATGTTGGTGTTTTTATTTAGAAATTAATTTAGTTTAAGTATTCAAATTAATTTTTTTTTACTTTTACTTGAGATATGTCATCTGCTACGGGAAGGCGCAAACTTGTGTTCTATCTTCATGCAAGTACCATAAGTATAAAAGTAAAAGTGAAAAGATATGATGAAGAATGTTCAAGCAACAATAGCCAGATATGCAAATAATAAATTTCAAAGTAGTAACATTACTTTTTTTGTGAGAATCAGGCACGAAACAACGCGTGCGGAAAACAGCACTCAGACTGCATGCCGTCTATTGTACTGTTTTCATGTTCCTTCTAATATATTTTAAATCTGCGAATTTAAATTTACGAATAAATCTTAGCAGATTTTTGGGTGTCAACAGTGAGTGAGAGCAAGTGTTTTGATAGTACTGCTGAGATTGAAGGTAACATGAGTTTTGCCCATCTGCAACCTCTCAACGCCTTCCAATCATTGCTGAGCGTAGTTTCCCACCAGTTTCTGATGGTGGCATCGATGGCCAAAGGTGGGAGTGCTATAGCTGGTTGCGGCCCGAGGAACACCTGATCCGAGCCAATTCTGGCCAAATGGTCCGATGTATTATTACCAGGTACTCCCAAGTGACCAGGCACCCAGAGTAAAGCAAGTTCATTATGTTCACGAACATAGTTTAGTCGAGACTTGCATTGCTGAATTAGTTGGGAAGTAGTTAGAGGGCTGGCCAATGCCTCGAGTGCAGCTTGGCTGTCACTGCAGACACGTATACTCTTCCCTCTCCATCTATTTTCCACCACATAGTCCATGGCCTTGAGAATTGCAAATACTTCGGTCTGGAAGACCGACGCATATTCCCCAAGAGAAAAGTGAAGCTTCTCCCCATTATCTTCTATAAAAACTTCATATCCGGACCCAGAGTCAGTTTTGGAGCCATCAGTAAAGATTCGACAACGTGTAAGACCGGGCTTAGTGGAACTCAACGTTATAGAGTCTCATCAGCAAAGGAAGCGGTGGCGTACTATCCTGTGGCATTGAAAAGACGCAAGTGTCCATATCTCTGCCGTAGCAATTTCCGCTTCGCCCCACTCCGTTTTATACCAGCATCCGTTTCTTTTAAGTCTGCATGTGGCATTTAAGGCCTCCAAACGTATGAATATATAAAGTGACGGTAAGTGCAGCAATGCGTCAAGAGTAGCGGCAGGCGTTGTAGAGAATTCCCCTGTACAGCACACGGCGATTGTTCTCTGAAGTATAGCAAGCAGGTCCTTACGCTATTAATTGAGAGTCTGCTCCACCATACCACTGAAACATAGCTGATTATGGGTCTGATCATATATCCAGAGGATACCCATTGGTGATAGACCCCACGTTTTGCCGAAAACCCGTTTATACAGCCAGAAGGCTGCCAATGCTTTAGAGGTCTTGTGCTCAACGTGAGATTTCCACGACAGTATTGCATCCAGAATTACTTCTAGATACTTCACTTCGGGAGAAGTCTGAATTGTGACTCCCTTAAGTGTGAGGGAAATGAGGCCATCCATCCTTCTCCATCTAGTGAAGAGCACAACACTAGTTTTGGTTGGGTTTGCGGATAGTCCATTATCGTCACACCAAGTGTCAATCTTATTCAGTATTGTCTGCGCTTTCCTGCAAACAGCCGACAGACAGGCCACATCGTCCGCATAGGCCTGAGCGTAGATATTAGAGTCATCAAAAGTGACAAGAAGAGAATCAATTACCAAGTACCAGAGCAAAGGGAAAGCACACCGCCCTGAGGACAACCCTTATAAACTCCGCACTGTAGATATTGATCCCTTTCTGCCTGAATCCTGATAATGCGCTGCGCCAGCATTGAACGAATCCAATTTACCAGCGAAGGATCTACCCCATGTCGTAGAGCAGCAGTACACATGCCATCGAAGGTGGCATTGTCAAAAGAACCCCAATGTCTACAAAAATGCCCAAGGCGAACTGTTTCCTATCAACGACCTCGCCAATTCTGGCAACTAGATTTTGCAAAGCCGCCTCACAGGGTTTTCCCGCTTGATAGGCATGTTGATGCAAAGACAGAGGATGTGATGAGAGCGCCACCCTACAAATGCGTAGCTCTACTAATCTGAAGCAGTCGTTAAAAAACCCACTGCCTCATCAATGGCATGTGTGGATCGTATTCTAGGTGGCGCCGAGATCTGATTTCCAAGCTCCACGTTAAACAACACCCAGTCCGTTTTTTTTTCAAGTTTCGTTCTGGCGCAGAGCACATAGCATCCTCACCGAGTTGAAACTGGATATATCTCTATTTCGAAGTTCATGTCTTCACTCAGGACTTTCCAGTTGAGGACTGACCACCCTAACCGAGAGTTAGAAAAAGTAAGATCAATCACTTCCTGTCTCCTGGGCGTGAAAAATGTTGGCTTAGAGCCCACAGATGCTCAGCCCACTTAACAGTATACTTGTACTCGAAAAACGGATCTTCCCTCGCGTCGCATTTGCTGCTGCCTCAGATTTTATTCTGGGCATTAGCATCGCAACAGAGGATCAATCCGACGTTTCGGTTTTCGCAATACTCCACAAGACTGGCCGCCTCCCCCGGAGGTGGCGGCAGCAGAGAGTCGTATGGAAACTACGCGAAGGCAATAATAAAATGTGTCCACCAATTTTTGGCCTTGAAGCCCAGCCTCGCTGCCACCAAGTCCTGACAGCAGAACTGTACAAGGTTAGTTACAGCAAGGTGAGAAGACACTATAAGACAAGCCCTCGGTCTGACCGAGCTTTCGTCATATAGGATGTTGGCACCACGTCAGTTACTTAGTTCACAGGGTTTTGTTTGAAAACCCAGGGCTCCTGAATAGCTGTTATGTGAGGTTTTGTGTGCAGCATGGCCACTTTCTACTTATAAGAGAAGTAGCGGCTTTAGAGAGCTGCAAATTAATATGAGTTACCGTCTCTGGATGGTACCATGCATCGCCTTGGTCACTCAACTATAAATGAGACGGTCCCCAAGAAGAGCCTGAGGCGATTTCGGTACTTCGATCCGAGGACATCCACGGAGCTCTGGTCCATTTTCACTACCAGAGCAGCACCTTCTCAACCTTCCTGGTTGCTTCTCTTTTTGTGAGAAATGACACGCCAGTGCTTGGATTTTGGGCACGGAAACAAGAAAGCACACTGCGGTCCTCAAATCTGGCTCTGGGATTCTTTGCATCACAGCCTTGCATAATGGTTCAACCCCTCTCCGCATACCAACGGGCATTGGCTGCAGTGCCGTAGGCAATGACGGCGCGGATCAGATGGCTCTTGCAATGTTTTACTTATGCAGTAGTCATCTGCCGTGTCGAACCCGCCCTCCCAATTACGGCAACCAGCGGAGGGCCTTTCACGGTAACGTATTAGGGAGGTTTTCCTTCTGAGGGGCATGGCGGGGGCGGTTTTGCCTGGACAAACCCCTGCGTCACTACCTCCTTTGTTTTTAGGCGAGAAGTTCGTGCCGCTCGAGGTCTGTCTGGCTGATACCGCCTTCTTCCGCCGCTGTCCTTAAGAGTTCGCCACAAGATCAGAATTGGGCAACGCCGCACCAGTACTCGCCGCACTATGCCTCGAAGAGGGATTGGGGTAAACACTGGTGGTTGTCGCCGCAGTTTTCCTTTTCTTGCAGCGTCCGCCAGCTGGTTTGGATGTCGATGCATCCACCAATGTCCCACTGGCTTCTGGAGTAATCTCCATAGACCTGGGCCGCTTGCTAGATACAGCAACAGGCGTCTGACTGGCCACACAAGAGGGTTTCCCCTGCCCTCGTTTCGCCATCATGCTCTTTCTCCTCCTCTTCTGGGTTTTTGAAAGAGGACCCACTCCGCCATTTGAGGGTCGTTCGCATCGAGCTGCTCCTTGACACGCATCCCCTGCAAGCGGTGAGTCTCCTTCCGACTCTGAATAAGAGAGGATTGGCACTACCTTTCGACTCTCCTCCAGGATGCGATCCTGGTCTATGACACTGAGACTTTAGCAATGGTTAGGGCCTCCAGAATCCGTGCGCCTGCCGCAATTGCGGGTGAAGTATGGCATTACCTTTTACTTTCGTATGTAACATGAGCATATTTACTTACCTGGGGTAAACGGTATTTCCCTGCTGATCGAAATACATTGACATATCTTGTAAGGCCTTCTCTTGTGCGGTGCTATTAGCTAATTTGTTTTGTCTAATCCATGTAGCTCGTTGTTTTTGCTTCTCAAACGTTGACAAATTTATTTCATTTACATATTTAACCTTATTATTTCGATTTAATAATTCCTGGACATTGCCTTCTTGAAGATTATTCTTTGGTAAATTATGTCGGGTAAGCGACGTTGGCCTTGATTTCGTGTTTTTATAAAATGCTTGTATGTTCTCTATATCGTCTGAAAAAAAGTTATTCGGATGAGTATTTAAATGTCAAGTGCATATGAAGATCTAAACATAAATACCACGTTTTTGAATATCAAATTGATAATTGGACGGGTCCCTTCCATCGTTTATGGAATCTTTATTTTGAGCTTTTGTAGGGCATGAATTGTTTTTCGCTTTATTTTTTTGGTGCATGCCAAAACTAAGAAGAAAAAACAGTTTTAAATAGTATTATATTATCGATTGGTACAAATTCTAAAACAACAACATACATGCTTACTTAAATATACATAAATATTTACCTACAATAAGAAATACCTTCCTAGCTAGGTCACTTACTCAAACATCAATTTTAATGAAAGTTTAAATTTTAGCTGAAATTTAGCGAATTGCATTTTGCCTTTCTTGTAACACTTGAAAAAACTAAAATTTTAGAAGGACAAAAATTATTTTCAAAGAGCAACAGTATTTCTTATACGCTGGCAATTTGCCCTCTATTATACTTATATTGAATGTGTTGCAAAATTCTTATTAGATATGAGGCTGTCTAGTTATGTGCACACAATTTCTTCAAGAACAGAAATATATATCTCAAAAACGTGATTACCAGATACTATTGAAGTTTTGTGTATAAACATCCTAGGAAATCTCAGCAAAACGTTAGGAGATATATTTGCAGACATATGTTTGTATACACATAGGTTAGGCAGGGACCAGTTTACGACTTCATTAAAATCTTTTCAGTTCAGGACAATTTCGTGACTAGTTTCGAATAATCTCTAAATTATTTACGTATTTGTCCTGGGAGAACACTGGGAGAACAATAATCAACGGAACGAGGAGTGCCGTGTCACTAAAGAACGGCTAAAGGGCCGCTGCCTACAGAGTTGCAGCGCGAGCCGCACGAAAGCAATATCGTGATTTGAGGAAGAAAACGGAACACATTTTCCGTAAGAAGAAGAAAGAGGCTGAAATGCGTGGGTGTAAATGGTTTGAGATGCTGGCCCACGGGAAAAGCGCCCGAAAATTTTCCCACAAGGTACGAGATAAAAGAAGGTTTCAAGACCTGGGCGAATTTCTCTAAGACGGCCGGAAATTCGGAAAGCGCAAGAACAACAAAGCTCCTGGGACCGAACATCTGCAGAACATACTTGCTGATTGAAATTTAAGTGTACTCTGGCCAATCCACAAGAACGGTGATTATGCAGTTTGCACCAACTATCGCAGAATCAGTCTTCTAATATGTCATATTAGGTGCTGTCGGGCGTATTGTGTCAGATGTTAAAGCCCACCTTCAAAGAACAGATTGAACCTAATCAGTACGCCAAATCTTGGAGAAGACCTGAAAAAAAAGAATCGACCCGCAAAAGTTAAATACTCAGTTTCCGACACGCTTATTTTGAATTAAATAAAAAATGCTACAGATCTTATTTGTGTAAAGTTAAAAGAACTTTAATAAAAAAACCCTGAATCATTTTATAATTTAGTTAACTCGAAGCGCAGAGTGAATGGTTTTCCGTCTGCTATGAAATATCAAAATACCGTGTCTTGTGACTATCAATCAATTTCCAACATCTTTGCCCAATTCTTCAGGTCCAATTATGCCATTTACTGGCCTCTGAACAAAGCTTATCCATATAAACTCTGTCCCATCACCTCTGCTATAATTTCGGTAATATCTTACGAGGAAGTATTTTATTATTTGAGTAAGTTAAGGTAATCGTTTAAGGCTGGCCCCGATTTGATCCCGACTTCGTTCCTTAAAAACTGTGCTACACATCTTCATGAGCCCTTAACGAATTTATTTAATCTATTACTTGTACTTGGAGTTTTCCCTTCAGCTTAGAAAGAATCATTCAGCCCTTCACAAAACCGATTGGGTCCTCTATAGAAAATTATAGCAAAGCTTTCTGCTATTCCAATACTATTTGAGGCTATTGTTGTTGACTGTTTAACGTATTTCATTTCCTCTATAATTTCTAGCAGGCAACATGGGTTCTTTAAAGGGAACTCTACTGTTAGAAACTTACTTGAGTTTACAACTTACGTTTCAAATGTATATGGAGAACCGATGTTATATACACCGATTTTAGTAAAGCATTCGACAGAGTTAGTCACTCTATACTCATCCATAAACTCGACCAGCTCGGTTTTCAACCTAATCTTCTTTGTTGGATATCTTCTTACCTCAACGATAGAACACAACGTGTCCTCGGTCATTATTCACGTATCTTCAGGGGTTCCGCAAGGAAGTCACCTTGGACCGATTTTGTTTTTACTTTTTATAAACGACATACCTTCTGTAATAAAATATTCAAAAATTGTATTGAATGCTAATATTGTAAAACTTTTTAGATCATTTAACACCATTGATGAAAGACTTTTATTACAAGCAGATTTAAACAGCACGCCTAATTGGTGTGAAGTAAATGGTATGCCACTTAACTTCAATCTTCACATCAATGACACAGTTAACAAAGCCAAAGGTGTTTTTGCAATTGTAAAACGATAGTCAAAAGAATTCAATGACCCTTACATTACGAATACTCTTTTCACAACGTTAGCGAGTTTCAAGGCATTTCCGGCCTCTTTTTCGTAAGTTATGCAAAAGTAATTTTGAACTATGCGAGTCACTCCGTAGTTTATGTCAGGAATTTAACATTCACTCCGTTCCTTTTGATATTTCAAACTCACTTTTATACGTAAAGAAGACTATACTCAATACTTTCAACAAATTATACATACATATATTTTAGTATTTAATCAGCTGGTGAGCATTTGTTTTCAACAAACTCCTGCCTTTCATGACTCGGCGCTAAGAAAACAAATTTTTTATTTATTTTTTAATATATCCGTGCGTCAATCGGATGCGCCCCTCGCGTCGGTCGGGCGGGTATGAACGGATAAAACCGTTGGGATTATAATTATCATCTTATTGCCGCTTTAAAGGCTGGTGTCGGACGCACAAGAAGAAGTTGTGTTTTGTTTGAATTTTATATCCGCGCAAATCTATTTCGCCTATGCAAAATGTAAGAGGCCTCTTACGCGGCATTTATTTTATAAGCATGCAAAGTAAATTTGTAAGGCATTAACACACACGATTTTACATCCCGCGTAAAGGTATAAAAAATAAAGCACGAAATATTAGTTTTGAAAAGTTGTAGGTATACATGTATAAAATATAAACTGGTTAAGAGGCTTTTATTTAAAGACTTGAGCTGTTGCTTGAACTAGGCCAGGACGGAAAATTTCTAAAACTAAATTTACATACATACATACATACATATATCGACTGATGTATTAAGTAATTGAAATATTTAAGATTTTTTTTTTTTAATTTTGTCGTTTAAAAAGTTATTGAAATTTTTAGACGTATTCAAATATATAGTTTTTTTTTCATCAAAAATAAAAGTCATTCTTCGAGTGTTAATTTTTCGCTCTGAAATAATGCTAATTTTAGGATTTGCTGTTTATTGATCAGATATAATCGTTATTTTATGAGTTGTAATTTTTTGATCGGAAATAACAATTATTTTTTATAATAATATTTTGCATCAAAAATAATGATTATTTTTTTAGTTTTGATCAAAACTAAAAATCATTTTTTGGCCGTTATTTTATAGCTCAGAAATAAAAATTAATTTTTGAGTTTTATATATTTTGCCAGATCGAAAAAGTCAAAACGACACACCGCTTCTCTAATAAGTGCTATGTGGTAAATTTGCTATGACCTCGTCAAAACATGCATTCAAATATAATAACAAATATACGAGTATATAGCTTATAGGCCCAAGTTCCATACTTTGTAGGAAACATAAAAAAAATTATTTTTCAAACATGCATCAGAATTGGAAACTTTTTCTTAAAATTGAATACTTATATTTGAGTATGCATTTTTGTAGCCCATTTAATTTTATTGTAATACTGTGCAAGTTTCAAATCGGTAGAAATTACCCTTGATGTTTGGCAATTTTTTTACAACTTACTCAAAAAATTAAAAAACAAAAAAAAATTTACTTGAAATTTTGATAAATAAAATTTAAAAAATAATCGTTATTTTTGATGAAAAAGATAATAATCAAAAATAATAGTTATTTCCGATCAAAAAATTACAACTAATAGAGTAATGATTATATCTGATAAAAAACAGCAACTCACGAAATAAGCATTATTTCAGAAAGAAAAATTAACACTCGAAGAATGAATTTTATTTTTGATCAAAAAAATTTTGATCGATATTAAATATTTATTTCTGAACAAAAAAATATAACTCAAAAAAATATTTTTATTTTTGATCGAAATTTTAAACATTTGAATATATTAATTAAATATCAATTTTTTTGATTAAACTCATAATGATTACGGTCCCTGGTTAATTTATTTGAATTCAATATCATTGAAATGCCACTATTTACGCAAATTAAAATACTCCTTTGAAAAAATGTTGCTTTGTAATAGATATTCTAAGATGTTGCGAGTATTTTACAGTGTTTACAGAGTGCAAGCAAAAATCATACACAACAAAGAAGTTTTAAGGCGTTTCGTTCCCTTTGGTGAGATATCTCGGTTTATTTAACTACACCGAAATTTAATTGAATCGAATTAGATTTAAACATTAATCAACGATTTTTGCAAATAAACTTACATTCTTATTGATGTTATGTCGCTTGTACTTCTTTCTCTATCTAAAGATTTAGCTCTTAAGTATCTATGTTTAACTTCGACACCAGCTTGAAAATCCTAGAATTACAAAAAGAATTTTTGTAGTAAATATATATGTACGTATTTAAGTGAGAATCAAAGTAATTGTTTACTTACATCGCGCATGTTATATGTTAAAATAAGATTGTTAGCAAAACTTTCTGAAAATTCAGGATATAAATCTAAAATATCTAATAAATCGTCCCTATGGATTTTGTGTATATCACAATAAGTTAGAGCACGAACATTTCCGTTTGATTTTCCAATTGTTGAGTAGTTGCATGGATTTTCTCCAAAAATATCGTCCTTTCCTAAAGTACATACATACATAGATGCGTATTAAAAATTTATAAATATGCTTTAAGATAAAGTTTGTTATTTTATCAATTAATATACATGTGTATTAAGTTTAAAAATATAAACATAGAGTAATCAAACAGCCGGGTTGTAATTAAAAATTTGTTGGATATTCACATTTGAAATGTAACTTCACAATACTCATGTTTCCGCTACAGACTCTGCTGTTCCGTCGATGGGGATACGGCAGAGACATCAAGCGTTTGAATTGTATTTGAAAGCTGCTGAACAGATGAAGGCACATATCTGAGTCTTTAAATATATCAAGACTCTTCACACCAATCTCGATAGTTCGTTAGTCGGAAGTTATTGTACGTACATATACATATTTCGTTTTCGCAAACTAACAAAAGTGTTTTCTCGTTAGATGAAAAATAACAAAGAAATGGAAATGAAGCTATGAAACAAATAACATATTTATATTTTTAGTCTTTATATTAAATTTTCGTTTAACAAAAAATGTTTGCCGAATTGTCAACTAACGAACCACCAAATTAACGAAATTGGTGTGGGTAACTCAGCACTGAGTTGAGTTACTAAGCTGACTCTTAGCGATGAGCCACCCGCTTAGACTCACTTCCCAAAAAATTGTGACTCAGTAGCTCAGTTATAAACTTCAACCATTTTACTGAGCGGCTAGTCGATGAGTGTATCAGCACTGAGAATCAAAGATGAGCTGATGCGAAGCTCTTTGTTTTGTGGACAGACACTCTGTAAGAAATGGCATTTGGGAGTTATTTATTGCATTTTTGGAGATTTTGCAGTTTTTTCGCCACCTTTGACGTATGCAAACAGTAAAAACGTAAACGCAATAAAAATAAGTTTCACTTATCACTTTTGCTGTCACTTTAATTATTCATCGTGCACCTCTCCAAGATAACAGTGCTGCCGTAGTTACACAGAGCAACACAATTATGAAATGAGTCGTAACTCAATTGTGCTACCTCACTGAGTGGACTCACTTAATTAGCTGAGTTACCCATCCCTAGTGTAAAGACCCTTATAATAGTGTTCGCCGCCCCACTGATTTATTCATGACTCATCACAGTGATACCGTATCGTAGCATAACAGTTACTTAAAAATTTGATAGATGGGAACCGAAGGTTAAACTTATATAATATTTTTTGTTTATCAGTTTTAGGTTAGGTTGAAGTGGTTGCCAGCGATTGTTTAGGTCCATTGTGGTACCACATGTATCAGAGATCCCCTACTCAAATCATCATTAATATTCTGTGTATTTAAATCTATTCCGTGCATCTACCCTGGCCAGGTCGCTTAGGCCGTAGAAGAACTCAGATCCTAAGAATTTCCTTCTTATCTTCCATAGTGCAGGAAGTTCGAAAAGAAAATGCCTCACTGTTTTAGGCTCTTCGTCATTTCTGCAACATCAGCAGAAGTCGTTGTAGAGGGCGTCCAGTCTCTCTGCATCCCTTCCAAGGCGAATTGAATAAGGTGACGTTAACCGGATATAAGTAAAAACCCACACGTATTTTGTTTTTGCTTTTTGGTGAAATACTATTAGGCATTTATATTGGCCAACCAATCATAGCGAAGCAGTTTCACATTATTACCAAATCGAAAAAACCAATTGGTGCTTCAACGCCACGTTATTGAGTTCCCTGTGACCATTTGACGTCCCACTCTGGCCACATTAATTAAGACCTGATGCAGGTGTTATTATTTTTCCATGGACCTTCTGCTTCTTTAAGAGATGAATCCTTTAGAAGGAACTTGCAGGTAGCGAGCGGCATACCCAAACCCTTCCAATGAGACGAAAGCGGATTGGCATATTACTGTGCCCTGGAACCCATACGAGGTGTAATTCACACTGCTTAGACATCTCGTTTAGAGATTAGCGGCAGGCTGCCACTGTTTTAGAGTTGAAATTGACTGAATCCAGTGCTTTAAGTGCAGCTTGACTGTCAGAAAATATGAAGACATCTAACTTCTCTTGTTCTTAAGCAATCTACCGCCTCCTGTATTGTAGCGACCCCAGCAGTGGTCAGGAAGGCGGAAAGACCTTTCAAGTCCTAGTTTGGTTTAAAAAGACACCTCCTCCTACCCTGTTCTCAAGTCTTGAGCCATCGGTGTAGAAATGAAGTGATTCTTACGCCGTAGGGACGCCCTCGGACCACCAATCGGAGAACGAAACTCTAAAATTCTTTTTGAAACTTTGGATGGGAATACAGTAATCCGCATCGTGCGAGCAGAGTTTGTTTACGATTGTTGCGTGACCTTCTTTGAGTCTTAAGGACGATTGGTTTTGGGCCTTAAAGCTCATAAAAAATTAAAATGAAATATTTATACGGCCAAACAATAACAAAAAAATTAAACTTATAGGTTTTAAACTCTGAAAGATGCAAGCTCTTTGGCAAATTAGAGTTGGTTTTCAGTCAGATTTCAACGAAATCCCATCGAAATGCTCACTTTCATCATACCAAAGAAGCAAAAATAGATACTTTAGGGAAATTACATACAGTATATCATATTTTTTTCAACGTAATATATTTTCTAGTCAATTTTCCTGCCTCAAAAAACAAAAATTGTATATCTCTTATATTCTTAAAAGCGTAAGTAAAGCTCACAAAATAAGATAAAATATGAAAATATTATTTCCAAATTCATAAAAGAACATAAATAAATATAAAATAAGCAAGTATTCCATAAATATATACTGTGTAAGTATAAAATTATAAATACATACATACATAAGTATAAGGGGGTGTTTTTTTTTAGACGTGTGGTTTTCAATGAAATAATACTTTTTTCGGAGTTGGTCTTTTTGACAGCTGTTGCTTGATTTATACTCAGTTTGGTTTGTCATTTCATAATGAACAGACTCACTCCGGAACAACGTTTGCAAATGGTGCAAATTTATTACCAAAACGAGATGACCACCGATCCCCATTTTTACAAGAAAATTTTGTTCAGCGATGTAGCTCACTTTTGGTTGAATGGGTACGTTAATAAACAATTTTGTCGCATTTAGAGTGATGATAAACCACCAGCCATTGTTGAGACGCCGTTACATCCTCAAAAAGTCAATGTTTGGTGTGCTCTATGGGCAGAGGGAATCATTGGTCCATATTTATTCAAAACTGAAGCCGGCCATAATGTTTCAGTCAATGGGGAACGATTTAGAGCCATGATTAATGACTTTTTCGTACCTAAATTGGAGGATGTCTAGCTATCTTTATAATAAATCTAAATTCTTGGCCAAAGCAATAAATTATATGCGTTTTAAATCTTCTTAAAAACCACATGTCTAGAAGAATACCCTTACTGCGTCGTACCTAGAATCACGATGGTGTTGTTATCTCTTTGTATTTCTATCGATCCTCTGGCGATGAAAAAAAGTGATGTCAACACATCACCTTTATGCACTAGAACGTCTCCAGGGGGTGCATGCGTAGTTTTAAATTTTAAAGATAGTGCTCTGGAAATTATACATACATACATACATACATAAATAATGGTATAAATTCAAATAAAGTTTTTCATTTGTTTGTACGTAACATATATCAATAAGTGTAAAAAAGTAAAATAAGTGTAAAAAAGTAAAATACAATACAATTGATCAAATTTAGTTTTATTGTATTTAACTTCTAATATTTTTCAAAGATTACGCTGTTATTTAAAAAATGACGCTGTACACCAAGTTGCAAGCCAAGGCGAATTTATCAAGGTGGTGGTGAGCGTATATTAGTAAAAGGCCTCCATGTATTTTGTTGCTGCTTTGCTGGACTGAATGTCAAATTTCTGTAGGTGATTTACATCGCCAGCCATTCGCAAGCCAATCGCCAGCGAATCAGAACGAAGCCCTTTGACGTTCAGTCCAGCAAAGCGAAAAAAGCGAAAAAACCAGCTGGCTCCTTACCACCACCTTGTTAAATTCGCCTTGTTTCAAGCTTTATAAAAAAATTATAATGATTCAAAAAAGGTTTCGAATTTTAAATTTAATGAGCTATGAAACTGCATACTCAAAAAATTTCTTTCAAATCTATGTCAAAATTTTTTAATTTATTTTAAATTTTCTACAAAGTTTTAAAATTGGATTTATATAGTTTATGTTAGAGAATGAATTGAATTTTAATTGAAAGTTCTTAAAAATAGATAAATGATACGAACAGCAAATTTTAAGTGGCTAACGATTTCTTACGACGAAAATTTATTTTTATATTAAAAAAAAACCCAACGTCACCCGAAAAAATGTTTTTTTAAACATGCAGCTTTCACTTTATGATACTATCGTGGTGTAACTCAGCACAACGCTTTTTGCCAGACATGGAACTTGCGAATACTTTAAGCTTTGGTAATTTTTTATTTTTCAGTTACACCTTATACTTTCCTACATATATTTTAAATTGGTTGTTATCAACTTTTATGCAGCGTTTATATCGAGGTGAATTTAACAATACAAGCGATTTTTGGTCGAAAACGATTTTGAACCGGTTGGGAAACCGCCTTCTGTAAATGCTGCTCTATGCTACGAGTAATAAGAAAAAATTCGAAATTAAGGGAACAAAAAAGTAATAAAACGCACTAAAAAAACATTTTAAGGCACTTGGAACATTGAGCACGTTTGCAAACGTTGAGCGCATCCATTGTTATGAATGATCAATTTGCATTCATGGCGAAAAAGTAGAAAAATGGCATGACGTATATAAGGTTCTATCAACGATACTGTGTGAAAGGCTGAAGCCATATATAAACCAGCTGTTTGGACTTTTTCGCTGTGGTCGAAGCGGTGCGTGCTTTAACTAGATCTGCCTCTTAGAATCTTAGCCAGTGCAAATAAAAACCTCAGTCATAGAAAACGTTTTTTGCTAAAAGCGCTCACGTGCATTACGCCATGTCTAAAGGATCCCAGCAAAACTAATACGGCAATGCACATTAAGCCTAATTTGTAGCTCTGTTCAAGTTTGGAAGGACCTCTCAGAGCCGTTCGAAATTAAATAAGGTTTTAGACAAAACGACTCATTTTTGTGCAACTTCTTCAAATGATGCTGGACAGCGTAATAAGAGCTGTCAATCTGAATAACAGTGTCACCATATATAACAAAAGTACGATGACGTACAATGCAGATGATATTGACATCATTGGCCTTGACAACAGGGCCATGAGCGCCGTATTTTAGAGTCTAGAAAAGAAAGCAAAAGAGGTTGGTCTAGCAGTGAACGAGGAAAAAGTACCTTATGTCAACAAACAAAAACTCCTAGTATAATATGGACATAGTCAAGCGCATACAAATTCAACGATTGGACATGTCGTTCGTATGGATGATGATGCTCCGGTGAGAAAATCCTTCGAATCGGCACGCATGGATGGGCAACGACGACAATGGCGCCTAACACTGGAAGGATCAAGTGCAGAAGTACCTGTCTTCACTTGGCATAAGTAACTGGCGTCACTTAGCAAAGAAAAGAGGAATTTGGAGAAGTTTTTGGGCCTCAGAACAAACCAGCGGCCATATAAGAATAATAATTTACTTAAAAAGTAATCATATGACTCTCCCTAATTTCAAAATTTTTTGGTATACGTTGTCTTAAACGATTAGAAAAATAATATGATAGAAAAAATTTAGACGAACAATCAGTTGTTAAGTTGTTCAAAGTTTCATAGCAACACGCTCACACGGTTCAAGAATAACCATTGCAGAACTGTTGCACCTTCTGAATGTGCACAATAATAATAAATGAATCCGAATATACGTATACAAATATAAATGAGTATAAACATGCATACATACATACCTTAAACAACCGGGACTAGCTCCGGAAAAGGCTGAGCACGTCGTTAGCAGCTTTCTATTTAAATGCAAGCAAATATCGGCTTGAAGGCATTCGGGAAACCCCTTCAATACCGAATTCATATCGATTCCATTCGTGTAGGACCACGCGTGCTGAAAATACTCCTCTAATCGTTGTCTAAGTGGATTTGGAATCTAAAATGAAGCATTCGATCTTGTATTCCGGAAATAATTTCCCTCTTTGCAAAGTATCGTATTACCTGATGAAATCTAATAAATTCACGCACCCTCAACATTTGTGTATGATACCTGGCAGTACCCGAGTAAAGTCTTTGTATTATTGCAGAAACATTTCCAAATATGCTCGCATACATAAGAGCTAAAAAATTAATTTTTGTTTTTTTTTTAACTAGAGTGCTTTAGGAAGAACATAAACACTCCCAGAAACAGCTAGACTTATTACGACCCCACGTACACAAAGAACGATGCTTAATTTTAGAAAGATGGAAAAAAAATTCTCTCGAAAGCCTAACGATAAGCTAGTAGGATAACACTACATTTGAATATTTGGAATGGTTAAAGGTGTAATTTGTGATTTAAAGTTGTAAAATCTAACATGTTTACTGCTTTAATGAATGTTGATTTTCAAGCAAGGCTAAAATGGCAGCAACCTATAATAACCTCCTTTCTGAGCGCCTCCTTTATAGTGCTTGGTTATATTGGAAAGAAGAGCTCAGATCTTATGGGGTTCGAGATGGCCGCCAAACTGGTGGTCTGCCCCCTCATTTACCTCAATGCCTGCGTGACCTAAAAATCATACAAGACGTGTGTCGTTCCTTTTCGCCAGATCATTGAGCCTTTTAATGTACTCCAAGACCATTGAGGATTTTACTTCAAATGACGAAAGGGCCTTGAGCACTGTCTGCAGATTTAGTTGAGCACCAGCATTGATTGCATATATTTTCGCCTGAAAGATTTTTTGAAAGATGCCCATAGGTATCGAAAGTTTATGGATCAATGTAATAACCAACTTCTTTGCAGCGTACGAGACGTATTCAAGTTTCTTCCAAGATCAAGGCGAATTCAATAAGGGGGTGGTGATGATATACATATAAACAATAGAAAAACTACATGTATTTTGCTTTTGCTCCTTTTTGACTGTTTTCAAATCACCTGTAGACATTAATATTCGCACTGCGACCAATCAGAATAAAACAATTTGAGATTCAGTCCACAAAAATGAAAAAAAACCAGCTGTTCTAGCAACAACACTTTTGATTCACTTTATATGAATCAACCCAAATTAGATGAAAAACTAAACGTATTTCTACATTGTTTTTTTATTTTTACAGGAAATAACTATTGGCCGGCTTTTTGGTAAAAGAATATTATATATATATATATAATATATAATTTTGGCGCGTACACTATATAGCTCAGTGTTTGGCCGAGCTTCTCCTACCATTTGTGGTGTGCGTCTTTATATTATCCACAAATGGAGGGACCTACTGTTTTGTGCCGACTCCGAACGGCAGATGTATTTAATGAGAAGCTTTTTCATGGCAGAAATACCCTCGGAGGTTTGCCATTGCCTGCCTAGGGGTGACCGCTATTAGAAAAAACTTTTTCTATTATTAAGATTTTACTTGCCCTGACTGAGATTCGAACCTCGAACTCACCGGCATATCAAGTAATAGCACGCACCGCTACCAACTCGACCACAGCGGTCGAATAGAATATTAGCTTCATTAAAATCGGGTGCGCCAAAATAAATTGACTAAATTTTTTTATTTCTGAGATGTTTGCCAAACAATTTCTTTATTTTCAGGAGATCGGTAGCAAAATTTCGGAAAAGTAAATCGATAGTATCGTCGATAATTTTCTATATCTAATACGTCAAACGTTCTCACACGCTCCGACTTTAATTAGCTCTAGAATCATAATACACAAAGGAATAACAAATCGATCAAAACTTCAGATTTTTTTATTGAAATTTGGACTACCCCAATATGCTGTTTTCATCAAGTGTACAAATTGTCCCGAAATTTTCTGAAATATGTGTATTTTTACTCGAAAAATTTGACATTTCATTTGGTGTTGGCAAGGCGAATTTAGTAAGGTGGCCTTGGTAAGCAGCTGATTTATTTGTTTTCTCTTTCGCCGCGGTACAGCAAATCTAAAAATCATTTGTTTGTTGGTTGGTTTTGACATTCGCTGTACCGAAAGCAACAACAGAATACATGTACTTTTTTTTCTTAAGCATTTGCTGCCACCTTTATAAATTCGCCTTGGGTGTTGGGTATTTTTTTTTTGGCAACAAGAATTTGAAAGCTAGTAAACAGCTGCCAACAGATAGATGATCGTAATATTAGCAATTAAGAAATTTGTGTATGAGAACTTTAAAGATGAAGAATATAAAATAAGACTCATTTGACATGCAAGAAATATGTGCATATCGGTTAGTTAAATTTTTTTTTTTAATATAATGTCTTCATAGAAACACTTTAGCAGAGGTTTAAACCCTGCATACGTTATTCCTTTCCTGTTGCCTCTTAAGGTTTTGTCAAGCCTAGTTCTGAGTGTATGCGGGTCATAACGTTAGACTAGATATTCGTGGAAAACAAAGGTCTAAAAACAAAATAAGGGAATTCCACAACATAGCTAATTGTACTATGTAAATAAAATCTATAATTTTGCAACCAAACATTTTCAAATACATATGTAACTGTTTAAATACGTGAAAAAAGCAATTTATATACTAATAGATTTGTAATAAATATGTTTACATAACATTAAAATAGCGAGCAAGCGTACGATTGGCGAAACCGGACAGACCATTGAGGAAATCTGTTTCCTTTTTATATATTTATAACAAAATACAAATAACATACCCGGGCAAGTAAGGAATCAAGTCTGGTGAAGACTAAATATTTCACATTTTGTGATTATAACGATTTTCGTTATTTGAAACAATTAACCTATCATGAATTTATTAACATATCATTGAATAACATGCTTCATAAAAAAACGTTTCACAATCGATGCTAATAACACACACATATGTATATTTGTTGTTATAAATACACAAATGATTTGTGGAATGCGACTTATTTTTGCAGACATTGACTTTTTTGTGGCTCTTATTAGTCACAACAATATCAATGACTTGCGTTTTGTCTTCTTGTGAAGATTATTAAAAAAATTTACATATAATTTGACAGGCCGTAATCCACAAATCCACTATGTATTTAAAGCAGGAATGTACTTACAGCCCACAAGCATCACACATATCGTGAACACTTTTTCGGCGTCAGTATTTGGAGCAACATTTCCAAATCCAACTGAAGTTAATGAGGTAAATGTAAAGTAGAGTGCAGTTATGTATCTTGACTAGAAATACAAAATTTTTTTTACATATGCATGTATTTCAGTATGTATGGATGTAAATTGTAAATGTAAAATTAGCATACCTTAATTGTTGGCCCACCAGTGTTGTTGTCAAAGTATGGCTCTTGAATATCATTACCCAGTGAATGCAGCCAACCAATATTCTTAGTTAAAAGTGTTCTCTCTGCATTTCCTATAGCATACCTGTGTGAATAACAAAAAAAAAAAAATTAAGTGCAAAGTATAACAGAAGACGGACGTACTAGCTTTATTATTCGATTTTCGGCATAATATATAAAGTGTGAGAAACATATTTTACCGATTTTTTTTACAAATTTGTATTTTTTTACCTTGCCAGTATGGTAGAAAACGGGCCATGTTCGACCCTACTTTACTTTAAATAACATTTTATATTTTTATTTTAAGGTAACAAAATTACACTTTAGAATATCACAGCGGAGTCAGTGTAAAGGCCCGCAAAAAATACAAATGTACAATAGTATGATCCCACTGAAATTTTTTAGCATGGCTTCAATATATGAAAGCTGCTATTAAAACTGTGTGAGTTCATTTGAAAACAGAAGTTGTTTGTTTTTATTTTCAATTTTTTTTTTTTAATAATTTTATCTATAAAATTAATCATATTTCGATAATGCTGAAAATCCTTGCTCTTAAAAATAGTCCGTCGGCTTTGCTAATCCTGTGGGTTAATATATCTGTATTTAAGCAATAATCAAATATATTTAACAAGCACCTTTCTATTCATTTCATTTTCGAACTATAATGAAAATAAGATGTCGTTGGCTTAAAAATATATTAAAGCTCAGTTTAGGTTGAAAGGCATGCTTGAATAAATTTAAATTGTTCCTATTCATGCAGTGACAGTTAATTATGCCTTTTTTCTCTTTCACACAGCTTTAATTTATTATAATTTTAATTTATTTACACTTTTTGATTAACCAACTGGCAATTTGTTCGTATGTTTGTGGCCTAAATAACGGTTTGTTCACGGCTGTTATTGAGCTCGAGGCTAGTTTTTATTCTTACAATTCTTAAAATGAGTTCTTTCGTTATGTTAACCACTATCCAGTTGATACAAATCGCAGTGGAGAGTGATGAGAAGAATGTAGGTGCACTAGGGCGTATGAGTAATGTTCCCATGACAGTCGGGTCTACGATACTGGAACGACACGGATTTATGTCCGGCCAAGGACTGTCACTTCAGCATGTTTTATGCTGCTATAACAACAACAAGAGTAATGTTATTATTAAAATGACCAACATTTTATTTTACTGGACATGGAATCAATTTAAGGTCAGTTTTTCATTGCTAGTTTAAACTAAATTTAAAATTTGCTTTCTAAATTAATGAAAAGTAGTTGCTGTTTGCCATCTGGACCTGTAATTTCGAACTAAAAACTATAAAAACTCTTTGGATCTAGAACAAAAAGCAATACTTTCAATTTACATTCCTCCTCGATAGAAAATCGGGAATAGGAGGAAAAATTGTTAAGTAACATTTGTAAATAACAAAATCCTTGGAGTGTTTTGAAAAGTTTGCTCGTTTTTAGAAGTTAAAGCCTTTATATCTGAGAACTGTCAGTACGTAGTTGCTCATAGGACCGGTAAACCATAAACGAAAACGAAAGTACAAAGCGCGAAGTAATAGAACTTGATGTTAATGATTTATTGGCAGTTAACACTAATAGCTTTAAAAGTGATCTAATAACCGACGCGAAGGATGCACGCACGGTTGTATAACATTTTTTATATATGTTGTGCCGATTCATGAAAGGCGTGATTTTGTTTGTCGAGATCTAAAACTGATCAGCTACAGAACAAATGCTTATCAGCTGATTAGCTAATAAAATATATGTATGTATCATTTATTGAGAGTATTGAGTATAGTATTCACGTGAAAAAATAAGTGAAATATCAAAAGCATCTATCTTAGAGCAGAAAGCAGAGAATGGGTTTTGTCTCAATCCTGTCGGAATAAACGGCACGGCTCCCAAACAACATATCCATATTCCAGTATTGGCCAACGTTTGTGAGTTGGGAAAAGTGAACGGTCAACAACAATAGCTTCGAAGAGTTTTGGAACAGCAGAAAGCTTTGCAATACCCCGATAATATTCTATAGAGGACCTACTCCCGGTTTTGTGAAGGGGTATAATAAATGATTCTTTCCAAGCTGATGTTTTTAAGTAAGAACTCAGGATCAAATCGGTGTCTGCCTTTCAGTTACTTAAATAATAAAATACGACCTCGGATAGTGCTGGAATAATATCAGGCAAACATGTTGGAAAATTGATAGACAGTCACAAGACTTTTTTTGATATTTCATAGCAGACGGAAAACCATTCACTCTGCGCTTCGAGTTAACGAAATCATAAAATGATTCAAGGGCTTGTATTAAATTCCTTTTAACTTTACATAAATAAGATTTGTAGAATTTTTTATTAAATTCAAAATCAGCGTGTCGGAAAATTTAATACTTAACATAGTCAGGGTGCAAACCAGTTATTTTAAAAGATTTCGACTTTTTCTTTTTAAATTTCTAAATTCATTTGTAAACCTAAGTTGTGATTGTTCTTTTTGAACACAAACACGTTTAGTTTAAAACTTTTGAGAATAGTTGTGTACAGTCAAAAATGATAGAGAAGAAGATTGTGCCTTCCAAAAATGCGTGACGTAATCATAGTGAGTGAGCGGAAGAGGTGGCAAAGAAGAGTAAAAGTGGAAGAGCGACCGCAGTATTGCCACTTTGGTAATTTTTTACAAAAACTGGAAATTTTTTATATTAGAACGGATTTGGTGAATTTTGTTTCAATTTGGAAGTTTTTCAAAATGTTTTCTTTTAAGTTTTAAAAACTAAAAATTTAAAACCTTTAACCTTCTTCCAATTGCACAAAAAAAATTTTCTTATTTACATATAGCTCATTAACTAAAATATTGTCATAACTCAAAAAACCAACAACTGAGAAAAACTGTTGGAAAGTTTTGAATTTGCATATACTCTTTTAGTAAAATGAAATGTTTTTTGTTGTAGTGAGCATTTTTGCATACTCAAATTGATTATTATCAAGGCAAGTACTTTATGGCATTTGCCTATTTTGTTTGCTTTACTTTATTGTCACCCTAAATAAATATAAACACGTGTCATGCATTTCTCATCCCGAATATCTATATTTTATTTTGCATATTTTACTCATTTGCCTTTTTTGTCTATTTAACTCATTTTGCCTATTTTACTAATTTTGCCTTTATTGCCTATCTTACTTTTAACGCCCCTTTCTTATTAACAATTGCTTAAACTACACCACTGAAATCTGCGGCGAAAATAAGCAACGTCCAGCTGTTATTGTTTGAATAACGGGACTTTGCGGTAGCATACGAAGCAAGGCGAATATATGTATGTATATGTATGTATACACCTATTCACCTTGGTATGAAGATAACGTTTTGTAAAAATGCCTAAGATTATTGAGTCTGAAAGTGTTAAATTAAGACAAATTATAAAACAATATGGTGAAAGTACATTTTCCAATGACATGAAAATACTTTTTTGTTAACATTGTACAACGGAAGTGAACCACACAAAAAAATATTATATAGAACAGTACTTGAAAGCAGCAGGCAAGCATAAAGTTGCTGTTGCACTAGTAGATGCTGCCGATGCCCGACAAATTTCATCATATGCAGTAGACATTTCACCGATATTACGCGAATGTTAATTGCTTGTGACATTCCATTATACAAAACCAACTTCCGTGAATTTAAAGTTTTTATAGAAAAGTATACCCAAAAAAAATCTTCCTGCTGAAGCCACTTTGAGAAGATATTACGTTGATGATTTGTATGAAGAGATAAGAGCGAAAATTTGGACAACACAATATATATGTTTCTATTGATGAGACCACCGATAAGGCTGGAAGATTTGTCTGCAATGTCATCGTTGGTGCGTTAGAGAAAAATGCACGAGAATATCTGCTAGCGGTAGAAATAGTAGAAAAAGTGAACGCATCAAATGTAGCTACTGTATTCGATAATGCTTTGAAAACATTATGGCCTGAAGGAGTGAAGCGGAAAAGGGTCTTGACTTTTGTGACTCACGCTGCCAGGTACATGAAAAATTGTGGAAGAGGGTTACAACTTTTGTTAAAGATTATTAATGTGACCTGCGTTGCCCATGGCATTCACAGAGTTTGCGAAACCTTGCGTAGCAAATATAATGAAGTAAATGCATTTATTTGCAAAGCAAAAAAAATTTTTCTTAAAAGCCTTGCAATAATATTGATATTTAAGGAAATTCTACCCAACATTCCATTGCCACCCAAACCTGTAAGTTATTGATTTTGTATCTTATTCGCGGATAAAACTTAAAATTTTTAACAGGTATTAACTCATTGGAGCACATGGCTTTCAGCTGCTCTGTATTATGCAAAGTATTATGCAGAAATTAAAAGCGTTATTGAAACACTGGCTGAAGATGCAGCAAGCGTAAATGTTGCCAAGAAATTTTTATTAGATGGTCGACTTCCGGAGCAGTTAGCTTTTCTGCAAACAAATTTTAGCTTTTTAGTTGAACCAAACAATGGAATTTTTTTGACGTTGCAGAAAAGAAGTAAAATAATTTCTGAATTTATTTAAATTCATATTGAAGTTCTAATATTTTCTTCAGGTAACTCAATTGGAGACATTTTTACTGTTCTTGATTTTGTTGAAAATTGCCTAAATGACATCCGAGGACAGACAGCCAAAGATATTTTGCAAAAGTTTAAAGATGTGTTTTCATCTAACGAAGGACTTCAAATGATGACAATAATTGCAAGTATAGTCGCTGGGTCTGAAACAGCAGCTTTACCTGAAAATATTGAATTGGGCTCCTTTGGTTTCATGCGAGGTTGAGCGTAGCTTTAGTTGCTATAAGGCTTTTCTCACAGACAACAGAATTTTTTTTTCACCGGAAAATATAAAAAAAATTTAATCCCACTATGCTTCTACAATTTCGCCGAAAAAGAAGAAATAATTTCAGTAGCTACAAAGATTTTTTTAGTAAATGCTGAATTAAATTTTTAAATATTTATTAATTTATGTATGCACTGAGATATATACATACACATTATCGGGGAAAAATTTGGGTTTACTTTTACTTTTTAGTACAAGGATTTTTTTAATAAACGCCCTTTTGTCCTTCCGATTTTGCCTATTTAACGTTTTTTCGTGCCATAAAGTACTTGCCTTGATTATTATATTTCATGAGTTATGTTTAAAATCAGTTTAAACTAAGTTTAGTTATACTCAGTTTAAATTTAAACTTAGATTCCTTGCGCTCAATTAAATTTGTATGTATATGTAGTAGTCCACGGTGGGCTTGGATAAGGTTTAACCCAAAGGTTAAGTCGGCATACCTTTTAAGGTATCGATACAAATTTACTACTCATTTGTTGGTAATTGAGTCCTCTTCAAGAATTTATTGGGTGTCATTTTCGATTTTTTGAGTTGTTACAAAGTTATAGTGCAAAAACCACGCTCAATACTTTTTTAGTCTTATTTTTTTAAGTTCCGATAGCCATATATTTCGATAAAGAAGTGATAAACAAATGTATTCAGCATTTGTTTTGTTGGCATTTTATTGTGCTTTTTATCTACTATTCTTTTTTCTACGTTTAAAAGAATTGGTCTAGTAATTTAACATAAAAACCAAAAAAACCGCGGTTTTCGAGTTTTTTCAGAAAACTGAAATGAAATTACAGCGTTTGAGCAGTAAAATTATTAAAATATTATTTGTTGTGTGTAAGAAAAGATTTTAAGCCAAAAATATATGTTGTGCAACCGTTTCGGGCGTTGGTGGAACAATTATCCTTTCCAAGATAAAGAAAAATCGAGTTCCTTATTTAATTACTTCTGGGTTCAACCTTATCCAAATGCACCGTGAGTCAGCAAACAGCTGATAGAAGCTGAATGGAGATAAATATTTAAAAAAAAAATGGAAAATTTCGACGAGCTAAACACGTTGTCGAATCTTTACTGATGGCTCCAAAACTGACTCTGGGTCAGGATCTGGAGTTTTTATAGAAGATAATGGGGAGAAGCTTCACTTTTCTCTTGGGGAATATGCGTCGGTCTTCCAGATGGAAGTATTTGCAATTATCAAGGCCACGGACTACGTGGTGGAAAATAGATGGAGAGGGAGGACTGTACGTGTCTGCAATGACATCCAAGCTGCACTCAAGGCATTGGCCAGCCCTCTAACTACTTCCCAACTAATTCGGCAATGTAAGTCTCGACTAAACTATATTGGTAAACATAATGAACTTGCTTTACTATGGTGCCTGGTTACTCAGGAGTACCTGTTAATGAGACATCTGACCATTTGGCCAGAGTTGGCTCGGATCAGGAGTTCCTCGGCCCTGAACCAGCTATAGCACTCCCACCTTCGGCCATCGATGCCACCATCAGAAACTCAGAAATTACTGGGAGGCGTCGAGAGGTTGCAGATGGGCAAACCTTATGTTACCTTTAATCTCAGAAGGACTAACAAAACACTTCCACTCACACTTCCACTCACTTACCAGGCGAGACTGCAGACAACTTGTCGGACTGTTGACCGGTCACTTCACGCGGCATAGACACCTGACAATGGCAGGCGTGCATGACAACTCCATATGCCCATCCTGTTTTAAAGAGGAAGAGACGGCGGAACACTTTCTTTGCTTTTGCCCCTCCTTTGCAAGAACTAGGTATGAGGCATTTGGTCGCGACGTGTTGAGAAACGAACACCTGAGCTCTTTGACACCCCAAAATCGGCTAAATTCGTAAATCCTGCAGATTTAAAACAGATGAAAAGGAATATGAAAACAGTAAAATGGACGGCATGTAGTCTGAGTGTTGTTTTCTGCACGCATTGTTTCGTGCCTGATTCCCACAAATTGAAATGCTGGACATTTCGTTCAAAATCATCTTCGATTGGCCTTCGCGAAAACGAAACGTGTGCTTGAGCTACATACATATGTACATAATTTACCAACATAATTTCCAAAATCACCAATAATTTCGTAATTTAACTCAATTGCAGGGTGATAAGAATCCTCTGAAATCGGTTCACACCGATTTATGGTTGATTGAGGTATATCATAGACATAAACGAGATACAAGATGGTACATACATAAATCCGCAGAATTCTTATAAAAGTGATATTAACTAACGAAATGGAAAAAAATTCTTGTTAAGAATTTAGCATTTAAACAAAGAGCTTAAGAAAAACAGCTCGAAAAACAAGCACAATCCAAAAACAAAGGTTTAAATTAAATTGATTTTGTCTCTCATCACATTTTGGAAAAGGTTACATTTTGTGTTAGTCATTATTTATGGTAGTATTTCATAAGATGTCAAATGCAGCCATCGCCACAAAAAGCACACACAAATACCTTTTGCAGAGGTAGTCGCAGCAACCGGTAATTACAAATTCTATATCAAAGCACCAAAGGCTGATAAAATCAACCATCAACTAGTCAAGATGGTGAAATTTGTGAGCATGGGGTCACGGTACGGCGGTTACTAACTACCCCCAAGGAAAACTTAGTCTCAAAACTTGATACCAAAAGCGTGTACGTAATGATTTCGAATGAGAAATGGGGGCTTATCGAATAAAATCGCCGCATTAGTTACCGTCAACGATACAAATGCATTAAGAGCCGTAAGATAAGAGAAGTGGCGTTTCCAAGATTGTTCAGAAAGCAATTAATGAAATCGTGACAATTGTATACAAAGTTAAAAAAATTTGTTGAATATTTCAAAAGCAGTAGTCAAGCTTTAAAAAAAAATTAAGGGACTTTCAAGTACAAATGCCATTGCCTATTTTAAAATTAAAACAAAGTGTGCCAACGCGGTGGAACTCGACTTACGATATGTTGGCGCGAAAAATAGAGGTTAAAGGTGGTGTGATGAGCACAATTGCCCTTTTGATACCCGATGTTTGGAGATAATTAAAAGGATATTTACCTTAATATATTTTTGTGATGTCATAAATATCCTCTGAAAATATGTGACGTTACCAAAATTTATTGTTTTCATTAATCTTATCCAAAGCTATTTGGAAAAAACTTACAAAAGCACCCAAAATTTTAAAAAGATTCTGTATAGTGGCTACATCGGTTCCTAGTTATAACATAAATGCATAAATGAACTATATGAACTAAATGAACCAGTTCTTTTGAGTGATCGAACTAGACTCACTGATCACTTAAATGAATTAAACATCACAAATCTAGAAAAGAAAGAAATATATCAAATCGGGTCACATCGAAATTTTAAGACATTTGCGTTGTTGCCAGATCATCGCCAACATTATTATCTATATAAGAATATACATATGTCAAAATAGTTCGACAGAATGGCCCGTCATTCTCGACAGTTCCATTCCCGTATTCGCTAGTTTTTGCAAAATTTTACCATAATTAATCACAAAGCATTCCCGTATGCGGTTCTCTCGCAAATGAAAGTAAATAGCGTTATCTCTGTGTCATAACTAGCAAGGATTAACCTCGAAAAATGTTAGTTGGCGAAATCTGTCAAAACCATTAGTTGTAATGGGCTTAACAGATGAAGTTGTAAACAAAGCATGAATAATAATAATAACAATAATAATGTTGAAGAAACATTTGATAATGTGACGATGCAAAAAGCGTATTGTATTTTTTTTGTGTTTGTAATAGATACTGTGTGATCGGATACACTAATGTGTTTTCAGCATAAATCATTATTTTTATTACTTCATTTTTTATTTGATTTGCGAGCTTCCTACTATATCATTTTTTCAAGCTTTATAACTCTCATGGAAGGAAAAAATCGAATCAATAACTACGACCAAAAAATTGTTAGTAATATAAACATATTTACCAAATGCAAGCCAACCAATGGGCGATGAGTACAAATGTTGCCATGAGAAGAACAAGCACAGCAGCACCGTATTCCGAGTATCTGTCAATTTTTCTGGCCACCCTCACCAGCCTAAGTAATCGAGCAGTTTTGAGTAGTCCAATAAGAGTAGTTGTCTGCAAAGAATTAAAATTATTATTTAGCTAACATTAAAAGCAAAACCCATAAAAAAATAAGAAGAAAGGTGAATGAAAGCATTGTGTGCGAATCGGGTATTTGGAAACCAAGAAAGAATATTTGTTAAGAAAAATAAAGTAAGTCGTAGTAAAACGACTAATAAAAACGCCTTAGGGCCGTTTGCACTATTTCCGGTTAAGCGCTTTATCGGAACTAAAAGCGCCGGTTAAGACCATCCGTCAGATGAGTAAGCTGAATTGTAGCTTACCGCCAGACCCTTAGGGCCGTTAGCACCATCTACTATTCAGCTTACTATTCAGCGCTTGCTTATCTGACGGATAGTCTCAACCTGCGCTTTTAGTTCCGATTAAGCGCTTAACCGGAGAGGGTGCAAACGGTCCTTAGTTGTGGAATAGTGCGCCTGTTGTTTATTTTGTATAGCCAGCTTTATATTTATATATGTTATGTACATATGTATGTATGCATCTATTTATAAGATCCAAAAAATCTGCAAACTTTTTGTTTGTTTAGAAATTATATAAGACGATCTCATGCAATTGATGCGTCATTACTTGTCAATCGAGATCGATATTTTTTTCATATATTTTCATGTGCAAGAGGTGCTGAATAAGCCTTAAAATTAAAAAAAAAATAACCGATTTTTAAGTTTGCGAATTAAAGCAATATGCAAGTTCTTGTATGGTAAGTTCGAGTCACTCGATAATATCCTGTGTATGTATACATGTGTGACAGGAAAGTAGAATGTAACCTATCGATCGAAAAAATCGATTTTTACTTTCTAAGCGATTCTTATACAGTAGATCCAATATTACAGTATTTTTTCGAACCCTAGGTCCCCTTAAACTTTCCTTGTCACACATATGTATGTAGCTCAGCATATGTATGTTATATGTATATTTGGTGATTCATTTAGAGAAAATGGAAGAACTAATAGTATTTTATAATCATCATTTTCATACAAAAGAACTATTCTTGGCATTTCTTTAGGTTATTGCTTTGAAATGTTGACCGTAACTGCGCTGGAAAAGGTGCGTTTTATGATGACACTTTCGTGGATTTTGAGTGGTGTTGTTTAATTACTCGAGTAATATTTTTTTCTTTCTCCTGTCCGACATGGTGGAATGCTGATATTTGTTGGAACGATTTTTTGTCACCCCTTGTCAAGTTTGTCTCAAACCGGCTGAAAAATCATCTCTAAATGAATCAATCAATACATACTTATACAAATGTACATACATATGTATGTATTTCCCAAAAAAAATACAAGATTGAACAGGTCTAATTTTCGTGCTCAAAAGTATACCCCACAATACACATTTCACTCAGCTATTGCGTTACAATGTAATTAAATTAAGAAAAAGTTATTTACAAAGGTTCATTTCGGTTCCAATATTTTCAGCATTTATATAGTTTATCAGTTTCATTTAGCTTCATTACGAAATTTCATATATATTTTTGTCTACGTATTTCAAGCCTAAATTACACGGTTTTTAGATATGGTATTTTGAGTAACTTTATTATGTGATGGTTTGGAAATGTTCATGGTTTGCTTCTTTTGTATGTATAAAACAGTAGGTTCAGATAATCAAGTAATTGTTTTCAATTTTTTATGAAAAACTATATTTCTGTTCTCAGAGCAATAAATAAGGAAACAAAAGTTACTACTTAGCAGCTCCAGATTTTAATTTTGCCGCCATCGCCACACTTTGTTTAGGGAATTACTAGTCATTGTACAGTTTCATAAGTACCTTAGAAGAAGAAGACTTCCTAATTTTTTGACAGGCAATGTGTGCAACAAGCAATAGTTGCTTGCTGTATGGGTGTTTTTCTTTCAGTGCATTGGTGGAGCGTTTAACTCAAAAGACACTCAAATTTCAAAACGGATTCTCTCTAGATTAGGCTACTTTTCTTTTTATTAAAAGCATTGCTTAATGGTAAGCTCAATTGTGACACAAAAGGTAAAATATTACTTCGTTACGATGTTCCTCACGGTGCTTATTTTGTTTTTGCTTTTAGGTATGCTGCTTGTCAAATTTCAGCTGTTCTGTCAACACCACCTTTAATGAATTCGTTTTGATTTTGATTTCTTTCTGGAAGTGTCATTATTCATAACATTAGTCGCACTAATAAGTTGTTATTTTAATTAGAATTTTTTTTTAATGTTCTTAGTTTTTCGGTTGGTTATCTTTTATTTTATTTTATTTTTATTTTTCAAATCATATGTCGATATTTCGAAAATTTAATTTGATTAAAAAAATGTATATTAAATTTTTCGGTCATTTAAAACATTAACTGAATTTAGAAAATCACCAAATATAATAAAAAAAATTCGTTTAGACTCAAACGGTTATTGCTTATCCGACAAGTAAAAATACTAAGATATTTAATCGGGTAAAAACATAAAACATTACTAATAGCACTGACATTGCCGAACTTTGCGACGACAATGTCAGAGCAAAGTAAAGAAGAAAACTAGAATCATATTTCAATATCTATTCCGTGAGGTTATTATTTAACTTAAAATCAAGACCGTTTTTGGAGTGGGATTTGTATTTAGACACTCTTGCAGCAAACTCATAGTTGCATTTACACATAGACGCAATTTAACTTTCGTTGGTTTTCAGATAACCTTAATTTCAAAATGTCAAGTAATTGGCTCTGCTTTTTTTAATGTTTAATTAAAACTAGTTTTAGTACTGATTTTATGCTTTTGCTTTTGTATCAATGAAAAATTTTTTAGAATCAAAGAGACCGCTCACCAAAAACACCAAAAACACCAATTAACACAATTTTATATTTCCCTAATGCCTGTTTTTACAGTGGAGAGTTTACCAATGCTTTGCTGTAAAGTATCAATTTATATATATTTTTGAAATAAAAAAATAAAAACCATTTAACTGGCGATCGTCAGTCAACTCATGACTTCCGAACCCAAATCGATAGAATTCTTGATGGTCTTAAATGTTTCGTTTTTTGTTTAGACTGTTTCAAAATGACAAAGGTACTTAGTTAGAATGTTTATGTCAGTTATGGAGTTATTTTTGATTATGGTTATGCATCAATGAATGTTTTCGGCAAAATATTTCGTAATTGCTATCATAATAAAAATTGCGACAAGTATAAAAACTGTTTGCAATTAAAATGCACGCACAATGTGAAATATTACATAGAAGTGTATAATTGTGGAATTGAAGCTACTGGGAAGGAATTACAGCGTTTTTAATTTGCTTAAACATAACATAAGTAATTGCGCTCAAAAGCTCATTTAAGAAAGAATTATTGACTTATAATACCTCTTCATTATCCAAGCCGAGCTGTAAAACATTGGACACATAAATAAATTAAATTACACATACAAAAAGTTGGAAAATATTTGCAAATGTAGATAATATTTATAGTTGGTATCATTTGCCGGCAAATAAGGTATTGTTTTGCATACATATTCATATTCATATGTAAATCGGATACTTTACTTTGCTTTATTATTGTGTTTGCACAAAATTCAAATCCATTGATATATAAAAATATAAAAGTGTGTAAGTATTTACATACATACATACATATTTTGATTTAAAAATAATTCAATTAAATTTTGCTCTAATTTAATGTAAGCATTTTGTATATGTATATGTTCATACATACATACATTGTACATATGTATGTACTACATATGATTTGCATTGCAGCATTCTTACATACAAATTAATTCAACTTTAAGAGCATTTATTTATGTTATATTTCATATATTTCTTGTTTTTATCGAAATCCTTATTCGAAGAACGCTGAACGTCTTGTAAGCACTAATTTGTTCCTCAGATATGATTTATAATATCTCTCCATTACTCATTATTTGCCATGACGTTTTCGAGAGTGGTCTGACAAAACTGATTATTATGTACATATGTAGAGACAATCATTGGATTTACATAACCCCTTTTAAATTTTAAGCCATTCTGCTTATTAACAACAAACCTACATATAAGAAATAATAATACTACCTAATCAATAAGCCTGAATATAGTTAATAGTACTAGTTAATAGACTGGAGTGTCGGATGGTCGAATCTTTCAAGACTTGATTCGAATATTCCTCACAATTCTTCCAGCGATGCTGCGATTTCTCTTACCCGTCCAAATAGTACTCGTCGTTTTTTCCTACAAAGCACTTGTTTGATTGTATTTTGTTTCGGGCGTATAATGGTGTATCCAAGTTTCGTCTACAGTATTAAATAAGCGGCAAAACTCGGCTTTATTGCGCCTTAACTGCGCCAACAGAAGGTTGGAAATGTTTATTCGAACATGACAGCATTCTCATGCCTTATGTATGACAAACTCGTTCTGTGAACGTTTTTATAACCTCTGCTATCTCTCTCTCACTTTATTTCGACAAACGTCCAGTCTCATTTGGTGAACTTTAGCAGTTTTTGGTCGTCCCGAACGTTCGTCGTTTCCCAAGCTGAATCTACATTATTTTGCTTAAGGGCCGTTTAGATAAGACTTTTGCTTAAGAGTTTCGTTTTGACAAGAGTTTGAAGTTCACTTCATTGATTTATTTGAGTCTTGTTAAATAAAAATTGAGGAAAGCGAAGCCTAATGAAGGGCAACCCTCATCTTTTGCGCGCTTTGGTAACCAGCTGTTTACGCGCTTGCATTAATACAAATGCAAGAACAATGCAAAGAACTAAATTCTGTAAAGTTAATTATTTTTACTATTTTTAAATGAAATATGTAAAAAGACATTCGTAACATACCAGCAGCTTGTAGTGCAGTGGCCATCGCGTAGGTGAAAATTAGTTATCAATATGGTGCATATTTTTATATTTTACAGATGCTATTTATGATGTATACACCAACACATATAATGGATCGAGAATACCTCTTTGGCAACATTCCGCTGTTGCTCCCCCTGCGACGACCGAATTAAACCTGGTGCTGGTGAGCGTAATACCTATGGGCAGAGAGATCGTATCCTGCAAAAGCTGGCATATCTTAGCATAACAGGACAGAGAGCCTATCCAATGTATATCTTTGAGGCAGAAATATGTGCTACAGAAAGATTTACGGAGTCTAATATAACACGCAACTACCGAAATCGAAGCACTGCGAACTTGTCGGCCACGCTAGCCGCTTACGGTCTTGCAACCATACTTCTAAACTGGTGATGGATTGCTTTGACAATCTGAACACTCTTGGTCTGACCAACCGAGTCTCTCCGAGTCTGGCCTCCGAATAAAACTAATATTGTTGCCAATGAGATTGCGGATAGGCTCGCAAAAGTAGGAGCATCAACAACCTTTAGGGGCTCAGAACTGGAGAAGGATAGGAGCATTATTAGGAAATAATACTGGGACAATCTACTAGGTATGGAGCGCTCCAAAGTGGTTTGGAATTTTAAAAACTATTTGGAGAATGCAGCGTGGACTTGTCCAAGAACAATCTGAGCATAATTGTTAAAAGGCAGTTTTACCGCACTTAAGTATCTACATATTTGCAAAAATACAACTTTAAGAGTTATCACAAGACATTACATACTTAAATAACGAAAATGCCTTTCTATTAACCTTTCAAAAAACAATTTGAATCGGATTAAAAATGTATTTTTTACAAATGAGTTCGCACAGCTAGTTTATGAGGTTGGCAATTCTTCACACTAATTTCATAACTTTGGCAGTTTGGCAATCCTGGTTTTACTTATTTCCTTAGTTTGGTAAGAGGGGCGATTCATAACAATTTTATTATACAAAACAAAAACTATAAATATATTCTAAAATATACAAAGCACATTTTCATTTCCCTGAGTATGAGGAAATGGAAGTAAGTTATGGAAGGTACGATGAAGAAGGTCGCGCTGCTTCGGAAAGATACTGCCTAAAGGCCTCGCTGCGATCAGGCATAATGCGAGCCGTGTGGGAGCGCTATTGTGAGTAGAAGAAGGAAGCAAGACACATTTTTCGTAAAAAGTGTGTGAGTGCAAAGAGCTTGAGATATTAGTCGACAAGAAAAGTGACCGAAAATTGTTTTAGGAAGTGCGACTGCAGGTTTCAAGACCGGGGCAAATTCCTGTAAGAAAGACAACGTTCAGACATACATAGTTAATGCAAGGAAGATTTATCCATGTACTTAATGGTGACAGCAGTGACCTCTTTGGAAAAGATGATGAACCCAAAACCCCAATCAGTGACGACGGAATCGACATACCGTTACCTGACTGTGATGAAATTCGTATAGCAATAGCACGGCTAAAGAACAACAAAGTCCACGGAGCTGATGGGTTGCTAGTATGCATGTCAATCCCGGGATCCTGAAATCCCGAGATCCCGGCCTTTTTTAGCTCCCGAAATTCCGGAATTGTAGAAACCAAAGAATTTAATAGCCGTTTATTTTTAAAATTTAATATCACTTTTAAAAATTCCCCTGTCAAGGGTAAAACAAAGCCTTTAGAGAGTTCACAATCGACAAACAACACAGCTTGTTTACTGCCTTAATGCTTTGTTTTGTTCTTGCGATTATAAATTAGCTGGAAATTATTCCACTCGAGTAGAAAATGAGCCTCATTATGAAAGCGATGTTAATAGAACTCACAACGAGCTGCCTGAAGTGCATAAGGCAGACAGTCTCATAGATAAATTTGCATCAAGTTTTAACGAACAGATCGCAATTGTCCAATAATCAAAAGGCATACAATTTATCAGAATGCTTGGTAAAAGAAATTGATAGTTTTTTTAATGGGGCGATAAAGGCCTACAGAGAGCATTTAACTTATTGTCAACAATCCAACTAACAAGTGTTGAGGCGCAGCAGTGCTTCTTCTGTACCAAATATGTGTATGTATTTGTACTTAAAGTAGAAATTATTTTGTATGTGTGACAAATTTTACGTTTATTTCCTTTTTTTCTTAAAAATACCAATAAATCGTTCTTTTTTGTTATATTAATGTTATTTTGTATACTTCTATAATATACGTACAACGATTACAGACGTGTTAAATTTTTTGGCAAATTAAAAATTACGAATCAAAACCTTCGGAAATTCGGGACTCCGGGATTGTCCAGAGATCAACAAAAAGCCCAAAATTCACATCCCTAGTTGCTAGCTAAGCTATTCAAATACAGTGGTGAAGAGTTGGTGGATATAGTCGGTCGATTACATGACTGCTGATTGGAATTATAGAATATTCTGCCCAATTCACCGGTATTCTTGAAAAAGACTGGACGTTGAGCAACAACACCAGCTCCATCAGGATTGGCGAGGACCTTTTCGAGTCGTTTGATACCAAACGAGGTGTGTGATTATTTTACAAGAGCATACAACTTCTAGCGTACGCTGATGACATTGATATTATTGGCTTCAACAAACGCGCGGTTCTGCCTTTTCCAAACTGGATAAAGAAGCGAAGTGAGTGGATCTGGAGGTGAACAAAGGCCTGACGAGTTATCTCCCATTATGAAATAGACCGTCAGCATATACAAGGTTGGGGGCACTGATGTGATGTTGACAGTTATAACTTTGAAAAAGTAGAGGACCGCAGTTTTCCGCAGTTTTCTACGATTCAAAACGTGAATTATAACTACGCAATAATATTCAGCGACGGCACTCTAAAGACCCATCCACATAAAATTTTCGTGTTGCCGTCCCCGTTGACAGCTGGATAGAATACATGCATTTAAATGAAGCTGTCGACATACATACATACATACATAGGTTCACTGAGCAACGCCAATCTGAAACCAAAGTATAAAGTTGGGCCATGATGCAATAATGAAAGGTGTTGTACGTTGGCAACTTCTCGCTCTAAATCAGCCATCTTGAACGCCCTTAGAAACAGTGTTGTTCCTTTGCAGAATTTGGTTACCAGTTTTGTACAAAAAAAATGTTGAATTGTAGCAGAAAATTAAGTTTTTCATGTGGAACTTATAATATGTATTATCGATTGTTTTGACATTTTGGATAATTTTTCTCATTTGTTGATAATTGGTTTTCTAAAAGCGAGAATTTGAATAAGTTTTTGTAAAAATTGTCAAGTATTTGTATAATGAAACATTATTTGGCATTTCCAATACAATATTTTAGTGACAAGAAAAAAATATCCGTTTTTTGATAGAGTATCAAAAATGTATTTAACCTATGGATGTTGTATTATAATGTCCGTTTTTGATAAAGTATCAAAAATACTTCTCCATAAAATCATCGTCATAAAGGTACTCCTATTTCTCTTCCGCCTTCAACCGACTCGATCGTCTCGTCAACGTCAATTTTTCGTTTTCTCCGCTCGTCTTTCGAACAAGCTAATTTTATATTCAATTTAACCTTTGGATGTTGTATTCTAATAATTATACCATAAAGGCTAAAGGAACTCCATGGACCTGTATATTTATGCTTTTTCAGTTATCTATTATTATTTCTTTTCTTAATATTTCGCCTTCAGTGTTTTATGCTCATAACCATGGATTACCTTCACTTTCTTCATGAACCAATAAACTATATTAATGTAGGAAAACTTTTCCGAAAAAAAGATATCTAATCGCCGGACAAACATTGTTATGTTGTTAGTACGGTTTGAATGCATTTGAGTCCTATTTGAAAATTTCGCATTATTTTCTGAAGAATAATCATTATCGAAGAAGTTTGCCTTTTTTAATTTGGCATCCAAAAACTCTAAAAATTCGTACTGTTTAAATACAAATTATTAATTTTATTTGTCAGTTTTCATATAAAATTTATAATATTCTAATCATTGTGGTTAAATTTTAAGTAAATATCTTCAATCATTTGTACTTTTTTCTAAGAACGGCCTTCTTTTATTCCCGTTTCTCTAATACTTCCAAAATACAACATTGAGCTAAGGGCGTTCAAACTGGCGCTGTCACAACGTACAACACCTTTCATTATTCCATCATGAAGTTGGGCAACTTGCATTTTTTTCATTCCCTCACAGTTAGTAAATGTAAACAAATGGAATTAAGTGAATACGAGAGTATACATATTAAAAATACAAGTAATAATTTAGTTTATAAACTTAAATGCGAACAAGTGTTCATTAAATGCTGAATGCATAGTTCATTTTAGCGAGCACACTCGCTACGCGTGTTTTGCCATTCCGACACCAACGCGAACGTCCACGCGAAAGTTCTATGAATTTCATATTTAGGTATTCGATTTTAGTAATGCCACTGCGTTAACCCCTATAGTGGCCGACAAAAACTTATAGTATCTCGGAATTTATAACTTTCCCTACAGTACATATAAGAAGTTTCATTTTAATCAAATTATAATTTAAAGACAATTTTTGTCCAATGTATCAAAAATGTTCTTTTGAACTTTCCGCTCAAAAAATCGTTAGTACTTGAAAATTTGACTTATGTAAAAAAACTTAACATTTCTAGAAGTAAATTAAAAACAATCCCGAAAGAATATATTAAAATTTTTCTTATTATTAAATAATTATTGTAAGGATCAATAAAAATTAACATATGTAAGTAATTCAGTACGTATTTTTGGTTTTTTAATAAATCGGAAAAGTCGTATATTACAATAAATGATATTTCATAGTAGAAATACCTTAGTTTTAACAAGAATACTTGCCTGTCTATTTTTTTGCAGGAAAAAATTGCAAAGAATCTTCCTAATTTTGTATTTAAAATTTATCAAACATATTCAGGGTGTCCCAGAACTCTACGTCAAACCGAAACGGGGTGACAGGATTGATTGTAACCATCATGAGAAAAATTAGAAAAAAAAATCTATCCTATCTATCTATATAGAAAAACCTAGAAATTTTTTTTTATTTTTGTTCATTTAAACTTTGGAACCTTAACCCTAAATAACATTTCTAGAACCTAAGTCAAAAATAATGACACAATTGTCCCAAGTTTTCTAGAATTAAGACTATTTGTTAAACTATGAATTAAATTATTTTATAATTTGCCGCCTTTGAAAGGCCCTACTTTAAAAAAAATTCACTAAAGTGCCTTGGTAAGTGCCATTAAATCAGGATTGTAAAATGGTACAATACTTGTTAGTTTCATACTAAAAAAAACGAGTAAAAAAATAAAAGCCTCAAGTAACCCGATTTTTGCTAACCCATTTTACTCAGTTCAAATGCTCATTCGTCTACTGCGCACCTTTCCGTATTCGCTTGTGTACTGACAACTTTGGCTTTTTGGACTTGGATTTTTGTGAATTGGACTTTTTGATTACATACCGGCAACTTTGGATTTTCTCTTTTGGAATTGGACTTTTGTGTTGGCATCCTTGTTATCTACCATGCCTACGCGCTACACTTCACAAGAATATGCAAACATGTACCTCATTTATAGAGAAAGCCGATGACCCAAGTATTTATTTCCGTTCGTGGAATTGAAGAAAGAACGGGAATACCCAAAAGCACAGCACATCGTATTTTACAAAGAGCCGAAATGCATCCGTTTCACGTACAACGAGTTCAAAGTCTTCTTCCTCGAGATTATCCTGAAAGGATTTAATTTTGTAGAAAAATGCTACAGAGGCATAATGAAAATCCCCAATTAATCCAAAAAATTCTCTGGTCAGATGAATCTACATTTTAAAGAGATGGTTACATAAACTTACACAATTTTTACGAGTGGCATGTGGCGAATCAACATTTAATGCGAGAAGACAGATCCCAGTATCGCTTTAAAGTAAACCTGTGGACCAGAATTTTAAACGGCAAATTTATTGGGCCTTTAAACCTGCCTGAGAACTCGAATACGTGCCGTATTACCTACATTTTTTACGAGAAAATTAACCAACTATGTTAGAGGACATACCACTAACAGATCGTCGCCACATGTGGTATCAACAAGATGGCTGGCCAGCGCATTAGTAAGTGCAAGTAAGAGATTTCCTTGACCAGGAATATCCGGGAAGGTGGATTGGACGTTCAGGCACTATCTCGTGGCCAACTCGTTCCCCAGATATAAATCCCCTGGATTTTTTTTATTGGGGCGTTCTCAAAGAAAAATTTTATTCAAAGCCTATTGAGAGCGTAGCCGAGCTGCGTGAACGAATTTCTCAAGCTGTTGAGGACATCAGCTCTCGAGTATATGTATGCCCTGCTAATAAGTAGATATTTTTTAAGAAGATGTAGGGCGTGTATTGAGGCTGATGGTAAATAATTTGAACATTTATTGTAATAAAAAACGTTTTTTCAATATCTGACTTTTATTCCCATAAACCTAAACTAAACTAGGTCAAGATTTTTCATTATTTTATTAATTTTACTTACTTTTGTTGACTTTGGTAAAAGTGGCGTCACTATCTGTCTCATGGCAAACATGTCCACTATCCATCTCTCTCATAATTTTGCCGTAAAATTAAGAACCTACCAAGAGCTTGTGCGAATAAAAAACATTTGAATTGAGAAAAATAGGTTAGCAAAAATCGGGTTACTTGAGGTTTTTTATTTTTTTACTCGTTTTTTTTTTAGTGTGAAACTAACAAGTATTGTACCATTTTACAATCCTGATTAAATACGCGAACTTTTAATTGCACTTGCCAAGGCACTTTAGTGCATATTTTTTAGAGTAGGGCCTTTCAAAGTCGACAAATTATAAAAATTTTAAATTCATAGTTTAACAAATAGTCTTAATTCTAGAAAACTTGGGGCAATTGTGTCATTATTTTTGACTTAGGTTCTAGAAATGTTATTTAGGGTTAAGGTTCCAAAGTTTAAATGAATAAAAATAATAAAAATTAACCACAATAACCGAAATATAGTTACAGTTTGACCAAATTTCTAGGTTTTTCTTAAATGCCCATAATTTTCAAACTGCATGGGAGAGATTTTTTTTCTGATTTTTCTCATGATGGTTACAATCAATCCTGTCACCCCGTTTCGGTTTGACGTTGAGTTCTGGGACACCCTGTATATTGCAATTTTACATCAATGGAATGAAGCGTCAAGTCAAAATTGTTGCTCAGTTTAATAGGAAAGAGTGTTGCCAACCTAACCCAAAAGTTTTTTTTCGGTGTTTTCGGGTCACACCTATTTTAAAAACAAGTTAATTATAATTGGGAATCATAACTGAGTCTAAATATATGTATCTTATATTATATTTTGAGGGGAAGTTGCAATTCTTGCTGGAAAATTTTTACCCAGCACAAATTTGCAAGTAAGAAAACAGCTGATCAAAAGCAGCTGATTGGAATTTGGATAAATACGAAATGTTTTTTTTTTTAATTTTAAATATGAAAATTATAAAATATGAGTGTTAAACATGCAAGATACGGGTAAATGTTCGATCGGTTAAGTTTCGTTAGTGAAATGTTTCAGGAAAACGCTAATGCAATACTTTTCATTTTGCATATTTGGATGCGGACAAGAATTCAATCAGCTGTTCGTTAAACTTGCAAGTTTCTGTAAAGTTCGCGTAAACTCAAAATTTCTATGTATTCAGGAAGCGTAACTTTGCTTCTTGCAAAACAAATTTCCTTAAAAATATTTGTGGAAATAATCTTTTGTACGAGTATTAAGTGTGCGAAATGTACATACAGTATTACATGTACATATGTACATATGTACTACCAGTAAATATTCGAAAAAGCAAAATGTTATTTTTTTTATTATTACCTCGTCAGTATCACTTCCAACTAATAATAGATCGAATGGTATTGCGGCCACTAAGTCAATCAGGAACCATCCACTTAAATAATGAACTGCAATTCGTCCGGGATGCGAGACGACTTCATCTTGTCCATCGATAAATGTGGTTCGAAAATTAATCAGTATGTCAATAACAAAAGTGACATCGACTGCAATTTTAAAGAAAGAACAATAACAAAATTAGCAAAACTCCTTTTTCAAAGAGACATATTCCAAAAAGGAAAAGAACATGAACTTTTAAACACGAACAAATATAATATATAATACTTATGTTTCAAAATCTAATTCAATGCAGGCTTTTAGGCGCAGAAAACGAACGTTAAAGGGACAATTTTGTCTCAGATTTAAAACACTTTTTGTAACAATTGCTTATACATATATAGTTTTAATTAAGGCATACATATGTAGAAATGTATGCAGAATTGTAGACGCCCGAGGAGAAGCCTCGCACAACCATTAACTGTTAGTAAAGGTTAACTCAAGAAATGGCCGCAAGTAGTTTATTCTAATGCATCCCTCCCATACAACTCTAACCTAAAAATTTGTTAGAATTGCCTTAAGTCATTGGCCCGTATTCATAGTCAAGTTAAATTCGACTCTAATATTAGTAGCAGCTTTTCGACATACTTTTCGATGAGATATCTGTCAAAAAAGCTGATGCTAACTTTAGAGCCGACTTTAACTTGACTACGGGCCATTGTCTTTAAGACCCGCTTACGCTTAAAATTATATTTATTTTTTTACCCCAGAAATCGAAAGAAACAATTCCTGTTTTTTTCTCTAGCTAGAGAAGGAAGCAGTCTCATGTCCGAATTCAGTAACTTTTTATAATTCCAAGTCTCAAAATTTGAGACTAATGCCCGAATTCAGTAACTTCGTATTATTTCAAGTCTCAACATGAGCTAGAGATTATTGCTCTTAGTCGCTTGCACGATTTTTTCTTTAGTTTGCATCTGCTCATCACTAGGTTTTTCTTTTTTATTTTCAGACTAGATGTTTTATTTTGAGTCAAATTAATGCCAACTGGTCTAAAATTGTGACTATAATTCTATTAGAGACTGAGATTGCTTACTGAATTTGGGCATCAGTCTCTAACAGAGACAAAAGTCACAATTTTAGACCTGTTGGCATTCATTAGTTTAAAAATAAAGCCTTTTGTCTCAAAATAAAGCCTCTAATGCCCAAATTCAGTAACTGGGTGTTCTCAAGTCTCAAAATAAGCTAGAGATTATTACTTTTCCTCGCTTTCACGTTTTTTTCTTTTGTTTTTTTTTTCAGGTTTTTGCTTATCACCAGGTCACAATTCAGTAACTTGTTATAAGCCAACTGGTCTAAAGGTGTGAATTTTGTCTCTATTAGAGACTGATACTGCTTACTTAATTCAGGCATAATATTTTGAGACTTGAGATTATACTAAATTACAGAATACTGGCATGATGCCAGTACTAAATTCGGCAGGTGAGCGGCCTTTTAATGCTCTTCAAGAATATTTCAGAAACTATATTCATTTTATTGATAGTTCGAATATACCGGAATAAGGCGAAATAACAATTTATACGAAAGGAGAAATAAGCATATTTTAATGCATATAATGAGTCGGAATAGCTTCTTCGGAGTACGCCTTTGTTATCTGAATCGGGCGAATAAGGCACTTATTCCGTCTTTTTCATTAATCCAATATTAAGTTTTAAAGTTGCTTTAGCGATACAAACAGGTAAGAAACAAAATATTTTCTTCTTATTTAACAGATTTAGATTTTATATTTAGAAAGGTGATCCGAATAAATTCTAATCCTGCTATTCCATAGTGAATACAGATATTATGGCGTCGCCCAAAATGGCTACGAATTACTAATCCGTGGATTAAGCTGAAATAACGACAGGTCCATTATATGGTCGATAGTACTTTCAGAAAGAATAGTGACTGGAGTTTTAATTTTTATTATAATTTAATAATTTTTCTAGGTTTGGTTTAAAGTGGGAATTTAATTTTAAATTTATTATCAAGTACAATCTTTCTTGCCGTTTTTTTTAAATTAATGCCCGAATTCAGTAACTTTGTATCATCTCAAGTCTCAAAATGAGCTAGAGATTATTGCTTTTCCTCGCTTTCACGTTTTGTTCTTTTGTTATTATTTAAATTTTTTGTGACCTGCTCATCACCACTATTTAGAGACTTTATTTTTAGACTAGGGGCCTTATTTTGAAAATAAAGAATGTCAACTGGTCTAAAATTGTGACTTTTGTCTCTATTAAAGACTGAGACCGCTTACTGAATTCGGCGGTAAGTTAATTTACATAGTTTTATAAAATTATTGTTAACTATTTTGAAGATGGTTTTATAAGACAACCGTTTTATGGGGCGTATGAGCAGCCTGTAAGTGAAACATTAGGCGTGTTTTATTTGACCAGCAATTTAAGCTATTAGCTTAATTTTTATGAGAGACTTATACCCGAATTCTGTAACTCAGTCTCATCTCAAGTCTCAAAATAAGCTAGATATTATTGCTTTTCCTCGTTTTCACGATTATTTATTTGGTTTTTATTTTCATTTTTTGTGACCTGCTCATCACTAGGTCACAATTTTGAGACTTTATTTTGAGATTAGAGGCTTTATTTTGAGTCGAATGGATGCCAACTGGTCTAAAATTGTGACTTTTATCCCTATTAGAGACTGAGACTGCTTACTGGATTCGGGGGTAAGCCATCCCCTCCGATGCCCGGGCAAGGTCGGAGTGTACAAGCGCCTTCTCTATGCATGCCGGCTCTGCGGACGAGTGACTAACCCTTTCCGTGCCTACTCGTGGGACCAACAATGAACAATGAAAACAACTATAAAAATCCAACACAAACATCAACTGACGAAACAACGACGACGACAACGGCAACGAACAACGGACAAACAACAGCGACGACCCTCCCTTATCGGAATCCGGGATGCATCATCACGGAGTCCGATGAGGACACCCTGCTCGCCTCCAGTCAGGAGACGATTAAAAGTGCATCAGGCGTTACCACCCAAAGTAAGCCAAATGCACAAGCCGTGATCACACCCGAAAACGCTACCAACCAAAGTAGCCCCCCAGATGAAAAACCATCTACTTCGAAAGCTGCCGGACCTACCATTCACAGTACACCGGTGGCCGGAGAAGAGGATGACACTGCCAAAAAGGGTGGTGTAAGAAAGAAGCGGAAAAAGTCGCTCAACCAAATTCGTAAAAGTAGATACCAAAGGGCGGTATATATGATGGACAAACTGTCCAACACTGGTACCGCCTCCGGTTCTATTGAGTCGAAGGGGGTTGAGCACTATAAGCAGGTGATAGAGGAATACGAGAACTTCTTGAAAGAGAAGCCATCTATTCCTTCGTGCACACCCAGCCAGCCTAAGAATACGGGATCTCAGAAGAGAAACCGTTCAACAAACGAAAGCGGCAATGGGAATGACGCGAAGAAGCCTAAAAAGGCGACCCCTGCGCGCTCAGACACATCCCATCGCAACTATGCCGAGGTAGCCAAAGATGGCCTGCAGGTAGCCATCGTCGACGATAACTCGAAGTCGCCGGCGGCGATTCAGCAGCACTGGGTGGAGATTGACGTCAAATTGTCGAGCCTCGTCATGGATCATGTACTCGACAATCCGGCGGGTCCCCACCCGGAGTTTGACTCCTCCGAAACTTTCCGGGGTTACAGGGTGATCAGGTGCGCAAATCAAGCTTCCTTGGACTTCCTTGCCGGATGCGTCACTAAAATAAGTGATGCATTCGTCGGCCTTAAGCTAAGGCTGATTCCGGCCGGAGAGGTCCCCAGGAGGCCACGTGCGCGTATCTGGTTACCCCCATTGGAGGAGCCGGGCGAGAAGCTGTTACGCTGCCTGAAAATTCAAAACGGGCACATACCAGCAATTTCGGATTGGCAACTTATTAAAGTTGAGCAGCCGAATAAGGCAAGCCGTCCCCTACTCTTGGCCATCTGCGAGGAATCGCTGGAGGCCCTCGCCAAAGCGGACAACAAAATCCGCTTTGGGATCCGTATGGCCAAGATGAAGATCTTTCGAGGCGACAAGGCTTCTGACGAAGACGACACTGAAGAGGTCGACGACGCAAGCCAGTTGCTGCGAGACGTTGCAATCACGGATGATGACCCCGGGCAAGATAAAATGCGTGCAGATTAATCTGCAGCACTCTAAATGTGCGACAGATAATCTGTCAATCTTGCTCGGTGAGGAAAACATCGATGTCGGCCTAATCCAGGAACCGTGGGTAAAAGACCTGCAGATTCTAGGCCTAACCAGCAGAACACATAACCTCCTCTATAGTGGTAACACAGGTAAACCCAGGGCGTGTATTCTAATCAAAAAAGATTTAAATGCATTTCTCTGTTCAAATTACAGCACAGCAGATTTAACAGTGGTGAAGATAGAGTCCGGGAAGCATCGGAACCTACATCTGGTGTCTGCCTACATGGCACATGACAGGGATGCTCCTCCAGACGAACTGAAGCGCTTCATCGCACAAAACCAAAACCAGACGAACATCATAGTAGGATGCGACGCTAACGCGCGCAGCACTATATGGGGCAGCTCCGAAACAAACGAAAGAGGTGAGTCTCTCCTACACTTTATACTAAATACCAATCTCTGTATTTGTAACAAGGGCAGGAAACCTACCTTCATTTTTCCCAGTTCAGAAAGGTTCTCGGGATGGGAAGAGGTGTTGGATATAACGCTGTCGTCAGATGGTGTAATCGTAGATGACTGGAGGGTGTCAGACAAAGCATCGATGTCAGATCACTGTTTGATACTCTTCAGCATACGCGGTGAATCCTGCACCCCAACTCTATTTCGGAACCCTCGAAGAACGAATTGGGTTAAATTCAATAATATCACGTCGAAAAGTTTAGGAAGCGGTAAAATCAAAAAGATTATAACGGCAAGGGAACTAGACGAAACAGTTGGTAGGATGGAGAAATCTATCGAAATAGCCTTTAAGAAGTCCACCCCTTTTAGTACCCGTAAGGAAAAATCTCCACCTTGGTGGTCTGGAGAACTTAGGGAACTCAGGGCTAAAGTCAGGAAAACATTCAACGATAGCTACAGGTCAAAAGTATGGCAGCCATACAAGGACTCATTGAAACAATACAAGAAAGCAGTAAGGAAAGCCAAGTCAGAATCCTGGCGGTCATTCTGCTCATCTGTAGAAACATGCAGGGAGTCCGCCAGACTGAGCAAAATTCTGTCAAAAGAGCACTCAAATCCAAGCTTTCTCAGGAAGCACGATGGAGTGTGGACAGATAATGCCAGGGATTCATTGGAAGCCCTTACAAACACCCACTTCCCGGGGTGCGGCCAGAGACCAACGATATGGACTCAAACCAATCTTCCGGAACCCTCCGAGGTGGAACTGGAAACTGTTATAGACAGAACTAAAATAAAGTTCGCAATAAACAATTTTCAACCCTACAAATCCCCTGGTCCAGATGGGATCTTACCGATAATGCTGCAAAAGCTTGGGGAACCCATGATCATATGGCTGGATCAGGTCTTTAAAGCCAGCATTCGACTATCACATGTTCCACAAAGCTGGAAAAGAGTCAAAGTTGTTTTCATTCCGAAGACAGGTAGAAGAACCCATGATGAAGCAAGAGACTTTAGGCCAATAAGTCTAACATCTTTTCTGCTTAAAGCACTAGAGAGATTGCTGGACATACATATCAGATCCATCATACAAGGATCAAAGCTATCGACAGCCCAACATGCGTATATTAAGGGCAGGTCAACAGAAACTGCTCTACACGAAGTGGTGGGCACCATAGAAAAATCAATCAACTTCAAAGAATTTACTCTTGCTGCCTTCCTAGATATAGAGGGGGCTTTTAACAATATAAAGGTCGAGTCAATCACTCAATCACTACGAATGATGGGGGTATCTACCCACATCTGCGGATGGATTGAGCAGATGCTCAGGAACAGACATATTATAGCAACCAGTGGTTCATCAACACTCTCCCGCTATGCGAACAGAGGCACCCCGCAAGGGGGGGTCCTGTCCCCATTACTTTGGGTAGTGGCTATGAACGATATTCTACTGAAACTCAAAAGCGATGGAGTAAAAGTAGTTGCATATGCAGACGATGTCGTAGTGGCAGTATCTGGTCTTTTTCCCTCCACGATAAGCGAAATTCTCGAGGCAGCTCTGCGTAGACTCCAAACATGGGCCTCACAAAGTGGGCTGGGTATCAACGCCGATAAGACAGAGCTAATGCTGTTCACTAAAAGAACTAAAATAGCACGGTTTAAACTTCCTTCTCTTAACGGAACTCCTCTGACTCTATCCTCTGAAGCAAAGTACTTGGGTATCACATTGGACCCGAAACTTAGCTGGAAGAGAAACGTTGAGAGGCGTGTTGAGAAAGCATACATAGCCTATTACTCCAGCAAACGAATCATTAGTAAAAACTGGGGATTAAAACCGAAGCTTGTCCTGTGGTTGTACACGGCCATCATAAGGCCGATACTTACCTACGGAGTACTGGTGTGGTGGCCAGCACTAGACAGGCAATATAATATCAAGAAGCTAAGCAGCATACAACGTGCAGCTTGCGCGAGTGTAACAGGGGCCATTAGATCATGTCCCAAGGACGCACTTAATGCGATCCTACATCAGCTGCCAATTGAGCTCCAAATAAAAGAAACTGCGGCGAACTCTGCAATCAGACTCCAAGAGTCAGGATGCTGGAGGCCAAAGCAGTACGGTCACAGCAGAGTTCTCGACGGGCTCTTGGGAGCAAACGAACAATCAGATTATCTACCTCCTTCGCTGGACTTCAGGAAAAGCTTCCAGGTAGTATTTCCATCTAGGCGCGACTGGAGCAGGGGCAGACTGCCGGACGAGAACACCACCTCCCTCTACACGGACGGGTCAAAAATGAACTGCGGTGTGGGTGCTGGGGTGTTCTCAGAGAAGCTGGATGTGTCGCTCTCGTTCCGTCTACCTAACTTTGCCAGTATCTTCCAGGCAGAAGTGATGGGAATTGAGAGGGCCTGTCAGGTACTGAAAGGTAGAAGCGAAGGGGTACGGAAAGCATATATCTTCTCAGATAGTCAAGCAGCTCTCTTGGCACTGGAATCACCGAGAACCAATTCCAGAATAGTCCATGACTGCAAGTGTGCGTTAAGCTCAGCGGCTGAGTCGGTTGACATTTCTCTCGTTTGGGTTCCTGGCCATAGGAACATATACGGTAACGAGAGGGCAGACGGGCTGGCCCGAGTCGGCGCCTTTCTTGAGGAATCTGAGGCGAAAGCAATACGCTGCCCGCTGGGAGTCATCAAGAGAGAACTACATTTGAAGTTTGTGCGAACAGCAGGATTGAGATGGGGTAGGTTAACGACGTGCAAAATCGCGAGAGAAATTTGGCCTACCTATGATCGACCAAAAACGGTAGACCTCCTGAATAGATCAAGGAAAGAAATATTCCGCCTAACAGCTACAATCACGGGCCATTGGCCGCATGGTGAGCATGCGGCCAAGATTGGCCTTCCATTCAATAACTACTGCAGGAGCTGTAAACACGCAGACAGCAGAGAAACCATTTTTCACTATCTGTGTGAGTGCCCAGCTCTGGCACGCCTTCGACAAGAAACACTTGGGTTTATCCCAAGAGGGCTAAAGGAGATCTCTAAGTGTAATATAACCTGTTTAAATAGCTTCATCCACAAATCAAAGTGGTTCGAAAATTAAAGACCGTAGGATATACCAGAGGTTCCATGAAAAATAGCGTAGCAAAATGGTGCTTCCAGCGCTAATTGGGCCCTTGTCACTAAAGGACTAGGCAACGCTTCAACCAACCAACCAACCAAGCCAACATAATTATATTGGCTTGTGAAAAGTTATATTGGCTTGTATATTGAACTAGAGGCATTGACAGTTCAATGCTTTTTTTCATTCACAATAGTTGGGTTATTGCAAAAAAAAGAATAGTCGGCAATGCCGATAAACTCCTTTTTGACAGATGAATTGTTAACAATCCAAAAATACGAACAACTATTTCTGAAAATGCGAAATTGAAAATTTAATAAAAAGAGGCCGTAATTATCGATTTTGAGTTTAAATTAAAACAAAATTAAAACTTTTGTTGTTTATAGTTTCTGGGTAATGCGCTTACAACATTAAATAATGAAAAGTTGACGAAATTATGAATTTAAAAATTTAAACTAACACTTTCGATAATTTGTTGAAATAAATTGAATTTAAACTGACAGTTCTTGCCAGCGTTGCCAACACAATTTATACTTAAACGAAAATATGAATTAAGCCAAGTACGTTCTATTTGTCAGAGATTTAGCTATTAGCTTGAGATGGTCAAATAAAACACGCCTATTGTATGCTTCCATTAAATTGACCAAGTACATACCTCCATATACTTTTATGTATTGATGTTACTATAAAAATTGCAGATTTAAATAAGTGAATGCTAAAATAATTTGTAATACAAAACTTTACTAGATAAAAATTTTGAAATTGAAAAATCTTTTTTTTTTCAATAGCCCAAATTTACAAATTGTCGCGTAGTTTTAACCAAGACAAAGTCGACTCTCAAGTTAAAAGCATTTTTTTTTCAAATATGTATATCTCGTAGAAAATTATTAGCATTATTTTTTTCAAATAAATCTCGTAGAAAATTATGTCAAAAATAGCTGTAAAACCTTCAAATTACAAAATTTAAAGGGCACATACCAAGGCACAGTAAACAGGTAGCCGCAACAAAAAAAATTTAGTTCTTTATTTAATTTGAATTGTCAAATTTTATATTTTGTTTAGAAAAGAAAGCTTTCAGTAGAATTCAAGGTGCTTGATAAAATATTTTTGAAAAATTAGCTTATAAAAGCAAAATCAAAATACACAGAGCTTTTAATTTTTTTTTTTTAATTTTTCTAATTATGCCTTGGCACATACTGAATTTTTTAACACTTTCTAAATGAAGTATATTTAAAATTGGGTAAGTACTAAGCTTTCTGTGGAGACATTGAGTATCTACTTTTCTTAACTTATATCAAAATATTTTTTGGTACAACGATTCTTTGAATAATAAATATTAATATTACTTTGCTCAAAAATAATTATATATTTTTTCTGTTGGCAAACAAAACATTATTTGCTAACATAGTCTGAATGAATGAGAAAATATCCACATAAAATTGTCATATTATAATCATTTATATATATTAAAATTATTTTATAATAGAAAAAGTTTTTTCTAATAGCGGTCACCCCTCGGCAGGCAATGGCAAACCTCCGAGGGTATTTCTGCCATGAAAAAGCTTCTCATTAAATACATCTGCCGTTCGGAGTCGGCACAAATCTGTAGGTCCCTCCATTTGTGGTATAATATAAAGACGCACACCACAAATGGTAGGAGAAACTCGGCCAAACACTGAGCTATATAGTGTACGCGCCAAAATTATATTATATTATGTATATTAAAATACATTTGCCCTTTCTGTAATACATTAGCGTTTTTCTGAAATACTACTAGAAAGGTCTTTTTACGGTGATGCTAGTGATATCAAGGACAATATGTTCAGCAATTTTTGTGACGATACCTTACATCGTTATTGAGATACCTACAGACGTTCTTTATAAGTGGGCGTGGTAACGCCCATTTTTCAAAATTTCATAAAAATTAAGTTTCTTAATTAAATATCTCTCTAAATATCAAATTTGAATCAATACGTTCCAATAGATAAAGAAACATCTAAATTTTTGCATTTTTCAAAATTTCCGTTATATGGGAGGTGGGGGAGGTTATGGTCCGATTTCAAAAAAATTTAACGATGATAACAGCGATGTTGAGGAAAATTTGTTCACCAAATTTTGTGACGATACCTTACATCGCTATTGAGATACAGAAATTTTGTCCAAAGTGGGCCCATTTTTCAAAATTTCATAAATACCTAATTTCCTAGTTCAAAATCCAAACACCTAATTTCACTCAGTTTGTTTGAATAGATACCGAAAAAACTAAGTTTTTGCATTTTCCAAAACTTTCGCTAAATCGATTCCTCTTTTCATTTTGATCATTTTAGTATACATATATATGTCTATATCGATTATTTGTTGCTGTTACAAACAACCGTTATGCGAACAAAGTTATTATACCCTTGTGTACAAGTACGCTCGGGTATAAAAAAGGGTTGCATGTCAAAATTTATATCACTATGCAAAAACTGATGTCAACAAATGTCATCATCATCAACATCAATATTACCGAATATAGAAGCATATAGCTCTATCTACTGTCAGTCTTGTTCTTCTTACAGGTCAGTTTCAGTCATCATTACTGAAAATGTTCAGGTATGGCGTTTTGACCTGTAACAAATAAGCTCCTTATTTTGTTTGATTTGATAAACTAGTTTTTCTGATGGTGATTTTCTCTTTTTTGCAACTATAAATGACAACCATTTTATCGGTCATCTGATGGTCAGTAATGGTAAAGCTGAATAACTCGGTTGTCTCATTCTCGCATATATGCAACCACAGGAAGCGTAACGAGTCGCGAGTGTCTGTTTTTGGCAAGCTCTATTTCAGTCATTCAAACGATAATCTGGCGGTCAATGCGGTTATTATGGATGAGAGTGTATTGGTAATTCTGTCAGTATGTTCTTGTATGGTAGGAGAGTTTATGGCGCAATGTGAACGTTCTATTAGTTTCATTAAATGAAAATTTTGTTTGTACTTGGGTTGCAATTTTCATTTGAATCGAGTATTTAACTCGAAACTTCAACTCCTTATAAGTATAAAGGTGCATCGTGAAATTTTCCTAGAGCATTTATGCATGCTCGATGTGAGCCTGTTAAAAATATAGAATGTTCGACGTTGTCAAATTATCGTGTATACGTAAGACGTTATCCTCGCTTTTTATTATTTTATCAACAAATCGTATTGACTCTTTACCTTTATTGTCTGAAATAATGGCTGTATGGTCGAATACCAGCAAGATAACAAAAAGTTTAAGTAATTGATTTAAAGTTAAATAATTTAAAGAAATAATAAGTACTCACCGATTAAATCTACAATAACAAGTGGATCACTGTTAATATATTTGTTAGTACGTCTTTGATAATCGGGCTCCCCAAGTAAGAACGCAGCAACGTATGGCGTGAATATGGCTGTATATATGACAAGTATCAATATTACCCAATCCCACACAGCCTTAAATGGCGAATAGTGTAATATTGTCCATTTGTGATATTCAGTGTTGTCGATCTTTTTATCGGGTAAAATCGTTGAGCCAAGGGATAATACCTGTGTATTTAATTATATTTACATATATAATTAGATAAATTGTATATAATATTTGACAAAAATATAAGTAGGCATACAAATATTAACTACACTTCTAACAACTTCTTTTTTTATTTACTTAACTGATAAATTTATTAAAAATATTAAGTCTTAACCCCAAAAAAATGTAGTACACTGAAAGTAAATTTAACTGGGGAATTATTTTTGGTGGTTATTTCAGCACACAAAGTAGGAATGGAAACAGGCTAGTTTTCGGATTCTTAAAAAGTGCCGAGTTTCATAAAGATATGTTTTAGTTTTTACTTTAAAAATACGTTTTAGTTTTTACACTTAAAAAAATGATAAAAAACCGTGTCATTCTATAAACTAACATAGTAAATTGCATTTCTAAAAGTTGTCACTGTAAATGGTATTTTTATTACACAACTTAAATCAAATAAACACAAGCTTTGAACTTATGCCCGTATTGAGTAAGGTGTGCCCGAATTCAGTAAACAGTCTCATACACGAATTCAGTAACTCATGCCCGAATTCAGTAACTTGGTATAATCTCAAGTCTCGAAATGAGCAAGAGATTATTGATAGGTCACAATTTAGGGACTTTATTTTGAGACTAGGGGCTTTATTTTGAAACTAATGAATGGCAACTGGTCTAAAATTGTGACTTTTGTTCTTTTAGAGACTGAGACTGCTTACTGAATTCGGGCACTAGTCTCAAAATAAAGTATTGAGCTAATGAATTCGGGTATTGGTATCATCTTAAGTGCCAAAATGAGCTGGAGATTATGGCTTTTCGTCGCTTTCACGTTTTTTCTTTTGTTTTTATTTAAATTTTTTGTAACCTGGTCATAATTAATTAATAATTAATAATTTGGCGCTTACACTATATAGTTCAGTGTTTGGCCGAGCTTCTCCTACCGTAGTGTGCGTCCTTATATTATACCACAAATGGAGGGACCTACAATTTTGTGCCGACTCCGAACAGCAGATGTATTTTAAGAGAAGCTTTTTCATGGCAGAAATATCCTCGGAGATTTGCCACTTTTTCAATGATTAACCTAGTTTTAAGTGGCTACAAATTACCGCTAAATCCAAGTTCGAAATTGCGATAAAATTTCGTTTAACTATTATAAATTTTGAAAAAAGTTTGGAAATTTAATTTGTATAGTTTTGTTAGAGAAAAAACTGTGTTTTGATTGAAAAATATTAGACGTGTAATGGTAGAAATGTAAATGTGTTGATTTTAGTCCTTTAAATACTCTTCGATAAAGTAAACAGCTGATCTCGGCTATGGCTAGACTTTACAAAACATCTGATTTATTTTATATTTGTAAAACTGTAAGCTTTTATTCCAATGGCTCGATTTGTCATGAAATTTGACAAAATGAAAACCGGGCGTAACCCATCGTTTACTTCACTTACGGCTGTGTAGTACATTGCTCATATTAATGTTTATATGGAATATATGTATATGTATGTATGTATTTAGGTAAATAAAATAAACAAACTTACAGCCTCAACCGAGTCTGGCAATTTAAGTGGTTTAGCGCCAAGCAAAGGTTCTTTGTCAGGAATATCGTCGGTATGTTCCTTTGAAAGTCTCTGTGGAATTTTTTTCTTTATATAATTCTGTGAAGAGATTTTTGAACGAACACTATCGTATGATACAGTCTTTTCGAAAACATTTGCTTGGCTATGTATTCGCTCCTTTCGCTTATTGTATGTCAGATCGTTTCCATAAAAAATGTTATTTTTGTGCAACTTATCCTTATCGCTTGGTGTTGTGGCCGAGTGAATATTACACTTTAAATTTTTCTCCTCACATTTCGTGCAATTGCCTCCATACAAATTCCATTGATTTACGTTGTTTACATCATCGCTATTGGCTTTGTTCAAAGCAGAAAATTGCTTTTTACTTTTGCTTAAATTATCCACAAACATACATTTGGCTGTTTCATATTTAATTTTACTGTTAGCTTCAGCATCTAATTTATTTTTTATCTTCTTATATGTTATATTTTCACTCTCATCTGTGCGACCAATTTTGTGATAGATAAATCGATTTATATTCATTTGATTCTTGCTGTTGAACGAGTTCTTATTATAGTCATAGCCCTCGGTAAATATACCGGAGTTAATTAGTATATCCGAAACGAAAATGGTTTTCTTGTCCATTTTCCTGAGTTTGCACATAAAAGAAAACAATTCTTTTTCTACAAATTTATTTAAGTTGGTGTTCAAAAGTAATTCGTTGAAATTACTTGTTTTAAGGCAGATTTTTTTATTGCGATTCTGCGATACTTGCTGCATGCCATTATTTGAAATATAATATTCACACTGTCGCAAAATTTTATCCAAAATCCGGATTTCATTGAGTTCGAAGCATGAATTGTGTGACATGCTAAAATACATTTATGTAATTACATATCCTTCTGAGTTTTAGAGTAATTGAAGAACATCAATAAAAAAATTTATATTTACCTCGTTTTGAAGTATTTTTTGGTTTCCTTTTTTTTAAATTCTTTTATTGCCGCTTATTCTGTCCAGTTTGAACTAGAAATTCATTTTACCACAAAAATTATTACTCAACTAAAGAGTGAGCAGCTGAATTATTGAATTCACATGCATAAAATAAGATTTAAAAAAAAATCAATAGTTTCCTACTGCGCAAGAATCATTTCAACCTTGTTTTAAACTATCCTTCCATATGATAGGTGTTTTATCAAAATAATTATGGGTATTTCAGTCACTGTGTGCGAGTGTGCGGTAGTGCGTGCTATAACTCAATATGCCATTGAGTGCACAGACTCGGAAATGTCGGTTGTTAATTTCAATTGGTGGTATAATTTATTAATTACAATAGCTTTAAGCGCGAATTTATATAGTTATTTGACAAAAAACAAAAATAAAAATATTTCTACAAAGCTTTCAAGTTAAGAAAGTAAAAAATTATTCACATGCAACTCATTAACAAATTAAAGTTTAACTCGCTGTAAGTTTTGAAATGACTTGTGCTCATTGCTTTCTAAACTTTCTGTATTTTCATAACCTTTTTCAATGGGCTGCTTCGCTACTTGTTCGGAAAATATTTCAAGTTTTTTTAAGACATTTCTTAAAGTTACTGCGAGGATTTGGCGCAATCAAAATCTTTGGAAATTTTGTAAATCCATTTCTTAAAATTGACATGTTTACGAAAAATATACATAAACCATTAATGAAAAAAATCCAAATCATAAAGTGAGTAATTCGCATGTCAATAAAAATGCTCATTTTGAAAAAAAAAAACAATAAAAAATGTATTGCATTTAACAATCAATTTGAAGGATTTGTGAACTAAAAAAAATTATTATAGATGCGTTTGCTTATTTAAAAAACTTATTTATTAATGCAGATCATTGTAAAGCTTCCAAATGTTGGAGAAATGTTTTAAGTAAAATAATTTAAGTACATCGGTATATATGCATATGTGTATTTTTTCATACAATGTATTAGTTTGATACGATTTAATAATTTTTTTTTAAAGTTCCATAAATACTCGTATTATAATTCGTAATTGCATTTCGATTTTCATTTATCACTCAAAACAAAATTATCAAATATCCATTTATATTATTTTTATTATAAATAAAAATAATTTTTAACGTACGTTTTTTGCTCCGAAATAATGGCAATTTAGTGAATTGCTAGTTTATGACCAAAACTTATCAATATTTTTATCTAAAAACTCATTTTTTGTTCTGAAAGATAAAATAGCGCTCAAGAAGAGAGTTCATATTCGTTATATTAAATAAAATAAAGCAAAAAAAAAAGAAACAAGTGCACGCAAATGAACACAAGGAAAGCTCGACGTCGGTAAGCTGCTATCGCAACAGACAGTGCGCTGTGGAATCATATTTCTCGCTGTCTACATACCGCCGCTGAAGAATCCATCGGATTTCAGCGAGCCCGAAAGAACAACTGGTATGACGAAGAATGTCGTGCCGCCACGGAACGTAAAGACGCTGCCTACAAGGCTACACTGCGATCGGGCGCAACGCGAGCTACGCGGGAGCGTTACCGTGAGTTGAAGAAGGAAGCAAGACGGATTTTTCGTGACTGATGTCCACAGTATACTTAAATTATGGAGGGAGCCTTTCTTCACACTGCTTAATGGAAGCAGCTGCAACCACGTTGGAGAAGACGTTGAACCCGAATCCCCAATCAATGATGATGGTGGTGATGTACCATCACCCGACTATGACGAAATTCGGAAAGCGATAGCACGGCTGAAGAACAACAAAGCCCCCGGGGCCGATGGGTTACTAGCTGAGTTATTTAAGTACGACGGAGAGGAGCTGGTTAAGTGCAAGCACGAACTCATTTCTTGAATATGGTCGGAAGAACGCATGCCTACTGATTTGAACTTAAGTGTGCTCTGCCCAATCCACGAAAAGGGTGATCCTGCAGTCTGCGCCAATTATCGCGTAATTAGCCTTCTTAACATCGCTTATAAGGTTCTGTCAAGTGTATTGTGTAAAAGACTTAAGCCCACCGTCAATGAACTGATTGGACCTTATCAGTGTGGCTTTAGACCTGGTAAATCTACCACCGGCCAGATATTCACAATACGCCAGATCCTGGAAAAGACCCCAGAAAGAAGAATCGACACACACCTTCTTTTTGTCGACTTCAAAGCCGCCTTCGACAGCACGAAAAGAAGTTTCCTATATGCCGCAATGTCTGAATTTGGGATCCTGGCAAAACTTATACGGCTATGTAAAATGACGTTGAGCAACACCACCAGCTCCGTCAGAATTGGGAAGAACCTCTCCGAGCTGTTTGATACCAAATAAGGTTTCAGACAGGGTGACTCTTTGTCGTGCGATTTCTTTAACCTGATGGTGGAGAAGATAATATGAGCCGCAGAACTAAATCGGTCAGGTACCATCTTTTATATGAGTGTGCAATTGCTGGCGTACGCCGATGACATTGACTGCCTTCTCCAAACTAATTAGAGAAGCGAAGCGAATGGGTCTGGAGGTTAACGAGGGCAAGACGAAGTATCTCCTGTCTTCAAATAGACAGTCGGCACATTCACGACTGGGATCTAACACCACTGTTGATAGTTTTAACTTTGAAAAAGTAGAGGACTTCGTTTACTTAGGAACCAGCTTGCCAACAAGTGCTTTTTCGGACTGAGTAGGCAATTGCACAGTAAAGTCCTCTCTCGACGGACAAAAACCATACCCCATAAGTCCCTCATCATGCCCGTCCTATTGTATGACGCAGAAGCATTGACGATGACAACATCAGATGAGAGGGCTCTTGGAGTGCTCGAGAGAAAGATTATTCGAAAGATTTATGGACCTTTGAGGGTATTTCTGCCATGAAAAAGCTTTCTATAAAATAGATCTGCGGTTCGGTGTCGGCACAAACTGGTACAAACTAGTCCATTTGTTGTATAACGTAAAGACGCACACTTCAAATTTATAGAAACTACGCACACGAAAGTATTGATTTCAGGCAAGGCACATCAAACAGCAGATAAAAAATAATTTATTTTCAATATTTAAATTTGAAAACCCAAATTTTGTATTATATAGAAATAATAATACTTTCAGTACAATTCAATGTACTTGATGTAATATCTATATTTGAAACTTTGTCCTTTAAAAGCAAAAATAATATACAATTTACAAATTTTTTTTTCAATTTATCTACTGATGCTACCTCTATGATGGCCTTGAATTCAGCTTGTACACTAAATTGACGTTAATTTCAAAGCTACACGTAAAAAAAATAGTAAATATTTATTTATGTTGGTCATGGTACAATAAACAAGTAATATAATGATGTATTTTGGAACGAAAAATAACACTGAAGATGGCACAACGCCGAAACCGGTTTGTTTCAAAACCAAATTTGACAAGGATCGACGGAAAATCGTTCCAAAATACATCAACTTTCAACCTTGTCGGAGTAAAAAAACAACAAAAAACAAGTAATATAATGTTAGCAGCTGATTGGAGTTTTTTCTTATAAGTAGTCCATAACAAGTCAAACTTTGTTTACAAAACAAACTTTTTTCTTAAAAAAAAAACAAAACAACTTTGTTTACAAATCAATATTTCTTTACATTTTGTATATTTATAATTTCTTATTTATACAAATTATTCATTAAGACGGGAAAAGGTCGGATCTTGGTTTTCATATCCAATTGGAACAGAACTTCGGCATGCCGCTTTCTGCAAACGGTTGGGTGCGTTCCGACCATTTTTTGCATATTTGAAGGTATACCATGAGAGTCTTTTCCAAATTTTGTGACCAGGATCAATGCTCCCTGAAGATCCGTTGTAGTACGATGCGTAGTGCATTGTTTGCGTTGAAAAAAATGTATTTTCAAGCAGAATATAGAGATGCGTACACTTCGTTTGTTTTGATTTAGAATTATCAAACTCGTCAAATTTGATATATCTATTTTGAAGGGTGATGGACCACAACAAATCAAAAAATATACCCCAGGGTTGCATTTTCTTAATGCTGCTACCTGTTTTATGTGCCTTGGTTTGCACCAAAAATATTGTATGCCATTAAAATAAGAAAAAAAGGCGGACCATGCCTACATTTTTATTTTTTTTCTTCAACTACCGCTGTACTGCACTTATGCCTTTTTGTTCAAAATAAAAATATACATTCGTATTCAAAATATATATCTCATAAGTCGGATAATTTTACAGGAATCAACTCAATGTTCTTCACCAAGTGCAAGCACGTCATAATTTTAAAACTCAAGTTTTGATGTCTGGTAACTTGCAAGCAATGATACAAATGACATTACCTAACTTCGTTTTGACAACACTGGAAAAAGTCGCTGGCCAAATTATTATTGATTTGGCTTGCGAGTAAAAATAAAAAATATATTTAATATGGATTCAAAAAAGCTTGAGGAGGGCCAAGAATTAATCCGACAAGCAGAGAAAAGGTAGGAGGTGTTTATCAAAGTCAATGGTTGCTACAAGTCTTGTTTTTTAGCCTGAAAGTTGGATTATTAAAGTGGCGACCCGACTATGACGTAGCTGCAGACGAATACACTAAAGCAGGTATTTATTTTATTTTTGCATAGTGCTAATTATGATCATATTTATTAATTAGGCATGCAATTTTTTATATTAATTTCTTATTAAATGCTAGTTTAGAAATATTTTAAGGCAATTGAATATAGAGTCTTAAATTTACAATTCTTAGATAATATGCATATGTATAAAGGGCCACTGTATACTGGTTACATATGCTAAAATTAATTGATTATATTTTTTCATATCTATAGCTACTGCTTTTCGTATAGCGAAATCCTATGATAAAAGCAAAGAGTGTCTATTTAAGGCGATCGAATGTCACAAAAACAATCGATCATGGTTTCATGCTGCAAAATGCTACGAGCAGGTGAGTTTCAATCGTATGTTTTAAAAATTCCACTCATCAAGATTGTTTTGTTTTTACTTTTAAGATTGTTCTTATATTGAAAGAGATGAATACCTTGCCAGAAATTGAGGAAAACGTAAATAAAGCATGTAACCTTTATCAGCAACATGGATCACCCGAAGCTGCTGCAACGGCTTTGGACAAGGCAGCCAAAATTGTAGAGCAAAAGCATCCCGAATTAGCATTAACTTTCTATAAGCATGCTTTGGAAGTTGTTATGGTACAGAAGAACTTGATAAAGATTGTTCTCATTTTGATAATTTTGTCAATTAATAGCTAGATGATTCCACTCGACATGCAGCTGAGTATGCAACGAAAATTTCAAGAATTCTAGTTAAATTACAAAGGTGTGTTATGTTTTAATTTTTTGTAAGTAAATTATAATCGGTTATGAATATAGGTATGATCAAGCTGCTGATGCAATAAGACGCGAGATCGGTTTAAATCAACAAACTGAGTCATATGGACAAATTGGGCGCTTAGCCGTTGCACTGGTATTAGTTCAACTTGCTCGAGGAGATTTTGTGGCTGCTGAAAAAGCTTTTAAAGAATGGGGAAATTGTTGTGATTCAGAAGAAGTCCAAACATTAGAGTTACTTTTACAAGCTTTCGATGATGAGGACCCTGATTCTGCTAAACGCGCTTTAGCCGCTCCCTTTATTCGCCACATGGATGTTGAATACAGCATCCTCGCAAGAGACATTCCGCTACCACATGAATTGGCAACCGCCCCAAAGGCCGATGTGATAAAAGACGCTGCTCCATCCTATATGTCCCCAAATACAGAGGTAAGCTTTAGCATAAATTTTGGAGTGCCGAGTTGACTACACTTTTTTCTTTTTTTTTTACTAAATTATATGTAAACTTTCATATTTTCATATTTTGGTGATCATTATTAATTTTGTTATATTTTCCAAACACGAATATACAGTAGTTGTCAAAACACTAGCAATCAAATTTGAAATGTTATTATTGGTCACTTAAATATTTTGTAAAAAAAATTCCGAAAAAAGTATAGTTAGTTCTTTAAGAAAATCATATAAACAAGTCTAAACTAAAAAAAAAATTAAAAAAAAAAACAGTTTAAATCTTTTTCCAAAATTAAAATTTTATTACTCAAAATTTAAAATATTGTTAAATATTTAATTTTGATATGGCTTTGTTTTAAAGAATGGTCTGTTATTTTCGAAAATAATTAAAATTAAATGGCATATGATGTCTTTAGTTGCAAATAATATCCCTTGTGCTCTGTTTATAAATTGAGAAGCCAATCCTTATTGTTTGTGAGTTAACTCGGTTGTGCCAAATTGCCTTGTTCCTTGTTATTCAATTTTCAATTTTTTGCAACAGCAATCTAGTGATGGATCACCCAAATCTACTGTACCTAACGACGACGACGACGAAGAGGAGGATGGATTGTGTTAGTCATTATTAACTAGTTTTATTCCAGGAGCTAATATTCGTTTTGGTATTTAATAAGGATAATAAAAGTTTACTCCCTTAAATAGGCCTGCGGTTTGACTATTTTTATTTTTAACTGGTGGTAATCATAAATGCTTGTGGCAGATGAATATTGAAGTTGTTGTTTTCTTTTTTGTTGCTAAAATTACTTTTTCAATATTTTTTTGATATTTTTCCGTAGGTAGTGCAAAATGTACTTAAGCATTGTCCGTTAGTAGGGCAAACTTTTGGAACTCAGTTACTTGCAGGTTATTACGAATGTAAAGGAACGGGGTGAACAGACACTTTAATATCTATTGTGTGTGGAATAAATTCTTTAGTTTTTAAAACTGGGAGTGTAAAAGCAATCGAAAAACAAATACAAATAACAAAATTTTTGCATGTGCTTTATCCAAGGTGGATTTAATATTGTTTTTGTTTGAAAAAATGTTAAATTAGGTCAAATAGTGATGTACATATATACGTATACATATTTTAAAGAAACCGACCGCTCAAGTTTATTAAAAGTGATTGGATGCGGATAATTGCTTAAATACCACATACAATAATGAGCAAAATAACACGGTGCGTTCACAAGCTCCTGTTATTTAAACAACGCACTAAAGAAATACGGCCAATAACACGCTTGTGAACTCCCTAAAGGGCCGTACACATAAGACTTTCGCTTTGCTTTGCTTCAGAGTTTAGCTTTGACAGATAAGTTGAAGACCTGATGTTATATGAGTGCTGCTAAATACAAGGCGAGAAAAGTAAAGCAAAGCAAAACGAAGCAAAATCATGGCGAACTCTCAACTTTTGTACACTTTGACAACCAACTGTTTACATTTCCATTTTATTTCTGCGTGCATATACACACGATTAGAAAAGTTACTAGTATTTCATAGTTTTTGCGTGTATAATTACTTTTAAAAAGATAAAAGAAGAGTAATATTAATAAATAGCAAATAAAACACCTCTTTGATCGGTTTTTATTTATGTTGTCGAAATATGCTCGGCCTCAATATAGTTTATTACACTCGCGACTTTGAAACATACATAAGTAGCATAACTACCACTTAATTATATAAGTAAAACTCATTTCTTAATATTTTATTAAACAAAATAAATGGAATAGACACAAATAACAATTGAAAACAAACCACTAACGTAGAAACTGTCAAAGCGTTCTATGTAGCAAACCTTCTACACCTCATGCTTTGTTGTTAAATTTCGAATTGTCAAGTAAAGCGAGGAAAGTTGTATGTGTACGGCCCTTAAGTTTATAGACGGTATCGGCGTCACACAAACATCAAGTCCGATTTCACTTTCTATGAATTCGCCTTGTTTCGTATCAGAGCGAATTAACAATACCTGTCCAATTAGACAGCTGTGATCATAGCACTGAAAAGTAAACAAACATTTGTTTTTAAGAACTACAAGTGATTGACTAGCCAATCTTTGTTCAAATGATTTGTTTTTTAATTGATTTATTTTTTTAAGAAAAAGAATGGCTGAAACATAGTGAAAATGAAGTGTCGGGTTTCAAATTGTACAAGTTGCAACAAAAAAAAAACTCCCAGATGCAGTTTTTTCGCTTTTCCTTCTGACGACACTGTTGCCAAAGTTTGGGTAGACTTCTGCCGTCCGAAGGAACATTTCAACTTAAACACTAGCGTTATTTGCGAAAAACATTTTACGGAGAGCGATTTTCAAAATCTAATGCAATTTAGAATGGGTAAATATCTTTCGTTGTAATCATTTTAATATGATGTTAATGAAAGCTGTAGGATTTGCTAAATATCTCTTGCTAAAGCGCGGAGCTGTGCCAACAATCTTTAAGCGGAGTGCGTCCGATGAAGCGTTCCAATCAAAAAATAAAATTAGCGTTAGAGAGGTAGCTAACAAAACAAAATGCGAAGGTAATATAAACAACTATTAAACAAAAAATAAACTGTAAATATTAGTGGTTTATTATTAATATGTAGGTGCGACATTAACAAAAAATAATCTTCCCAAGATCAGTAATGTCGATAATTCCTTTTTACCTAACTGCAGCCGCAGTGGAGTTGAAGATTCGCAGACAGAAAGGTAAATTAATAAATATTTTTGTTGTTTAGGTTTTATTGTGCGCGTTTCCAATTGCACTACGAATGCAAACATCGCAGAAAGCGTATATTATTTAGATCGCTTTATTACTTTTCTCTTTCACTTTCGAACGAAGCATTATGTTACTTACTTGGAATGTTCAGGGCTATTTAAGGATTAGGTATTCTTGTGTACTTGTTCAACACTGCCTCAAGACGGGTTCATTTCACGACTGGTATAAAGACTATTTGAGCACTATTTTAATACTAAAATACCATTTTTGCAGTACCGTTTCCATGACTAATGGTCCAGCATTTCAAAACTATGTCAGATCTTTGCAGCACTTATTTGGAATAATTTCTGAACTATTTAAGATCGATTTGCTATTACTAAAGAATTATTTCGACATAGTTTTAAGGTTTGTTTTTAGAAAGTTTGGGAGTTTTATACCAATTGAGTGTATTTCAGGACTTGAGTTGTAGGATAACTTTCGCGCTAGTTATGGAACATTTAAAAACTATTTCAGGTACATTTTAAAAACATTAAAATCATTTCGGGAGTTCTTCAGACAAATTTTGGAATAAGAGAGAAAAAATTTGTTTTCTGGCCGCTACATATGTAGATAATCTGCCCTATTCGGCATTTTGACTGGAATCGAAATATTCTCAATTTAGCAATTTTAATATTCTGCGTTTCGATCAATGTTCTAAATTTGCAATTTTACATTGCGATCAAAGTAAAGTTTTTGTCAGTTGGAAAGAACGTTGGATACGTAATAGAAATGCATAAACAATTTTATTGAGCTCGAGTCTAATAAGGAGATGTGATGGTCTCAGAAGTAGAAGCTTATAACATCTACCAGTAAAACTGTTGTTTTTTCCAAATAAAATTTTTCATAAACTGTCCTCGAGATCAATAAAATTATAATTAATCATATTATAAGGCTACTTAAACTTTACAAAAATATTAAAAATTAGTATAGAGAACTCGAATTTTTGAGTACTTTTTAACGTTATTTATTACTAACTTCAATATGTTAAATTTGTTAAGGAATAGTAATAAAATTTCGGTGTACCGCTAGAAGAATCGTCACGCAATTATGGAGGGGGGTCCAAGCAAGCGCCACGGTTTGTCACGCAGTGGGGCGGGGTCAAAAAGGACAGAATTTGTGTAACGTAATATAAGTAAAAGTTAACAGACTTTAGTTCTTTTGGTAATTTATTAAATAATTTCTTTCAATATATCCTCACGTTTCAAGTAGTTTTAAAATCATAACTTTTTGTATGAAATGTTAACGAACACGTTTTGACAATGCTTACAATGAGGCAATGGAAAAAATCAAACAATCGATTGACTTCACCTTATATCAATTCGCCTTGACTCGCACCATGAACAGAATGCGATAGGTGGCGCACAAGTCGAATTTATAAAAGATGGTATAATCCCAACAGCTGATTGCTTGTTCTTCTTTTCCAATTCAACTGAATTTGTTTACATTTTAAATTTATATTTATGCGATACAAAAAAAGTTTGTGCGAAAGTTTTAAATGAAAAGATTGTGAACTCTATAAATAATATATAATGGGAAAGTGCGCTTTATGCAACAAAAAAGTGAAACGCGGAACTGGGCCGTTCTTCAAAGTTCCCAGAGAGGAGTCGGATCGTTTGGCGTGGTCGAGGTCGTGCCAACTGCAGTTAGGAGGTAACGATGTTATATGCAGCGATCATTTTTTGAGTGCGGATAAGGTTTGTGGTGGAAAAAAAGCTAGACTATTAGCAAAAGCTGTTCCTTATACAACATCCGCATGTGATGCTACATCCAATTGCATGTGTCCTTTTCCTCAGACCGTAACGGAAGGTGTGCCTGATTCTGGGTTCTATTCACAACCAAGGTATTGTTGTATTAATTTCTATCGTAGGTAAGCTAATATTTTAAAAGTTTAATACATTTTCCAATTCAGTTTTGGTAATTGTTTTGTCTTATTTTGACATGGAAATATAAGCCGAGTTAAGAATTTTGACATTTTGGTCGCAAAATTACATAAACAATTTACATGAACAATGTTGGGCGAATTTAGATAGACATTTTGCTCGCAAAATTACACAAACAACATACACTACGGATTCGCTTTATATATGAATTCGGCCTCGCTACCACTTTATAGATACAGCTTGGGTGGCGCATATCGCATTTTTTCCAAGGCGAATTCAATTTTGGAAGCGCTACCCAAAGGTGATCTCGATAAAAGACGTGCTTCCTCTTATTCCATATGTCTAAAAGCTTTATGTCAAACTATCAGGTGTGTTGCCTTTGTTTATGTTTAATTGTTTACAATTTTCGTTTGCGACAGGATTGTGTTTTGTGACTACGCGTTATTTTTGTGAAAAATCTTGCTAAAAAGTTAAATTTAAATTATGTGCGATATTTGCGGAAAGCCTAGGAGGATGGGCGAATAATTTTTCCGTGTTCCGCCAGATGTGCGACGCAGAGTTTAATGAAGTGAATCCATCGGCATTGCAAATGCTCCTTCAGTGTTATAAGTGTTAGCACATCGAGCCTTTACCGCCATTTTAGCGTAAGCGACAAAAACCAAATTTTACAGGAGAAGGTTTTTTTAAATATTTTTTTTTTTTTTTTAAGAGTGAATGTCGCTTACGATAAAATGTAAAGTCGTACATCTCCATAACTATAACGATTAGCGAAACAATATTTAGCCAGATGACGTATTATCAGTTTTAGAACAGTTCTGTATCAAAAAGTTAATTTTGGAAAAAATGTCGCTTACGTTATTTTCGCGGTTAGGGCTCGACATGTTATTGAAGTTCACTAAAATAGAAATAATGCTTTTAATTAGCAATATGTACGTACATTTTTATAGTTTATACCTTTTTTAAGTGTTTTTATCGATTTAATTAGCTGTTTGTATCATGAAAATAAAGCAAACCAGCCGTTTCTGGCATTAGTCGTCAACGGGAAATTTTGTTGTTGCCTGATCAACACTACTTTAAATTATTAAGTCATAGCGTTATCCGACATCTCCACAGAAAATAGCTGATGTTCGAACATCTGTCATTTTGGCAGGAAAAAATTAAAAATGTTTTGTCAATTTTTATGTGTGCCGAGAAGTTTACGGCCAAATGAAAAATTAGCTGTCAAAGTAACAAAGTGACAGCTTATTTCAAACAATAGATGTCAAGAAATGAACTCTGAGTTGCTGACATGGAGAAATAAGCGGTCTCCATTGACTATCTATTTTCAGACATTTATTATGGACGTTCTTCACTTGCTTCCCATTCTCGCTTGCTTTCTGCATCTTGTCGTGGCAATAATGAAAGGTGATGTACGATGTGACAGCGCCAGTTTGAAGGCCCTTAGCTCAAAGTTGTATTTAAGAAATATGAGAGAAACGGGAAGAAAAGAAGTTCGTTTTGGGTAAAAATAATCATTAGAACATATTTTACCATAAGCTTTAATTACAACGATTAAAAGTTTATAAAATATGTATGTACTCGTATATACATAAGTATATAAGCTCACAACTGAATTTAAATTGCTGTGGAAATTGGCGCACATTGCAATTTTTCACTTCTTATGACATTAATATTATTTTAATGTACATTACATCATGTATGTATATATACAAGTCCATTGAGCTCCTCAAGATTTTTTCATAACTGTAACAGGAAATGTGGCCCCATAAACTGTTGTCTATTTTTGCTTATGTATCGAAGATAATATGTTTAAAACAACAAAATTTTAATGTTTAATACTTTATTCATAAAACATGAAAATGTATATACAAAAGAAATCTTTTGTTGAAAAAATTAAAAAAAACAGCTTTCATTTTTAGAGAATTAAAACCAATATACTCATGTAGGTTAATAGCCTAAAAAACTGCGTACTCAAAAAATCCTTTGGATTATAATACATTTCATCCAAAAGTAAAACTTCATTTGGAACTTACTTGCACCGGTTTGTGGTTGGTCGCTGTACGCAGCAGTTAGAACAAACAAACCTCAAATATCGAGTTGTTTCCCAAAACCTGCGTTAAGTGGCTTTATTAAGAAAAAAAAATCACAACAACTTTCATGTATCAAACCGCTGCACTATGTCGGAGAAATTGAAATTAAAAAAATCAATTGTCAACGAATAGAAAGAAATCAAAATGCCAAGACAATCAATGATGCCTTCTCTAAGTTTCACATGAAGAACTTTTTTTACTTCTGATATTTAAAGATTCTTTTTTAATTTGGCAAAGGAGCAACACTGTTTCTAAGGGCGTTCCAGATGGCCGTTTTAGAGCGAGAAGTTGCCAACGTACAACACCTTTAATTATTGCATCATGGTCGCAAACAAGGTAGATATTTGTTCTCTGGACATTTTGAAAGCATACTTTTTCATTTGCAACATGTCATCGAGTAAGAAGGTTTGTACCTTAAGTGCTTTTGCTGTTTTTACGTGCGACATCTCGCTTGCTTCCAGAAGTAAGCGAGAAATGAAAGCAGGTGAAGACCGCCAGTTAGTAAGAAGCTGATTCATTTGTTTTTTCTATCGCCGTGTTACAGCAAATGTCAAAATCATTTTGTTTATTTACATTTCATTTTCACTTTCCGATTTGTAAATTGTAATTTCAATTAATTTGTTCTTATTCAAATGAGGAATATTGCAAAGAAAAAAAAATAAAAAATGGGCAAATGTGTTTTATGTTCAAAAAGGCTTGAAGGAGGAAGAGGTCCTTTTTTCCAAGTACCGAAAGAGGAAAAGAGAAGGTTGGCGTGGGCCACAGCCTGCCGTTTAGAGCTTGGAACAAAGGATAGAATCTGTGCAGATCACTTTTGCCCTTCCGACATAATGCATTATGGGAAAAAGAAACATTTGCTGCCGAAAGCTATCCCATACCCTCCACCCACGAAAAACACGCCCTTTCAAAAAGAGAATTTAAGCTATACGCAGCTAAAGTAAGTTATAAATTCGTATGCAAATTTTAAAGAAATTCCAGTATATAAAGGTGTCTAATATAGGGAGGAATTGGGGCTTCCAAATACAGCAGTCCAAAATAGTGATGATTCTGGGGTTTTCTCACAATCGAAGTAAGTTGTAAGTTAATTTAGTTTAAGCTTCGGGTTTTACAAAATATTAAATCAATACTACCTCGTCATTTAACAATTTGGTAAAATTTACTATTGTTTTGTTTAATCTGTGTTAGACGAGAAACGCCAAAAAAAAACATCGTTTACACTGCACACCAGCACACGATCAAACATTTTGATACATTCTTTTAGTGAACTTATCATCGCATGCCTTCACTACAATGTAGTTGGAACGTTTGTGGTTTTGAGAAATAGTAAAGTAAGTTTTTCAGTTTTAAATACTCAATGGAGCAGGTGGCGCCCATTCATGACTAATGATAATAGACGCACGCAGGCCTGACGAGAGGGGGGAGGGAAGAATCGGGGACAATTCCTCCCGAGCGCGAAGTTTTCAGGGGGGCCCGGTGCTCAAAATAAACTAAATATAATTTCAATAAATTTATGGATCGGGGGGCCGCATACTGTATCCTCACCTAGCCCCGGATTTCTCTCGGCCCTGGACACACGCCTAGCTCCGGCTCAGCGTTATAAATAGTAGTTGCGTGTTCCCATTTTCTTATAATAATATAATAAACCACACAATGTGTTTTGTTAGTACATTTGAATACAAGTTTAGCAAACTGAATAAATATTCTTTAAGTTTTCTTCCTTATGCTAATTTGCTTACAATTCAACAGCTGGTTTTGACATTCACTGTACCGAAAGCAACAAAAAATACATGCACTTTTTTTCTTTAATAATTGCTGCTTCCTTTATGAATTAGCTTGATCAGAACTTACACGAAATTGACTTTTTTAATAGCCTCAGCGCAGCAGTTGTCATTTGTGTGTATGCTTTGTTTATTTATAATTCATCTTGGTGTCAGATTTGTAGAGTGCTTTTAAAAGTGAAATATTAATTAAATAAAAGGACACATGGGAAAATGTGTTTTGTGTGAAAAGAGAGTGGAACGTGGAAGTGGTTCGTTTTTTCAAGTTCCTAAAGACGCGGAACGATGTGCTCTCTGGAACCGTGTTTGCCAGAGGGTATTCAGAGAAAGGGATGTGGTGTGCAAAGACCATTTCAAGCCTACCGACTACGTTTTCGGAGGGAAAAGGTCGACTCTGTTGCCCAATGCGGTACCAATCCCACCGTCATCTAACTCCATATACAATGCGCTCCTTCAGAATGGGGTTTCAAGCGAATACCTGCAAGGGTATGTTGTAAATTAGAATGCATGATACCGAACCGATATTAATATCTTAGTTAATAGCATGATACAATCATTATAGATAATATGATACGAAAGCTCTATCTTTTGCCTCTGCATGAACTCACTTTTTAGGCTGGCAACACAGCTGGAACGAAAAAGCTGGGCAATGCCAAGAATTTTAGATTTTTAGGTCCAGTTTTTCAGTGCTAAGTAAAACTTAGTCTAACTGCCTAATCATTGATTCCGAATGAACTCCCGTCGTGACAAAATCTTCCGTCACGAATTCGGGTAAAATGCTCTCAGCGATTTCCAAGAATGATAAATTAGAAGATTGCGACACTTTCGTCCCGTTATCTTTTTTGTTTCGGCTTGACAGCTGTGTGACGACATATCATACCAGAATATCAAGTCAAAAGGGAAAATAAACAGAAAATTCACATTCGCATGCAAAATAATGAAACAATTAGTTAAGGGTCTTTTTATAAACGAAGTTTTCAGAGGCAAATTGTAGTAAATACTACATGAAACGGTTGCATTTTCACTATATTTTTATATTAAAGTGCTTAAACAAAAGGATTTTATAATTTAAATGTTACTTATACACTTTTTGAGAATTATAAAAATACAAGATAAGCTGGGTCAACAACACCGGAATATAACAATTTCACATATTTTAATGTACCAATTGCTGTTTTTGCTCAAAAACTGTTTTTTGATTGTTGGCGAGCATAGAACACAAAACTTGTATAAATGCTTCACAATTGCACACTGGTGTGAGCGCGTTTGTTTACGATTTCGCTGCCATGTTGGTATATTCATTTCGCTTCATACTGATATTCCACGATTTAGAAAATACTATTCTATCGTTCTTGCTGATATTCCGTACGCTATGACGTAGAAATGTCGCAATCTTTTAATTTATCATTCTTGATCACGTCGGAATTTATGATAGCATCCGACGGAATTCATGATAGGCCTGTAAGTTAAGTATCTATCATTCTTGAAACAATGCGTAGAAATATGTTAGCAATCCGCATTTAAATTTAAATAAAAAAGACAAGTAAATGTTATTATTTTTCGTAATGCGTGTTTATATTTATCTTTAAATTTTATATTCTAGTTTTTAAAAGCATAAAGATTTTGATTTAAATATATACAAATATTGTGTTTATTTAAAAAAGGCGACCTTGATTTTTTTTTCAAAGCGTACTGGTTTTATAATATGCATGTTTTGACAGCACTCCCACAAAACAAAGACTTTCGTATAATCTCAGCTTTGACAATCATTTTTAGTAGGTAGTTTCACTCTCATTTCAGACGCCGTATTAACATTTGATAAATATTTTGATGTAAACTTTTTTCATATTTTATTTTAATTTGAACAATTCAAATTTTGAATTTCGTTGTGATAAGAATGCTTTCAGTACAATTCAAGGTAGTTGACAAGGCGAATTCATAGAAGGTGGTATATTCCCATGATTCAATTATAAAAGGTTCTGTACTTACTGACAGCTAAATTCTGACACTCCTTAATCTTTAGTTGTACTTTGGAAGTACGCTAATGGGGGGAATAATGTGATCCCTTTTTGCGAAATGGTAGTTAAAAAGTGCGAAGTAAAATACGTATTTAAATACAATTTTTTAAGTATCTACATATATATTTATTAGGAAAAGCGGCGTTAGGCTGAGCTAAACTACAACAGCTACAGATTAAAAGTATTGATGTGAATATTTGCATAAAACTATCGAATTGAAAATCGGTCGCTTAGTTCCCAAAATATTTGCGTGTAAAGATATACAAATTCTCATATTTTCATTCATACATACATATGTACATGCGAAAAAGAGTAAAGTCATTGCTTAAGCGGAGAATAAAGAGAGACAAAAACTATAAATGAGCGAAAAAGAGTTAGGTAAATAAATAACAAACATACAACAAGCAGCAATTACCCGTTATATGTTAACAAAATCGCCCGCCCCCTCCCCTAATAAAAACGAAGTTTTTGTTATCAGACCGGCAATGATTTATTAACGCCGTAAGACTGGGAAAGTAACGTCTATGTTACGACATGGGAAAAAAGTTGAAAAATTTGATTCAAACCGAAAACCATTGGCAGTCACCATAAACGGGGCAAGTAAATAATAATGTGTTTCAAAAGCATTTATAGGTTATGTTAGCTTATCTGTTTAACTACGAGATAAATAAAGAAATTGTATATACATATCAGTCAATTTAAATATTATTCACATTTTTGTAATTGTTTACACAAGTAACTGCAAGAACTTCAGCTAAACGAATTGTTGAGAATCGACTTCTCACTACGCTGCTTGTCATGCATTTGCATTTTCGAAGTTCGCAAACGCGGGCATGTAGTGAGATAAGAATTATTTTTCATTTATTAAATCACAATTGTTGTTATGATAATCTTAGTAAATTATAACTATTTTCTGTGTATCCAAGATGGTTCACTTCCTCGATATTTTGTGCCTTCAGACTACTAAATGCGCATGTGCCGAAAGCCAATATATAGCGAAGACTATCGAGCAGTTCCCTCATATCTGTATGTGTTTTCACACTTTTGTAAACGCTTCAACTGTTATCTTAGATATTCAGTAACATCCATGGCATTAAATAATTGATTTTGCAGACTTTTGCGTGGCAAATAGATTCGATCTGTTTTCTTATAATTTTTCTTGGAACGGCCACAACACGACTTCATTTTACGCTGCGCATGTAATACACTTTCCATTTCAAAGGGATCCCATATCATTGGTCCATGTTTTAACAAATTTATGCGTGTACTTATAAAGTGAACACACTTCGAGGTGATTAAAAATTGGAGTAGAAATTCACGTTTTGTCGGATGGCGTTTGGACAAGAAAGGAAAATCACAAAACAAAGGTATGCTACAATTAAATTGAATACCATCACGATGTTGACCAATCGAACGCACCATCATTTAAAGGAATAAGTATACATATGTATACGAAATTTTTTCAACGCTCCTTTTTATAATTGATGGTTAACTATAAGATATATTTAAAAAATTGCTATATTATTATGAAAAAACATAAATTTTTTGTAAAACTTACCCGAATTCACGCAATCACAAAATCAAATGTCAATGGTGAGAAAAATTATAAATATATAAACGAGTCAGTAATGCCAACGCTTTTTTTAGTATGAAGAAGTTTACAATATACTAATATTACAAGTGAAAACTGTAGAATATGCAACATTCTTCATGAGTTAAGGTTCAATTAGAGGTGCCATAACCATAACCATAGAAATCAGCTGATCCAACTAACCTTATGGGTTACACTGTAATCGATTAGTGGTGCCATACCATAACCATAGCGACCAACTGAATTTTGGTTTTTGCTGAACCATAAACAGCTGATTGCTGATTAGCCTTGTTTATTGTGATATTTTTGTACTTCGTGTACAGTTTATTTTGTTTTGTTAAGTTTTAATCAGCTTTTATGGTTATGGCACCACTAATCGATTGCTTAAATATGGTTATGGTTATGACTACGATTATGGTTATGGCGTTATGGTATGGTACCTCTAATTGAACCTTTAAGGAGCCGATTTATTATTGAATCATGGTATATTCCCAACAAGGTGGATTCAATAAGGTGGTGGTAACCGCATATAAGTAAAAAACCAACATGTATTTTGCTTTCAAGAACGATAGAATACAAGATTGCGCCTTCCCGACGAAAAATTATGTGAAGCAAAATGCGTGCAACGTCACGAACATGGTTTTACTGATAGTCTTCGACTAACTCTTCGTGCGTGCGGTTGTGTAACATCGGTCTATACTTGCGACTAATTACTTGCCGTTAACTACGCGAAAACTTTTGTTGTTAGTTTTTTTGCAAAACTTTACACGTGGTTTAGTTAAAAATCGTTTTTTTTTGATTATAGATACACATTTAATACACCAATATGGTAGGGGGTCCATCCCCCTATGAAAACAGGTTCAGGGCCCTTGATCCTGATCCTATACCTGGAACTAAAGTTAAAAATAAAAGGAAAAGAACTGGTGATAGTTTTCTTGATTTAGGATTACCATCTGATGAACACATTCCACGATACGCGGTAGCAAAAGCCATTGGGTCGAAGCCGGATCAAGAGGTTCCCCCACTAGCTTCATATAATGTTTTTCAGATCGAAAAAGGACTTCAGCACATATCCAAAGACTATTCTGAGGTAACTGAGTTGAAATCGGGAGATCTGTTGATAAAATCGAATAACCTCAAATCGGCAGAAAAATTCATGAAGGCCACGTACATCGGCTTGATTCCTGTTAAAATCTCCTATCATATGTACCTGAACTCAACTCAGAACTAACCAAACACCTAGCAGACCAAAAAGTAATCACCGTCAAAAAGATTCTTAAAAAGGAAAATGATAACTTAATCCCCACTGGGGCCGCTATCATAACGTTTGATCTAATTCATCGCCCAGAGAAGTTGAGCATTGGATGGGAAAAAGTGTCAGTTTACGAATATATTCCGAATCCTATGCGAAGCGTTAATTGTCAAAAACTTGGACACACAAAAAAACATTGCCGGAATATTGAAAATTGTAGAATATGTGCGAAGCCAACTCCACACCAAAACTGTGACCAGATTTTTTGCATTAACTGTAACGTCGCAACTCATTCGTCTTTCGATTCAACCTGTGAATCTTTTCTCAAACATAAAGCTATAAATAAAATAAAAAACGATAGATGCTTGGAAAATATACAACCAAAATCCGGAATTTCACAAATTATTACCATATAAACAAAAGCGAAAAACCGAAGTAACTAAAAACCAATCCAATCAAACAGAAAAAGAAACACCCCTCCAAAATCCACTTCTACACAACGCTATTTCAAAACCATCAGATTACATAGCAAATAGCTAATTCTATATTAATACAGACGAAATAAATATAAATCAATTACCTAACTTTAATATAATAACATCTCCAAAAATTCAAACAACAACACTAATTAACCAAACAACCACCCAATTAAATCAAACAAATTCAAATGAGATAATATATGCAAAGCAAACTAATGATGAACTGGATAGTGTAAACTCTCCATCACCGCAAATATCTCCTGCGCAAAGTTTGTCTACATCGCCTACATCCCAACTTTTTAGTAAATATCCAGAAATAAAAGCTATAATAACACCAAATTCTTATAAAAAACAGTGCTTGTTCAAAAAAAACCTAAACAATAAGTAAATATAGTTACAATTATTATATTATTATCCTTATGGTCCTTGAAACAAATATAACAATCTTGCAATGGAATATCCAAGGCTTTGTGAACAATAAATTTGCACTTGATCGACTAGTCTGCAAACATAACCCGAATATTATACTTCTTCAGGAAACGCATATCGTTAAAAAAAATAGTAACATGTTATTTTTACCAGGATACAGAGTATACCCCCATAATAAAAACTACTCCACTGCAAAATCTGGAATTGCAATTTTCATCAAGCACTGTTAATAGGGAAGCAGCCCAAATAAAAAAAATCATACGGAGAGCAGCTAATGAATCAATACCAATTACTCAATATATAGAAAATAACCGCAACAATAGCCCAGTATGGTTTACTACAGAAATTGCTAAACTGATAGGAGACAAAAATCAAGCCTGGAAACAATTTCGGAGAGAAAGAACGACGGCACACTTGATACATTATAAAAAAACTAGCGCTAAAGTTAGAAGGGAATGTAAACAAGCAAAACGCGCCACCTGGGAAAAATTTGCTAATGCTTTGAACCCAAGTATGAATATCCGATGCCTATGGCAAAAAGTGAAAAAAATTAGAAGCACACGTATTTCGAATTTTCCATCAATTATTACAGACACATCCACCATCATTCAACCTAGTGATATCGCCAATGCCTTCGCCACATTTTGGAGCTCTATTGGATCGGACCAATCGTTTCAATCCAACATTGTTGAAGAAAAAAGAAAAATAAAGGCTACTTCTAGTGTCGATCTGGAAACAATAGATCCAAAAACATTATCCGAAATGGACACGGTTCTCTATGGCAAAGGAGGAATATCTACACCGAGCAAAGCTAAAATTACATATACAATGTTACGACATATGCCGAATGTAATTAAAACTAGACTGTGCAGACTATACAATAATATCGTGCGTACAGGTACCTTCCCCCATGAGTGGAAGCACGCGATCCTCGTGCCTATCCCCAAGCCAGATAAAGCGCCAAACAGGCTCGAAGGATATCGTCCCATCTCCCTTATTACGGTATTATCTAAAGTACTTGAGAAAATACTAGCGAACAAAATTTGGAAAATCGGAAAAGAAAGGATTCTCCCGGAGCAGCACGCATTTATTCCAGAACATGGTGTTCATACCCTTTGCCACAGCCTAGAATCAAAAATCAAAGAACGCTTGGAACGTAGAAAGCATTGCTTGGTCCTCTCCGAAGACCTAGAAAAAGCATTTGATCGTGTCGTCCTAACTTATGTCATTTCGGAATTGCGACTATGGAACACTCCCAAAACTTTATTAAAACTGATTGTATCTTTTCTTAGTAACCGCAGTATTGCAGTTCGTATTGATGGTTACTTTTCCAAAACGTATCAATTAGATAATGGGATCCCCCAAGGTTCGCCATTATCAGTCATCCTCTACGCGGCTTATGCCAACTCACTAATTCGTGAGCTAAAACAAGTAGAAGGCATTGACCTGATTGCACTATATGCAGATAACATATTTTTAGTAGCCTCGGGGCAACCCAACGAAGTCGAGGAATCATTAAGTAGAGCAGACGGACAAATAGTTACATGGGCCAAAAATACAGGTGCGATCATTCCTGCAAGCAAAGCTGAAATTTAAACGTTTGTCGTAAGCAAGGATGTGACTCACGATAACTTAGACTGCGAGGAGTTAGTGGCATGGCATCACCCTATATGGATGGACTTCAACTGCCAACATTAAAAAAAATAAATGCCACCATGAATAATTGCTTTCGAACGGCTTCAGGACTGCTGAAAACAACCCCAGTGGAAGCACTAAGATACGAAGCGAAATATAACGATTTTAAATCCGTACTACATATGCAGGCAGTAAAGCTAGGTGCGAGTGCTTTGGTTTCTAACAGAGCAGCACTATTCAACATATTCCAAAAAGCAACTTTAGGTGTATCGCTAACAAAAGGATGTAACAGGTCCGCAACGTCTAACATCATCCATCTGATGAAATCGAGCGGCATACCAATCATTCCACCTCTGTGCAGCGAGTCACCACAAGGACAATTAAACATAACCATTGATGTCAGTTTAGGCATACGAAGGAAGAACGACACGAACCCTGGAATATATAGAAGCCTGTTTGCAGAAAAAGTACACCAACTAGCACCGGACAAAATATTCTACACAGACGGGTTGTTCTCCGAGGGAATCGCAACATACGCTGTAGTCAGTCAAGCCAATGGCACAAACTTTGAGGTTGAAAAGCAGGCTCTTCTCCCAACACACGCGGGTATCTTTGCCAGTGAACTTTGTGCTATACGTTCAGCCGTCAACATGGCAAATCGTAAAAATCATAAAGCACTCATATGCTCAGACAGTCTATCTGTCACCCAGTCGCTACATAACACGGAAGGAAAAATATTTAAATTCGTTTTCAATGGACTCAATATCCGAGACAAAATTAATATATTATGGATTCCAGGACACTGCGGAATTTCTGGAAACGAATACGCCGACCGGGTAGCAAAATACGCTCTAACATTACCACTGATTACCGAAAACCCGCCCTTATATATATTACCTTTAGCTTGCTTTAAAGGTATTAAAATGGACAATTATAAGGAGAACTGGAACTCGTCTATTCGATTCTTTACAAGATGCAATAAAACAATAGTAAGACCAAAATACCACCCATCCTACTCTCGACAACAATGTATTACCATTGGACGTATCGCAGTCGGATCCACTCTCTTTACCAGTCAACATCTATTCACTAGAGGACGAGCACCGCAATGTAGCACATGTCACTGCGACCTCACGGTATCACATATTTTTGGCGAATGTCCAGACACACAAATCCTTAAACCTTAACACGAAACATTAGACTGCAGCAGGGAGGGAACTTTTTCAGAAGTCCACAAAGTACTACTGCAAAAAGGAGTCCATAAGGATACTTAATGATACACACAATATACCTACCTACATACAATCTACCTACCGACATTCAATCTACCTCAAGAACACCGATACTCGTTTAAGCTTCTCGATATATTAAAATAACAGCGGTGCTAATAGTCTTGCAACTCGGCACCAGTCCATATAATATAAATTTATTTGTATGATATGTTGTTTAAATAAATAAATGGTTTTACTGAGAATCGGAAGAATTAGCAAATAAAAATGTGAGGTTAGGTTCTACTATGATTTCTAAATTTTGAAGTTTTTACCAATTTCGGCCCTTTATGCAACATATTTATATTTAAATAACTTCATTTATGCTCTGTGTTAGATTGCATGCCTTGAAAAAAACTGCAGTGCAGCATTAGGAGACACAAGAAGCTTAACTTGCTACCAAGTGCGCACAGCTACACCTTCACATCTTTTTTAGCGAGTTTTATAGCCCCGTATCATTGAAAGACTCTGTGATTTAACACTTAACACTGCGCACTTCAAGTTGAATAACTTTATTTTAAATAAAATTGCTTTTAAGCATTGAATTTAAGCACAAACAATTGTATGCTTACATACATACAAACAAAACCAACCGCGTTCTGTGACGTAGCATACACAGCTGATTCTGTCAAATTTGCTGAGAGCGGATAGCGGTTTGCGGAAGGCGCAACCTCTGTATTTTCTAAATCATGTTTTGCTTTTGCTTTTTGGTGAGCATTATTTCAAATGCCATTAGACATTTATATTGGCAGACAATCAGAACGAAGCAGTACATAATGCTCACCGAAGCGAAAAAACCAGCTGGCGCCTCAACGCCATCTTATTGAATTCGCCTTGATTCCCATCAGCTGGTTGCTTGTTCTACCTTCGCCTTGCGCGGTGATAGTGCCAAAATTACTATTTTGTTTGCATTTTTCATTTTTAATTACATTCCTTACCATTTGTTTTCCTAAGTTTCTCTGACATTTTCACCGCAAGATAAATCAAATTTTTTACTTAAACGTGGCATTATTCAATCATACAAGGTTGGATAATTAGGTAGTTGTCTCTGTAGTTTTAAAATTATTTTAGCATGCCCTATACTATAAATCCTTACCATTTATTTTCCTAAGTTTCTCTGACATTTTCATCGCAAGATAAATCAAATTTTTTACTTAAACGTGGCATGATTCAATCATACAAGGTTGGATAATTAGGTAGTTGTCTCTGTAGTTTTAAAATTATTTAAGCATGCCCTACATTAAATAATCGAATTGACGGCATTCTCGTACAGGAATTGAAATTTTTTTCTTTGCATGTATGCAATTGATTGGTCGTTGGTTCGATTCCCGGCCAAGTCAGATCATTTTGTTTGATTTATTTTTTTTTTTTTTCAAAGAAAGCATTTTATGTTTTTAAATTGTTTACTGTATATATTTTATATAAAATAACATAAAATTAAAAAAAAAAAGAATTTATACAAATATTAACAACCATAAAATTATACAGTTAAAATATAGAATAGAAGAACATTTATTAGTATTTTAAACAGTTTTGACTAACGTCTTTACTTGATTTCTAACAGATGTACTATATCAATAAATAATTTTTTGACGAAGGTATTGTGTGGTGTTTTCCATATAAAACAAAATTTTTTTCGAACAACTAATGTTACATTTTTAGTGACTTGAATCTTACAATTTTATGATCTACAAAAATATTAATTATATTTTTTAAAAAGTTTGAAATTGTAATGAAATATGTATACAATCCTGGTTACTGGGCTTTTAATAGATACCTCTTATTTTGGTTGCTAAAATTGATATTGAATTAAAGAAAAATTAATTATCAAAATTTTTTCAAATGTGATTGTTCTATTTTCTGCATGTAAAAACTTAAAAAAGGTTGAAATCACATTGTTTTTGTTAACAAAATGTGTAAAAAATATTTGCTTCTAAATCACACTTTCGTTTTTTGTTTATACAGTTTGTGGTATTAAGGTGCTATGTACATATAATCATACATGTGTGGTTGAATATTCGGTTATATTATATTAAATTGAAATATCAAATTTCTGCAAATATGTTTCATTCTATGTACAAACCGCATTTCGCTACTAGTTACCTACTTTTCTACCACCTTTGCGCGAAAAGGTATAAAATATTTTCCCCTTTATCAGACCTTCCTAAATGCAACCTTACAAGGCAGTCGGAAAACTTAAACGTCAATAAGTATCCAACCTTTTATAATTAAATCATGTATATGTGGAGTATACAACGTTGAGAGAATTCGCTTTGGGTAGTTGATAAAATATTTTTGAAATTTTAGCTTTTAAAAGCAAAAACAAAATAGGTATACAGAGCTCAATTTTTTTTGTCTTATCATTTCGAAGTGGTGAAAGAAGCCGATAGAATTTGCTACAGGGAACGAAACGCTTTGCAACTTCTTTCTTATGTATGCACGTGCTTTAGTACGTTTTAAAATGCACTGCAAACTACAAAAGAAGTTCACTCTCAAAATAATTCGCATTAATAATTACCATTTTCCCGGTACATATTCTTAATTGGCGTTTACAGTTCTGCAAGCTGCAATTGATCTTCATGGATGGGGAGAAGTTCTTCTGCCGACAATTTTGTATCATCCGCCATTAATGATGTTATTAGCAGTTCTCCTTAAATAATAATGTTTATTATTATTTCCATTTTTGATTAAAAATGACTTTGTGGATAAAAAATTACATTTTTTTTTCACTTTTTCTTTGTTCTGGTTTTGTTCCTTTTTTCTTGACTGCTAATTAAATATTTTTTTCGATTAATATTGGGCGTGACAGCTTTTTGTTACTCGATCTTTAGAGCTGGATCTAAACAAAAAATCAGACACTTGGGCCAGTTTTTTAATGCTGGTTTGAACTTAGTTTAAACCCAGTTTAATTTTAAACTTAGTTTCATTGCACTCAATTAAATTTGTTGCAACCAAAACGAAATAGTCAGCAAAGAGCAAAGAGAGTTAAATTAGAGATGTATTTTTACGGGCTTTTAGACAAATAAGTCTGTTAATGACGTATTATTTAAAGAAAAAATTGTTTTTATTAAAAAAATGTGCATTATTTCAGTTTTTTTATATTTCTCAAAATATATATATAATTTATGTACACATATGCATATCAAATAAAAGCGTCATTTAATTACATTTTTAACGATACCAATAATGTGAAGATCGGAGAAATAGTTTTTGAAATATCAGCTTTTCGAAATATTCAAATATCCCCTTTTACCCCTCCCTAACACCAGCCCTATTAATTTGCACCAAAAAATATTATACCATTAAAATCAGGAGCTGAACGGGCGGTATTCTTTATTTGTTCCAGCTTCTGTGTCACCAGCAATAACACCTCACCCTATAGCATTGTTAAGAGAAAACTTTATAAAACTTCGACAAAGAGAAAAAAAGACAGTGTCAAAATTTAGTTTGCCCATAGATTACCCGCAAAGTCGATTTCATTCGGAGCAAATTGCTTCTACTCTGAATATATGTATATATATATTTTTTAAATTAAATATGTATGTACATAATTATGTATCTTAATTAAACCACACTTATTTACTTACTTAATTGGCGCATTAACCGCCTAAGCGATTTTGGCCGAGGTCAACAAAGCACGCCAGCTTTCCCTATCTCGTGCTAACTGGCGCCAATTAGAAATCCCAATTATAGCCAAGTCTTTTTCCACTTGGTCTTTCCAACGCAAATAAGGTCTTCCTTTTCCTCTGCTACCACCCGCGGGTACCGCGTCAGGGCTGGAGCTATTTCATCCATTCGAACGACGTGACCTAGCCAGCGGAGCCGCTGATTCTTAATCCGCTGCACTATATCTACGTCATTGTACAGCTCGTACAGCTCATCGTTCCATCGAACGCGGTATTCGCCGTCGCAAAGACGCAAAGGTCCATAAATCTTTCGAAGAATCTTTCTCTCGAACACTCCAAGAGCCCTCTCATCTGATGTTGTCATCGTCCATGCTTCTGCGCCATACAATAGGACGGGCATGATGAGGGACTTATAGAGTATGGTTTTTGTCCGTCGAGAGAGGACTTTACTGTGCAATCGCCTACTCAGTCCGAAGTAGCACTTGTTGGCAAGAGAGATTCTCCGTTGGATTTCAAGGCTGACGCTGTTATTGGTGTTAATGCTGGTTCCTAAGTAAACGAAGTTCTCTACTTTTTCAAAGTTATAACTATCAACAGTGGTGTTAGATCCGAGTAGTGAATGCGCCGACTCACACAGGAGTATTCAATATCAAAATCCGGACAAAAGTAAAAAAAAAAAAAAGTAGAATATTGTTCACTTATTTGTGCTGTTTGCATACCTCAGTAACCGAGCTAATTAAACTAGTTTTCAAACAAAAGCTGTAAACCCCCTGCTCGCGAAACAGGTAGTCGGACTCTCGTCGATGTCGAATGCTCGCGCATCTTTAGTTTCGATACGTTTTTATCAGCAACTTTGAAGTTTGTGTTCGTTTGTGTTCTGAGTAATTTGTGGAATAACTAATAATGGATATGGAAGCCCAAGGTATGTACTGAATTGTAACATTGAAATATACATATATTTTATTGATATTTAGTTTATAATTGAGATGACAAGCACGTAAAGACAAGTATGAATATTTATGTATATTTTTTAACAAAAGAAGTATTTTTGTTATAGTTCCGGGTCCGATCGGGCGAATATATTTTTTTTATAGTTAACTTTACATCTTAATCATGTCATTTACATAAAAATAAGTCACCCATCTTATCACCATTTTTTTTATGACCTTTTATAATTTGGAGGTATTTACATGTAATTTTTTTCTAGTAGTTAAAAAAATGTTTTTCATTTCAGGTTTCGTATCAAATGAAATTCAAATGACTAGAAGATCATTGTACATGATTTTCAAAGATAGCAGTAAACGAAAATTGGATCAAAAGTTGTCGGATGTAGAAAAAACACTACGGGAGATCACGAAATGTCCCGAAAATGAGTTTCGGACATTGACTAATGATCTGAGACATTTTAAATCGGATTTTAAGTTAAGGTGGACTACAGCCAATAACAAAACAAGGACGCTCAAAAAAAAACTGTCGACATCACAAAAGATGAGATAAAGTATGTAGAAGATCAGGTGAAAGAATTGACAAAGACACAGATTACAAATACGAATGGAACTGTAATGTACGTTTCACACTCCCTGGCACTGACAATGGTAGATGGCAAAGTATGTAATGCAGCTACAGGCACAACATCTACCATGAAATGCTATATATGTATGTGGAAAAACTTCCAAACATTTCAATGACTTTAAAAATACGAACACTGAAAATCCTGAAGCACTCAGATTCGGAATTTCGGTATTACATGCAAGAATCAGGCTTTTTGAGACTCTTTTGCATATTGCATACAAATTGCCAATTAAAAAATGGCAAGCTAGGGGCCAACATGAAAAAAATATTGTAAAAGCGACAAAAGAAATAATTCAAAAGGATTTCAGAACAAAAACAGGACTGATAATAGATATGCCTAAGGCTGGTTTTGGTAATTCTAACTCAGGAAATACATCCAGAAGGTTTTTCAGCGATCCAGAAACAGCTGCAGAAATCACAGGTATCGACATTCGCCTCATACAGAGACTCAGAATAATTTTAAAAGCTATTTCTTCTGGATATGATATCAATGTCACAAAATTCGCGAAGTTTGCAAATGAAACTGCTGAACTGTATGTAGAATTATATGACTGGCATCCGATGACTCCTACACTTCATAAAATACTTGTGCATGGTCCTGCTATTATTAAACATGCCCTTTTGCCTATTGGGCAGTTGTCAGAAGAAGCATCAGAGGCCCGAAATAAACACTTTAGATGTTACAGACAAGATTTTTCTAGAAAATTCTCACGGAAACTTTGTAATAAAGACGTATTCAACAGACTTCTGCTGACTTCTGACCCATTTTTGAGCTGTGGACGAAAACGGCAAAAAATAAAAACCAGCGGGAATTTCTTACCAGAAACAATAGTTGTTTTTAGAAGTGGATCAGTAAGAAATTTCAGACGTTTAATTGCCAATTTCAAAATAAATCTTATGTTTTTTTTATTTGAATTTTATTAAACCTAAAACATCAAAATAAATCTTGTCAATTTCAAAATAAATCTTATGTTTTTTTATTTGAATTTTATTAAGCCTAAAAACATTAGCACTAGTATTTAAATACAACAGACAGTTATATGATATCATTCTATGCCATTTCCAATAAGAAAAGGGCAAAAAATATTTTTGACCGGATTTTGAGGTTGAGAATACTCCTGTGTGCGACTGTCTATTTGATGACAGGAGATACTTCGTATTACCCTCGTTCACCTCCAGACCCATTCGCTTCGCTTCTCTATCCAGTTTGCAGAAGGCAGAACTAACTGTGCGGTTGTTAAGGCCGAAGATGTCAATGTCATCCAGCAATTGCACACTTATAAAAGATGGTACCTGACTAATTTAGTTCTGCGGCTCGAATTACCTTCTCCAGCATCAGGTTAAAGAAATCGCAAGACAAAGAGTCACCCTGTCTTTCCAATTCTAAAGGAGCTGGTGGTGTTGCTCAACGTCATTTTACATAGCCGTATAAGTTTTGCCGGGATCCGAAATTCAGACATTGCGACATATAGGAAATTTCTTCTCGTGCTGTCGAAGGCGGCTTTGAAGTCGACAAAAAGAAGGTGTGTGTCAATTCTTCTTTCTGGGGTCTTTTCCAGGATCTGGCGTATTGTGAATATCTGGTCGGTGGTAGATTTACCAGGTCTAAAGCCACACTGATAAGGTCCAATCAGTTCATTGACGGTGGTCTTAAGCCTTTTACACAATACACTTGACAGAACCTTATACGCGATGTTAAGGAGACTAATCCCGCGATAATTGGCACAGACTGCAGGATCACCCTTTTTGTGGATTGGGCAAAACACAGTTAAGTTCCAATCAGCAGGCATGCGTTCTTCCGACCATATTCTAGAAATGAGTTCGTGCATGCACTTAACCAGCTCCTCTCCGCCGTACTTAAATAACTCAGCTGGTAACCCGTCAGCACCGGGGGCTTTGTTGTTCTTCAGCCGTGCTATCGCTTTCCGAATTTCGTCATAGTCGGGTACATCACGTCCATCATCATTGATTGGGGATTCGGGTTCAACGTTTTCTCCAACGTGGTTGCAGCTGCTTCCATTAAGCAGTGTGAAGAAGTGCTCACTCCATAAATTAAGCATGGTGTGGACATCAGTCACCAGGTCGCCGTTTTCATTCTTACAAGAATTCGCCCCGGTCTTGAAACCTTCTGTTAGCCGCCGTACTTTCTGAAAAAATTTTCGGGCGCTATTCGTGTCGGCCAGCATCTCAAGCTCTTCGCACTAACCAGTTCGGCCTCTTTCTTTTTCTCACGAAAAATGCGTCTTGCTTTCTTCTTCAACTCACGATAACGGTCCCGCACAGCTCGAGTTGCGCCCGATCGCAGTGTGGCCTTGTAGGCAGCGTCTTTACGTAGCGGCGCGACATTCCTCGTCATACCAGTATTTCTTTCGGGCTCCTGAAATCCGATAGATTCTTCAGCGGCGGTATGTAGACAGCGAGAAATATGGTTCCACTGCTCGGAAATATCGTTTTGTGGATTATTGCTGGGTGGCTGTCTGTTGCGATTGCAGCTTTCTGACGTCGAGTTTCCTTATGTCCATTTGCGTGCGCTTTTTGCTGCACAGAGGCGCGTGCGGATCTTAGTTGCCACAAGAAATGATCCGAGTCGATGTTGGCTCCTCGGATCGCGTGCACATTTAGGACACTGGAAGCATGCCTTCCGTCTATCACAACGTGGTCGATTTGGTTTCGTGTCTTACCATCTGGAGACAGCCACGTAGCTTGCTGGATCTTTTTATGATGGAACCTGGTACTACAGACTACCATGTTTCGGGCCCCGGCGAAGTCGATCAGTCTCAATCCGTTATCGGACGTTTGGCCGTGGAGACTGAATTTTCCGACTGTGGAACCAAAGACGCCCTCCTTGCCCACCTTGGCATTGAAATCGCCAAGCACGATTTATATCGTGGTGGGGGCACCGCTCATACGTGCGGCCAAGGAGATCGTAATAGCGATCTTTGGTCCCATCGTCCTTCACTTCCGTCGGGACGTGGGCGCAAATCAGGGAGATGTTGAAGAATCTCCCCTTGCTGCGGATTGTGGCGAGACGTTCATGCACCGGAGTGAACGAAAGTACTTTACGGCACAGTCTCTCTTCCACCACAAATCCGACACCAAATTTGCGCTCCTTTACATGGCAGCTGTAGTAGATGTCGCAAGGGCCTATTGATTTTTTCCCTTGCCCCGTCCATCGCATCTCTTGGATGGCGGTGATGTCAGCCTTCGCTCTGCTGAGGACATCAACCAGGCGGGCAGGGGCACCTTCCCAATTAAGGGTCCGGACATTCCAGGTGCATGCCCTCAAATCATTGTCCTTAATACGTTTGCCGTGGTCGTCATCAAAAAAAAGGGTTCTCATCAGAGGCTTTGTGTGTCTTTTCATTGGAAGTTGTTTTTTTTACGTGGCGGGTTCCCAGCCCTGCGTACAACCCATTGCTGGGGGTAAAAATTTAAAGTTCGTTTATATAGCGAGCCGCTTGCTCCAAGACAGAGGCCCGCTTGCAGCCGCACCTCCTGGTTAACAGACGCTGCGGACTTTAGTGGACCCTTAAACCGAATATGTCGGAGTGGCTCCACTAAAGCCCCCTCTCTATTAGCCGTGACCCATGGCTCCAGACGGGCTGGTTACCGTATCTCACACATGGGTTGCTCACGTTGCCCAGGTTGCACGAACGTGGACGTAAGAGTAGGGATTGAGTACAGCCGTGCAACTGTAACCGCATACCCAGAAGCACCACTGTACCCCATTGCACCCCACAATTAAACCACACACAAATCTATTTATATGAGTTGTTTTGTACGAGTATTTGCATTAATGTCAAAATATGAAAAAAAAAAAACAACACATTCGTGTGAATCTACCATATTACTGAATTAAATATTTTCCATACTGAAGTCTGCATTGTAAAACACAAATGTGTGCAAAATCTTAACAATTATCAGGCCAAAATTAGAATACGCAGCTTTCTCTTTTACTAACCTTAACAAAACTGCATTATCAAAGCTCAAAGTATGCCTGAATGCACACCTCAGAAGATGCTTGGGTCGAATTCGCTCAACACCCACTCATATCCTTTACCACATGGCATCAGAATTACCACCACATCTAAGATTTGAATTTGCAACAGACAAAGAAGTGGCAAAAAGTTTTGCCTATGAACTACCAGCTAAACAAGTACTCCTTAATACCAGCTACTGTAAAATATACCGGACTTACAACGAAATCTTCAAAAACATAGCAGCTGTAACCAAGAGTGAACCTGAACCGGACAAAATCAACTTAAACCTCGACTTCTTTCCAAGAGGAAAACACAAAGCTACTACAACAAAAGATATAAAATCACATATTTGCAGCCAAAATATATTAAACTTAAAAAACGAAAAATTTACAATAATATTCACGGATGGATTAGTAATAGAAAATGTAACGGGAACATCCTTTTATCATGAGGCCTGCAATATAACAAAAAGTTTTTACTTGAATCAGGGACGTTCTTCCATGACAGCCGAACTTATCGCAATTGACCAAGCATTGAATTATGTACAACAAATTCAGTTTAAAAAAATTGCTATACTAACTGACAGCCTTAGTGCTCTAATGTCGTTAAACAACTACAATAATTCGGACTTCATTGTAAACGACATCATATCAAAAGTCAACAGGATTGAAAAAGCAGAATTTGATTATGTGCCTAGCCATAGCGGCATTTAAGCAAATGACGTAGTAGACACTGCAGCAAAACAAGCAAACGAAACCGGAACCGAGGTTACTTATAAGTTCACTTTAAAAGATACCTACTTCAAAATTGACCAGTAAATCAATCAAAAATGGCAAGCTTAATACGCAGATCAAATACTATTTAAAGGAAGAAACTATGGATTTATTTTCCCAGAAACAATAATAAAACCTTGGTTCACTTCCAAAAACTTCAAAGCGCAAAAATCCATCGACATAGAAACAATCAACAGAATACTGACCGGACACGGATTCTGCAAAACAACGTTAAACAAAATGAATATTACGAATGAAATAGAATGTGATGATTGTAACCAAGATTGATATAGAAGAGATTGCGCCGACAGCTAACAAAAACAATTTACGATCTTCGCATGTACGTCACACCCGCAATCTCTTATTTATCAATCTTGGATTGTAACGTCCCAGAAAGTATCGACCATATTATATTCAACTGCACAAGATACAACTCTACTACAGAAAAATATGTCAAACAGACACAATTGTCAACTTCGCCTAACCAAAACCAGCTGACAACACTGCAAAAATTCATTAAAGAAGCCAAATTAAACATTAACCAGAATTACTAAATCCGAATAAGTTAAGGGCCGTACACATACAACTTTCCTCGCTTTACTTGACAATTCGAACTTTAATAACAAAGCATGAGGTGCAGAAGGCCTGCTATATAGAACGCATTGACGGTTTGTGCGTTAATTGTTTGTTTTGAATTGCGATTTGTGTTTATTTCGAGTTAAGGGAGTAGTTATGCTACTAATGCTTGAAATTCGCGAGTGTCTAAGTCAAATGATATCAAAGACCCGAAAGTGGGGTAGGAAACTTTGCCTAGACCGCGATGCAGCAGGTATTGCAATAATAATATTGAATTTGAAGACAGCAAGCGACAGGCAGTATCTGCCAAATATTAAAATACACGCGTTCTTATGGACACAGTTATTTAAACAGCACGACTTCACGGCAGCAGGTTTGCAGTGTTCGTTGTCGCCAAACCACAGTATATACAGTAGTAAAACTGAGGTAAACTCCTTCTCAGTGATAAGAGTTTTCATGGTGGCTAATGAAAATAAACTATAGCAGAGTTGCATGCAATGATATTTCATAATAAACTTTGAAAATCACATAAAAAATTTTGCGGAATGTGAAATATTTGCATTAACCATTGAAGATACACTTTACAATTATTACTTAAAGCCAAAAGTTTATAGCGAAAATATGTCACGACTGTTTTTATTTGCATATTTGAATAATTATTCAACGGCTCTCCTATAACCAACGTGTACAATAAAAAAAACCTACTCGCACTTTTCGGTGGAGAGTTTTAATTAATTTCTTTCATTCGTTTCGGTTAAATTTGTACACAAAAGCAGTTAATTTTGCAAATAAATATATTGATTTTCTTATAACTGGAACATTTTTACATTTACTGAAGGAAATAACTGCCTGGAATGGAGCGCAAGCGAAACTTTATCTATAAATTGTAGCAGAGTATTCCTTTCTAGTGCATGCATAATCAAAAAGAAAGCGTATTTTTAATGATTTTAGGGCCAATAAAACAGCTGCGAAAGACTTTTGATACTTCAAGACCTTAAAATTTACATACATCGATTTTCTGTTGCTCAATTTCATGGTGAAGATTTCTTAATATGTACAAAAATACAAATTTAAAACTGCATATATTTGTAAAATGGTAAATAAATATATACATACCAGTGTTGGGCATAATTAATGAAAAAATTAATAACTAATTTAATCGATTGAAATTTTCAATTGCTTTTTTTAATTATAATTAAATTAGTTGTGATTATAAAAAAAAATTTATACCATAATTAAAATACTTAATTATTATTGATTTAATTACCAATTCAAACTTTTTAATTATAAAGTGTTACCATGTGTTGTTCATCTCTCTCATTCGCACCCACTCATCGCACTTGATCTGTTTTTATGCAAGCAATTGATATTGACTGCTAGTTGGTATTACGTTGTCGCAGTTTAAACAAGTGTGAACTGTATATAGCATATTTAAGTGCAAATAAATGGATTTAAGGGAATACTCGACACCTTCTGCAAGTTGTTCCTCATTAAATGACACTGCTGATGGAACACATATAATAAATGGAGATTGCTCGACGGAAAATTTTTCAAATATGTTTCCGAGAAATCTAAAAATAATAAAATAGTCGCAGTTTGTGTTAAATGTTTGCCAAACAATGTAGAAATAAAACTTAATTTTTTATTTTTATGCTTAAGCAACCTCATGTTTTTTAATAAATTCGGTTGATTTCAATGTTTTTATGAGTTAATTGTTTTCCAAATATTTTAATATTAATTATCAAGATTTAATTATGCCCATAACTACATATGTAAAATTAAATTTTTTAATTGTAGTTTCGCACATAACTAACAATTGAATATAATTTAATTATCAATTATTAATTATAATTGATTATCCCAATTTAATCTATTAATTATTTAGTTAGATTGATTTTTGCCCAAGACTGATATATACTCACATATCACGATGCTGCGAGCAGTTTTCTACCATTGGGCATTGTCACACGTTCAGTATTTATTGACGGGATGCAAGTATCGTGTTATTTCTTGACCGTGTAGCATGCAATATTTATGGATATGAATAAGGATTGCAAAATATTTAAATCCATGGAAATGGATCGCAATACCGTCAATAAACATTGTAGCATTTCTTTTTGGTCGATGCGACTAATTGCTACTCCAGTACCTTCTCTCTACTTGTTTTGTTTTTAATGAAAATGCCAGTATTATTGCTAAACATGCACAAACTTTATTTTCTTGTTCCATTGTCTATATATATTTCGAACCACGCAGCCTGCAAAGTATATAAATACTGACGGGATATATATTCTGTGGATCAAAAGTTATTTGTGAGGGATCCTTTTCCTTTGAAAATGTGTTTGCAATCTTTTCCGGTTGAAAAATTTAATCAGAACAGAAAAAATATAAAAAATTAAAAGCATTCGTGTATTGAAATATATACTAGTATAATAAATATCACCGAAAAATGTATTATATATTTTGCATGCAACTATTATGTAGGTATGTATGAATAACGCCTTGAAATGATAATGAAATATGACAATTTAAGTATGTAAGTCTGTAAGAATTTATGTTCATTGACTTCATAAACAAATAAATTAATGAACATATTACACTAAATGTTGAACTCAATCTTTGTGCGAGTAACTCTGAATTGATATCTAAGTGCTGGTTTTAAATATCCAGATAATATTTTTAAGAATTAATTTTCATTTTAATTATGACAAAAAAAAAGGAAATAAATTGCATATTATCTTTAGCACCATTTAAAGATCAATTTAAAAGATAACAAATTGAAATTTCAAAACAAATTCCAGCCGTTAATATTTTTAAGAATAAATTTTCATTCTAATTATGACGAAAAAAAAAGAAAACAAATTGCATATTACCTTTAGCACCATATAAAGATGAATTTTAAAGAACACAAATTGAAAATTTAAACATACAATATGCAACAGAATATTAGTTTAGGAACTACTCGAACTTTATACTGCATGAACAAAGTCTCGATCGAATTGTATGGAATTTAACGTTCACGAGCTATGTGTGTGGTCCTCACTTCAGCAATTACAAATATTTTTTTTTCGTTAAAAAGAGTAACCGAAGCCCTTTTGGGAGGTGAATTTTTCCGATAAATTATCGAAAAGGTTGCGGACTGTTTATACTGTGGCCAAACTAAAACCAGAGAACTTATAAGAAATGAGAAGGAGCAAAATGACTCCGGCTTTTACTGTGAATAAAATTTGCGATTCTACTCGAGGGAACATACATACCTCAGCTCGGAGGTACACACCACGAGCAGACTCGCAGCCACCACAAGTCGGGGGTACACACCATAAAAAATAGTATAAATACCTACATATTTTAATATCAAATTATAATTTGCAGTTGCATATTTTTGATATCGAATTGCCGTCGGCATTTTGCATCTCAAAAATATACATACATACATACATATGTACATATAATATAGTTGATCAAACTAATGAATTACTAAAATTAATCTTGAGTGCAAGCTAAAGCCAAACGCATGTTTATGTGAACACAAATACATATGTGCGTACATACATACATACATATTAAAATACAAATGTACACTTGTTCACATGCCCGCAACATGCGCACACTTTCCTCACTTCCCGCTAACCAACAGAAATCGACCAGCACGCCGGCGCCATGAATCCTAAACGATTTCATTCATAAACTGCGCGTGCGTAAAACTCGTCATTCATTCATAAATTTCAGCACAACCTAAAATCTGCCAGCGAAGCACATTTTTCGCGATCTTGCAAAACTTTATAAATTTCAACATTTTCGTCTTCAGCTTTGCAAGTACAGGGGCGTTCGCATTTTTTGGCCCAGTCCGACAAATAAGTAGTTGAAAAATTATTTAAAATATGTATATTAGGCATTCCTCACTTAATACGAGATTCCTTTACTAAATACATATCTAATACATCAATATTTAATCATTACGAACCATTATTTACTAAAAAACTATTCAAAATATATCAATTCATTTGGGATAATTTCGCAAAAGCGACCTTACTAAGTTAATGGCTTAGCACATCTTCATCACCTCCATACACGCTGTGTTCATTTGTATGAGCACATATATGTATGTAAATATGTCAATAAATTCTGTCGCATTTGAACAACAGTGTTGGTCATCACTGCATTTGCCACAGATTTACCACGATTTCTAGTTGGAGTAGGAAATCTACTTCCTTGAGAAAAATAGCAACAAATTGATAATAAATTTTGGCTTTCAGGCTACTTAAAAAAGGTATTACCCAGTATATTAACTTAATATTTGTTATGCACCTAAATGTTATTGATTTTATCCCAGTTATATGTCTCTGAGGTATAAAAACGTACCTTTTTGTACTACTACTTGTTTTCCTCGGCCTACTACAAAAGAAAAATTAATTTCACCCAACTCTAATTTATGGTGGTGATTTATTGCCTTCGTCGCGCAGCAGAATTGTTGGAAGTCCGAGCAGAAGCCAACATTTAGAGTAGAGGGGTAGTTGCGGGCAAGTGAACAAGTGTACATTTGTATTTTAATATGAATGTATGTACGCACATATGTATTTGTGTTCACATAAACATGCGTTTGCCTTTAGCTTGCACTCAAGATTAATTTTAGTAATTCATTAGTTTGATCAACTATATTATATGTACATATGTACATACATATGTATGTATGTATGTATATTTTTGAGATGCAAAATGCCGACGGCAATTCGATATCAAAAATATGCAACTGCAAATTATAATTTGATATTAAAATATGTAGGTATTTTTACTATTTATTCATTTTCATATTAGTTTAAATAATTGAAATATTAGCTGAAAAATAAAAGTATTCATATGAACATTCTTCATAAATAATGTGCCGAATTGGCGAAAGAATTATTTTCTTTTATTCCCCGCATTTTTCTTATTCCATGCAGCATTTACCGTTCGTTTTTCGGCTAACTTTAATTCTTGTTTTGTTTTCGTCTTCGTCGATCATATGCAGCCGCCTGCCTCCGCAAGCACCCCGCTGCACATTTGCGTAATTTATATTTTTCTCATTTTCGCAGTGGTATGTACCCTCGAGCTATGGTGGAAATAGTCTTTGCAGCCGCTGTGGCTGCAAGTTTTTGTGGTGTGTACCCCCGACTTGTGGTGGCTGCGAGTCTGCTCGTGGTGTGTACCTCCGAGCTGAGGTATGTTCCCCCGAGTAGAATCGCAAATTTTATTCACAATGAAAGCCGGAGTCATTTTGCTCCTTCTCATTTCTTATAAGTTCTCTGCTGCGAGTCTGCTCGTGGTGTGTACCTCCGAGCTGAGGTATGTTCCCCCGAGTAGAATCGCAAATTTTATTCACAATGAAAGCCGGAGTCATTTTGCTCCTTCTCATTTCTTATAAGTTCTCTGCTTTCACCAAGTAACTGCTTCTTGCACATTTTGTACATTTGTGCTAAACTTAAAACCATTCGACACAATGTAATTATCCTTGATATTTTTACAATTATTCAAAAATAATCACACAAGTGCTTTTATTTACTACTTTGTACTTTGTGTCAACAGAGATATTCAAAGAACATATGCAGCAAAAATGTATCATCAAAAATTAAGTTGATATGTTGAGTAATCGTCTCCAATTCTTAAGTTGTCTTGACTAACTGACGCTTAAGCAGCTGTAGTGCTGCAACTAATAGGTAACATGTAAAATTGTTCAAGTCTTATGTTATTTAACCAACAAAGGCATACAATAGTTTAGATATTTCATATGCAATAACAATTGTTAATTTGAAACAAATGAATCGACCTTTTACTTATTATTTGAACAAAACATTTTAATTCTATAGATGTTCAATATTTTAATGTGGCATCAACAAATAAGCTGTTAGATAAGTCGCTGACGTCTTCAAAATATTCAATAAGCTTGCTTTAAGGCGACATTTGCAGACAAGGGAATTTCGCTGTCGTTACGTCGTGAAGTGCAGACGTTTAAGGGTCAGTTTTTCAGTGCTGGCTTAATCTCAGTTTAAACTTAGTTTCATTGCACTCAGTTAAATTTGTTGCAACCAAAACGAAGTAGTCAGCAAAAAACAGATAAGTTAAACTAAGTTAATCCGTGCGCGAACGGCCGTTTAAACTTAGTAGAAACTCCTTTTAAAGTTGACTGAAAAACTGCATACTGAGTTTAAACGAAAAACAGAGTTCAACTTGCACTGGAAAACTGGCACTATGTGTTCAAAGCGGTAGGTCTTCAAGCATAATCTGACTAAAAGACGATTGCGCCAGCCTAATTTCAAAACTGTTACCTACACCTTTTTAGTATCCACCTTCAGCGAAAATCCGCAGGTACGCTTACCAACTGGCGGAATAGCAAATTGTAGTCGTGCTGTTGGTATTAAGAGGTTAGCACAGATCCGTGGAATTTTTCGCCACTCAAAAAATAGTGAACAAATTCAAATAATGCGCCAACTATTTCCGCCCGAAATAAGTGTTGCCGATAAGGCGAAATTTATAATAAGCGAACAGTGAAAAGTGAACTATTTCGGACGAAAACGAAAATCACAGTAAGGGTGATTAGAACATCTATGTATGTATGTACATACGTAACAATATAAAATGCAATGTTAATAACAATAGTTATTCATTATTCATATATTTCATATTTGTTTTTCAAAAGCAAATATATACGAAAGAATGGTAAAATACTAGTGAATTTTCCAAATCGTGTGTACATATTACTTACTTAATTGGCGCATTAACCGCCTAAGCGATTTTGGCCGAGGTCAACAAAGCACGCCAGCTGTCCCTATCTCGTGCTAACTGGCGCCAATTGGAAGTCCCAAGTATAGCCAAGTCTTTTTCCACTTGGTCTTTCCAACGCAGAGGAGGTCTTCCTTTTCCTCTGCTACCACCCGCGGGTGACGCGTCAAAAACCTTCAGGGCTGGAGCTATTTCATCCATTCGAACGACGTGACCTAGCCAGCGGAGCCGCTGATTCTTAATCCGCTGCACTATATCTACGTCATTGTACAGCTCGTACAGCTCATCGTTCCATCGAACGCGGTATTCGCCGTCGCAAAGACGCAAAGGTCCATAAATCTTTCGAAGAATCTTTCTCTCGAACACTCCAAGAGCCCTCTCATCTGATGTTGTCATCGTCCATGCTTCTGCACCATACAATAGGACGGGCATGATAAGAGACTTATAGAGTATGGTTTTTGTCCGTCGAGAGAGGACTTTACTGTGCAATTGCCTACTCAGTCCGAAGTAGCACTTGTTGGCAAGAGAGATTCTCCGTTGGATTTCAAGGCTGACGCTGTTATTGGTGTTAATGCTGGTTCCTAAGTAAACGAAGTTCTCAACTTTTTCAAAGTTATAACTGTCAACAGTGATGTTTGATCCCAGTCGTGAATGTGCCGACTGTCTATTTGATGACAGGAGATACTTCGTCTTGCCCTCGTTCACCTCCAGACCCATTCGCTTCGCTTCTCTATCCAGTTTGGAGAAGGCAGAACTAACTGCGCGGTTGTTAAGGCCGATGATGTCAATGTCATCGGCGTACGCCAGCAGTTGCACACTCTTATAAAAGATGGTACCTGATCGATTTAGTTCTGCGGCTCGAATTATTTTCTCCAGCATCAGGTTAAAGAAATCGCACGACAGAGAGTCACCTTGTCTGAAACCTCGTTTGGTATCAAACGGCTCGGAGAGGTCCTTCCCAATCCTGACGGAGCTGGTGCTGTTGCTCAACGTCATTTTACATAGCCGTATAAGTTTTGCGGGGATACCAAATTCAGACATTGCGGCATAAAGGCAACTTCTTTTCGTGCTGTCGAAGGCGGCTTTGAAGTCGACAAAAAGATGGTGTGTGTCGATTCTTCTTTCTCGGGTCTTTTCCAAGATCTGGCGTATTGTGAATATCTGGTCGGTGGTGGATTTACCAGGTCTAAAGCCACACTGATAAGGTCCAATCAGTTCGTTGACGATGGGCTTAAGTCTTTCGCACAATACACTTGACAGAACCTTATACGCGATGTTAAGAAGGCTAATCCCGCGATAATTGGCACAGACTGCAGGATCACCCTTTTTGTGGATTGGGCAGAGCACACTTAAGTTCCAATCAGTAGGCATGCGTTCTTCCGACCATATTCTAGAGATGAGCTCGTGCATGCACTTAACCAGCTCCTCTCCGCCGTACTTAAATAACTCAGCTGGTAACCCGTCAGCCCCGGGGGCTTTGTTGTTCTTCAGCCGTGCTATCGCTTTCCGAATTTCGTCATGGTCGGGTGATGGTACATCACGTCCATCATCATTGATTGGGGTTTCGGGTTCAACATCTTCTCCATCGTTGTTGCAGCAGCTTCCATTAAGCAGTGTGAAGAAGTGCTCCCTCCATAATTTAAGTATGCTGTGGACATCAGTCACCAGGTCGCCGTTTTCATTCTTACAGGAATTCGCCCCGGTCTTAAAACCTTCTGTAAGCCGTCGAACTTTTTGAAAGAATTTTCGGGCGCTTTTCCTGTCGGCCAGCATCTCAAGCTCTTCGCACTCACGCATTTCGGCCTCTCTCTTTTTCTCACGAAAAATGCGTCTTGCTTCCTTCTTCAGCTCACGATAACGCTCCCGCACAGCTCGCGTTGCGCCCGATCGCAGTGTGGCCCTGTAGGCAGCGTCTTTACGTTCCGTAGCGGCGCGGCATTCCTCGTCATACCAGTTGTTCTTTCGGGCTCGCTGAAATCCGATGGATTCTTCAGCGGCGGTATGTAGACATCGAGAAATATGGTTCCACTGCTCGGAAATATCGTGCTGTTGATTATTGCTCTCAGAGAGCAGGAGTGCAAGTCGAGTGGCGAAGTGGGTGGCTGTCTGTTGCGATTGCAGCTTTCCGACGTCGAGCTTTCCTTGTGTCCGTTTGCGTGCGCTTTTTGCTGCACAGAGGCGTGTGCGGATCTTAGCTGCCACAAGAAAATGATCCGAGTCGATGTTGGCTCCTCGGATCGTGCGCACATTTAGGACACTGGAAGCATGCCTTCCGTCTATCACAACGTGGTCGATTTGGTTTCGTGTCTTACCATCTGGAGACAGCCACGTAGCTTGGTGAATCTTTTTATGCTGGAACCTGGTACTACAGTCTACCATGTTTCGGGCCCCGGCGAAGTCGATCAGTCTCATTCCGTTATCGGACGTTTCGTTGTGGAGACTGAATTTTCCGACTGTAGAACCAAAGATGCCTTCCTTGCCCACCTTGGCATTGAAATCGCCAAGCACGATTTTTATATCGTGGTGGGGGCACTGCTCATACGTGCGACCAAGGAGATCGTAGAAGCGATCTTTGGTCCCATCGTCCTTCTCTTCCGTCGGGGCGTGGGCGCAAATCAGGGAGATGTTGAAGAATCTCCCCTTGATGCGGATTGTGGCGAGACGTTCGTCCAGCGGAGTGAACGACAGTACTTTACGGCGTAGTCTCTCTCCCACCACAAATCCGACACCAAATTTGCGCTCCTTTACATGGCAGCTGTAGTAGATGTCGCAAGGGCCTATCGATTTTTTCCCTTGTCCCGTCCATCGCATCTCTTGGATGGCGGTGATGTCAGCCTTCGCTCTGCTGAGGACATCAACCAGCCGGGCAGAGGCACCTTCCCAATTAAGGGTCCGGACATTCCAGGTGCATGCCCTCAAATCATTGTCCTTTAAACGTTTGCCGTGGTCGTCATCAAAAAAGGGAGGTCTCATCCGAGGCTTTTTTTTCCTTTTCATTGGAAGTTGTTTTTTACGTGGCGGGTTCCAAGCCCTGCGCACAACCCATTGCTGGGGGGGAAAAATTTTAAATTCGTTTATATAGCGAGCCGCTTGCTCCAAGACAGACACCCGCTAGCAGCCGCACCTCCTGGTGAACAGACGCTGCGGACTTTAGTGAACCCTTAAACCGAATATGTCGGAGTGGCTCCACTAAAGCTCCCTCTCTATTAGCCGTGACCCATGGCTCCACACGGGTTGGTTACCGTATCTCGCACATGGGTTGCTCACGTTGCCCAGGGTGCACGAACGTGGACGTCAGAGTAGGGATTGAGTACAGCCGTGCAACTGTAACCGCATACCCAGAAGCACCACATATATGCACGCAAAATTAAAATGGAAATGTTAGCAACTGATTATCAAAGGGTCCAAAAGTTGAGAGTTACCCATGATTTTGCTTCGTTTTGCTTTGCTTTACTTTTCTCGCCTTGTTAAGGGTGTTTTTTTAGACGTGTGGTTTTCAATGAGGCAATACTTTTTTCGGAGTTGGTCTTTTTGACAGCTGTTACTTGATTTATACCCGAATTCAGTAACTTCGTATCATCTCAAGTCTCAAAATGAGCTAGAGATTATTGCTTTTCCTTGCTTTCACGTTCATTTCTTTTGTTTTTATTTTAGAGACTTTATTTTGGGACTAGAAGCTTTATTTTGAAACTAATGAATGTCAACTTGTCCAAAATTATGACTTTTGTCTATATTAGAGACTGAGACTGCTTACTGAATTAGGGGGTTATACTAAGTTGGGTTTGCCATTTCAAGATGTCTTTGAAGAGAATATTCGTCGCGTTATTGCTGACATACGGCACCAATTGCTGCAAAAGGTGGTCGAAAATTGAGCCCATATTGCCCTTATAAGGGTGTTTTTTTTAGACTTGTGGTATTCAATGAGGCAGTTTTTTTTTCGGAGTTGGTCTTTTTGAGAGATTTTACTTAATTTATACTCAGTTTGGTTTGCAAATTTAAGACGCCTTGGAAGAGAGTATACGGCTGAGATACGGCCCCAATTGAGACAAAAAGTGGGGAATTTATTCGAGCGAGCCGCGGCGGTGCCCGAAATCATTTTAAAACATAAATTCTTGGCCATAGCATTAAATTATATTCGTTTTATTTCTTCCTAAAAACCTCAAGTCTAAAAATAACACCCGTTATTTAGCAGGACTCATAAAACGTCAGGTTTTTAACTTATCCGTCAAAGCGAAACTCTGAAGCAAAGTAATGCGAAAGTCTTAAGGGCCGTACACATACAACTTTCCTCGCTTTACTTGACAATTCGAACTTTAACAACAAAGCATGAGGTGTAGAAGGTTTGCTACATAGAACGCTTTGACAGTTTCTGCGATAATTGTTTGTTTTGAATTGCGATATGTGCTTATTCCGAGTATTTTCATTAATAAAAGAATAAGAAATGGTAAAACACTACTTATGTATGTTTGAAATTCGCGAGTGTAATAAACTTTATTAAGACTGAGATGTAACAAGTCTTCTTGCAGCATCTTTCGACAAAATAAATAAAAACCGATCCAGGGGATTTTAGGAAAACGATGAGGGTGGTTAATAAAGAGGTGTTTCATTTGCTATTTGTTCATATTTCTCTTCTTTTCTCTTTTTAAAAGTAATTATATATGCAAAAATTTTGAAATACAAGTGAATTCTCTAAATCGTGTGTATATGCACGCAGAAATAAAATGGAAATGTGAACAGTTGGTTGTCAAAGTGTACAAAAGTTGAGAGTTCGCCATGATTTTGCTTCGTTTTGCTTTGCTCTTCTCTTCTCGCCTTGTATTTAGCAGCACTCATATAACAACAGGTCTTCAACTTATCTGTCAAAGCGAAACTCTGAAGCAAAGCAAAGCGAAAGTCTTATGTGTACGGCCCTTTATGTGTATGGCCCTTAAGTTCGACCACAGTATATACAGTAATAAAACTGTGGTGAAGTCCTTCTCAGGGATAAGAGTTTTGATGGTGGATAATGAAAAAACTATAGCAGAGTTGCATGCGATGATATTTTATAATAAACTTTGAAATCACATAATGCGAAATGTGAAATATTTGCATTAACCAGTGAAGATATGCCATCTAATTTTTACTTGAAGTCAAAAACTCATTGCGAAAGTAGGTGACGACAGTTTTTGTTTGCATATTAGATTGACACTTCAACGGCCTACCACCATTCTCCTGCAACAAACTAGAATTTCAAGAAAATCAACCCTGGGTAGTAAACTTCTTGGTGGTGAGTTTTCTTCATTCCTTATTGCATATATTCGTTTCTCTGAATTTTGCAAACAATGGCAGGTAGTTTTGCAAAATTAGTGTGTATTCCTTAAAAAACAAGCATAATTACTATTTTTTGGCTGGAAAACTATATGCAGAATGAATCGCAGGTTATACCTTTTCTATAACTTGACACACAAGTTTTAACATTCGCTTTCAAATGGCGTTCGCATTCTTTTTCGTTCTCCTCTATTTCATCATCAGGGTTGCTTTTATGCAAACACACATAAGAACATTTTTACAAATTTGTTTACAAAATCTTATATGAAAAGTTTATAAATATCCATGATTTTAATTATAGAAGCAGTAAATCAAAGAAGACAACTGTGTAATAATCTTTGAAAGGTTTTCATCCATGTTTTCAGTAGAATTATTAAATGGTCAAGTTCTTATATTTTATATAAACATTGTTTTAGAATCAAGGTAATATGGTTATATAATTAAAAAATATAATGTGTCAATTATATATTTCAATTTAATGAAGTAATTATCCTTAAATGACATTTGGTATACATAAATCCATCATCTTTACAAAACTTAAATCTGTAGAGGAGTTCTTTAAAGTTGTTATAAAATGAAAATTTCTTGGGGAAAGTAGTACAAACTTTGAATACATTCTATATTAACGATTAATGCACGCTTTATTAGTTTTTTGCAATAAAATGTTAATAAGTATATTGCCAAATTCGTTGCGGCACAAAACCCTGTTCAAAGATTTTTTCTGTTAAATACAGTAACACGAAACCAAAGTCCTTTTGGGGGGTGAATTTTTCCGATAAATTATCGAAGAGATGGCGTACTGTATATACTGTGGTTCGACCTTAGATTCGATTGTAAAATCGGCCCTTACTCGACTAATACCAAGATGTATCTAAAAATGTGGTATCGATAGAAGGTATGATTTTTTTTTAGTTTCATTTCTACATGCATATGCCAAATAACCAGCTGGTTTGCTTATTTGTTTACATTACAATTCAATAACCAATTATTGAAAAGGTTCGTGTTTTGCTTAAATAGTTCACGTGTGTTTTAAAAAGTTTTATTGAAAATTCGGTTTTGCGTTGTTATAAAAATTCGTATGTCGATGTGCGATATTTGTGCGAAAAAGCGAGGAAAGGGTATCTCGTTTTTTCACGTTCCTATGAATGTGCGGCGTAGAGATGCGTGGAGTAAAGCCAGCGGGATTTCAAATTGGAAAACCAATTTGGTATGCGCTGGCCACTTTTTACCGAGCGATCTAATTCAAGGAAAGATAATTAGACTAATGCCGTCAGCAGTGCCTTCCTTCGAAATTGTTACGGACTTAAAGTGAGTAAAAGAAAATTTGTTGTTTATAGAGGTGGACTTGCGGAAGCTGCAAAACGCTTATAGAACGGATTATGTGTTAAAAAAGTTCCTACATACATACATATGTATAAAACTCACTCCATACCACTAGCTGCATAATTGTAATACCATATCTGTTGCTACTTAAAACATTCCTTATACATTTTTTTGAGAGTGCTGCAGAATGGATAGGAGCTTGGCCAGATATTTTGGGTTGGCCTTCCAATAAGGAACCATTCGCGATTTCAGCGAAAGTAGAAGGAATTTCGTAACGAAACTTGGTGGGGATATTGGGGGAGGCCCTCTATCTAAATTTATCACTGTTTTAATTTTATCAATATTACTATATAAGACTTTTGTTGTTAAATTTTCTTCACTACCACCAGCTAATGTTCAGTCAAAATTACACATCAGTTATATTATCAATACGATTTTTATTACAAATTTTTAAATTATTACGAAAAATTTATTTATTTAAGGACAGCGTCGGAAGCGTGAATTTTCAATATATTTCGAAATAATGATTTATTTGAGGTAAGCGCGCAATTTTTTATTACACATTTTTGATTTATTACGAAGTACTGATTTATTTCCGCATTCAGTAACTTGTGTCATCTCAAGTCTTAAAATGAGCTAGAGACTATTGCTTTTCCTCGCTTTAACATTTTATTCTTTTGTTTTTATTTGAATTTTTTGTGACCTGCTCATAACGAGGTCATTATTTAGAGACTTTATTTTGAGACTAGTGGCCTAATTTTGAAACTAAAGAATGCCAACTAGTCTAAAATTGTGACTTTTGTCTATTAGAGACTAATGCCGGAATTCGGTAACTTTGTATCATCTTAAGTCTCAAAATGAGTTAGAGATTCTTATTTTTCCTCGTTTTCACGATTTTTTCTTTTGTTTTTATTTTAACTTTTTGTGACCTGCTTAACACCAGGTCACTATTTACAGACTTTATTTTGAGACTAGAGGCTTTCTTTAGAAACTAATGAATGGCAACTGGTCTAAAATTATGACTTGTCTATATTAGGTACGTTTGTTTACAATCTCCAACAGAAAATATCTAACAGCAAAATTCAGCGGAATGGTCTTCTCCTCTCTCACAAAAAAAAAAATGTCCAAAACAGTACGCGAACGCAAAATTTGCAGAAACTTGCAAATTCAACGAACAGCTGATTGAATTCTTGTCCGCATCCAAATATGCAAAATGGAAAACATTGCATTAGTGTTTTCTTGAAACATTCTACTAAGGAAATTTAACCAAACTAACATTTACTTGCTACTAGCATGTATAACACTCATATTTTATAATTTTCACCTTTAAAATTCTTAAACAACAATTTCGTAATTATGCGAATTGCAATCATCTGTTTTTGTTTAGCTGTTTTGTTGTTGGCAAATTTCTGCAGGCAAAAATTTTTCAAGCAGAAACCAACAGCTTCCCCTCAAATTGAAATGTCACTTTGCTCTCTCAATTTCCCCTACTTTGTTAGTTTTTGGGGTACGCGAACGCTAAAAGCTGATAGTTTTCGAAAACTTTCAATAATTATCCGTACCCGAACTTACATACCTATTAAAGACTGAGACGGCTTACTGAATTCGAGGGTTAGTTAAGAAAAACGCCACAGGCCTTAATTGTGGTGTATTTACTTTTGAAACGTATGGCAGCACACTCTTGCTCATGCTGTGGGCCATTCTTATTTAAGTTTGTTTGTTAAAAGTGGTAAACATTCTAGACACATTTGTAAACGAGTTTATTAAGTTAAATATACATATGTAAAAATGGGAGGGTATTGGTTGTCGTTCTATCTCAAATCAATAAATTCAAGTGTCTTTTTTAACACGGCGATGTCCTACGAAGTGTAAATTGTCGCTCTTTGGACCTATTTCAAACTGGTTCTTTTTGGGCGGTTCCAAGCCGGTTCATAGAACTTAAAAAATTCCTACTACCTGACTATACCAGTTATGGGTAGTTTGGAACTGGTTCCTAAGCGTATGGTACAAGGCCATAAGTTCAAATAACCATATTAAAAAACACCGCAGATTAAAAAATTAAATATACATACTTCATTTTATTTCTGAACATTTGTATGACTTTAATTTACATTTTTAAAGTGCTTAAAAATAATTAATCTTCATAGGAACATATGGTAGATAACAATCTATGTATTTGTTTAAAGTCTTAAGGAATACAATTAAATTAACATTTTCAAACGGTTAACATTGTACACATGTGTTTAAATGAGTAGTATTTATGCATTTCGACAAGTGTCTCTTACTTATTTTAAAAGTAAATAAAAAATGAAATTATAGTTATTATTCACATCTTGAACTTACATTACGTACTTTTTTTTCTCTTAAAAAAAGGTCAAGAACGTTACTTACAAATTCAATAACATTTACATTAGAAACGTTATATATTTATTGCATATTGTAAATACGTTATATGCATTTTTGCTTTTGGCTTCTAGTTGACACTGCATTATTTTTAAGGTAACGTTTCTTTTGAATCCTGAACGCGTGGCGCAGCTGATCTTCAGGATTTGTAACGTTTGGTAATTGCGAAATGGCATCTAAAGAAAATTTAGAAACCTTAGTTTACGTTAAAACGTATAACATAACATACATATGTATGTATATACATATGTATATCATCATATAACATTTATATCTACATATAGAGAAATGAACGAATTATAGTTTTTTCACATCTTGACGCATTTGTACAGTTTAGTTTTCTTTCAATTATTTAAAATAATTTTATCATTTTCATTGTATTTTTAATGCAACATAATTTTATAAATGGGAAAGCAGCACATACATATGTACATATATGTATATTTACATACATACATACATATGTATGTATGTATAATTACCCAAGAGCGCAGCATACAATTTTTTTAAACATTTCAGGCTCTGTTTGCCATGTGTCCCTTCGATGTTGTATCGAATGATCATTGATTCGTCCAGAATATTTTTAATGTTTTTATGAGTGGTGAACTACATCAGTTTCCTGATCATAGAAACGTGTAAAAGATTGATGATATATGATATTGTATGTGCAAATTAATTAAATCGTTAGAATTAAAGCTTACATAAATGGTTTTGTTTTTATCAAAAATTTTGTTATCGACTTCTTTTATTGCATCGTCGCTTTGAATTGGAAACAGGTCACCTATGGGTGCAGCTAAGGATTATTGGCTAATAAGTTTGCCAGTACTGCCTTATTTTGTAGATTTCCAATTTCCTCAAACCCCCTAGGCTTCCTTGCAAATTCCTTCGTAATATATGGTTTTAATGATGTTAAACTATTCGAAATTTGGTCTTTATTTTCCTTTGCAACCCTTTTATGTATTTTGTCTTGTAGGATTCGAATGAGAAATTTTCGCATCACGTCTAAATCTTTTAAATGCATAATATCTATAGATACTTGACTAATCATTTTCACGATCATGGTTTCCAATGGCGTTTTCCGATGACAATTAACTTTCAATGCAGTTAAGTTTTTTACTGCCTAAATAAATTCCTATGGGGAAAACAGGAGTATTTTTAATGTTTACTATCAAAATAAAATTACAAAATACAAAAGTTGTGCATGAGAGCTTCTATAAATTGGTAAACCGTCAATATTTCCAATTGGTTATTTACGCCTATGTGACAGTAGTGTCCGGAAGAAACCCTTTCAATTAAAGCCCGTTGTCTGTTGGTCGCAAGGAGAGTCTCAGAACTACAAGGTACGTCTAAGTTCTCACTTTTCAAAATTCCTAATAATTCAAAAAAGCATTTGTGCGATGGTCTAATTCTAATGTACCACTAAATTAGTTTTGTCTTTAAATCACTTTATTTCCTAACATTTGCACTTATTTCTTTAAATGCTTCAAGTTCTGGTGCCGCATCCATTGACGTCTGCGCAATTCTTTCTACCTCATATTCTATTACATTTTCACTACTTTTACTATCGTTAGGATCACTTAACTTTTTTAAAAAAACGTCGGTTTGCCATTTTATTACAAATTATTCTAACAACAAATTTCAACCATTTTGCACTTTTATTTCCTTCCTTTCGAAATCCTTCTCCTGAAGGAGTAAATGGCAGGCTTGTTTCAGCCAATTAAAGTGCCAGGTGGGTTGATCACTTGCAGTAATTGTTTACTAGCGAATCTTTGTTGCCTCTGTCCTGTTTTGTATCGCATCGAGGTTTTGATGTTGATGTAGGGTGGAGGTTGACATACATATGTATGTAGTATATTTGTAAATAGATCATATTTATATGTAATTATACTAACATAGGATTTTGTTTGTAACTTAACGAGATGAATTTATATACAATGGTATGTTATATCACAGTTGTTTGTTATGAGTGTATACATGAAGAAAATGTGACTAACTGATGATGGTTTAGTTTGAAAGATTATCTGTGTACATTGATCGAATTTGTTTACAAAATTCATATTCATGCCTTTACACCTATCCGTACCGAAAGTTACGCTAGTGTTTGTTTCATATCTATTAATTTTTTTTTTTTTTTTTAATTTTTTCTTCTCTACATACATACATACATATTTATATATATTTTTTTAACTTTTCTATTTCTATTTTTTATTTTTTTATTTTTTTTTTAACTGATTGAGTGATAGTGTGTATCTGTGTATGCATATTTAATTTTCGTTGATGTTTTTTCTTTTTAACTTATACTAGTTGAACAATAAGAGTTTTGGTTTTAATTAACATTTGGTCTTTCTTCTCTTTTTATTTTATTTTAAAGGGCTTTGTCAAGTTTAGCTTTGTGTATGAACTTTATTAGCTCATGGAAATATTCTGGTTTTTTAATTAGGCTTTTTGTTTAATTATTAAAATGTTTAAAAATTTTGAATTCGTTTCTCAATTGCCTGTGTTTCGTGCAGTCAAAAATTTGATGTTGATGAGTGGCTTTTGTGTTACATGTTTCACAATTCTCTGAGACGTGGTTGTGTATAAGGTTGTAAAAAAAACTTTGTCATAGGTATATCCTGTCATCAGTCTGTTAATTGTTTAAATGGTATACATAGGTTTTATTGGTTTTAATACTTTGAATGTTATATTGTAATATCTTTGTGCGCATTTATTGTCGATTTATTTATTCTGTCGCTAATTCTGACTTTGCAGATTTTTTCTAATAGTTGAACCAATGGTTCATTTTGATCGATTTCAAATTTCTTTATTAGCAGATTTATCAATTTTTCTATTTCCGATACCCTATCCCACTGTGCGTTTTCGTACACAGGTTGATGTGTATTTACTTTGTTTTTATATATAAAATTTTCTTTACTTGGCTGTACTTTGTTAGTTTTTTGTTGCACTATATCTGGCTATATCTTTTTTTTTTGTCAACATTTTGTTTACTATTTGATCATTATTTAAGATTGCTGTTTGGCCGGAGAGCGTAGCCGGAAATTCTTCCTGATAATTGTCTAATAAAGAGAACCGATTGCTGCCGTTTGCTTCTAGGTCATACATATCAAAAGCTTCTATTTTTGAGATTTTTTTTATCGTCATTATTTCCAACACTTTCTCTTCTTTCTGCCATTTTTCGCAACTTTTCCGGTTGAACGAGTTGTGCCCGTCGTTTGTTGTTGTTCTACAGTTGCTGCTACAGCCTTCCTCCTTTCCGCACACTATGCATCTGTTTTTTGCTTTGCATCACATTCCTGTATGGCCAAGCCTGCCACAGTTAAAACACTGTCTTATTCTTGGAATATAATGTTGCACCTTACTCTTTACATAGAAGACACTGATATCCTCCGGTAATTCGTGACCTTGAAAACCTATCTTGACTGAAAACGTTGGTTGAAATTTGTTTCCATCGTTCAGATCTCGTCTCGTTAGTCTCATTACTGATATCGCGTTAATGTTGGAAACTATTCCTTCTAAAATTTCTTTTTCAGAAAATTCTACCGGCACATTCCTTATTACACCCACTGACTCTACAAAATTTCTTGGTATAAATGCATTCATTTCATTTTTTATCAAATTTAGATTTTCAAGGCACTTGTTTGCAAGCTGGTGTGTCTTGAAAAAGATTTTATATAGTGGCCTTCCTATAGCTTTAATATCTTCTATGCCCTCAATCTGGAAATTTCTAATTTTTTCCCACAAAAACATTCCATTCTTCATTTTTTCATTATTACATATTGTGCTTTTGGAAGTGTCAATTAACACACAGAAGTCACCTTTATGTGCGCTAGTGTACCCCATACTTTCTTTTCTTTTTTCTTTGTCCACCGTTACCGTTAGTGTTTCGTTTTCATTTCGTCTTACTTGCTTTTCAGTTATTTTGGCAAACGAACCTTTCGGTACAAGCATTCCCTGTAACGGGATTTGAGTCACGTTATGTTTGTCCATCTTAGTTTTTTTTGTTTTATAATTTTTAACCGCACATTTTTTGACACTGTCTTCCTCTGTCTCAGAGCTTATTTTTTCATTATTATTACCCTTATTTAGTCTTTTTCTGTTTGCTTTTTTTTGACTTCTATTCTCCTCAAACCTATTTGAGGCGATAGAGTCAGACTCGTTAACGTCCACAGCCTAAGACGGCGAAGCGTCGGCCATTCTGTCTTGGTTTACTCACGTATGTCAGTATGTGTTAGTAAGCACGATGTAAAAAAATTTAAGGCAATGAGAAACTCACCCAATTTCAATTCTTCTGTCCTTGATGCTGCGCTGTACAAATTTTATTTCACACAATGTTATTATCTTCAAACACACTTACATATACTCTAACTTGGAAATATTTTATAAATACTAGAGAACAATACAATTTATTTGCTGCTTAAGGGCCGTACACATACAACTTTCCTCGCTTTACTTGACAATTCGAACTGTAACAACAAAGCATGAGGTGTAGAAGGTTTGCTACATAGAACGCTTTGACAGTTTCTGCGATAATTGTTTGTTTTGAATTGCGATATGTGCTTATTCCGAGTATTTTCATTAATAAAAGAATAAGAAATGTGTTTTACATCTACTTATGTATGTTTGAAATTCGCGAGTGTAATAAACTTTATTAAGACTGAGATGTAACAAGTCTTCTTGCAGCATCTTTCGACAAAATAAATAAAAACCGATCCAGGGGATTTTAGGAAAACGATGAGGGTGGTTAATAAAGAGGTGTTTCATTTGCTATTTGTTCATATTTCTCTTCTTTTTTCTTTTTAAAAGTAATTATATATGCAAAAATTTTGAAATACAAGTGAATTCTCTAAATCGTGTGTATATGCACGCAGAAATAAAATGGAAATGTAAACAGTTGGTTGTCAAAGTGTACAAAAGTTGAGAGTTCGCCATGATTTTGCTTCGTTTTGCTTTGCTTTACTTTTCTCGCCTTGTATTTAGCAGCACTCATATAATATCAGGTCTTCAACTTATCTGTCAAAGCTAAACTCTGAAGCAAAGCAAAGCGAAAGTCTTATGTGTACGGCCCTTTACTTCTCCTGATACGAAACTTCTCTCTTTCGCTTGCTGCGAGAGCCCATGATCTCACATTTTAGGCTGGCAACAAAGCCGAATCATGGGCTACTGAACAGCTGGCACGCAAAAAGGTGGGCTACCAGAGGCAAATGCGTGGAAATAGCTATAATTTTTATTTGGATAAAAAAAGCGAGTAAATGTTATTTTTTTATAGAATGTGTCTTGAAATCTCTAAATAAAGAGTTAAATTTAATATATAAGTTTTAGCAAACTATGAAGGTTTTGATTTACATACAAATATTGTATTTTATTTTAAAAATATATACCAAAACTATTTTTTCAAAGCGAACTGGGTAAATATTGCATTTTAATATACATGAATAAACATGTATGTTTATAAGAAAACACGCTATATCTTAAATTTTAGTTTAATGCATATATAAAAGCAGTTTTTGCGAAATATGAATTTCTGCGATATTTTAATTATTTTCATTGTTTTGATTTTATATATGTATGTATATTATCTTCTGGCATTAAGGTAAATAACATCTCTTATTTACTCTTATTTTTATTGCATTTTCATTCATTCTGTTTGCAAACCTCAACGGTGGCGAAGAAATTGCAAAATCTCCAAATAATGCAATAAAAACACCCAGATACATTTCTTACAGAGTGGCTCTTTTGGAAAATGTTATAAAAAATGCGCATTTTGACAGCGCTCTCTCGAAGCAAAGAGTTTGGTATCATATTATCTTTGGTGTTCGGAATGAACCATTTTGCACTTGATAATCTCGCACTAAATTAGACATGTGGACAGTCAGCTGTTGCTAGAGAAAGCTGATTATCGATCATTTTGTTCAATGCATCAAATGGTGGACGAAAATAAATTGAAATTGTAAAATAATTTCAGGAAAACTATTGTTTAATGTTTGTTTTGTCGATAAGGTGAAAAGAAATTTTGTCTTAATAATAAATAGTTAAATACACTTAGGCGAAAAGTAGTTTTTTGGTAGCTTGATTCAAAGATTTAAGACTTCTAAATATGTAAGTATGAATTGATTATTTATAAAGATATATTAACATACGAGTATACAAACATTTGCCTTACTCAAATGAAAATTTGAATACTAGAATAAAAAAAAATTATTGAAAAACAAATCAATTCAAATACGTAAAAACGAAGAGTATTAAAAATGTTTAAACAATGAATTAATTTCAAACTTAGAAATTATTTCCTTATAACAATTGGGGTTAAACAACTAGATTATAAATTTAGTAGATACTGGTCCAATTTAAGCTGGCTTGCTGGACTTTTTTATTTTTGCAAATCCTACCAAATGAGCCACAGGGATGTCACATGCCTATTGTCAAGGAGTGCATACATTTTAGTTTTGTTCTATTAATTTTTAACATTTATCGAATCCGAGCAAGTAAAGCCCGCTTGCAATCGGCAAGCACCTAAGAATCGAGAAACTTTGAGGACAGCGTAACAAGCAAAACGTGAGTTTCAAAAGTCTCGCTCTGCACCCGTTTGGCGGTAGCATAGAGAATATGGTATGAAACTTCTCTTTTGCTTGCTGCGAGAGCCTATGATCTTACATTTTGGGATGGCAACAAAGCCGAATCATGGGCTACTGAACAGCTGGCACGCAAAAAGGTGGGCTACCAGAGGCAAATGCGTGGAAATAGCTATAGTTTTTATTTGGATAAAAAAATCGAGTAAATGTTATTTTATCTTTGGCGGTAGCGCCTACCAAATGACCATTTTTTATAGAATTTTCCAATGATGCCACTATGAAAGAAACCAGATGTGGTAATTTCCATTGCATTTTTTTGGAGATTTTATAAATTAAATACGACCATTGCGTTATGCAGACGTAAAAAATACAAATACAATGAAGTAAAAAGGTAAAATACGGGTATTAATGAAAAAATATAAATTTATGAGTTCAGCATGAAAACTTGATAGTATACCCACAATTTTGACTGAAATAAAAAATATCAGTTTCACACAATCAAACATATCAATTCATTCGAAATGTGTATATGTTTGTATGTACATATATACATTATGGAGTAAAAAAGTATTAAAAAAAGTAATATATAAGCGGTTTTCTTTGGAAAATATTTTTATTAGCATTTTTAAAGACGCATTTTCTAAATAAAACGTAACATTTTTGTTACATTTTCACACGTTGCTCTTTATTTTGAGATTGTAACACTTTTTTTTGCAAACAACAAACACTCATTATCTTATTCTGCTCAGTTAGAAAGGGTACTGATTTTATTGATAATTTACACATTTTGACTCTGGCATCTCGCTATTTTACTTGTCAGCTGATAATAGGGGGACTCATTCGGTTTTGTTGCCAACATGAAAAACGAGATCAGTCCCCCTATTTTACCAGCGGTTGAGAGAGTTTCGTATCATATTATCCTTGGCGGTAGTTAGGAGACAATCACGAAAGTGATAGTGCAGAAATATTGGCAGTTCAGACTGTGGTCCGCCCCTTTTTACTGATTTTAGGGGTAAACATTTTTGTTTTGGTGCAAACTAATAGGGAGGGGTAGGGGGGGAAAATTTCAATATTTTGAAAAGCAGATATTTCAAAAACTATTTATCCGATCTTCATAATATTGGTATCGTTAAAAATTAATAGACTTTTTATTTAATATGCATATGTGTAAATAATTAGTATATATATTTTGAGAAAAATAACAAAAACTAAAAAACGCACATTTGTTATATGAAAATAAGTTTGTTTTAAAGCCCATAAAAATGCCTTTAATTTGATGTATAATTTTATATATTTAAACTTAAGTTTTGGAAGAAATTTTGTTTTATTTGTGTTGCTGGCGATAAGAAAATTGGTCATACTGAGGGTTATGATCCTGAGCGGCTTCGCGGAAAGGTATTAACGATGTGATGTGTTCTATTTAATTTTTAATGTTGTTTTATTTAATTTTGAAACCCAAGTATACAACAGTATTTCCGTGCGGAACATTTTCCGCGTGAGCGGCCTTCGGCCGCGCTTTAAAAGAATAACACTGGCCGGACAAACTCCGGCTACGCCATCAACAGTATTTCCGCGCAGAAAACATTTCCGCGTGAGCGGCCTTCGGCCGTCCTTTAAAAATATAACCCTGGCCGGATAAACTCCGGCTACGCCATCAACAGTATTTTTGCGCAGTACTCCTTTCCGGTTTTCTATTAAATAACCGTTTGCGAAGCCGCTCTGGATCATTATCCTGTTTATGGCCGATTCTATTATCGCCAGCAACACAAATAAAACAAAATTTCTTAGAAAACTTAAGCTTAAATATATAAATTTATACATCAAATTAAAGGTATTTTTATGGGTTTTAAGACAAACTTATTTTCACATACAATTAATTACGTATTTTTTTAAGAAAAACCTAGTTTTTTATAAAAAAAATTTGCGTGTTTCAGTTTTGGTTATTTTTCTCAAAATATATACTCGTATATAATTTATTTATACATATGCATATTAAATAAAAGGTCTTGTATTGATAACGATACCAATATTATGATGATCGGATAAACAGTTTTTGAAATATCAGCTTTTCAAAATATTGGAATATCCCCCTTCACCCCTCCCTAACACCAACCCTATTAGTTTGCACCAAAAAAAATTACACCATCGAATTCAGAGATAACGGTCCGTTTTCTTTACTTAAGCCAAAAATAATACTACTTATTATATAATATTATAACCACTCGTCAAATCATTCATTAATGGAAAATAAGTAATGAATAAACAAATGTATAAATATTTTTGAACTATCGAGTAATTTGTTATTTTTTAATCGATAGTGCCCATCGCTAGTGTATATGTGTATGTACAAAAGTATAATTAGACTTTGTTTACTTTAAAATAAAGTCCAAGATGTCCTTTCAATACAATGGACAAGAACGAGCAATAATAAAATACATTAATTGCGAATACTCTTATAGATGGATATAACAAAAATACGAGCTGCAAGAAAACCTGGCATTATTAAAGATTAACTAAACACCTGCCATTACGCACTATTGATGGTGTACTTTATAACCAAAAAAAGAAAAAAAAGTCCAAGATGTATCAATTATAGATGAAGTTAATAGAAGCCGTGCTTCTTTCTAAGCTAGTGTAAAATTACCTTATGTTTAATTATCAGCTATTTTGCCTATGTTTATACATTTTCCAATTTACGGAAAAATTTGTGAGTTCGTTTGCGTTTCGTATTTTCTTATTTATTGGGGGAAAATATAGTGATTATATTTGTTATTTATGTATGTGCGATATTTGTGGCAAACCCAAAAGGGTAGGCGGATCATGAAGCCATGTAATTAAGAAATGGCCAATGTTTGACTTCAGCTAAAACAGCCCTTTTAAGAGCTACGCAACTATATTAAAAAGGTAAAACTTTAACAACATCCTCTTAAAAAATATGAGCACTTTCGTTATTATATACATACATATATCTACTATATAGCTCAGTTTGTCCGAGCTTCTCCTACCATTTGTGGTGTGCGTCTTTTATATTATACCACAAATGGAGGGACCTATAGTTTTGTGCCGACTCCGAACGGCAGATGTATGTACATATACATATAATGAGAAACTTTTTCATGGCAGAAATACCCTCGGAGGTTTGCCATTGCCTGCCGAGGGGTGACCGCTATTAGAAAAAACTTTCTATGAATAGGATTTTTTTGCCCCGACTGAGATTCGAACCTCGAACTCACCGGCGTATCGAGTTATAGCACGCACCGCTATCAACTCGACTCGTTATTACTATTGCAAAAAAGTGAATTTATTTCATCCAAATAACCAGTAACTCAATACACGTATACATAAATATACATATGTATGTATATATTGTTATTGGTTACATATATTTTTATACAATGCAACTGAATCATTTTGATAGAATTCCGTCCCTAGTTCAGGACTGGTGCTTTCTTTTCCAATTCCTCGGAACGTTTCTTCACTGTTAGGCATGTAACCACATATTCAAGGAGTTAACTACAAATATAAACAATATATACGATTATCCATATACATTTAAGTTATTAAAGTTTTCAACAGCTTTGTTATTTCCATCGTTTCTATATTCTATTTTAGTACACGAATAAATACATAAACAAATTAAACCAGCTGTTTTTGGCATAAGCTAATACAGTCATCAAACTGTAAATTTTGTTGTTGCCCTTTTACGACATCCATTAAATTATTGAATCATGGTTAAAGTCTTTAACCATTGAAACGAAAACAACCTTTTATTTGTTAACAAAATATCCTCTTTTTAATAACAGCAAAATGAAGTGCAAAGTGCTAAATTGTGGGAACACAAATCAAAACAAAGCTTCCAGCTGCAGTTTTTTTGCATTTCCCTCCGATGAGGCCACTTTAGAGAAGTGGATCCAGTTCTGCCGACAAGATGTACCTTTCAACACTAAAACAAATTGTATATGCATGCTGCATTTCACAGACGACGATTTCGAAAATCTTTTGCAATTTAATATGGGTAAATAATCATTGCTTAATTTTTGGATAAACGCTAATTATAATTTTAGGATTTGCCAAACACCGTAAGCTGAAGCGAGGAGCCGTACCAACCGTTTATACAAGCAATGTAATAATTACGCCTGCAAAATCTAAACGACAAAATAAGATTAATGCCGATGACTTGGTGGAGCTAACTTATAGCGATGGTAACAAAATCATATATCCATGAATTGGGTTCTTAATTCAAGTGATTTCTTAAAGATGGACTAAGTACATTTTGCGATGAAGGTCGGTCCAAGCATGCTTTCGTTGCATCACCGATTTCACCTACTTCCAGGGTGATTTACAACGAGAGCAGTCAGAAGGAATTAGATGTTCTGGAAACAAATGTGTAAGTTATTATATTATTAATTCATTAATATGTTTATATACTATTAATTTAATAATTTATATTTTTATAAATTGTAGAAAGAAACTAAAACGAGAAAATGAGACAATCTCCACTGTACACAGTGTACTTTATAACGACAGTAGCCAAGAAGAATTAGATGCTTTAGAAACAAATGTGTAAGTTAATATTGTATAGCCCGTTGAAGATATATACATACATACATATACATATATTAGAATAATAATTTTAATGAATGAATTTATAATAAAACAAATTTAGAAAAAAACTAAAACGGGAGAATGAACTTCTTCGAAACGAAAATGAGAAACAGCGTATGGAGCTCGTTGCATTGAAGCGGGCATCCAATCTACAGCTTGAGAAGCATGCAATAGAAGTGAAATCCCTGCAAAAAAGTTTAGAATTAATGGCGGAAGACGTTAAAAATATGGAAGACAAACTCGGTTCCATTTTTACTAAAGGGCAAATAGAAACGCTAAAGGCTGGCTTCAAGAGTAGAAACTGGACGAATAAGGACATTGCACAATCCATAACATTATACGCTGCCAGCCCAAAGGCATATCGGCTGATGTATAAGCAAAAATTTCCCCTCCCGCCAATTAGTACTCTGAAAAATTGGACTCAAAAACTGGTAGTTCCAAGAGGAATACTTCAACCAGTGTTTCAATTATTGGAAGCCGCAACACATATGGATAAAGCTCAAAAACTTTGCGTTTTGAGCATTGGCGAAATGAAGGTAAGGCCGTCGTGTTACGATATTTTGCTGAACACTCCGCAAGCTCCTACCAATCATGTGCAAGTAGCCATGCTACGAGGTAAGTATTACGCTCAAGAATGAAGTTTGCATTTTATTATGTATCTTCCTCTTCACTTCAGGCCTCATGTCTAATTGGAAACAACCGATCTTTTCCGACTTTAATTGCAAAATAACTTCCGATTTGCTTAAAAGCATTTTAAAGAATTCCCAAAATTGTGGGTACAATATTGTAGCGGTTGTATCCAATCTAGAGGGCATCAATGGATCCCTTTATAACGATTTTGGCATAACAGCAAACAAGCCGTGGTAAGTATAGACAATAGCGCAAATACATTCATACATGTTCAATTTATTACAACACATGTGGCTTTTACAGGTTCTTGTACAACAATCAAAAGATTTTCGTTTTTCCTGACGTGCCGTTCTTGCTTAAAACCCTGCGCAATCATTTCGTAGACCATGGTTTTCTTATCAATAGCAAACCTGTGAAAAAGGAAATAATTTCGAAGTTATTATCGTGTACTTCCCCAGAATTGTCGAAACATCATAAGATTTCAGCAAAACACTTGAACATAGCCGAACCATCCTGCCAAACAGTGAAAACAGCTGCGGAATTGTTTTCCCATACGGTAGCGGAGGCTATTCAAAAGGCAGCATGTTTTGGATATTTGGAGGAACAAAACTGGAATGAATGCTTTCAACTATTCCAAATTGTATGTGTTATTGTTGTGTGTACCCACTTTTTTTTTTTTCAAAGTTTGCAATATAAAAAATAACAAACCGCCTCGATTAGGTCAGGATAAACCTTTTTTAAAATTATGTAAAAATCGCCTTTTAACTTTAGTGTGTAAAAATATAATTTTATGCAAATTTTATTGATATCTAAATATGTATGTATATAAATTTTAGACGAATGACTGGTTCGACTTGATGAACGTTAAGGTACCCCAGTCTAAATCGAAAAAACCGTGTTATGCGTACGGCCTAGAGATCAAAGAGCAAAACTTAATCCTGGACGAGATGACCAATTTAATGAAAAAAATAAGTGTGATTGGAAAGTTTGGTCTGCTACCATTCCAAAAAGGTAATCTGAGATTCAAATTTATTTATTTATATTACATATCAGAAATATTATAAGTTACATTAAAAGGATTTAAGTCGATTACAAAATATAGACTTCTGCAGAGAGAGATCAAGGTATAAAGAACTGGAAATTAGATTGATTTCTTGCAACGTCCTATTTAAAGGAGCATTTTTATTATATAGAGTTTTACTCATAGCAACTCTAAATAAATCTGCATGGCGTAAGGTTCTGCTAAGAACATTCTTTTTTGTTGTTGAAGTTTCCGACAGGGTAGGAATCTACTAATTTTTGAATGATTTTTTGTAATCCCTTGTCAAGTTGGGTTTTCAGATAAACCGGTTTCGGCGTTGTGCCATCTTCAGTGTCATTTTTCGTTCTGAAGATGGCACAACGCCAAAACTGGTTTGTCTTAAAACTAAATTTGACAAGGGATGACGGAAAATCGATCCAAAATTTAGTAAAGTTTCTACATTAAGTTTTGCATATTTTAACCATGATTTAATTATAAAAGGTTGGATACTTGCTGATGTTTAAGTTTTCCGACTGCCTTGTAAGGTTGCATTTAGGAAATAGGTAACTAGTAACGAAACGGGGTTGTACATTGCAGGAAACATATTTGCAGAAATTTGATATTTCAATATGTTCATAAATACTATAACCGAATATTCAACCACACATGTATGTATGTATATATGTATGTATGTATATAGCACCTTAATACAACAAGCTATACAAACGAAAAATGCAAGTGCGCTTATGAAGCAAATATTTGTTACACATTTTGTTAACAAAAACAATGCCATTACCACTTTTTTTTTAGTTTTTTATTCTTATTACATGCAGAAAATAGAGCTTTCATATTTAAAATAAGAGGTATCTATTAAAAGCCCATTGGGCCAAAATTGTTAACATATTTTTTTACAATTTCGAACTGTTTTAAAAATATAATTACCATTTTTGTAGATCATAAAATTGTAAGATTTAAGTCACTAAAAATGTAATATTAGTTGTTTGAACAAATTTTGGAAAACACACAATACCTTCGTAAAAAATTAACGGCATTTTTATTCATATATGTACATCTAATAAAAATCAAGTAAAGGCCTTAGTCAAAACTGGTGAAAAAACCAGAATTTTATTAGTTGCGCCACAGTGTGTGTATGTATATATGTAACTATTATTTAATTATTTAAAAACCATAATTTTTAATTAATACCTACAGGAAAATAAACTATTAAAATAAAAGTTTTTAAAATGGTACAAACTCTTTAGATTTTCCAAATTTCACGAACTTCATCACCATTAAAAAATTGTTGTAAGAAAATAATCGTTATGTAGTAATTTGTAGGCCAATAATTTTAATTATATAAGATAAAGGAAGCCAACATACCTATGCAACTTATATAAAATAAAATTAGACGAACCAATTTTTTTTAATAAATGTTCTATTCGATATTTTAACTGTATAATTGAATTTTTTTTAAATATATACAGTAAAAATTTTAAAAACATAAAATGCTTTCTTTGAAAAAGAAATATCAAAAAAAAATGATCTGACTTGGCCGGGGATTGAACCAACGATCTATCAATTTCATACATGCAAAGAAAAAAAAATTTCAATTGAGGTTCACTGCTAGAAAAGAAAGGCTACTGGAAAAGATATGAGAAGGCAGTCAATTCTAATATTTAATGTAAGGCATGTTGAAATAATTTTAAAAGCTCAAAAAATGCAACAGTGTTGCCTGCAAAGCCATTTAATAACAAAAGCACTAATTTCCTTTTGTTTGATAACATTTTTTTTCTTAAATTATAAGAGAGCACCACAGGCTACCATCATGATTCAATTATAAAAGGTTAGTTAAGTAATGACCCTTATAAAGGGTTGTTTTACGTAGTATGGAAAACGGGTTCGAATTTTTTCCCTTTCTTAAAAAGTAAAATGTTATTGATTTTTTTAACTAAAAATTTCGAAGGCATTTCATTTAAATTAATAAATACAATAGCTACACTTACAAAACATAATTATGTACTTATGGTAAATTTTTTTTTTTTTAATTTTTGACCAACGAATAAATTTTCAATTTATTTACCCCATAAACTACAACGACAAATAATTTCGATTGATCATAAAACATTATCTTGAAATATTTAAGTTATTTATTCCCTTTATTCATTTTATTGACATCAAGATTATTCATAATATTATGACAAACCCCTGGACGGTGAAAACATAATAATTCGAAATTTAAGAAAGAAAATCTTTTTCTTGTAATAAATTAATCAAACTTCATAACTCAAAAATTTATTTTTTTGATGATTATCACATTATGTCACATTATATTTAAATTAATTAAGCCAATTCCTTCAAGAAATTAGAAAACTTTCCACTCCGTCACATCGATATGCGTGCGAAAAGCATTCAATGGAAAAGCGCATCGTTTATACACATTTATATGAAATATTTACGATACGGGGTCAGTCTTGTAATTAGAAAAAAGGCCGTCTTTAAAAGCCGGATTTGAACTTACCGTTTACGCGGACAAAAGAAACAAAAAGTGTTGCCTGTTAGTTTTTGGTATTAAAAAGCTTTCAGGTTACTACTATTTTTATTTTTAAGAAGCAACACGGTTTGGATGGTAAGGGAGCCGTTTGACAAAAAGTGAGGGAGCTAGCTGCTTAGTTACCAAACCTTTAATAATTTAATCATGGGCTACCATCATGATTCAATTATAAAAGGTTAGGTAAATAATGACATTCGAATTTTGACACTCCCTTATAAAGGGTTGTTTTGCGAAGTAGGGAAAACGGGTAAGATTTTGTTACCCTTTCTTAAAAAGTAAACAATAAGTAGTAAAATGTTAGTGATTTTTTTAATTAAAAATTTCGACGACATTTCATTTAAATTAAAAAATACGCTTACAAAATTTAAATAATTATGCACTTGGTAGATTTTTTTTTTTTAATTTTTTCCTAGCAAATAAATTTTCAATCTATTCGTCCCATGAAATAAACGATTTTATGGTAAGAGGAACGTATAAGTTATTTATTCGGTTTATTCCTTTTATTTATAAGCCATTGGTATCAGGGTTATTCTTAATATTTTGATGAACCCCTGGACGGTGAAAGACCAAAAATTTTATTCCGATAAATAGTAAGTGACTTTATGGAGCTAATGGAGTTGTAAGAAAACCACAATAATTTGAAATTTTAGAAAGATAATCTTTATATATTAAAAGAAAAATAAATCAAACTTCATAACTCAAGAATTTAGTTCTTACAAATTCTTGTTTTTGGCATTTGGATGATTATTATGTCACATTATTTTTAATTTCTTTAAACCTAGTCCTTCTAGATATTACAAAACTTTCCACTCTGTCACATTGAATTTATATGCGCGTAAAAAGTTTTCAATGAAGAAGCATGTATTTATACACACTTGCATGATATATTTACGAGACGGGGTCAAACTTGTAGTCAGAAAAAATGCTGTCATTAAAATCCGTCTTAAAATTACCGTTTACGCGCCCAAAAGAAACAAAAAGTGTTGCCTGTTAGTTTTTGGTATTAAAAAGTTTTGAGTTTACTACTTTTATTATTTTTAAGAAGCAACACGGTTTTGATGCTAAGGGAGCCGTTTGACAGAAAGTGAGGGAGCTAGCTGCTTAGTTACCAAACCTTTAATAATTGAATCATGGGCTACCATAAGGCAGCATGCAAGAGTGAGACAACTGCCTAATTATCCAACCTATGATTGAATCATGTATTTAAACATAATAAATTTTAATTTAGATTTTTTTGTATTATTGTTGCGTTCATGATATGATGTACATATTTTGGAACGAATCCGTTTTCCTTTTTCGAATTTGGTTACAAAACAAAGAGATTGAAGGTTCCAGAAGATTTTACAATTCTGAAAACGGTCTAATTTAAAACCAAATATAAAAGCGCGGATGCATGTTCGATTCACAATACAATATAAAATATGTCTAATTTCAGATATCATACAAACTAATAACGCACTGAAGATGATGTTCAAGGACATTCAATCTCGCTACAATGTTAAGTATATCTTAACGTATCGCCTCAATCAAGAAGTACTTGAACATTTTTTTGAGTTGATCCGCTCCAAAGACTTGTTACAAGATTTTCCAGACGAGCAGGAATTCAAGTATCGTTTGAAGCTGTACTTGCTTGGACACAATACCGGTGACGTATCCGAAGCTGGTGGCGTAGAGGATCGTACACTTGATATAGAGATGAAACAGCCCCCTCTTACAGGTACTTTAGATTAACGTTTGCTCCACGGTCTATGTACTTCATATTAACTATTATATTTCACTTTTTTTAAGGTATAATGCTTAAAAACTTAAACTCGAAATCGGAACTATGGCCGGTTGAAGAAGTTGAATTTGAGGAACTAGGATATATGCGCCAGACTTTGCTGAGAGGCAATCACGATCCTTTATCTGTACATTTTTAAACCATCTAGGCCAAACACAATACCCGCCTAGTCATAAACAATCGCAAACAAAAACTTATTTTAAGAAACGCATTTCTATTACTGCTCAGCCATTCCATTCGGTACATCGTAGTCGGCGCCATGTGGCTATGGAGTAAATTTATGGCGCAAGATAAGTGGTAACTCGTAGGCGATATTGCTACAACAAAGTTATCTCGTTATTTCATTTCTAGTTTTAAACATGAGAATCAATTTATTTTTAATAAAAGCGTTCGCGTTCTGCGTACAAATATGTATATTGATTGCTTATGGAGTAGAATCTATGTATGTATGTACATATATGCTGACACATATACTATGTACATACTATACATATGTACGAGTACAGTGCTAAGACCTAATATTACCAAGAAGATTTAAAACCTTATAATTAGATTTCATTCCTTTGACTGATTATTATGCCTATGAAAAGCAGTGTAAGATCAATGCATGTTTTATTTCATAACATATGTAAATATATACATACATAAATATAAACTTAATAAAAAAAATGTACGAGAATATTAATTTTTTGTTGTTTTTATTTGAAAATTTAATTAAAAATCTGATAAGTTTTAAAGTTTGAGTCGTAGTATACTGACCGTCTTAGAAATAGAAAGTCTTTTCTTATTCTCATTTCGATTTCCAATTTATAAAAAAACAGTTCAAAATATATAGATAAATAATGACAATACAATTTTTGAAACTCCCTTATAAAGGGTGGTTTTACGAAGTATGGAAAACGGGTAAGAATTCGTTTCCCTTTCACATCGAATTTATATGTGCGTGAAAACCATTCAATGAAAAGCGCGTCATTTACACACATTCACATGAAATACAAGGCGAATTCATTAAAGGTGGTGTTGATAGAAATTTGTTTTTGCTTCTGGTGGGCTATATGTATAAACTTTTGTGCGTGCTATTTGGAACACATTGATCGGAAACATAAACTACTGCAGCTAATTTCACTGGAGTCATTACCTGACCATCGTCAATTGTATTTGGAAACGAGAGTTAATTTACGATTCATTTCATCATCACAATCGTCGTCAATATGTAAATTATCTGCTGTGTTGCAAGACGTGTTATAACATGTTGACTGAGTCAGCGTGTCCGCAGAGTTCAGCCAATCGGTGCGATCTACTGCAACATTGCCCCTCCCTTGTAAATGCTCTGTGTTCCTAGCTATACACCAATATTAGATTAAATTTGTTTAATTGTTATTTAGCATATAAGCATACGTTTTATACCTAAAATATACTTTCGTAATCTGTATTTAAACTCTTTTGGTTGCGGATGATCATTAAGACCACCTTTACTACGGATAGCACCAAAGAAATGCTCCAGTACGTCCTGGTTTAAGCGATTAGTTAATAAATATTCCACATTTGAATTTTGCTTCAATTGTTCGAACAACATAATTAAAGATCTGTTTGACATAAGAACGCCCTTTTGAAAGTACTCCAATCCCTTCTTGTTAGGAATGACAGGCATGGACATATATTCATTCATTTTTCTAAGCACTTCCAATTGATTTAAAAGCGCTGTCCCATAAGGTTCCTTAGGTCATAAAATTATTGTTAAAAAAGGATACTTTAAACATTTTTATATTGTGCTAAGTACCTTCCCAGAATAGCCAAAAGTTTCTATCGTCGAATTAAGAACATCAAACCAATCGTTTACAAGTTGAACGAAATCGGCTGTCTCCGATGATTTATACAAATCAAAACCCAAAGAATGACAACGACGAATTGCATTAACTGTAGTGTTTGAGAACAATTGTGAAAGGAGAGAAGATGTAATGTAAACAAAAAAATAAAAAACAATTGATTTGACAATCACCCACCAATCATCTGCTCGATTACGACCTCCTAAAATGAATTCGCCTTGATGAAATATATACGAGACGGTGTCAATATTCTAATCAGAAAAAATGTTGTCATTAAAAGCCGAATTTGAACATACCGTTTACGCGTACATAACCCGACATATCCACTGAAAATAGCTGATGTCCTAAAATAGATGTCGAAAAAAATATTGTCAATGGAGACCGCTTATTTCTTCATGTCAGCCGTTTGTAAGAGTGTTCGCGGTGCGGATAATTGTTACGAATTGTAACAAAATATCACGAATTTTGTCAAATCGCGTTCGCGGTGACCAAAAAATTTGCAAGGAAGGGGAAATTGAGAGTGCAAAATGAAATTGTATTTTGAGGGGAAGTTGCAAATTCTTGCTGGACAAATTTTACCCAGCACAAATTTGCAAGCAAGAAAACAGCTGATCAAAAGCAGCTTATTGCAATTTGGATAAATACGAAATTTTTGTTTAAGAGTTTTAAAGACGAAAATTATAAAATATATGTATTAAACATGCAAAAAGCAAGTAAAAGTTCTTTTGTTTAAGTTTCGATAGTGTAATTTTTCAAGAAAACAATAATGCAACGTTTTCCTTTTTGCATATTTGGATGCGGACAAGAATTCAATCAGCTGTTCGTTAAACTTGCAAGTTTCTGCAAATTTTGCGTTCGCGTAAAATTTTGCAAGCATCTCTCTTTGAGAGAGAATACTCCACAATTCTGAGAAATTTCGTTGCTAGATAATTCTTGCTGGACTTTTACTCGAACGGACCTTATGTCAGCGTTTATGTCTTGGCATCTATTGTATGAAATAAGCTGTCACTTTGTTACTTTGACAGCTAATTTTTCATTTGGCTGTAAACTTCGTAGGGGCAATATCGAAGATATTTTTATTCAGAAGCAAAAAATGAGTTGTTTCCTTTTGCATTTATTAATATTTACCTATTTGGGAGGTAAATAACATATTTCATTGGCATATTTGCGCTCTAATACTCGTAAACCGAACTTACTTGCTTGACGCCATCTTACAAATGCGTATGTCAAGACATCAAACTGCCCACACATAAAAATTGACAAAACATTTTTAATTTTTTCCTGCCAAAATGACAGATGTTAGATCATCAGCTATTTTCTGGGGAGATGTCGGGTAAGAAACAAAAAGTGTTGCGCGTTAGGTTTTGGTATTCAAAAGTTTTGAGGTTACTACTATTGTTATTTTTAAGGACCAACACGAGTTTCATGCTAAGGGAGCAAAAAAAAATGTGGACAAATTGTCTTAACATGAAATGCCATTTGAACGTTTCACAACCTGATTAATAATTTTGAGTGGGATTTATTTAAAGGAATGTCCATAAATAAAAATGAAGTGGCAAATAATAGAATTATTACAAGTTTTTTTTTTTTACGTGAACGAACGACAAGTCACGTAAAAACGAGAATATCGAATTATGACTCACGTGATCAAAAGTTTGTATCGTAATTCGGTATAATGACATACGTGAACGATAGCTGAACGATCGTTGTAATTGTCATTCGATTACTATCTGTCAATCGTAATCGTGCGAAAGTAGAATAAAATTTAAAAACATATGTACATTTAAATTATCTGCAAATATATGTATATTTTTAACCATTTAATGTATTTTTTTGGACAAACAATAATAAATTAAACGCAGCACAAATGGGGGAGTTCATTTCCAAGGAAAATCAAGAGACTTTGCGAAGAGCTTAGCAACACGTTGAATGCCATAGGACCTTCAACAAAGCACCCTAAACTGTGGAAAAAAGTGTGGTTTTATTGTTAAAAAAATTAAGTTGGTAATGTTTCATACGGCTCATACGGCTGATGTCAATTGGCAAATACCAATTAATAAGTCGGTAGCAATCGTATGATTATAGCTACCACGAGAATAAAAAACTTACGCATTATTGAATAATGCCAGAGGATTGCTCCTGTCTCAAAGTTGTTTAGGTACAGTACCTTCATCGGCGCTATCGCTGGAACTTAAATAAAATTATAAGTTCGGATCCATTTCAAATGGGAAAGGAAGAGAAAAATAATCGATAACAAAATCAGAAATTGCATTTCTTGCGCCGACATATTTCAAAAGCGATTCCGCATCTGCCTAGCTATGCACCAATGTTTACTTAACTGTGTAACTTGGTGTCTGCGGCGAGTTCGGGCTACTTAACAGGAATTGATTCTGCATCATAGGTTTGTCTTGATCTTGCGACATAGACATTGTTAGAGGTGTGCACTGCGACCAGTGGGTCTATTGTGCACTGGGTTGCTTAGAGCACCTCACTGAGCCTCAGTACCTCCAGAAATTGAATGATTGGTCCTGGGGATACGGAGTGTACTTGCTCGTTCTTCGGCCATCTATGACACCTCTCCCCTCTAGATTCAGATTCCCATTCAGTGCATGTGTCCTTTTAATCAACAGTGTTCTGTCTGAATGCCTGTTAGGATTCTGAGATTTGTCTTAAGGAGGATTACAAGGACTTTGTACCTTTTGGTATTATACCCCTCTAGTAATCTTTTAGCTTGGAGAAGTCCTGGGATATTCTTTTAGTGCAGTTGCCTTAGTTTTATACAATATTTCCTAAGGTGCTAGTCTGCTTTTTCGTTTCCCTCGATTCCTGAGTGTCTTGGTACCCACAGGAGGTTAATGTCATTATTCTCAGCTAGGGCATTAAGCTTCTCAGCGCACTTCATTACAAGTGAGGATTTGACCTCATAAGATGAGAGGGCTTTGAGAGCTGCCTGACTGTCACTAAGGATCAAGATTTTCTCTCCTCGATAGTTCCTATGCAGATTGATATTAGCAAACCTGCTGATGGCAAACACCTCCGCCTGGAAGATACTTGGGACAGACCCGTAATGCCAGGCTCTGCATCTTGGTAAGGGAGTTCCTCACCGTTGCCAGATTGATAGCTGGAGCCCATGAAACACCTCCATACGCCACCATTGGTCTTACAATCATGATGTACATCCATCTCAGAATTTTCGAGGAGCATCCCCATGATTTCCCCGCGAGACGTCTACACACCATCATTGTCTTATTTGACTTAGCGATGGTCGACAGTTTCGCTCCGACGACGAAGTTTTCCAAGAACCCCAGTGTGTCGAAAATTGACATAACCACGCTGAGGAACTCCGTCTTAGTACGACGTTGAGAGCCAGTGTAAACCTAGTACCTTTCCTGTACCAAAACCGTACTTAGCGCCAATCACCTTATCCACGTCGACGCCGTCTAAAGGAGCAATCACCTCTGTCGAGTTCGATGTAAAATTGCGGAGTTCGAAACCGGTGCCATATGAATGGCTCTCACTTGAGCTGCAAGGGTGATGGCCTCCGTTGGTAAACTAAATAATTTTCAAAAATAGTGGTTATAGCATGGGCTGTGTACCGTTTGTCGGTACTGTGTTCTACAGCATTTCGTGTTTTAACGTAGTGAGCCGAGCAGGGGGAACAAGCAGCTCCAAACGTCATCACGCATATTTCATACATCTCATAAGAAGGGAGAGGTGCATAGGTCATAGCTGGCCAAAGGACCTTGGACAGAAGGTTTGAGGTAGTAATACATAGCAAAGCCACCTGGAGGGCTTCAACTCTGGATTATCACATCCGGGGAAGTACTCTGCGGTGGTACACAGACGGTTCTAAGACTCCGGGGGGTATTGGTGCGGGCGTCCATGGTCCCAGATCAGAGGTCTCGGTTCCATTGGGGGCCTACCCCAGCATTTTTAGGCGGAGGTCTGTGCAATCAGTCTGTGCGCGGAGATAAACCTTCCTACGTAGGCAACGTATAGCAACGAAAGAATACTAATTTCTAGCGATAGTCAGGCGGCGCTCAGAGTTCTCTCATCATACGAGGTGCATAATGAGACTAAACGCACTGGCGAAGATAAATCGTATCCTACTTCTTTGGGTACCGGGGCATATGGGTGTGGAAGGCAACGAAACAGCAGACCTGCTAGCAAGGAAAGCGGCGGCCACCACTCCTATTGGACCAGAGCCGTTTATAGCATTAGGACCGGACACGGTAAGAGAAAAACTTAGCTGGGAGACAAAAAGGCAGAGAAACCTACACTGGTTTAACGTCACCGGTCTCAAACAGTCCAAGAACATCCTTGGGGGGTACAATCTAAGAAGGCTCAAGCTTCTTATGGACTGAGAATCCTTACAGGCTTTCTAACGGGCCACGGCAGAGTTAAAGCTCACCTACATAAACTGGGGATCTGGTCGAGCGACTTATGTCGCTTCTGTGACTCGGCAGGAGAGACCCCACACCACCTGCTTACGGAGTGTGAGGCTGTGGCACGCAGACGGGGGACAACCCTGGGTCGGCCATGGCCGGGAGATCAATTCATACAATCCCTAACCCCGGCAACTATCATCAGATTTCTGGAGGACCTGGGGTTGGCTGAGTTGTTGTGATGAGCTTCGAGGGCACAATAGACCCATTGGTCGCAGTGCATACCTCTCTTTATATCTAAAGGACGAGCAAATACACTCCTTATACCCAGAGTCAATAATGCAAGTTCTGGAGGTAATGGGGATCAGTGAGGTGCTTTAAGCAACCGAGGTATGGTATGCACCATCTAAACAATATCTATCTATCTATCGGGTTGGAGATATGGTGTTCGGGCCGGCTGACTGCAAGAACGCGCAAATGTTCTTTACCTTCGTCGCATACGGTATAAGCCTGCTCAAAAGGTTCTCGGGAATTGGCGCTATCTCTTTAATCTACGCTAACTGACTCGTCGGCAAAATCTGAACTGCAACTGTTAAATAAGACAGCCAACATTGTTTGGGTGAATTGGCAACGATTTCACAGTCTTGTGCGCTCCGCCCTTCAAACACTTTTGAAGGAGCTGGTTGTTATCAAAATTGCTATACCCATATGCCGCCTTGGACTTCGCAAACGCTGCATAAAACACGGCCATTCCCTTGGTGGACCACTAAACTCGGGAAAGTCGAGAAGTTTCCTTGGAAGTCTAAAGTTATTAGGTATACGTAACAGAATAATTACCGCTATTCAATAACGCTGCTCGAAGTACTTCATTTTGAGCTTAACGTTATTTTAACTGCACCTGAGTGACCTTCAACCTACTTTCGTGGTTTTGGCGTGGCGCTGATGTGAAATCTGTGGCTGTGACCTCGTTAGTGCATGGAACTTCGGGAGAAGTCTGAATTGTGACTCCCTTAAGTGTAAGGGGAATGAGGCCATCCATCCTTCTCCGCCTAGTGAAGAGCACAACACTAGTTTTGGTTGGGTTTGCGGATAGTCCATTATCGTCACACCAAGTGTCAATCTTATTCAGTATTGTCTGCGCTTTCCTGCAAACAGCCGACAGAGATGGGCCCGTGAATAGACAGGCCACATCGTCCGCATAGGCCTGAGCGTAGATATTCGAGTCATCAAGAGTGACAAGAAGATAATCAATAACCAAGCACCAGAGCAAAGGGCAAAGCACACCGCCCTGAGGACAACACTATCGTCACTACCTCCCTTGTTTTTGGGCGAGGGGTTCGTGCCTTATTCCGCCGCTGTCCTTGAGTGTTCGCCACAAGATCAGAATTGGGCAATGCCGCACCAGTACTCGCCGCACTATCCCTCGAAGAGTCCTGTGGTCTATGACACAGGAGGCCTTAGCAATGGTTGGGGCCTCCTGAGTCCGTGCCCCTGCCGCAATTGCGGGTGGATTTCCACATACGAGGGTACCACCTGAAATATCACAATCCTTTCGTTGTGACATTGCCATACTGTACAGTTTTTTCCCAACTGCCAGGGTTGGGGGGTATTTTAGAGGGAATTTTTCCCGCGATCCTCCTACTTCCCGAGACGCATGACTGCCAATCGGGACACACACACCAAAGGGATTTTAGTCGGCTTTTAGGACAAGCATGCCTACTGCGGATATATTTGCTCGCGCCTAGTCCGCAGGCTCGTGTACTTACTGCGGTGTTAGGTACGCTTAATGGCGTTACCAATATAAGTGAAAGTATTGTGCCGAAATCCATGTTATCGTTGTTAAGGATGCGGGATGCGGTATAATTAAATATGTAAATGTGTGGCTATTGGCGTAGCGGCAGAAAACCAAGTGGAATAGTTGCAAAAAACGGCACTTTTCTAAATAGGCAGTCAAAGGGCGAAGATTGATAGCAAAAGCCGGATAGGCGTAGCGACAAAAAAAATTCCAAGTGACGTTGCAGCAGAAAAGGTAACGTTGACGGCAAAGCGGGGTGGCTTAGCTTCAGCAAGAAAAAACGGTTTCCTTATATTTCGTTGAGAACCATAAAAAATAGACCCAGCTGTGGCGCTGCTAATGCAATAAAGCGAATTAAAGTTGTCGTTGGCTCGAACAAATGAGCCAATGTTCTAACTGCGCAGTAAACTCGAGTTTGTGGTTTTGAGTTTAGGAACAATTTTCAAGCGTTCTCAATGAAGTGTTTAATAAACTTTGAGGTTATTTGACATTTGTTTATTTACTTCTGACTAAAAATATTGTTTTGTGTATATTCAAAAGTGTTTCTGAAAATACATTTGTACTTACATATATTTACAAATGTTGGAGAAATATGTGCATACAATTTAATAATGCTTGCTTAAAAGCATCTAATTAATAGTGCAATAAGTGTGGAAGGCTCAGTCAATGGTGAAGGTCAAGGCAACAGTATGGTCAAAGGCGATGGTGGTGTTACATAATTATGCGAAGATTTCATTTCTTTAATTTGATTCCATTTGTTTACAAATATTGTACCATCGCGCTTAGATAAATCAGTGACTTTTTGAACAGGCTTTTATTTCAAAGCGAAAAAATCTCTTACCACCCAGCCATTTAGTCGTAAGGGGCTAAATCTGAAGAATGTGTTAGATGGCGAGCAGTTTGTGTTTCATAGATTTATGCCAATTCTTTGAAGGGGTCACACGTTTACGCTTATGGTCGAGTGTGAGCAATCGCGGCACCCATAGCTTTTTCATATCAGAATATTCTGCGGTCATTCAACATCCTTCCATGGATTTTATCGACAATATCTGGTGTAACGACCTCTTTTGGACGACCTAAACCCATTTCTTAAGCATCGAAATTAGTAGCTATAGTATTTTCAAGCCTTTCCTTGGTTTCAGTGATGGTTTTTTACGCAGAAAATAATGATTAATCAGCACACGAATTTCACTTATTTTTAATTTTTGTTACAAGTCAAGAAGAAAATCAAAAGGTCACTTAGGACCAAGATTCAATTCACCAGATGGTATGCAGCGATAATTGTGGCATTCATTTTGAAAGTAGTATAAAGAGGGAGTAAATAAGTTATAGTAAGGGAAAATGTAAGTACTCGCCGAAATTTGAAAAAAAAAAACTGGAATAATAATTGTAAATACAAATAATACTGAGAATGGATGAAATTTTTAGACATGAAAAGAAATAATTAAAAAATCTCTCTTCCTCTTTATTTGGTTTTTGAGTACAGACCTTAAATAAATGTTAAAAATAACAGTAAGTACTTATGACGAGTACAGAATCGGACCTTTTGAATTGGGTCCAGCTATTCTTGAATTTTGTGCTATTGTATAGCTATAGTTTAAATATGCATACTCGTATGAATAAAATAATAATAAAACAACAGAATTAAATTGGAAAACAGCTTAGCTTTTTGACATTTAATGTCTTTGTTTAAATCTTTAGTTCTAATCTTTAACATATGTACATAAGAATATATATATGTATGTATTAGGTTTATCTAAAAATGTTTTTACAATTTATTGCAAAACTTTAAATAATTTTAAACCGTCCTTACCTTAAATCACAGACGCAGAACGTATAAAATTAGCAGTCCTGCTAAAGTGTGCAAAAGTGGGTTGATTATTTTGGAAAAAAAATATTGCTTTTACAAGCAGAAACTGTAAGGATTATGACGGTTTAAAGCAGGCACTAACGGATGAGTTCCACGCAATCTGCCAAGCAGTTGAGACCGTAAAAAGAAAAACGATGAATCGTTTAATGAGTACATGTTGCTTATGAGGGGGTTAGCTGCTACAGGTGGTGTTGAAGCTGCGGCAGTGCTGCGGTCATTATAGATCCACCACAATATCTTGATTGTATTGAGCAATAAATGACTTTGAGAAGCTGGTCTTAGCACCGAAACAATGCCCTGTAGAGCTCAAAATCATTCCTGATGGTGTTATTAAACCATTTCGTCAGTCACCGAGTCGCTTATCAGCAAATGAAGCAGTTAAAAATTAGGTCGACGAATGGCTGATGCAGGACATTGTACGGAAGTCGTCATCGAACGTAGCTAGTAGAGTGGTCGTTGTTAAAAAAAAGGATCATACCCTCAGAGTTTGCATAGACTACAGAAAATTAAAAAGTATGGTGCTGGATGACTGCTTTCCAGTGCCACTAATCGAAGATGTCATAGTTAAGCTGCAGGGGGCACGTCGGTTTACGGTTATGGATCTGGAAAACAGGTTTTTCCATGTTCCTGTCGAAGAAAGCAGCAGAGCATACACAGCGTTCGTCACTCGTGAAGGACTTTTTGAGTTTAATAGAGCGCCTTTTGGATTCACTAATTCTCTATCAGCGTTTATACGTTTTGTGAACCATATTTTTTAAGAACTTTTCAACGAAAGTATAATGCAGTTATACATGGACGACATCATTGTTTTCGCCACATCGCCTGAAGAGTGCATACATAACCCCAAGAGTGTGCTGGATACAGCAGCCAGGATAGTTGGGCAGCGATGGCAAAATCGTGAAAAATATTCTGTAAAGATATGAATTTGAATATACATTTTATGATTTGATGGCTGATGGCGAGGACCTCCGCCTGGAAAATGCTTGGGTAGGCCCCCAAAGGAACAGAGATATCGCATCTGAGGCCGTGGACGCCTGCCCCAACCCCCTCAGGGGTCATGGAGCCATCAGTATACCAATGCAGAGTACTCTTCCGGATGTGGTTATCCAGAATGGAGTCACTCCAAGTAGCCTTGCTATGAATCCCCACTTCGAACTTTCTATAAAATTTTATCTCTTTGTGAATCTCATCTCTGGGGCAGCTTACCAGAGGAAGCTGAGGTTCTAGTCTATCCCTAACTTTGGACGACATCATCTTTCCCCTGCCGAAACCTTCCTTAGAAAAGTTCATTAGGGTTCGCTAACCCACAAGGTGATATGCAGTGGCTCGAGCTCGAGCTACAGTCTCCTCATGTCTAGCCCCTCTAGAAGCTCCTCGGAATTGGGAATGTCCTCTCCCTGGCTGCTGTCAATAGCTTCATTTATACTGCTCAGCTGGGTAGACGACTGCACACCTGTCCTCGAACCCCCTGGCGCCTCTACGGATGACACGGTAGCAGGAGTAGCGGCAACGCCGGCGGCTCCAGTGTCCGTTGGGCACTGGGCTTTAGGCTCTTTGTTGCCGGGAGGTTCTCGAGCGGAAATACACCCCGTAGAAAGAAAGGGGAAAAAACGCCCCCTTAAACACCTCATGAACTATACCGCCGCAGTGTATTCTCTCGGCAGCACAGCCACCCGGATGCCCCTAAGGGCGGCTGTTCTCGCTGTCTCTTACTCGATGGCTGCTCTGGCGGTGTTACTAGCTTACTGCCGCGCTTCGTAGCGGGCTCTGCTGTAGGCTGCTTCGATGCAGGTTCCCCACTTCTCCGCATAACAGCGGGCGCGAGTCGCTGGTACCCAGTGTATTGTTCCCCGCTTCTCTGCTTACTAGCAGGCGCGGTTTCGCTGGTTTGGGGGCTGGGCCCGATCTTCCGCACGATGGCGGGTGCGGATGGCTCGCGTATGCGCATTCGTTGCTTGCGCTCTCGCTCTTCCTTCTCTACCTCCATTCGTACTCCCGCCGCGGCCCGAGCCTCTTCTGGGGTTATCCCCTGCTCTAGATAGCGGACGTACCACTTGGCCCCCAAACCGCTCAGACCGGATTTTCGACCGGTTTCGGTCCAGCCGGTGCCTGCTTGGGGAGCGTCGTTCGCTGGGGCTCTCTCTCATCTCGCCTGCCCTGCAAGTAGAAGATGAGATATTGCCGGGTCGGCTTTGCGACCGATCTGCTTCAGCGGTTAGGTTATCCCTCGTTAACTCACCCACACCCTCTGTCTTTCCTCTGATCAGAGCTTTCTCTCTGCGTCCTCCTGAGCTGGTGCTTGGCGCTTCATTATCCCTAGCATGATCGATGAAGAGGGCAGCCTTTTGAGCGGTCAGAGGCTTCATGAAGCTACCTCTCCTCGCCGACGCCTGAGGTACACTCGTACTGCTTCCCCACTAGCTGATGTAGGCCCGCTGCAGCTGTTATTGCTTATCTGCTGTTGTTTGTTGTAGTGCTGGTTGTTATTCTGTCGTTGTTGTGTTTTTTGTTTTTTAGTTGTATTCATCTTGTGCGTACGACTGCCAGCTCGGCTTGAGCAAAGCTCAGCGGTCTTAAGTTTTAAAGAGGTAACTCAGTCGTCCGCCAGGCCAGCGCCCCGTAGCGCGGTAAGGCCCAGCTACTCCTCGATGCGGCCTGGTTTCGAGGAGGCGCCGTACAAATACAGCCGGTTGTTTCCCTCCTGGCTGCAAACCTTCCAATGGGCACGGTGTCGCTTCACACCCTGGATTAGGAGGTGGCGATACTTGGTCAGCGTCCTCACTTGGAGCCGGCATAGAGATAGATAAACAATTACACATCGTCACTCAGCTCCATGCACGACTCCTGGTGGGAAACGCCTTAGCCCCTGCACCAGGCCAAGGTGACCGCCCTCGCAGGGATATCGGACCTTTAAATCAAAATAATAATGACCATCCTCACACACTTGGTGAAATGTATGACATCGGTTTTGTAGGGGGAAGGTTAAATTTATCAGAGTGTACTTAGCAGAAAAAAGTTTAGTTTTACTTGCAGATTGTCCATAGCATCTTTGATACAGTAACCTGCAAATATAAGGAAAAGGTCATTCGCAAATTGGTAGAAGAAAGTGTCAAAGTCATCTGGACTTGGCCATTGTGCGACTAATCTCTAAATAAAATATTCCGAGATTAATCTTTATCGGGTACAACTGGGCATTATTAAGCCGCAACAAGTCTCAAAGGGGTATAATTGTAGAATAGTCTTGTATTGTTGTTGTTGTTGTAGCGGCTAGCTACACCCCACTGGGTTGGCGGACTCCCTCAATCGTCAAGCTCAACTAACGAAAGGTCCAGGAAACGAGCCGTTTCAACAGGGTCGGACCATAGGGAGAGGGGTGTTAGTTGAGTAGGTTTGGCCGGGCATGTGAATAGGTGATTGGTGTCGTGCGGAGACTCTTCACATGCCGGGCACGTGTTGGGGGTGTCGGGGTTGATCCTGGATAGGTAGGAGTTTAACCTGCTACAATGTCCAGATCTGAGCTGGGCCAGAGTAACGCGGGTCTCACGAGGCAGCTGGAGCTCCTCAGCTGCATTGGGTGGTGGTTGGACTCCCAGGACTGCACTCACAGGGCGGGTGTCGATGTATTTGGACACCGACTCCCTGTGGATGCTGTCCAGAGCCTGTCGGTACATCCTTGGGTCCAGCGGTCGGTGTACGTATGTCTGGATCTCGTCCGTCAGTTGTGAGAGATGTCCCCTGATGTGCCTGGGTGCCGGCTCCAGCGCGAGCAGGTCTCTGTTGGGGTGCCCCGGACGGTGGCATCCCAGTAGAAACTGCTTTGTGAGCATAATGTTGTGCTCCTGCACTGGGAGCACGTTAGCCTCATGGTAGAGGTGATCCACAGGCGTCATCAGGAGACATCCCGTCACTGTCCTGAGTGCGGCGTTCTGACAGGTCTCTAGTCTTGACCACTGAGTCCTGCTAGTTCCAGGCGACCAAATTGGCGCAGCATAATTTAGAACCGGCCGGCCAATCGCCTTGTATGTTGCCAACAACGTTTCTTTGTCTTTGCCCCAAGTGCTGCCGGCGAGCGACTTGAGGACTTTGTTGCGGCTCTGTACCTTGTTGACGATTGCGGTTGTATGCGCTGAGAAGGAGACCAGGCTGTCGAGGGTGACTCCCAGGATCTTCGGGTGGTTAACCGTCGGAATGGGGATCCCCTCGATGTGGATGTCGAGGGTGAGCCCGACCTCCTTCGTCCAAGATGTGAAAAGGGTCGCCGTGGACTTAGCAGGAGACAGCGTCAAATTCCGTCCTGTAAAGTAGTGAGCAAGGTCTGGGAGGTAGCTGTTCACTTTGGAGCACAAGCCATCAATTCCATTGCCGGTAGCCATTATCGTGCAGTCGTCGGCATACGAGACCAGTGTGACTCCCTCTGGCGGGGAAGGGAGTCGCGAGATATAGAAGTTGAATAATAGGGGGGATAGGACGCCACCCTGTGGTACCCCCTGCTTAATTCTTCTCGCTTTTGACACTGAGTCACGGTAGCACACCGACGCTTGACGACCACACAGGTAGTTCGCGGTCCATCGCTTCAACGCCGCTGGGAGAGGTGAGGCCTCCACGTCCTTCAGCAAGATGGAGTGGCTTACTATGTCGAAGGCCTTCGACAAGTCCAAAGCCACGAGGACGGTTCTCTCACAGGGGCGGTTGCCGTTGAGACCACGATTAACCTGAGTGTTTATAGCGTTAAGTGCCGTTGTGGTGCTATGCACTTTCCGGAAGCCGTGTTGATGCTTCGCCGGGCTGAGGTGGTGGTTGAAATGCGGGAGCAGCAGGGCCTCAAGTGTCTTAACCACTGGAGAAAGCAGGGAGATCGGACGATAGGACTCGCCTTGGCCGGCCGGTTTCCCTGGTTTCAGCAGTGGTATTTTTTTTGAAGTTGACATAGGTGTGGCGGTCCGAGGCAACATAGTTGGCAGGTCTGTCAATCGAGATGACTATGGGTAGGTGGTCTGATGCAAGCGATATCATAGGTCGCCACGTTATGCTATTTATCAGACCTGCGCTAGCTATTGTTAGATCTGGCGAGCTGCTGCAACTACCCACAATCCTGGTGGGGGCTTCGTCGTTCATGGTGCAGAATGTCGAATCGTCTATCTGCTCTGCCAAAATATTTCCCCTACGATCATTTGATAGGCTTGAGAACCAAAGATCGTGATGCGCATTAAAGTCTCCGACTACCAAACGGTTTTCGCCACTGAGGAGCGCACCTATGTCAGGGTGATATCCAGCGGGGCAGCAGGAGACAGGGGGTATATATATGTTAAATATTTCGAGCTCGACATCGCCTGACCGGACAGCAATCCCTTGACATTCTAAGGTGCTGTCCCTTGGGTCGATGTCTGCATCGATGAGACGATACTACACGGTGTTGTGTAGAATGAAGGCTAGGCCTCCACCATTATCTCGCTCGCGATCTCTACGAAGCACGTTGTACCCGTCGCAGTTCGTTAACGTTGAGCTGCGACGTAGCTTCGTTTCTTGGACCGCAGCTATTAACAGCCTGTGCCGAGCCATGAAGGCAACCACCTCCGAGATCTTGCTCGAGAGTCCGTTGCAGTTGAACTGTAGGAGTCTCGTCTGTCTCGGTAAGGTTGTCGCGTTGAGGGGGGTGAGGGACTGGATCCGAGGGCCGGCCCGTCCCGGCTGTGCATCCCGCTGTGGTTGTAAAGGCCCAACGGTTGTTGTGGGCGGTGTCGTGAGCGACACTGGCGGGGGGTTGTTGCGGCAGCAGGAAGCGGTAAAGCTCACGGACCAGTCTCTTGTGGTGCGTAGGCCAGAGCACGCCCGGAAGTGGCACCAGCCCTGGCAGGCATTACACCTAACGGAGCAGGCATTCCGGTGCACTCTGGCCCGGCATACACAGCAGATGGTGGGGGCAACCAGTAGTTGCTGGTTGGCGCCACGTGTGGTGGAGCGAGGGGGCGGTGGGGAGGTTTGGTGTTGCTGTGAGCTCCGGGGGGCCGTAGAGGTAGGAGGGGTGCTCTGAGGCACCGGCGCGAAGGCGCAAGGGGGGATGCCGTGGAGGCTTGGGGCGCTTGAGTGCGCTAGCAACACTGGCCCACATAGGATGTGGACCACTCCCTAGTTTTCTTAAGGCCTGAGCAGACCTTAAGATGGCACCATCCGTTGCACGAATTACACCTCACCGACGTGGAATTCGGATGGAGCCTTCTCTGGCAGATGCAGCAGAAGTAGGTTTCTGGGCCAGGGTTAGGCTCGACGCCCGCCCTGGTCAGAAGTATGAGTAGCAATCCTGCTGCAAGGTATTGCACCCAGGGGGAGATTTAAAAACAATTATCGGAAACCTTCGATACGGCGAGTAATAACATCGATATTTACGATAGTACCAAACCATCGATAGTATCGAGTTTGTACCCTAATGTACATATTTATTAGATTTTGATTGTTTTGCTCATTTTTTCTTTGTAAACAAATTATTTAATTTTTCATAACACAAAGTAAGAAAAATGTTGTGCAAAGTACTAAATTGTGGCAACACAAATCAAAACAAAGCGTCCAGCTGCAGTTTTTTCAGATTTCCCTCCGATCAGGCCACTTTAGAAAAATGGGTCCTGTTCTGCCGTCAAGAAATACCCTTCAATATTGAAACCAGTGTTATATGTATGCTGCATTTCGCAGACGAAGATTTCGAAAACCTTTTGTAATTTAATATGGGTAAATAAACTGTACTCTATTTTTGGATTAGCGCTAATTAAAATTTAAGGATTTGCTAAACACCGTAAGCTGAAACGTGGAGCCGTGCCGACATTGTATAGGAGCGATATGACGATTACGCTTTCTGAAAGGTCTAAGCGACGAAATGCATTTAGTATCAAAGATGGTAACAAAATTCATAGATTCATCAAATGTGTTTTGAATTCAAATGATTTCTTAAAGAAGGACTAAAAAAATTCAGCGAAGAAAGTCTGTCAAAAGATGCAACACCGACTCCACCTACACCAAAAGCGATTTATAGCGACGGCAGCCAGGACGAGTTAGATTTTTTTGAAACAAATCTGTAAGTCAATATATAATTAATTATATTTAATATGTTTATATACTATTAAAAAAATAATTTATGTTTTCATAAATTGTAGAACGAAAATAAAACGGCGAAAAGAACCAATCTCACCTGTACACAGCGTTATTTATAACGACAGTAGCCAAGAAGAATTACATGCTTTGGAAACAAATGTGTAAAGTCAATATATTATAATTTTGCTTAATATTAAATTACTATTAAATAAATAATTTATATTTTTATAAATTGTAGAAAGAAATTAAAACGGTTAAATGAACCAATCTCGCCTGTACACAGCGTGCTTTATAACGACAACAGCCAAGAAGAATTAGATGTTTTGGAAACAAATGTGTAAGTTAATATTGTATAGCCCGTTGAAGATATATACATACATACATACATATAAGAATAATAGTTTTAATGATTGAATTTATTATAAAACAAATTTAGAAAAAAACTAAAACGGGAGAATGAACTTCTTCGAAACGAAAATGAGAAACAGCGTATGGAGCTCGTTGCATTGAAGCGGGCATCCAATATACAGCTTGAGAAGCATGCAATAGAAGTGAAATCCCTGCAAAAAAGTTTAGAATTAATGGCGGAAGACGTTAAAAATATGGAAGACAAACTCGGTTCCATTTTTACTAAAGGGCAAATAGAAACGCTAAAGGCTGGCTTCAAGAGTAGAAACTGGACGGATAAGGACATTGCACAATCCATAACATTATACGCTGCCAGCCCAAAGGCATATCGGCTGATGTATAAGCAAAAATTTCCCCTCCCGCCAATTAGTACGTTGCGTTTTGAGCATTGGCGAAATGAAGGTAAGGCCGTCGTGTTACGATATTTTGCTGAACACTCCGCAAGCTGATACCAATCATGTGCAAGTAGCCATGCTACGAGGTAAGTATTACGCTCAAGAATGAAGTTTGCATTTTATTATGTATCTTCCTCTTCACTTCAGGCCTCATGTCTAATTGGAAACAACCGATCTTTTCCGACTTTAATTGCAAAATAACTTCCGATTTGCTTAAAAGCATTTTAAAGAATTCCCAAAATTGTGGGTACAATATTGTAGCGGTTGTATCCAATCTAGAGGGCATCAATGGATCCCTTTATAACGATTTTGGCATAACAGCAAACAAGCCGTGGTAAGTATAGACACTAGCGCAAATACATTCATACATGTTCAATTTATTACAACACATGTGGCTTTTACAGGTTCTTGTACAACAATCAAAAGATTTTCGTTTTTCCTGACGTGCCGTTCTTGCTTAAAACCCTGCGCAATCATTTCGTTGACCATGGTTTTCTTATCAATAGCAAACCTGTGAAAAAGGAAATAATTTCGAAGTTATTATCGTGTACTTCCCCAGAATTGTCGAAACATCATAAGATTTCAGCAAAACACTTGAACATAGCCGAACCATCCTGCCAAACAGTGAAAACAGCTGCGGAATTGTTTTCCCATACGGTAGCGGAGGCTATTCAAAAGGCAGCATGTTTTGGATATTTGGAGGAACAAAACTGGAATGAATGCTTTCAACTATTCCAAATTGTATGTGTTATTGTTGTGTGTACCCACTTTATTTTTTTTTTCAAAGTTTGCAATATAAAAACTAACAAACCGCCTCGATTAGGTCAGGATAAACCTTTTTTAAAATTATGTAAAAATCGTCTTTTAAATTCAGTGTATACAGATGGGTAATTTTCACAGACAGCCAGTGTGTAAAAATATAATTTTATGCAAATTTTATTGATATCTGAATATGAATATAAATTATAGACGAATGACTGGTTCGACTTGATGAACGTTAAGGTACCCCAGTCTAAATCGAAAAAACCGTGTTATGCGTACGGCCTAGAGATCAAAGAGCAAAACTTAATCCTGGACGAGATGACCAATTTAATGATAAAAATAAGTGTGATTGGAAAATTTGGTCTGCTACCATTCCAAAAAGGTAATCGAGATATTTAAATTTAAAAATATATTTATGTATACATATTTATTATTTTTCTAATATAATGAATGTGTAAGCTTGTATGTTTGTTAATTAATCAAGCAAAAGCGACGCAATGGGTAGAAAGGTATATTATAACCTAAATTGGAACATAGGATATATTTAATCCCGGAGGGAAGGTATTTTTGACTACACTTTTTTCTATAAAGCTGTTTCAAACGTTTCCTAGGAGTAGAATTTTGTCTTAGCAGTGTGCAAAATTTCAAGCAAAATCTTGCAGACGTTTTGGCGTAATAGACAGCTTAACAACCAAACATAAAAACATTCCACTTTATAATATAAGTAAGATTTTTTGTATTGTTGCGTCTGACGGTGTGATATGTCCTTCCAATTTGGTTACAAGGCAAACCGGTTTATGAGTTGTGACCTCTTCACTGCCCTTTTTTGTTCCCAGAGAACAAAGGTTCTAGAAAATCTTACAATTCCGAAAACGGTTTATTTTAAAACCAAAAGCACGGACGGAAATTCGATCCACAATACAAATCAAAATATTTCTAATTTTCAGGAATCATACAAACCAATACCGCACTGAAGATGATGTTCAAGGACATTCAATCTCGCTACAATGTTAAGTATATCTTAACGTATCGCCTCAATCAAGAAGTACTTGAACATTTTTTTGAGTTGATCCGCTCTAAAGACTTGTTACAAGATTTTCCAGACGAACAGGAATTCAAGTATCGTTTGAAGCTTTACTTGCTTGGACACAATACCGGTGACGTATCCGAAGCTGGTGGCGTAGAGGATCGTACACTTGATATAGAGATGAAACAGCCGCCTCTTACAGGTACTTTAGAATAACGTTTGCTCCACGATCTATGTACTTCATATTAACTATTATATTTTACTTTTTTTAAGGTATAATGCTTAAAAACTTAAACCCGAAATCGGAACTATGGCCGGTTGAAGAAGTTGAATTTGAGGAACTAGGGTATATGCGTCAGACTTTGTTGAGAGGCAATCACGGCTACGGGCCGGGGTCAGACGCGGACCGCACTGCAGTCCAGCTACGCGGATGCCATCAAAGCTTTCCGTGTTGCTGTACTGCCGAGCGACTATCCGGCGGCTGCCCTAAGCTCGGAACAGCTCACCAGCCTCCAGGACACCATAATGTTCGCGGTCGCTCGGGGATGGTCGCAGCCTCTGGCGTTCTGCGGGGTACACTTCCGCACAGGAATGCTCCTGGTAGATTGCAGGGACGAAGGTACAGCAAAATGGCTGGCAAGCACCATACCAACGCTTGAGCGCTGGGAAGGACCTGTGCTATGCACCAGAATGGGAGACGACATACCCCCTCTCCACAACGTCTCCATTTTCCTTCCAAGGACAGACATGGAGTCTCTAAGCCATGCCATGGATTTGCTCAAAGCGCAAAATGGTGGGTTACACACCACCGCGTGGAGGGTACTATCCAAGAGCGCACTAGACAACGGGATCAGAGTCAATCTTTGTATTGACGAGGCGTCCTTTGAGAGTCTACGGAGGGTTGGCTTCATAGCGAACTTCCGTTACAGCGTTATCTCCGTAAGGCCGTGGAGGTACAAAGCGGCCAGGTAAGGGGCCTCAACCATAATAAAAACCAGGTAATTTGGGACCTCTCCTGTGAGAGGCCCAGAGCGTGTGTTGTGCTGAAGAAGGAAATTAACTACTTCTGCATTACAGAATTCCTGACGCAGGACTTAGTTGCAGTGCAAGCTACGTTAGCGGTGAACGGCAGGCGCATAGAGGTGGTAGTGGCTGTAGGGTTTATAATATATGTATCTACTTTATTAATTTGAACTTGTTTTAATATTTTTATTTTCATATATAAATTTGTCTTTCAATATTTTTCAATTTGATTTTTTAATAATTAATTTTCTGGATGTATAAAAGAAAAGTTATAAAAATAAAATATTTTAAATAGAATAAAAACATATTCTATATTGGCGATCCTGCATTTATAAATACTCATTTTAAAAATTCATCAATAACCATCATTGAAACAATAATAACAATTGTGAACCCGTTCGTGTTTTTACTTTGGTCACTTACTCCCGTTTTTACATATAACGCTACAAACCGACGCACCATATCTTGCAATAATATTTCACAAGAATTTGTAATAAAGGGAAATCATCGATTCAACGTGTTATTAATTGTTAGAAGCTGGCTTAACATTAACCCAGGACATTTTGTGCACTCACAAAGTTAACATTTCCGAGCGTTGCAAGCAAACCAAGAGTGCGAATACTCGAATACCGAAAGCACAAACCATACTTGTGAAATAAAAACAAAGACGTCCTTCTGTGCGATTTGTTATAAATTTGACTACTTTCCTGAATTAAAACATTGCGAAATAAACAATCTCAACATTCAACATCAAATTCAGCACCAACAATCCGCACAACATCACTTCAAATATTCACATTTAACGTCGCTACAACCATCACAGTGTCTACAACAACGCAATAACACTCCAGATCATCTATAATCTCTTTTATAATTACAAATACTACAACCATTTTTTGCTGAACATTTTGTGTGCAATCAAGTTCGTATCTTAAATCTTTTATTAAAATAAAATTATTACAAATATTAAATATTAATTCTTAATATTAATATTATTTAAATTATTATTATTACTTATATTTAATTTACTTTTGTAAACTTTCTCTCCAATTATTTTTTTTTTATATGCCACTATCACGTTCACCTATACGTACACGCAACTTCACAACAATGGAAAACCAAAATAACAATCCAACTTACACTTCAGACTTAAACACTACACAAAATATACACAATGATAATTTAACTCAAAACACTAATAACTTAAGAACAAATTTTTCAAAATCAATTAAATTACCTCCATTTTGGGAAGAATGTCCTGAAGCTTGGTTTCTTCTTGTTGAAGGACAATTTGAAATCAATAATATTCAAGACGATAATATAAAATTTCAAAACATACTTATTGTTTTACAACGTGAAACAATTTCCAAAATTTTGGATGTTATCAATCCACCTCCTTTTATGAATAAGTACGCTACTATTAAGAAAGCGTTGTGTGAAAGATTTTCTCTTAGCGAAGAAAAAAGATTAGAAAAGTTATTTTCAAATACAGAACTAGGCGATCGTTCTCCATCAGAACTTTTTAGATATATGAAGTCTCTAATAGGTTCTGATTCTATCGTCAGTAAGGAATTACTTTTCAAATTGTGGATCCGAAAATTACCACAACAGATACAAATTCATTTAACATCAAGTAATAATCAAAATAAAGATGAAAATGTTATTCTTGCAGATAAACTTTTTGATTTATTAAATCAATCTCAATCTTCTAAATCTTTGTCAATAGCAAGTGTTGAAAATAACATCCTCGAACAATGTATTAAAAATTTAACAGAATTAACTACTGCAATTTATCAAAATTTAAACAAAATTACTTCTGATATTAATGAATTACAAATTAGATCAAGATCTAGAAATAGAAATAGAAGTAATTCTAATTCAAGAAAATTTTCTAGATCAAAAGATAATATTATTCAAACCATTTGTTGGTATCATAGAAAATTTAAAAATAATGCTTTAAAATGTATTAAACCCTGTAGTTTTAATACAAATGAAAAACAATCAAATCAAAACTGTTTAAACTGAAACGTTCCATTATGACGGTGGCTAATAATGGAAATAACATTAAATCATCACGCCGCCTATTTATTTATGATAAATTAAATAAACTAAATTTTTTAATAGATACTGGCGCTATAGTTTCTGTAATTCCTTCTTCCAAATTCAAATCATTTAAAAGAAATTCCGATCTTAATTTGACTGCAGCAAACGGTTCCTCTATTAAAACATTTGGTACCAAACTTTTAAAAATTGACTTAGGTCTTAGACGTGATTTCGAATTCCCTTTCATTTTAACAGATATTTCAACTCCAATTATAGGTGCTAATTTTTTAGAGAAATTCGGGATATTAGTGGATATCAGAAATAAAGAAATTACTGATTTAACAACAAAATTAAAAGTTTCTGGATCTTCTGGATTTTGCGATATATTTTCACTCAAAATACCAATTTCTGAAAATAAATTTACAACCCTTTTAAATAATTTTCCTTTAATAACCTGTGAACCAGATTACACTAAACCAGTGCAACACCATACGGTTCACAGGATTGAAACCAAAGGAGTTCTACCTTTTTCAAAACCTCGTCGTCTAGATCAAATTAAATTTAAAATAGCAAAAACTGAATTCGAATTTTTAATAAAAACTGGTATATGCAGACCTTCAAACTCTCACATTGCATCTCCTTTACATTTAGTTCCAAAAAAAGAACCAAATGATTGGAGACCTTGTGGCGATTACAGAAGACTCAATTTTATAACGATACCTGATCGTTATCCATTACCACATATTCATGATTTAACTATAAATTTATATAATAAACAAATATTTTCGAAAATTGATCTTGTTCGTGCATATCACCAAATTCCAATGGCTGAAGAAGACATTCATAAAACAGCAATAACCACACCTTTTGGAATGTTTGAGTTCGCACGGATGCCTTTTGGTTTACGAAACAGTGCCCAAACATTTCAACGTTTTATTAACGAAGTATTTTCCGGTTTAGAATTTGTATTTGTTTATATTGATGATATTCTTGTTGCTAGTGATAATGAAGAACAACATTTAGAACATTTAAAACTAATATTTAAAAGACTTGAGAAATATAATTTAAATATTAAACCTTCTAAATGCATTTTCGGAACTAATAAACTAGATTTTCTCAGTTATGAAATTTCTAATGAAGGCATTAGACCATCTTCCGATCGAATTGAAACCATTACAAATTTTGAAAAACCACTTTCAATAAATAAATTACAAAAGTTCTTAGGTATGGTAAATTATTACCATAGATATGTGAAAATGTTAGCAGCAGAACTTAGTCCTCTGCATGAAATGTTAACATTTGCAACTAAACAAAAACTCAAACAACTTATTTGGACAGAAAAGACAACCACTGCTTTTGAAAACGTTAAACAACTCTTTGCTCAACAAACTTTACTTACTCATTTTGATAAAAATGGTAAATTATCACTTGCTGTTGATGCATCAAATGTAGCAATAGGTGCAGTTTTACAACAATTTAGTAACAACACTTTAGAACCACTTGCTTATTTTTCACGAAAATTATCTTCTACAGAAATGAATTACTCAACATTTGACAGAGAACTTTTAGCCATATACAATTCAATTAAACATTTTAAACATTTTCTTGAAGGTAGAATTTTCACAATATACACTGATCATAAACCTTTAACACATGTTCTAAATTCAAAAACAGATAGATCACCTCGACAAATTAGACATCTTGAGTACATTGCACAATTTACAAATGATATTCAATACATTTCTGGAAAAGAAAACATTGTTGCTGACACACTTTCACGTATTTCAGATATTAACACAATTTTAACTCAAGATATTAATTTTCAAACTTTGTATAAAGAACAACAAAAAGACCAAACTCTTCATGACTTAATTTCTGACAAAAATTGTAACAATAATTTAAAAGAAATTAATATTCCAGTTCTCAATCTCAATATTTGGTGTGATATTTCTCAACAACCTTTTAGACCTTTTGTTCCAAATTCTATGAAGAATATAATTTTTGATAAAATCCATTCTTTATCACATCCTAGTGTTCGTACTACTAGACGTTTAATTCAATCAAAATATTTTTGGCCTAACATGCGTAAAGAAATTAATAGTTGGACTTCCGCATGTATTAACTGCCAGAAATCAAAAATTTCTAAATATACTAAAACACCAGTACAAAAAATTAATATACCATATGGACGATTTGAACACATACATATGGATCTTGTTGGTCCATTACCTGTTTCAAAAGAAAATCGTTACATTTTAACTATAATTGACAGACATACACGTTGGCCAGAAGCTTATCCACTTAAAGATATTTCAGCGAATACAATTGCCAAAACATTTGTACAAAATTATATTCCCCGTTTCGGCGTTCCACTTAATATAACAGTAGATCAAGGATCACAATTTACATCAAAATTATTTACTGAATTAACAAAATTATTAGGATCTCACAAAATTCATACATCTCCTTATCATCCTCAATCAAATGGAATGATTGAAAGATTTCATAGAACATTAAAAACTGCTATTACAGCATCAAACGATTCAATTCACTGGTCTGAAATTCTTCCTTGGATTTTATTAGGACTTCGTATATCTATTAAAGATGATTTAAAATGTTCTTCTGCAGAATTAGTTTACGGACAAACACTCAGATTACCTGGAGAATTAATCGTTTCAAATAATAATAACAATAATGAATTTGATAATACAATGGAAACACTTTCCAAACTGAGAGAACATTTTTTCACACGTTCGTTCAAAAATTGTACATCATAATAAAGAAGATTTTTTTGTTCCCAAAAATTTGGATACTTGCGAATATGTGTTTGTTAAAGTTATTCATAGGTCAAATCTACAACCACCTTATGAAGGCCCATTTAAAGTTATCTCTAAACACAATAAAGTATTCAAAATTCAAAAAGGTAACTTAATCAAAACAATTTCCATAGACTTATTAAAACCTGCACATACAATTTCTAATTCCAGTTCACTAACACTTCCAAAGAAAACCAAAAAAATTACATTTAATATTAATTAATTTTTTTTTTTTTTTATTGGAGGGGGAGTATATGTAGGGTTTATAATATATGTATCTACTTTATTAATTTGAACTTGTTTTAATATTTTTATTTTCATATATAAATTTGCCTTTCAATATTTTTCAATTTGATTTTTTAATAATTAATTTTCTGGATGTATAAAAGAAAAGTTATAAAAATAAAATATTTTAAATAGAATAAAAACATATTCTATAGTGGCCTCGGCCTATTTTCCCGGAGACAACTCCAATGTCCCAACCCGCGAGACACAAGCACTGGTGCACTACTGCAGAGGTAAGAAGCTACCCCTCATCATTGGTTGCGACGCAAACGCACACAACGAGGAATGGGGCAGCAAGGACACAAACCGCAGGGGTGAGTCATTATTAGAATTCATCATTAGCGAAGACATAAGCATACATAATGTTGGTAGCAAGCCTACATTTGTCACAAGGGCCAGAGAAGAGGTACTCGACATCACACTCAGCTGGGGATTGCCTTTTCCTGCGGTCTCTCAGTGGCGGGTCTCACCGGAGCCGTCGCTGTCGGACCATAGGATTATCAGATTCGAGCTGGGGGTGGAAGTCCCAACAGGTTTCCCAGGCAGGAACCCAAAAAGGGCAAACTGGGAAAGGTATAGAGATGTTTTAAGACTGAATCTGCATAGAGCAGATTCCAGGCACAATAAAGGTCGCTGTATGGAGTTAGAGGCCAGGGTAAACGAGCTAAATGAGGTCATGGTTGACGCATTTAACCATAGCTGTCCCGAGACAAAACCAATGGGGAGGTCAAAGGCCCCATGGTGGTCTCGGGAGCTTGGGGTGCTCAGGAAACAAGTGAGACCGCTCTTCAACAGAGCTAAACGTGATGGGCACTGGGACGAGTACTCAGCCAAACTAACGAAGTATAGCAAAGAAATCAGGAAAGCTAAGCGTAACAGTTTTAGGTTATTCTGTGAAGGCATTCAGGCAACTCCGGTGGCCGCAAGGCTTCACAAAGCCCTAGCGAAAGAAAGCCCAGATATCAGGTCAGCAATAAGACTACCTGATGGCACGTACACGGGATCAGAAAGAGAAAGATCGCTAGCCCTGCTCAGGGCGCATTTTCCGGATGATGGGGCGGCCCCTCGGGCTGTGGTGCTTAGGAGCCCTAGGCCTTCGACAGACTGGACAGAATCAAGAAGATTGATCACCTGGAGGTCTGTCGTATGGGCCATCGGCTCCTTTGAACCCTACAAAGCCCCTGGGGTGGACGGCATCAGACCGGTGATGCTGAAGCAGGGTGGTGAACTACTCATCCCCCACCTGATCAAAATAATGAGGGACAGTCTAGCACTAGCTCACATCCCAGAGGTGTGGCGCAGAGCCCGAGTCATCTTCATCCCAAAGGTAGGGAAAAAAGATTACTCCCTAGCAAAATCATTCAGGCCGATTAGCCTCACCTCCTTTGTGTTAAAAGCAATGGAGAAAATCATCGACCATGATATAAGGCACAACACCCTGAAGCTTGCCCCCCTGCACCCTGACCAGCACGCGTATAGGGTAGGCAGATCCACGGACACTGCGCTGTACGCTCTGACAGGGGAGATCCGGGAGGCCTTCGAGTGTGGAGAATCTGTGCTCTGCGCTTTCCTAGACATCGAGGGGGCGTTCGACAACACCTCTCACGGAAGCGTGGACATAGCACTGGAGAAAAGAGGAATCCAGCTTACCATACGCAGGTGGATAGCGGCGCTACTAAATACCAGGATTGCTGAAACTGTAACTGGGAACAATACAGAGCAACTAAGAACAACAAGAGGATGCCCACAAGGAGGGGTCCTGTCTCCCCTCCTGTGGAGCCTAGTAGTGGACGAACTCCTACAGACTCTGACTGACAATGGAATCCGCTGCCAAGGATATGCGGATGACATCGTCGTTATTGCAAGAGGAAAGTTCACCAGCACTCTGTGCGACGTGGTCCAAAGGGGTCTTAATCTGGCTAAGAGATGGTGTACGGAGGTGGAACTTAACATCAACCCCTCTAAAACGAACATCATCCTCTTCACCAGGAAAAAGAAGACGCAGAACATGAAGGACATTAAGGTGGGAGGGGTCAGAATTGAACCCTCCAGTGAAGTTAAATATCTAGGTCTCATCCTGGATTCCAAACTGAGGTGGAACAAACATCTAGAGTCGACCACCTCCAAAGCAACAAGGGCAATAATGGTGTGCAGGCGTCTGGCAGGAAAATCTTGGGGAAGCTCCCCGAAGATCCTGAGGTGGATGTACACCATGATTGTTAGACCAATGGTGTCATATGGAGCGGTGGCGTGGGCCTCGATAGCGGCACTCACAACGGGGAGGAATATCCTCGCCAAGATTCAGCGCCTTGCATGCGTGTGCATAACGGGGGCGATGAGAACATGCCCAACGGCCGCGCTGGAGGTTATGATCGAGCTGGAACCGCTCCATATCCACATAGAACAGGCCGCAAAGCGTACCCTGCTAAGCTTTGCGAGAGAAGGCTTTGGCAAAGGAAGAGTTTTGACATCCAGGTCCAAGGACAAAATAGGGTCAAAACTCCCACTAACACTCCTACCAAGAGATGACAGGCACAAGATAACTACCTTCGTAAGAAACTTTGTAGTTATACTTCATGACAAAAATACGTGGAACATTTCCATACTGGAAAACAGGATCTTAACGAGCACTTTACAGTGGTACACGGATGGCTCAAAAACCCCGGAAGGCATTGGGGCGGGTGTCTACGGTCCGAGAGCTAAGATCTCGGAACCACTGGGGCCTTCCCCAGTATCTTCCAAGCGGAGTTGTATGCCATCAGCAGGTGTACTGATGTTAACATCAACAGGGGATATAAAGGAGAAAACATCCTTATCCTTAGCGACAGCCAGGCAGCTCTCAAAGCCCTCTTATCCTTTGAGGTCAAGTCCTCTTTGGTCTTGGAATGCATTGAGAAGCTTAACACACTGTCTGAAAAGAACGTTGTCACACTCCTATGGGTGCCAGGACATGCAGGTATAGAGGGCAATGAGGAAGCAGACAATCTAGCAAGGAAGGCGGCTGCCTCAACCCCCATAGGTCCGGAGCCATTCCTCGCGGTGGGCTCACACACGGTGAGGGAGGTGCTGAGGGAAGAGTGTAGGAGATTAAGGGAGCTACACTGGAAAGGCATACCTGGACTGGTCCAGGCAAAGAGACTACTAGGGGGGTATAATAACAAAAGGTACAAATTACTAATAAACCTCCCTAAGGCCAAACTCCGTATCCTGACAGGCATTCTGACAGGACATTGTATACTGAAAGGGCACATGTACCAGATGGGGATCTGGTCGAACGACCAGTGTCGCTACTGTGACCTTGCCAGGGAAACCCCAACGCACCTACTTCTGGAGTGCGATGCTGTAGCGCGAAGAAGGGAGAGGAGCTTAGGAACACTATGGCCCAAGGATGAGCACATACAGTCCCTATCCCCAGGATCGATCTTTAGATTCCTGGAGATGCTGGGGCTGGTTGAGATGCTGTAAAGTACATGAGGGCACAATAGACCCATCGGTCGCAGTGCTAACCTCACATTAATATCTATCTATCTAATAAATATAAACTTTATTTTTATTAATACAAGAAACGTATGAGAATGTACATTCTTTGTTGGTTGTAATCGAAAATTATTCATAAATTAATTCCCGTATTATGTATGGAGACTAGTGTATAGTTCCAAGTCTACTAGCTACGGCTTCTATAACCGTGTTTCGTATTGATCTCAGTATACAGAAAAACTTAGACAAAACCCCTGATTTTACTTTCTTGACAAGTACTGTAGTGGTACCCTGTGCCAAAATAAGGGAAAAGGAGTAGCGAATAAAGCAAAAGCGGACAAGGGCAAAATACAATTTGGAAACGGTTCACTGCGAATGGCGAGTACATCGAACATAAGATAAAAGTGCAAAGCGACAAAGAAGAAAATAACAGCCAAGCATTTTTAGTTACTTTAAGCCGCAGCTATATATAAGCGTGTTTATTATATTAAAAATAAGTCTTTGAATAAAGCTAAGTGCATAAGCACATATACAGAATTTTGCCTTTACATAAACTTTCAAAATAGTGTTCTCCAAATAGTCCATTGTCCGCTTTTGCTTTATTCGCTACTCATTTTCCTTTATTTTGGCACAGGGTACCACTACACCCCGGCCCACTGTGAATCACCTAGGGATTCACCCTTTAAATGAAGAATGGCAAGTTTTGAGACTGGCCGGCGTAGCACTCCTGTGGTGGTTTTGACTTCGGCTAAACGGATTTGTCCGTCTTTGGCTTCGAACACTCTATTCACTCGTCCCTTTTGCCATTGTCTTCGAGGCTGGAGAGCGTCGCAAATTAGGACCAAGTCATCTGTTTTGATTGGCTCTATTTTGTCATGCCACTTCTGGCGAAGTAATAGCTGTGGCAAATAGTGACGAACCCACTGTTTCCAGAATCTATCTTTTAGATTTTGGGTAATGTGCCACTGTTTCTTTAGGCAGATCTTCCTGTCTGTTGGTTGTGGCGTTTGCGTCGAATTAGGACATCCAATCAGGAAATGGTTAGGTGTTATAGGATCATCCTCTGATGACATTGGCACTTCAGTCAACGGTCTCGAGTTTAGTATGTTTTCTATCTCAATTAGCACGCTCCGCAGTCTTTCTTCTCTTGGTGCTTCTTCACGAAGTATTTTCTGTAGCAGTCTCTTTACGATGCGGATAAGGCGTTCCCAACAACCTCCAGAACTAGGATTTGATGGACAATTAAATCTCCAGTCGATACCACGTCTGGCTACTTCATCGGAAATACGCTCAAAGTCTAAATGTCGATCGGATTCTCGAAGCTCTCTTTGCGCTCCTACAAAATTTGTCCCGTTGTCACTCCTAATACGTATCGGTGTGCCACGTCGGTTAACGAAATTTCGTAGGCATCAGTCGACAAATCATTAGCAAGCTCCAAATGAGCTGCTCTCGTGGTAAGGCAAGTAAAAATGACTGCCCAGCGTTTTTCTCGTCGGCGACCTAGGGCAACATTGAAGGGACCAAAGAGATCAACTCCTGTATAGGTAAATGGCCTGTGATATGGAGTGACCCGATCTTCAGGCAACTGAGCTATCAATGGCGGTGCAGGCACGGCTCTGTCTATACGGCATCTGACACAATTTCGTTGTACGGACTTCAACAATCGTTTCGCTTGTAGAAACCAATATTTACGCCGGGCTTCATTTATCGTCATGGCAAAATTCTGGTGGTGCAGCTGTTCATGATACTGGCGCATTATGAGTTCGGAAACGATGTGTTTGAACGGCATCAAAATCGGTCTCCTGGACTCCACCGGCAACACTAAGGCTTCATCAAGGCGTCCTTGGATTCTCATCACCCCTTCGTTGTCTAAATATGGCGATAATAAACGAATGCTGCTCTGCTTGTGAAGGCGTTTTTTATTTTTCAAGGCTGCTAACTCCTCCGCGTACACTTCTCGTTGAACAAACTGTATAATGCATTTGTCGGCTCTGTCAAGTTCAACAGCAGTTAAAGTTGTGTTATGACTGCTGTTTTCGCTTCTCGCGTACCCATGACGCAAACTTGCAAATACTTCGGCAGCTCGTAAAACCCAGCCCATAACTCGCTTCAACTTAAAATACGAAGAAAAACGATTAAATTGAATAAAATAACTATTTACCACGCTGTGTATTGTTAGGCAAATCTTCAATTCTTCCTCTAGCTGCTCTGGCACAGGTGAGTATGGTGCGACTGGCCAAGTTTCACCGGGGTGTCTCAGGAAATCTGGACCTCGCAGCCAAGCGCTGCATTTCTCCGCTTTAGGAGGCCATTTCGGACGCGTAGCGACATCTGTGGTGTTCTGGTCAGTAGGTATCCAACGCCATTGCGAGGGTTTGGATGACGATAATATCTCTGCGATGCGATGACCGACGTACGGCTTAAATTTACGCTCCTTTGAGTTAACCCATTGCAGTAGCGTTTGGGAGTCTGACCAAAATACCACCTTTTCGGGCTGAATATTGTGGCACGGCAAACTAGTTTCGCGATTCGTGTACCAAGAACTGCGGCTTGCAATTCAAGTCTCGGTACGGATAACAATTTTTGGGGTGCACCTCTAGTTTTACCTGCTACGAAGCAAACATCACAACTTTCGGAACTGGTTACCCGAAAGTAAGCGGCGGCAGCGAATGCCACTTGGCTGGCGTCGACCACTACGTGCAGCTGAATATGCGTAGGTGTTTGTAGCGAGGGCGTATACCAACGCTTTACTCGAATCTCGTTTATGCGTTTGAATTCACTCCACCAGGCGAACCATTTATGATGCAGGTTATCAGCAATCGTCTCATCCCACTCCACAGCACTTTTCCATACGTCTTGGACCATTATCTTCGCAAATAACAGAAAATCAGCGAGACTGCCAAACGGGTCAAACACCGACATGACGATGCTTAATAATTCGCGTTTTGTCGGCGGACGAATGCCTTCTAACACCGGTTTTGGGATTCGATGAAAATTAAACTGGAATTCAAACTCATCCGTTGAAGTGTTCCAACGCATTCCCAATACCTTTTCATATTTCGCTTGGCTCTCTAAGTTAAATGCTTGGCACGTTGTCATTGGTTCCTTATTCAGGCTAATCTCTATCTCTTTTGCGTTGGAAACAAAAGATCGGAGCTGAAAACCTCCTTCCGCATGGATAAAAACGACTTCTTTGCAAATACGTTCTGCCTCCTGCACGTCCTTGAAGCAGGCAACAAAGTCGTCCACATAATGGCTATCTACGATCGCTGCAGCGGCCTCGGGATACTGATGACGAAACTCTTCGGCATTTTTGTTTTTGATGAACTCTGCTATGCAAGGTGAGCATATCGCGCCGAATACCATTGACGTCATTACGTAATGTTCAACTTGTTGCTCCGGATTTCCATCGCGCCATAAAAACCTTAGCGCATGCTGATCTCGTTTCATCACAAGTATCTGCGAAAACATTTCGCGAATATCTGCTGCTACTACAACTGCTCCCTCTTGAAATCTGTATAGAATGTTCAGCAATGGTTTTGCGTGTTCCGGAATTTTTAGTAATGCGGAATTCAAAGCCATACCCTGAACCTTTGCGGCTGCATCGAACACGATCCTCATCTTGCCCGGCTTATGTTGATTTTTAACTGCAAAATGCGGTAAATTCCATTTAAAATTTGAGTTGATACATACTTCTTCCTCGGAAAGTTTTCTGGCGTAGCCACTTCGCTGGTATTTGGCAACTTCTTCCTTGTACTTGGCGGCAAAGTCTGGATCGAGGCTCATTCTCTTCTCTATGCCCAGCAGTCGCTTGTAGGCCATATCATAACTGGCAGGAAGTTCAGGTGGAATGCTTCTCCAAAGCAGTCCACTCTCGAAACGCTTACCTACACGACGCGTGTTGGCTTCTAACATCTGGCGTGCTCTTTCGTTTTCTTCGGACTCAATTTGTTTTAACGGCTCACTTACTCCGAAGTTGTCTGCGGCGAAGTATTCATTTACTTGTTCGTGTAGAGATGTAAGGCTTCTCTCTTGAATATGAAGAATAACTGGCAATGGTGTTGGCGATCTGGTTGGACCGTAAGCTATCCATTTGGTATTGATGGCTACTGGACTTCCGCTTTCGGCCTGTACGGTCGTTAATGGCAAGCTTAACGTCGTATTGTCGAGGCCCAACAGCAATGACGGTTTGACTTGAGCATAGTCTTCAATCGGCAAAAACTTTAAGTGGTCATAGTCGGCTTTTCTAAATGACTGTGTTGGCAAATCGAGGCTACGAAGGGTACTCACATTCCGCAGGCTGAAGTGTGACGGCATACCCTTTCCTTGTATTTCGAGGTTAACTTTTGATAACTCTTCAGTGGTGCATTTATGCCCATACCATTGAAGGGTTAGCGGTTGCCTACGACCTTTGAGGCCTAACCGACTGGCTACTTTGTCATCTATAAACGAAATGGCTGATCCCTCGTCGATCATGGCAAAAACGTCTGCCTTACCATTCGGTCCGAATAGTGAGACTGGCAGGTATTTGAAGAATTGGCTGTTACTAGACTGAACATCTCTGCAGTTGAGCACCGGCTGAGACTCAATACGACTTTGGGCTGTATCTGTCTGTCGTGTCGAACTTGAAGTCTCATGAAGGCTTGGGTGATGGTATCGGCGACAACCGTTCACGTTACAAACTCTTCTCGAACGGCAGTTGGATGTGTTGTGTCCTTTATGCAAACACGAGAAGCATAGCTGAAGACCTTTGACCTTTTCCCAACGATCACGTACGTCCATAACGTCTTTAAAATTATGGCAACTGGAAATATGGTGTGCACCTTCGCACACGAAGCATTTAAAACTACTGGTTCGTTGCTGGGACGGCTCGCCTCCCACATGTAACATACGCCGCAATGGCTGCTGTTGCGATGTTAGGTTCTGGCTTCTTATGGTTGCGGCATAAGACATACGACTTTGGCAAGTTCGCTCAGCCAATTTGAAAATTCATTGATGGTTGCAAAGGGCTTAATGCTTGCTGCGTGCCGGGCCCACTCGTACTGCTTGCTGGGCGGCAATTTCATTACCAACTGCTCCAAAAGTGTGGTGTTGGATAGATGATGTTCACACTTTGATGATTTTAAAAACGCGACAATGTTCCTTGTTTTAGTGGAAAAAGATATAATTGATTCTACCTTATTCTCACTAATGTTTGGGAACTGTTGAATTTTGCTTAGCTGGCTTCTCGCTAAAAGGTCTGGGCGACCAAAGTGAAATTCTAATTCGGCTATGGCGTTCGGAACATCTTCCGGATAAATGAGCATCGAAACAACGGTCTCCTTCGCACGACCGACTAAGCACTTGTGTAGACGCATTAAATTTTGTCTATTACTGTAGTGAAACGCTTCGGTCGTGTCCTTAAAATTAGCTAGGAAGAGTGGCCATTCATCTATATTGCCAGAAAACACAGGCAGATCGTACAGCTTTGATACGGACTGGCTTCTTTCTAATGCTACATTTGAGGTTGACCCATCCGACATATTCACTGGTGAAGTTTGTGGTAAAATTTCTACGGCTGCTGTGGGATTCACCTCAAGCTGTATGTTGTTTCGCAAACGTTCAATATCACGCTGGCTCTCCTCCGTAACCGACTTTAATTGGGTGACTGCGTTTGTTAATGCGTTGAGACTGGCTACGATCGCAGACAATTGGTTATGTTGTGCACCATCTGCATTCTCGTCTGACTCTTGTGGTTCACTTTGGCTTCGCAAATTATACATGCTACCACCGGGTATGTCACAATATCAAAAACTTTAGGTTATTTTTGATGCTTGCAACTTTGGTGCATCGCCTGACCGCGAATCTGCCGCTTCATAAATTATTGTCGCAATAACTGTTGCGTGGCCTGATCGCAATCTAGTTTTCTTTAAAACTTTTGTGGCAAAACTGTTATGTGGACTGATCGCAAATATACAGTTTCTCGCAGCGAATAAAACAAAACGGACAATGGACTATTTGGAGAACACTAATTTGGAAAGTTTATGTAAAGGCAAAATTCTGTATATGTGCTTATGCACTTAGCTTTATTCAAAGACTTATTTTTAATATAATAAACACG